>CP141148.1:27202346-27802346 GCA_035235625.1 Saururus chinensis | reverse complement strand
GAATTTTAAAAAAAGAAATAAAAAGAAAATAGTGGCTCGTGTGCGTTGCATGCGCGTGCATCGCGGGAAATGGTGGGCGCTGCCATTTCTAGCTATGTCACATTTCGGTGCGGCGTGGCACCGCGGTTTGAAATCAGCGGCACGCCGTGGTTTTTGGCGCGCCGGGGCCTATAAAATCCCCATTTCCATTCCGTTTTCAGTAAGAACTTCTCCTTCCCCGTTTTTTACCGTTCTGAGGCCGATTAAGGCTGTTCAAGACCCATTTCCTACTAAATCAAGCATGCTCTATGCAATGGAGTTGTCCTTTCTTTGAGTTGGAGTCTGTATAAGGAGGAAACGCCCCAAGACAAGGAGAGGTTCTACCCATTATCTTCGTGCACTGACCAACTTCATTTTCTCTGTTTCTGGCCATCCTAACTCCGATTTAATCGATTCAAGAGGCATTCTTGACTAAATATAGTGTGTTCTATGTGATGGGTTGTATTTTCTGAGTTGGCGATCATATGAGGAGGAAACGTTCCAAGACAAGAAGAGGTTCTGCCTGTTATCTTCGCACACCGACCAACTTCCTTTTCTCTGTTTCTGAACATCCTAGCTCCGATTTAGTCCACCCAGGAGGCGTTCTTGACTAAATCGAGCGTGTCCTTCACAATGGAGGGGTTTGTTCTACAAGTTGGCAACCGTATGAGGAGGAAATGCCCCGAGACAAGGAAAAGCCTTGTCTGTCATCTTCGAACACCATAGTAAGAAAAAGAGGACCCGAAGCAAGACGGGGTTCTGTCCGTAGATACCGATACCTTACGAGATATGATGGGAGTAAGCATTTCTGATCTTTCATTTTAATTATAGAACGACATGTGTTAAGTTATGATGTGTGCTATGCTACAATCCATATACTTGCTATGCTTATATGCTGTGAAGTATGCTTATATGTCATGATGTGTGCTTATATGCCATGATGTGTGCTTATATGCCGTGATGTATGCTTTATATGCCATGATGTACGCTTATATGCTATGTTGTGTGTGGTCTCGCTCTAGAATAGAGCGAGACGTGTAATATGTGTTTTCAGTCTCGGCTCAGTGATAGAGCGAGACGTGTATATGTGGTTATGATCTCGCTCGATGGTACCGCTAGATGTATGATTTCATTGATTTATTTATTTCTGCTTTACTCCGATCTATGACAAATTTTTGTATAAATCTGACCAAATATCAATATATACATATTTTAAAGTATATAATTTTGTGACGCTTGTTGTATGTATTAGTCGTTAGGCAAAACTACGTTCGGATCTAATCATGTTAGAATAATATCTAATACGTATTTAGGCAACTAATGAAAAGGCAACGTTGGCACGATCAAAATTAATTATAAATATATGTTTTATTCTGTTTTACATACGACGAACTATGAAGCTTCATTGTGTGTATGCGGTCGTTACAACCTAAGTCTACAGACGAGGAAGCTTTGAAGCTCCATAGTGCACAGACGAATGTTGTACCTCTCGCACACATACGATGATTCCTGGCTCAAGGAAAGAAAATTTTCTATTGGTGATTTTGTGGGCCCGGCTCAGATCGGGTCATTACATTTACTTTTTAAAAAAACACAAGGTGTCAAAGAATGTCGACTATATGAATTCCGTATCTTGATTGTCAAATGTGTAATTTGTACTTTAGATCATCATTTTTTTTATGTAGACCAAAAGAATATAAAATAATGTCCACACAATCAAAGTTAGTGAAGATGAATATGTTGACAAGGAGTACTATTACATGGTGCCAAAGGTTGTGAACTAGAGATTAATCGAAATTGGAATGGAGCTCAAAGACTGATAAGGGCAAAATGGTTATTTTGTAGATTTTGAAATTTTTTCCTCGGCTTGAAACTTGGTCAAGAAACTCATGACATTGAATTGGTCCAATGGTAATTTTTAAAAAAATTTATATCATTTTTAACCTTTTAAACCGGCCCCATATCACTTTTTTTTATCAAACTGGTCTAGACCCGGGCCAAGCTCATCCTAGCCCAACCCTAACCAAATGGGTTGGGTCACCCGACATGGACTCGACCCCATGATCCACTTCATATTCATCTTCCTTGCGCTCGGCCACAGGCCTATTGGCTTCTCTTGGTGCTGTTGCAACAAGATGAGGGGTCGGGGCTGGCTAGACTGCCATCGCACAGTAGAACCACAGGCCCTAGCTCCACCTATGTCCAGTGGTCGGACGATGGGAAAAAATGCCTCTTTTTCTTGTTCATTGTCATCTCCGAGGCCAAGTCCTGTAAGAACATAAATGTCTTTATAATATGTATTAGCTTATTGTCGTGTTCAAAATTGTGTCATTAATGTGTATTTTGAGTCAGTTTACATGCTAAAGATGGATTTCTGAAAATGGAAAGAACAGAAGACTCAAAACCATGTTTTATTCATATAAAATGACGCATACAAATCACTTTCACACACTTTAGCATAAAAGATACCGTAGGTGAAAAAATGGTAAAGATTGGAGATTTGAATACTGTAAAATAAAAATATGACAGAATAATCAATCACTTTTTTGAAATGTTCAATCGGCACCTAAAAATCTAAATTTTGTAAAACGAAGCCGAGAGTTAGTGATCCATCGGCTTAGATGAAGGATCGATCGGCTGAAGAGTCATGAAGAAAAATACATGGAGCGAACGATCGCCCAGTAGAAATGATCAATCACTGGAGCGGTAGGGTCCAAAATTTAAGATTTTCCAACTTGGTTTTAGTTCCAAATTGGAGTCTTATTCTTTTAAGGCTTTGAAGTCTATAAAAAGGGATTGGAATATGATGGACGAAGTGAGAAGAAAACCTAAAGAACTTGTGTAGAGTTGTTCTAATGGAGTTTTGAGAGAGTTATCTTCTAGATTTAGACAATCTCAATCATAAATCAAAAGGAGTGATTAGAGGTGAGATTAGTGCACAAAACACATGTATTACATGATGTTTGCTAAAGATTATTGCTAAGAAGATCAAGTGAATAGAAAATTTATTCCAATGAGGAGATGAAAGATCTATGTTTATCAAAAGATCACAAAGGAGAAGAAGATTAAGCTATGGCCTGTAAATAACTAAGGAGTTGTTGATTTAGAATTAAAGAGTGGTGTGAAGAACCAACTGTTTAAAGAAAAAGAAGTTTGTCTATGTAATTGGTAATTTTATAATCTTAAGTTTACATAGAACATTGTTGATTTGGACAAGGTGTCTAATGGTTTTTCCCTAGTTAGGTTTCTATGTAAAAAATTATTGTGTATTGTTTGCTGAATTGATTACAAATAGCTCATTAGAACACATTGGAATTAGGCATGAATAAAATCTATGTTTATTTTGTTTAAAAAGGGGGAAGATAAATTTTGTAACTTAATTGTGAGTTAGCGGCATTTTATTTTCTTATTTTGTCTTTGTCACACACATATTCCACAAACAAACAAGGCTGCCATGGTCAAGGCCATCATAGCCAATGTCACAACCCGAATTTTTAAAAGTATTTTTAAATAGCACGAACGGTAAGTAGCGAGAAATTATTTTTTTTCTTTAAATACAAAACAAACCCTTTAATTAAATATCCAGGTCATGATAACTGGGGTTCACAAATACAAATATCAAATCATATGATATTATTTAACGTCTAAAAATTTATAAAGACCAGCTCATCTATCTAAGTACAAGTCTGTCACCCATTTGAAAATAAATAACAAGTTGACTCTTACGCTTAAGGTACACTTACGTACCGGAGTTGCAGAAATGTAGAAACCTCTTGTACTCGCCTGCCTTGGTCTCACTTGTCATCGCCTAGAGAATCTGCGACAAAGCAAACCAAACAACAACCACAACCACAATGGAGCATCTCCACCTATAGGAGAAGAGCTTCCAAAGGACAAAAGGTTTTATTAATATATTTCAGATCGGGCCAACATCACCCAATGTTAGTTGCCTACGTACTCATCAGACAACATCTCCAATATTTCCAACAAGATCGGATCCGGACGTAGTTCTACCTAAAAACTACTCTATCCTAAGAAGCATAGCATCACACATGCAATGCTTAGATATTTTCAACCTACATTTTAGTAAGTTCTTTAATCGTTCCACTTGTCTAATTAACAAGCAATATTAAACATTGTTATTAATTATCTCACATCCCTTGTTCGATAATTAAAACTATCAAATATGTAACTCAGAGATAACTCGCCCCTCGAGAAACATCCAAACCAAGTACTCCAACCTTGGAGTGGACTGCTTAACAGTAGCTTGACCCAAATCCTCAGGGCTCTCAATAGCCTACCACGAATCTGGAGAAGAGGATCCTAACTGTGCTCACGGACACGATTGGCGAGAAGCACAAGCCTTCCATGATGCTCATACAACTCCGCTTTTCATACATACTAACTAGTCCTGGGAAGACCTGCGGGAGACCTGCGGTAAAGACCCTCTGGTCAATACCCAAACCGTCGTGGCAATGAAGAAGCATATCACAATCTCCAACATCCCAACTCTGGCAGAAAATGTCTCATAAGACATTACTAATATATCCATAGAAGCTTCATGTCCTTATGACCATTTACTCCCCTAAACATCTGAAACTTAGAATAGATTATTTTCATCCAATCAAGTATCTGGTCAACTATTTGGGTCCTCTTCGCCTTGTGAATCGGCCCACTAAATAGCTCATCCACTGAGCTATAACTCAGAGAACATCCCAAAATCACCCTCGGTTCATTCACCAAGGTCAAATTCTATGTCAAGGCCCCGTTCACTCCATGAACTGGTCCCAACCCTAAAGAGGGTATTTTAGTCATTATCTTGATTAGGTGTTCTCCCCTCAATCCAATGGCAACCCATGTCTCTTGATTAAACTCCATTAATCTTAAGTTACCGATATAAATTTAAGCATCAACAATAAAAATATGCATCAACATAATCAACATAAATTACATGCATTCACACCAGTGCATAAATAATGAATGAAGGCCAATTGCACTCATTTGCAGGGCTAGGGCTCAGCTAGTTCAAGCCCGAGAGTGTAAACAACTCTAACACATCCTACGAGTTACATATAAAATACTCTAGTCGTTTGATGTACTTGGTTGTAGACACTTGTAATATGCTGCCTTAAACCTTGAGAATTAGGGTTCTTCCCTTTATTTCCCATGGCACTGTGACCTGACAAGGTCTTCATGTCACTTACTATTCACACCCCTTCCTTTTGAAGCCATTTAACGCCATTCTAGGGCACCCTAACACTCGGTTGCTAGGTTATCCATTTTAGCAAAAAGAGAACATACTACCCCCTAAGGGCATTAGAGTAAATCCACCACTTGGGGTATGCTACCCTCCCTTGGGACAATTGGTCATCTAACTACCCTTTTAATTATTTTAAGTCATAATCCTCTCAAGAGGCTCCACTCTTAAACTAACCCACGCTTCCATTCACACAAATGTCGGCGGATCCACTCAAATGGTATTTCTGTCATTTGGTTTAAAGCCTTATGGATATCCAAAATAAGTCCAAAATTAAAATAAAGGGTACTGCTTGACTTCATGAACTCTGTGTAATTTTCTTGGCATGTGACGGGGTCATGAACCCCATGAACCGACCCAGGTTTTGACTAATGGTTTATAATTAACCCTAGGGGAAAAATAGTCAATTACCTACTCACTCGGATTTTTCTTCACCAAATAGTTTATCCTATAAATAGGTTACACATTAAACTCTCACTGAGAATTTTCTTGATTTTTAACCCAACTCATAGGCCCTTGAACCGGAGCCCCGAAGTCGGGTAATGGTTTTCACACGACAATATAACTATAAGGGGTAAAAGGGTTATTTTATAGTCCCTGAGATTTTTCCTAGGCCTGAAACTTGATCAAGATAATCCCACACTTCTTAGGGTCTTTTATTATTTTTATATAATATTTTTGACCTTTTTCCCCTTGTGAACCGGACCCTGTTCGATCCCCCTTTCTCTCTTTTTTTTTAACCAACTCGAGCCGGGTTAGTGGTTCGGCCCAAAATCAGGCCAGACTCGCTGGCCCACCTGCGGGTCATCTTCCTCACGGAGATACCTGCAGGGCCGCAGACGATGGCTGGACTGCACGTCCACCACCATCGCCAGTCCGGCTTTCCCGCACGGGCGGAGTCGCCCACGCTAGGGCTGCCGAGGTAGAAGCCCATAATCTTGTGCTCCGCCCGGCAACGCCCAGATCCGAATCTAGATCCCTCTATGTGGCCGCGTCTGCCTGCTGCCGTCGGTGTAACACCAGCCGCAGAGCCAGCCCGGGGTGAATCACTGGCAAGCGGCAATTCCAACGGCGCTGGCCCCGCCGGCGGTGGGTGGCTTATTCTCCTCCGCCCGGTGCCCGAAAGACCTCGCCTTTCCCAACTCTCCCACAATAGTTTCTGCCGGCAGTTGTAATCGCTGCCTCGGCTGGACGTAGGGCCTGGACTAGTTGGCTCGCCGCTCAGCGACGACTCCGACCACCTTGGCCCTGAGTCTGGCCGGTGATGGCCGGCTTCTACCCAGAAAGAACCGGCCGACAGATTTAAATTCAATGTTCTGTTCATTGCAATCGTAGTTGTTAATTAAAACTACTTGAAAGTAATTGCAAAAAACACGCATTTAAATTTAATCAACAAAAACCTCAATTAAGTTTGACTTGCATCCTACCTCAACTATCGGTTTATTGTCAATCCACCGTCGCCAACGCTTTGCCAAAATCTTGCCAGAATTTCGCTGGAAAGTTCCCTCCTTTCCTTCGCAGTCCAAAATTCCCCCTCAAAAAGCCCTAATTAATTCTTTTTATAAGCATGGGATTAGGGCTCCTAATCCCATTAGAAATTAGGCCTCAAAAACACAATTTCGGAATAGTAAATAATCAAGCCCACAAAACAACTTAAATGGCCCAGTTGCACGTTTAAATCGGGTAAATGGGCCCTATACGATATGTTCAACTTTGAACAGTCGTATCTCCCTCATCCGGACTCCGATTCACGCATTCTTGGTGGCGTTTCGAAGCTCTTTCCGTCTATTTTTCCTCCATATAGGTTTCAAATACCAACTTCAACTAATGATCAAGTTATTACCACAAGAAAATCAAGGGGTCCTACACCCTAATTTACTCGTGTATGACTTCAGGAATTTAGAAAATTCCCAGACTTTATAGCCAAAGCTAGTGCGGCCCATTATTTTAATAGGTGGGCCAGAGAGGGAAAAGGGGAGGGTGGTGGCGCTCACCGCCGGATCAAGGCCGCAAAAATTCTGCCATGGTGAAAGGGACGGAGGTTGTGGCTGGCAACTGGCCAATAGGCAGCTGCTGGCCGGAACCTTCCCATTCCTCTTTACACCCCTTCCTCCCTCTTAAATTAATATATATAGCCCAACCCTTTAAATCAACACTAAACCTATGGAGAATTGTTTATTCATCAATCCTATCCTATCCTACCTAGCCACCACTAGTTTTTGAGCTCGCTCTTCCCCTTTGTCGCTAACTAGACTCACCGAAAACTCCTCTGGCGGCTCCTTCTCCTTCCTTTTAAGGCTAAAAGCTCCCTTCAATTGAGTCCTAGATGGGTATTTATAATTTAATGAGGATAAGGGTTCCTAGTCCCCCAAGGATTTTAGGCCAATTAAACCTCCAATAAGCAATCTAATTGGGTCTCTTAAACTTATTCCTGTCATTTTAGTTAATCAGGCTAGTAGAGCCTCTAAAATGGCCCATTTGCATGTCTAATTCAAGTAAATAGGCCCTACACCTAATGTTCAACTTTGAACAGTCATATCTTCCTCATTTGAAATTTGATTTACGCATTCTTGGTTGCATTTCAAGCTATTTCCATCTACTTTATAAACTCATTGGTATTATCCTTGTAACGTCCGGGAATTTTCTAAATTCCCGAAGTCGTACACGTGGAAATTAGGGTGCTAGACCCCTTGACCTTTTCATTGGAATAACCTAATCATCAGTTGGAAGTAGTGGCTAACGTATATATGGATGGAAAGTAGACAGAAAGAGCTTCAAAATGCCACCAAGAACGCACGAATCGGAGTCCAGATGAAGGAGATACAACCGTCTGAAGTTGAATATATCGTGCAGGACCTGTTTACCCGAATTGAATGTGCGGTTTGCCGGTTTAAGTCACTATACGGGCCCGATCAATTACTATTCCGAAATTGGGTTTTTGATGCCTAATTTCTCATGGGATTAGGCCTATAAAAGGCGAATTAGGGTTAATAGAGGGGGGGTCTTTGGTCCAATTTGGAGAGCTTTTGGGGGGACGGTGAAGGAGATGAGGAAATTCTCCGGCGAAACTCCGGCAAAGCGTTCGCAGCGGTGGATCGACAACAACTCGGCCTCATAGGTAAGATTTCAAGTTGTGATTAGTGAAGAATTTGCTAATTAATTAAATTAAAATTTATGTGGATCTCTACAATTACTGTTCACAAATAATATTGTGAACAGTAATTAACCTTCCCGTCGCCGGAACAGCCGACGGAAGTGGACTGCACTCGGAGGCCGCAGTGGCCTTGGCCGTGGCGGCTTTGGTTATGGCTGCCCGCCAGACCATTTATCCCGGTCAGCAGAGGGGCCTTGTCTTCTTTGTTGATCGGTCAGCAGGAGGCGGAGCCTCACCAGAGGTTGGGACCGCCGCTTCGCCACGCCCCTGCTCCTTCTCGAGTTCTCTCTGAAATCACAGAGGAAATAGGGTGCGGACGTTCCAGACGGTGGCGGACCTACGGCTGGACCAGGGGGTTCTGAATCACCGCTGGACGGCGAATTGAACGGCCCCAGTCCCATGGCTGGGCGAGGTGGTGGCGGCGGTGCAAATCGCCGGCGGAAGAAAAAGCTGGCCGCTTTGCAGACCGCTCGGCAGCCACCGTGCGCCGACGGGACTAGGTCCAACGGAATCGCCTCCCGGAGGCGATCTTATTGGCCAAGCCCGTCGGCTAACAGTGGCGGCCGGCGGTGGCTGCCGGAGGCCAGCAGGTGTTCCTGCTGGCCGGAACCGAAGAAGACGACCCCCGTCTTCGCTGGTCCGGATCCGACTGGTCTAGGCCTGGCCCGGATCCGATCTGGGTCAGCAATATAAATAAAAAGAGAAATGGTTGAACCGGGTCCGGTTCATAGGCTTTTACTTGTTCTAAAAATTTAGAAAAATTACCCGTAGACTTTGAGAGGGTTGCGAGTGTCTTGACTAAGTTTCAGGACCGGTAAAAATCTCAAAGTCTCTAAAATGACCTTTTTACCCCTGGTAGTTAAATCATCATGTGAAAACCTTTTACCCGACTTCGGGGCTCCGGTTCAGGGGCCTATGAATTGGTGTAAAACTTAGAAAAATTTTCAGTGAGAGTTTAATGAGTAACCTAATTATATACCAAACCAATAAATGAGGAAAAATCCCAGTGAGTAGATAATTGACCCGTTTGCCCTTAGGGTTAATTATAAACCGTTAGTCAAAACCTGGGTCAGTTCGAGGGGTTCACGGCCCCGTCACATGCCAAGAAAATTACACTAAGGCTATGAAGCCTAGTAGTACCCTTGAGTTCAATCTAGGAGCCTTTAGATATCATTAAGGCCTTAAACCAAATGATAAAAATACCCCTTAGGGTGGACCTGCCCACATTCGTGTGAATGGAAGCGTGAGTCGGTCTGAGAGTGGAGCCTTGTAAGAGAGGTCAATGACTTAAATCAATAGAGGGGCAATAAAATGACTAGAATGACCCAAGGGAGGGTATCATACCTTAGGTGGTAAAATTACCCTAATGCCCTTAGGGGCAATATGTCTGTTTCTGATGAAACATATGACCTAGTGAATCAAGAGTTAAGGTACCCTATAAATGACTTCAAAATGAAGGGGTGTGACCGGTAGGTGACACAAAGACCTTGACAGGTCACAGTGTCATGGGAAACTAATGAAAAGCCCTAATTCTAAGGGTTTAGGGCAGTGTATTGCACGTGTCCCTAACACAGCGCAGAAATCCACTAGGGCATTATATACGTCACCTATGGAATATATTAATTTACATATCAGGCTTGAATTCTCTGAGCCCTAGTCTTGCAAATGAATGCAATGGGCCTCCGTTTATTATTTATATGTTTGTATGATTGCATGATTAATTATGTTGATGCATGTTGTTGATATTGATGCATTGATTTATATCAGTAACTTAAGATTAATGAAGACTAATCAAGAGACATGGGTTGTTGTTGGTTTGAGGAGAGAACATCTAATCAAGATAATGACTAAAACACCCTCTTTAGGGTTGGGACCAGTTCATGGAGTGAACGGGGCCCTGACATAGATCTTACCTTGGTTAAAGAACCGATGGTGGCTATGGGATGTTCTCTGAGTCATAGCTCAGTGGATGAGCTATTTTGTGGGCCGATTCATAAGGTGAAGAGGACCCACAAGGTTGAGTGGTTACTTGACTGGATGGAAATAATCTAGTCTAAGTTTCAGATGTTTGGGGGAGTCAATGGTCATAAGGACCTAAGGCTTCTATTGATACATTAGTAATGTCTTATAAGACATTTTCTCCCAGCATTGGGAAGGTGGAGATTGCAATATGCATCTTCATCGCCACGACGGTTTGGGTATTGACCAGAGAGTCTTTACCGCGGGTCTCCCGTAGGTCTTCCCAGGACTATTTAGTACGTACGAAAAGCGGAGTTGTATGAGCATCATGGAAGGCTTGTGCTTCTCGCCAATCTGTGTCCATGAGCACAGTTGGGATCCTCTTCTCCAGATTCGTGGCAGGCTATTGAGAGCCCTGGGGATTTGGGTCAAGCTGCTGTTAAGCAGTCCACTCTAAGGCTGGAGTACTTTGTTTGGAGGTTTCTCGAGGGGCGAGTTATCTTTGAGTTACAGATTTTGTAGTATTAATTGTCGAACAAGAGTTGTGAGATAATTAATAATAATGTTTGATATTGCTTGTTAATTAGACAAGTGGAACGGTTAAAGGACTTACTAAAATGTAGGTTGAAAATATCTAAGCATTGCATGTGTGATGCTATGCTTCTTAAGATAGAGTAGTTTCTAGGCAAAACTACGTCTGGATCCGATCTTGTTGGAAACATTGGAGATGTTGTCTGATAAGTACGTAGGCAACTAACATCGGGTGATGTTAGCCTGATCCGAAAAATATTAATAAAACCTTTTGTCCATTGGAAGCTCTTCTCCTGAAGGCGGAGATACTCCATTGTAGTTGTGGTTGTTGTTTGGTTTGCTTTATTACAGATTCTCCAGGCGACGACAAGTGAGACCAAGGCAGGCGAGCTCAAGAGGTTTCCGCATTTTTGAAACTCCGATACGTAAGTGTACGTTAAGCATGAGAGTCAACTTATTATTTATTTTCAGACGGACGATGGACTTGTACTTAGATGGATGAGCTAGTCTTTATAAATTTTCAGACGTTAAATAATATCGTAAGATTTGATATTCGTATTTGTGAACCCCAGTTATCATGACCTGGATATTTAATCGAAGGGTTTGTTTTGTATTTAAAGAAAAAAAAATTTCTCGCTACTTACTGTTCGTGCTACTTAAAAATGCTTTTAAAAATCTGGGTCGTGACAATCCTAAAAATATATCTATTGTGGAAATTATTCAACTAACAAAGTCAATGGTTCTAATATATTATTTTTACGTGTTTAAGTTTAGAAACTGAGGAAAATCTTGGATGTTACATTAGTTAGCCTAATCGCCTGTTAGCAATCATAAACTGTCATTAACATTCAGCTTTTGGCTACTCATTCAATGATTCCAACACCCCACTACCCCTAAAAAAATCACCACACCAATTTTCATTTTAACATGCTTCTAGTCTAAAATCACATCATATTCTCTCAAACTTCCATGCCTTAGCCTTCATGCAACAATCCACATCCCAAATATGCATAACTATGACTAAGAACCTTACGTTTATTCTTGCTAGACTTGTGATGACATGCATGGAGAACTGACAATGAATGTCTACCACTTTTTCCCACATTTCCACTCCTTAGTCAAAATGGAGGACAAATGTTTTGGAGTGTTAGGTGCCTTCCTCCGATCAGCTAAAGTTGAGGGATCAGAGGTAGACGTCGAATGACCTTCCTTTAGATCAAGAGATTTCTCTTTAGTTGTTTCCATTTTTTTGGGTGGATTACGGAGGTTA
Organism: Saururus chinensis; assembly: GCA_035235625.1. NCBI lineage: Eukaryota > Viridiplantae > Streptophyta > Magnoliopsida > Piperales > Saururaceae > Saururus > Saururus chinensis. The sequence continues at coordinate 27,790,157 of CP141148.1, read as the reverse complement.
CGATCATAATGACATGCTTGCCGCTGGCGTCAAGGGGTAAGTTGACGAGGAGATGGCAATGCAGATGTAAGTGTAGTAGCATAAATGGTTACCACTAATCAAAACTAGGAATCGAGGGGAAATGAGAAGCGTAGTGTCTTTTTGGTTTTTGACTTAGTGAGGGGCATTTTGGTATTTTCAAGGTACATGTGTGGGCTTAACCACATGCGTAGGGCCTATTATGGGGATATGAAAGATATTTTGAGTAATACGTTATATCCTAGGGTCATTTTGGCAAAATTCCTCAAGAAATAATATTGTTGTAGGCTTGAGTGAAAAACCATAGATAATGGTTTAGCTTTCGTGCCTCCAGATTTTCTTCGCAGATTGGCTATCTAGACTTAACTTCATGCGTCTGTTATCCATGCTTACACATATCCAAATTTCCCATCTGAGAGACTTTCCCTTCGTTGAAGCGAAGGTTCTCTCTAACAAGGTCGCTAGTTTTGCAAATCACTTCTTGTCATGACCTAGTTTCTTATATGATCATCAAATATTAAATAAGTTACATAAAAATAATATAAACAAGTATTCATCCTAAGGAATTGCGGCAATGAACTTTCGGCATAAGATCCCTAAGTTTTTGGTGGAGTTTGCGCAACCAACTTCTAGCACAACACCTTGTACTTTTGCATATAAAATACACGTGGTAGAATAACCAATTGTGAACTCCAAGTCTACACTAAACTATAATGAACATGCACAACTACATGAATATTAAGAACATGATCATATGCAACTATATGTGTCATACTATAGCCACAATGCTACACTAAACTCCTACAAATTGCAGCTCATGATCATTAAACATCATCATCAAAATTACCAACTTATTATTCTATGCCCATATAGAATTATTCTGCACCACCAAGTACATAAAAAATTTACCCGATTCACTTTAAAATTCCAAATTGTCATATTGAGACATATTCTCACTTCCCTACTGAAATATGATAATCTACCTATCAATTTTTACTTAATCAAATCTTTCACTTTACCTGAACACCTTTTCCAAGGAGCCATGTTCCTGGACCACCCATATGCATCTGGCATTGACCCTCAATGCGCCTTCAAAGTCCCTTGAGCTCTAGACCACTTCAATAATGTCATAGTGAATCACCATGCAAATTTCTTAAATTAAGTGCTTACCCTAAACCATGAGATGTCTTTGCATCATGTTTATAATTATCGTATTATTTACAACCCTTTCAATTTTTATTTGTTATCTTGTTTACACATTATAGCTTTGCCATACCCGACCTATCTTGCGTAAGGATACAAGTAAATATGAATAAACATATCACACACAAATTATATATTATAGAGTCACGTGAAACACCCAACGGGAAATCTACAATACACTATTTACCAATTTAATAAATATATATGGTACATTGGTCATACATGAGAAAATAAGAAAACTTTTTTACATTTTGTTACCCCAGCATGTAAAAACTCATTCCCACCCCATGATACCTATGCCTAGTGAAAAGACATGCTAAAAATCAGTAATCCAATAATAAAAACATTCGTGAAACTCAAATCAATTGTGCATGTTCAATTACCCAACTAATAACTACATCGCATAAAGTAGCTTTCAGCCCTACTATTGATTTTAATTTAAAGGGAAATACCTGGAAACATCATATCAGTGTAAAATTTCAACAACATCAAGGTGAAGGGGTTCATGAAAATGATTTAAATTGGCATATCAGTCAGACTACAACCAAGTAATTATTCAAGAATTTTGAATTTTATTGCACAATGTAGCCAGGATTCAAAGGTCATAACACCATCAAAATTAACCCCAAACAATCAAAAGTTTTTGAAGCTGAGAGAGAACACATAAAATTGGACTCTTAAGAATTTTGGAAGCAAAAGAACATGTATCCACAGGTTCTACGTGAAAGTAGAGAAGAAAAGGCTCACATAATTTTATTAGGTCAAAAACACAAAGGAAATGTCTCAAAAATAGAATAGGAAAAAAAAAACCCTTTTCGAATCTACCACATCAACTTGAAAAAGTCTACGTAATCAGAGAAACTGTAAGTCAAAATTCCAACCGGAATGGCACAAACCAATCCAACCAAAACAAATGCGCAAAGATTTGTTTGAAGAGAAGAAAAATCTCAATCATTAGCAAATGAGATTCTCAACAAGGAAACACAATGAAATATGACATATCATGATTTAATATGACTAGAACATACTATAATCAGCGTGATCAAACATAAAACTTTTCTTTAATCAGCAAGAAGTCATAGATTCTCAAGCAAGCATGCATAATAATCGTCTTTGGCAAACATGCATAACCCTAACACATACTACTACAAATATTCCATCATGCAAGACTATTAATCCATCCAATACATGCACAAACAACCCAATATAACCATAGCTTAATGAATAGAATGAGTACATCCTACACCTCTTGTTAATGGCAAACTTCCACTAAGTTTGTAGATGAGGTCCCCCCTTGCTTATACACTTCGTGCCAATTTGTTAGAAACCATTCTAATACTCCAAAACCAAGACTTTAATGGCTGATTAATAAAGAAGTAAGCAGGAGAGAGAGAGATGGATGGCGACCAAGAGGGAGGGAGGTAGAGTTGTGTGGGAGAGGGAGTGAGCTGGGGCCTCCTTATGTAGGGGAGCTTCCCAATTTGACTAAGTTTCCCAATTTGCTTAGACTTCCTCCTCTTTTTAGTCGAACAATAATTAGTCATACCAAATTCTAAAATTCTAAATGAAATTAGGAGAATCAGGACTATCTTCCCACTTGCCACTTGGTGTCAATTTCTATCCATAGGGCGGCTCAACAGAATGGTTTAGTTTGTGCCTTGGCCATCTACTGCTTGTCTACCCACTTAACCACTCACTCTATTTCCCCGTTCATTAAGGTTTTCTTTTCCATCTCATTTCTTCTTGATTAACTAATAATTACCTCGCTAATAGGCTAAGTCTGCTTGGGTCCGGCCTCGAATAATAATCATTCGTCAACAAGTCCACGTCCATGATCAAAGTCACTACAATTTTTACTAACCTAAGTGAAGCCTCCATCCAGTCGCCATATTTTATTTTTCCCTTTCCAAACTCTATTCTATTTTATTTTTCGCTTTTCAAACTCTCTAGTCGTACTAAAGTTATCACTTAACCAAACTAAGTTAACCGATCAGCTTTGCACTCTCGGCTAAATTTTTGACTCCGAAATCTAAATACGGAAAGAAAAATCAAACAAACTTTTAAGTGTTACACTTCCTCGCATGAAATTGCTTACATTTTTTCTAGGATCCCGTTTATAAACGCTCGGGCTCATGCGAGCGATAAGCGCCGAATTCGCAATAACCGTCCGATTAACATCAAGTTTTATTTGATTTCTCTCACACGATTAACCCCGGTTAACGAGTTGGAGCCCTTAGTTCCGTCTCTCAGGACTACCTCCTCTCTAACCCGCCGGCGGTTGTCACCCTCCGACGGAAATCCTCTTAGCCGCCGACCGTTGCTGCCCCGCGACAGATCCCCTTCTATCCGCCGACCCTTGACACCTCGCGATGAATCCCCTCCTAGCCGCCGACCCTGGCAACCCCGCAATGGATCCCCTCCCCTGCTCATCTCGCAGCTGCTCCGCCGTCAGCCAGTTGGAAAACTTCCCAACATATGGCTGCTCTCACACGTCGGATCCGCCACTGGCAACCTTTCGTCTTCCTCTCCAAGCGGCTCCATGGCTGTTGATTGTCATGGAAAACATCCACTACTCTCCCGCTTCGGAATGGCAGCAGGCTGCCAGCTGCCCTGCCTCACCAGCTTCCCAATCCCCACCCCCGCCACCCCATGATGGATCTGCTCCCGGTCGTCATTGGATCTCCCAGGATTTACTTGCTGGTAGAATGGAAGAGGGCGTCGTCTTTGACTGGCCAACATGGACGAGAAGCTGGAGTTAGTGACCCTAGGTCGCCCAATGTTGATCATGGTGTCTCTCTTGTCCAGTATTCTCGAAAACTCCCTAGAGCTTGGTATGATTCTTGATTGTTACAAATTTAACTCATCAATTTGCGTATGAGATTCAAGATAGAGTTAGGAGTTGATTACTGTTGCTCATGTTGAGGACCTGAGCTAGATGTCAAATTTACCTTTTTTTGGTGGCTTGTTGAGTTCTTAAATTAATCTGTTTCCATCTCGCCTCTGTACTATTTTTTTCCTTAATTTTGTTTGCTGTTTCAAAAACTTATCCGCTTTAAGATCTAGTTTGTACAAATAAATGAATTTATCAAACAAAGAGATGTAGTTGCATAAGTTGATTGCTTTGATAAAACTAAATAGTAGGATGATAATGTAGTATCAAATCTGATTAAAAAAATGAAAGGAATGAGTAAAGAAAGAAGTGCGGAAGGAATTCATTGTGACAATGAGAATATTGTGTGTATTCTCGAAATGATTCCCTTTTCTAGCTGTGCGGAGAAAGACATCTTAATCAGAGTCTTGGCCTTGTTATTTGTTCAAAGTTTGATCATTATTGCTCCCTCACCAAGGTGCAAATTCCGTATGCCTTACCTGGAATCCTTATGTTTTGCCCTGACAACAAGATAATAGAACAAGCTCTATTCACCTGATGCATAAATTTCCAGCACCTTCTATAGTTGCAGCTAAATCTTTTCATAGGGTGACTAATTTACGTGGAATTTTTGGGTCCTTTTAATTGCTTGTGAAGGGGTCATGTTCCTGTTAACTTGTAAATTAGTGAGCCTTTGTTATCATACTTGGGATTGGACTCATTCAGGCGAATTGTATTAGCGTAACAGCTGTTATGTGCAGGAAAAATATGTGACCAGCCGTAACCTTCGAGATAGGCTTTACCGTGAGCTTGAAAGGAACCTGGCAATGAGAGTTGAAGACGGCGAAACTGCTGACACATTCATTGTTAGTGGGAGGGGTACATTACACATAACCATCTTGATAGAAAACATGTGAGGAAATAGTTAATGTAACTGCTTCCTGATTTGAGTCTTTTAATCTGCATCTGTAACTTTGTGTTAGTAACCTTTGTGCTATTGTCATGGGCGAAGAGAAGGGTATGAGTTTATGGTGGGCCCACCCAAGGTCATAAACAAGAGGGTGGATGACAAATTACTAGAATCATTTGAGGTATATTTTCCTAACCCTTTGGTTGGATTAAGAAGCTCCTCCAAAAGTTGGATGATAAGGAGAACCATCTTTCTTCTCTTTTTTTCGTTTGGTTTTGGAGAAATGCAATTGTTTGAAACAATCATGCTGTGTTAGCATCATTTATCAGTTAAGATTGTTTTTGGTTAAGGTGCAACTGTCACCTAAATCTACTTAATAAATGTGCTAGTAATACGTGTCTAACATAGGGCTTTGTTTGCAGCATTTCATTTTGTTTAGAATGTTAAATGACTGCCTAATTCTTGTTTACCCTGCACCTCCAATCTTTCTGTTTTATTGAACAACAATATAAATCACTGCCTAATTGGTGTATATACAGATTGCAACCGTGGAGATACCTGAAGAATATATGGGACCTGTGGTCAAACTTCTAGGGAAACGGCGTGGGCAAATGTTTGACATGCAGGGAGCAGGGTCTGTAAAACTTTTCTAATCAATTTTAAACTTATATTCTATTCGCGATTGAAGGTCTCAAATAATTATGGTGGTAATGAGATGGCAAGTACAGAAAATACTAAATTTACTGGTCTTGGTAGAGAACTTGTAGTAGGATTCATCATATGCCATCCTACCTTGAACAGTGTTTGGGAGATAAGTTGATGTAATGTTCCCTTTTTGCAAGTGGGAGTGGCGCTGTGATCAACATTTTAATTTCTATCTAAATATATTCTCTAGAACCTAAACTCTGCATTGGTGGATACGTCAGAAGGAACATCATTAATAAAATATAAAATTCCAACTCATGGACTTCTTGGTCTTTGAAATGCAATCTTAACAGCTTCTAGAGGCACGGCAGTTCTCAATACTGTATTTGATTGCTATGGACCTTGGGCTGGTGATATTTCAACTCGTGACCAGGGCTCCTTGGTGATGCTACCTAATTTGCCCTCTTTTTTTCACCTGTTGAATCCACCTTCTCAAATTGTACAGAAGTTTCTCGTATAATTATGACTTACAACCTGAAGTAATTTGCTAACTGAAATTGAATTTACAGGTTGCCTTTGAGGATGGTAGTACTACTTCATATGCTTTAGTTAGTTCTCAAGAAAGGGGTCAGATGTTTGTGAGCCCGGGAGTGGAGGTTTACAAAGGACAAATTGTGGGTATTCATCAGCGCCCTGGTGACTTGTCCATCAATGTGTGCAAGAAGAAAGCAGCAACCAATATTCTCTCCAAAAAGGAACAGACAGGTAAATTTAATCTATAACTAATTATATATGATTACATCTTTTTATTTTTTTGACTTTTTTTAAGTCTTAAATTATAATCTGCAAATCTATTATGCTCTGGTGGGGTGTAATATTGCGTTTATATGAAAAATAATGCCTTTCGTTGTCAGTACTATTCAATTCGTTAGTATGTGCTTTTTTTGGCATTTATTAATAGAGACCTTTTTCCCTTGATAGTGGTTCTGGACACACCACTGAGCTACAGTCTGGATGATTGTATAGAGTATATTCATGAAGATGAATTGGTGGAAGTCACCCCAGCAAGCATCCAAACGTGCAAAAACCGAAAACTTGTGTGATGTAAAAGTGAAGTTTATAGGATGGTGAGTTATTCACAGCCGATCACATGCAACCACTAGGCAAAAAAAATTTTATTTTTATATTGAAAATCTACCACACGGACATTAAATTAAACAATTGGATGTGAGTTATTCAAATGTTCAATCAAATAATTTATAGAGATAAAATCAGTATTAAGATTCAATGTTTCTGGTGCAATTGTTGCCTACTTTAAAATGTACTGTACATATTATGTTGGAAATTTAATGCATCTCTCAGGTTTTGAGCGGAAGTCAAATGTTTTTTTCCTATTTATTTTTCAGAGTTCAGGTATTTAAAACTTAAATCTTTTGTGGGATGATATACTTACCTCAGTCCTTGCCAGCCTTTCTCTCCCGACCATGATACCAGTGTTAGCATGTTGGCTTGATATTTTGATCGATCTTGGTGGGGAGGTGAGGTGGGCTGATAAATGATGGGTTAGCAAGGGGAGACGGGCGTATTTCCTCTCTTTAATTATTGAGTGGAAATATTTCAGAAAGTTTGACGAATGGGTCACTAGAGGATGCACTCATCATTTTATATTCGTGTCTCGTGGCTAGTTGGATGCCTATCAACATACTGCTTATTAATATCTGTCAAAGCTGGCTTCATAGTAACTGGACAAACAAAAAAATTTCTCCTGCCGTAAGTAAAACCGCTTTAAATATCAACATGATATCAGCGAATCAAGGGCGAAGACTTGCACAATAGGGCACACAAGGCACTTTTAAGATGGGAGTTTAGTTGTATATGGCGATCACATTATACAGCCGTCCATCAGATCATTCATTTTTATGCTTGTGGTGGCCCTCATGAAATATGATGGGAACAGGTTGGTGGAGGGCCGGCGCACCAAGAAGCCTGTATGTGAGCCTTTTGATTTGGGAATAGTTCTCGCAAGTCTTATTATATGTGAGCCTCCATATGGGAATTGCATCTACTAACCAGATACAATTTTGGGTCTTCCAATTCAGATCTTCAAAATTGCAGACCTTTGCCTATAAATTATTAAGCATAGTGACAAGTTTGGCATTAGGTTTTAATTCGGGTAGGGGTTAACTTTGATTTGATTCAGGAAGTCCAGAAAAAATTCAGTAGAGGGGAGCTGCAAGAAAGGCTGCAGGAGAGCCCGAAAGGTAAGGGGCTGGAGGAGCTCGCCAGAGCTTAAATTTGTGTTACGATGTTCTAGTAGGAGAGCCTCCGACTAGCTTCAAGGGCCTGGGAGAGCTTGCTAGGAGCTTCAGTCCGTACAACCGGCCAAAAAAGACCCTCAACCCAAAAATTAACCTATTTATGGAACTCCTATCCCTAAAATTTTCCCAAACCAGGTTAAAAAAAAATTGTCCCAAATTGGAATGACAAAAAATTTGGGATAAAAATTCAAACAAAAAAATTGCCCACGGGTCATTTCAACATTTATCCAAGAATTTCAACCCGTCCTTTCCCAATGGTACCTGAGCACAACAACCTCCTTTTGGCAACTTTCAGACTCGTTCTCCCTCTTCGCTGCTCCTTTACGGGTCATTTCTCCCTCCGCACTGTGCACAACAGCCTCCTTTTTTAGTTATGTCCATGAGAAAAGAAGACATATGAATACATTGTTGCAAACACACGGAGTATATTTATTTCAGTTGAAAAACTTTTGATGGCATTCTTCTTCATTTTGCTCCTAGATTTCTTTTATTGCAAACCTCTCCCACGAAGATTCACATGGTACTTTTGGAGGAAGCCCACACATCCAATTCACCATAATGCACGAGAAAGTCCATTTCGACAGTATGACTTTCTGCAAACGCAAAGTAAGTTACTGAGAAATGGGGACGAAGCAAAATTTTATTACTATGCTAATATATCCATCTCAGTTCTCACAACAGGAAATCTAAAACATACTCTAAAAGTCTCATACAGAGAAATAAAATTAAAGAATAAGAAATAAAAACAAGAACAACCAAAATATAAAACAAAATGTGTATTTACCCACCACATGGCATTTATCGACAAATCCAAAACTTCTAACGCTGAAACCTCCCCACTTATTAGCATAGAAACAAGAAATGAAGCTACGTATATAAACACAGACCCAATACAACTAGATGAAAAAAAACACTCAATTTCGGTGAAATAATATGTTCTATATTTGTCATATCCTTGAAGAACCTGATTATGCTCCACATTCCCATTTGCAAAAGCTTTATAACCTATATGAGAAAGCCAAAATAAAAACAATAAGACAATAGATCAACTAAATCAACCCATTAACTATACTGCTTCAAAGAGGTAACAAGATCCGATTCTTTGGAGCTTGGAATAGTCACTGCTGGATTAGTCAAAACAAAAGGGGGCATTCCAAGGAACATGGCATTGCCAACTCCAAGGAGATGCGACTCCCCCGCCTATAACAATTCTTGACGATAGAGGAAGGGAGGGGAGAGACTCACAGACCACAAAAGGAGAGGGAGAACACAGTCAATATGGAGCAGCCAAACCCAAATGAACCCGGTCTAGGGCTAGTTTGGTATGAGTGAAGCCAAATGGAGCCCCCGGTTAAGCAGCGTTAATGCAGAACACTTGTCGAAAAGAGACCGGACAAGGAGAGAATATTCAAATTCTCTCCTTGTACAAGGGGCTGATCTAGACTCCAGTAGCAGTAAACAAATTTTCAAGAGAAAACTATCCATAAATAAACTAACTTGGACTAGGATACAAGAAACAAGTTCACTAAAAAAAGGGACTGTGCAGCCATTGCAAGCACCAACTCATTTCAATAAAACTAAAAACAATTATCAATGCATAGAAAGATGTCCATGAGTGAGTGGCATCTAAGGGAGACTCTACATTCTCATACAGATATTGAACACCCAGTACGGAGAAGGTCAAACAAAAACATTCATTAAAACATATGTATGAAGAAGATTAGAGCAAAATCCTAAAAAGCAGATTGACATATGTAGAAGCTATTCCATTTTCGCAAACCCATATAAAAAAAAGTGAGGAAATCATTTAACAGTAAATAGAAAACAAGAAATCCAGTCACATCTATAACAAAAATCACAAAGAAGAGAAAAGTAACAAAAATCAAAGAAAACCATTATTGGCTTAAAGGTCAAGCATCTGAATCAGCATAAATGTGATGTTCAAGCTAAGAATTTGATTGAAACAAAAATAAAAAGTGAAAGATGGACAACCCTCTCCGATGGTCAGAAAAATAAAAAACTAAACATATAAATGTCACTGGAAAAATTATTACAGACAGAACAAAGAACAATAATAACAATAATAATATTCAAGAATCGACAACCTGCGATGACATAGAACAATACCTGAGATGCATATCTGAGATCACTGCAGGACATGGCTGGAAATAAAAAGACGACCGGCGCTTGCTGTCTGCAACAAACGAAGAGCGACATAGATGTTAGGGCGAAACAGGGTGCCGAGGTTGGGAGCAGGATTTTTTACCAATGGTCACGCGGTCACCTGAGTAGACCGTTTATTTTGACTGCGACAATGACCAAAATATTCGGTCTATTTGGTCACAGTCAATTGGTCCAAGAATTCTCAAGATTCTTCCTCCTCATCGTCCACTTTCATGTACAATCCAAGCTGTTCTAAAGGATTGTTCCTTCCTAGCTTAAAATCATCAATCTCACCTTGCAAGTTAACTGAGTTAATCTCATCAACTAAGCTAGGCAAATGTACTGCAGGAGCAGTCCCCAGCATTTCCAAATCTTTTAGATCAAGTTCAAACCTTCTCTTTGCTGCTTCTCAAGCTCCTCCCTCTCTTGGCGCATTTTCTCAGGATCTCCTTTTTCACCCTGAGTTTGCAAAAGTTTGTTTAGCTAAATGCATAAAGGGCATAATGATTGTCAAAAAAAAGTATTCATAAAACCATCATAGGAAATCTAAGAAATTTATGAACATTGACCTTATCAAGAGACTTCTCTCATGCTCTAAGAACCGTATCAGCAAAGCGGCTGCGCATTAAAGCTGCACAATAGAGCTTTTCTGGGGAGACCTGTCTCTCACAAGAAGCATTCCTCCCCAAGGTGCACATACTAACAAGAATTCGGACAATATCAAATTCTGTTTTTCTATAGTCACCATTTCATCCTCGTCTAACCAAAATCGTCATAGGCTTACCCTCTCGGCTGCTCTCTGCCTCAATTGACATTAACCTTGAAGGGTTACTTTGTACATCTTGGTCAAAAGCATCTTCAAAAGCTGAATGTGAAAAAACAAGCTCCGCCTCTTCAAGTTAAAAAATGTCACCATTAAACAATTGCACATACTCCCTCCGCAGAGCAGATCCATATATATTTTGGCACAACTCACCATTTTTCTCATGAGGATCAACAAGATCACTTCTCTCATGATCCAACGATTCTACCAAAGCAGCAGTATCCTGCATGTACGGAAATTTGATAATGACTATGTAAGTTTTCAACAGATTTACCAGAAAATAGATAGAATCTCCCACACAATAAAGTCCCTTTTTTGGAAGTATCAAATGATATACTTAAACCCACAAGGCAAATAAATATAATTGCACCAAAATCACCACCCAAGTGTCTATATCTATTAAATGTAGACACATATAGTTTAGCAGCAGAGATATAATACCTTAATAGTGTCTGTAGCAGGGGCAGTTTTGTCGACAACAGATTTACTTGAAGATGAACTGTCAGAAGATGAACTGTCAGAATCTGAATCTAGAAGTCAAAGCAAGTATAAATCAGTAGAGGGTGAAACTGAAGCAATGGTAACACAAGAACAACTCTATCAAGATTGGGATGCTCCTTCTGTTGCAACATGAATATAATGTCCCCACTTACAGTCTCCTGCTGGGGAAGCGTAACTGGTGGAGCAAATCTCCAAACAAAAAATTTATCCATTGCTGGATGAAAAAATAAAAAAAACTGCAGCTTTGAACTGAAAGAAAGATAAACAGTTTTACCTCATTATTCTGCAATTGAGACTTTCCTAGGAGTGGTTGGAGGGATAAGTCGCAGGCACAGCAAATGTTACAGATTGGGACACCGAACTGGGAGTTGGTGTTGTGCTATTTACAGATCGGACACCGACAGAAGCAAGGAGGCGGCTTGAGGGGTCGGGATGGGTAGGGCAAAGGAGGCGGCTTGAGGGGCAGGGATGGGCAGGGAAGCAAGGAGGCGGCTTGAGGGGCAGGGATGGGCAGGGAAGCAAGGAGGCAGCTTGAGGGGCAGGGATGGGTCGGGAAGAAAGGAGGCGGGGATGAGCCTCGAAACAGGGAGGCGGTGATGGCCGGCAGACCAAGGAGGCGGCGATGTTGGAGATTCACGGAGGAGATCACGCTTCTTCCCTCCTCAAGGCGATGAAGATTGATGAAGGGGCGACTTGAGGAACGGGGATGGGCTGGGAAGCAGGAGGCGGCGATGGCCAGGGAAACAAGGCAGCGACGATGTCGGGAAAGCTAGGAGGTAGTGATGGTTGGAGAAGCATACTGGAGATTTCAATCTCTTCCCTCCTCAAGGCGACGAAGGTCGACGGACCGAAGGTCGATGGAGGGGAGGGCGGGGAATGTTAACTCTAGTTAACTCAATATTCGGTCCGTAGCAATAATTTCACAGCATTGGATGTGATTGGACGGTGAGATTTAATATGGGCGCATATGCACAACTTAAGCCGAGGCTTACGGTAACTTTTCCCTATATATATATATAGGGTTCTTTTCATTTTTCTTCCTATATGTTGTGAAGCTAATTTAGGCCTTTTTAGGGTTTTTGTTCATATATTGTTTCTAAAATTATCTAGTTTTTAATTATTTGGTTTTTCAGTTTTATAGTTTTCCAGTTTTTTAGAAATGTTACATCTATAGGATATGAAACAAGAGTCATATGCTATCACAAAAAATAACCAATTTAATCACCGACCCTCATTCACAAAAACATCCACTGAGCCCAATGTGAATACCCTACTAGAAACAAGCGAATATAAGATTCAATTCTCACATGGATAAGTTTAGTTAGGTAAATCTTTGAAACTTCCCCACATTTTGGTTCTACAACCAAACTAGGAGTCTCACAACATGAAGCAGTAAAATTTACTTTAGGTTTTAAAATTTGTAACTTGCAAATGACCAGTTATCCAGTTTTATAGTTAACTAGTAAATTTACTCGTTGGGTTAAGGACCATACATTCCACTCAATTTATTTCCTGATAAGTCTTATTTTTTTCATACAAAAAACTATGCATTGTCAACTGAATAACTATCAATAGGATAACTATGAAGTGGATAAGTGTTAATTGAATCTTGTGAAGCTGAGGTACATAGTAATGTGTTTGCAGATACTACTTGTGCATAACTGCAAGGATGCATTGGATAAATGGATTACATTTAAACATGAACATGGCAAGCTACCAAAGTTAGAGCAATGGGCAGCCCAATTTGCTTCATCTTCTATGCTTCTTTTCTCTAGGTCTTCACATCTTCCAACTCTGAAGACCTATTGGTTTATTTCCCTTCCACCAAGTAGATTGGTTTAGGTTATTTCAGATGATGAAAAAGATGTTATCCGATGAAAATGTTATTTTTGGTTGGTTATATTTTGGACATTATGTAGTTTTTGCTAGTAAGATTTTCTGGGTAGCTAGAAAACTAGAAACTGGAACATTGGAACACTGGATCATTAAAATACTAAAAAAGTAGAAAACTAGATTACTGATATGATATGAGAAGAGTATGGAAAGGGACACAAAAGGTTTGTTGTGTGTTTGGGACGTCCATTGGGATGAGAGTGGTAGGAAATATAATTTTGACAATGCGGAAATAAAACTAATTTAATCACCTTTCAAGTTTTTCATTTCAGTTTTTCAGGATTTACGTTTTCTAGTTTTTTAGTTTTCCAATTTTTCGGTTTTCCAGTTTAACAATATGTCAGTTTTCCAGTTTGACAATATGTTAGTTCTTTAATTTTTCCTTTAACACATGGATTATTCCAGTTGATGCATGCATATATATAGGGTTCCTCCCATTTTTCTTCTTATGCTATGGACTATGATTTTTCCTCTCACCATTCCCGAAATTGCTCATTTGTGCCAAAATATGAGATAATTCTTTTAGAAAAAAATAATAAATGTGTGAGTAAATAAGACAATAGTAATTTAACAATAATTCCCTGATTATCATCACTTAGGTTCCCTACTACATCTCTAGAATTTGACGTATCACTGCCAAATTTAGATCTATTGTCATCTCACTTCCTAATCAAACTGCATCATACCCACCCTTCATCAATCTTCAACACATGGCATCCTTGATATATTAGGCTCACTTCTCCTATTTCGGAAGGTCATTGTCATCCTCTGAAAAAAAGGGATTCAACAACTGTATTAATTATGACTCCAATTAAGTGATATGAAAAGAAAACATATGATCGGTGACTAAGTCATCCTATCATGCACAACATATAAATTCATACCATAAAAGTTTTTTTATCAATAACTGGTAAGCTATTAATTTCCTTAGCCAGCGCATGTCCTCACCTGTGAAGTCAAAAGCATAGTGATGTGATAAATACCACATGTATAAGCACCACAAACCCCACAGTCATCATAATTAAAATATGGCATTCCCATATATGGAACACAACCAAAATCTAATGATTATTGTAAATATGGAGTGGGAAGTGCTGAGCTCAAAATTCTGAAAATGGTGTTTCATTCACACTCAACAAGCTCTTCAGTGATTCTAGAACTGTTAGCTTGCCATGTTCATGTTTAAATGTAATCCATTTATCCAATGCATCCTTGCAGTCATGCACAAGTAGTATCTGCAAGCACATTACTATGTACCTAAGCTTCATAGATTCAATTGATACTTATTCACTTCATAGTTATCCTATTGATAGTTATTCAGTTGACAGTTCATAATTTTTTGTATGAAAAAAAAGACTTATCAGGAAATAAATTGATTGGAATGTATGGTTCTTAACCCAACAAGTAAATTTATTAGTTAACTATAGAACTGGATAACTGGTCATTTGCAAGTTACAAATTTTAAAACCTAAAATAAATTTTGTTGCTTTATGTTGCAAGACTTCTAGTTTGGTTGTATAACCAAACTGTGGGGAAATTTCAAAGATTTACCTAACTAAACTTATTCATGTGAGAATTGAATCTTATATTCATTTGTTGATAGTGGGGTACTCACATTGGGCTCGGTGGATGTTTTTGTAAATTAGGGTCGGTGATTAAATTAGTTATTTTTTGTGATAGCATATGACTCTTGTTTCATATCCTATAGATGTAACATTTCTAAAAAACTGGAGAACTAAAAAACTATAAAACTATAAAACTATAAAATTGAATAACTATAAAACTGAAACCAGATAATTGAAAACTAGATAATTTTAGAAACAATATATGAACAAAAACCCTAAAAAGGCCTAAATTAGCTTCACAACATAGGAAGAAAAATGAGAGGAACCCTATATATATATATATATATATATATATATATATATATATATATATATATATATATATATATATATATATATATATATATATATATATATATATATATATATATATATATATATATATATATATATATATGCCTCGCATCGACTAAAATAATCCATTTGTTAAAGGAAAAATAGGAAAATTGACATACTGTCAAACTGGAAAACTAGAAAACGTAAATCCTGAAAAATTGAAGACCCAGCCAAAAGAAGCAGAGGAGATGAAGCAGCTCGAAGGTGTGAAGACCTAGAGAAAAGAAACAGAGAAGATGAAGCAGCTCGAAGATGTGAAGACCCAGAGAAAAGAAGCATAAAAGATGAAGCAAACTAAAAAAATGAAATATGAGGAAGAAGAACCTACCCAGGAGGAGGAAAAATCACTGTGAGTTGAAGTCTTACAGGAGAAGAAAAAGAAGAAGACATCTTTTTCTTGGGCTGAGCAACTGATCTAGCATATTTTTCCCGTCGGCTTGTCAAATAATAAAGAAGAGGGTAGTTAAGTAAAATTCTTTCACATGCTTACAAGTTCCCACGTGAGCAAGTCTACTTTGGTAAAAAGTAGAAACTTGCTCACATTTCAGTTATTTGACCAAAGTAGGAGTCTACTTTGGTCAATTCCTCTATTATGTGTAAACCAATCTTTTGTGTTGATGTGACACAAGTTTTGAGGGCTGAGGCATTCCATGCGAAAAAAAGGGAGAGGCATAAGCTTCACATACATCACCTTCTTAGAGTCATGCTTGGGCAGCAATTTAGAAATGTATTTCCTTCTTTTTTTTATAAGGAAGCATAGGAGATTTAAAAGAATGTGGGATAAGATTAGGTGTTGGTTTTTTCTTAAATACTCAAGGGAATGGCAAATGAGTTGTTTTCTTAGGTCAGGTCTTAGAAAGGTAAATTTATAATTTTAGAGAATAAATTATAACACATTTGAACTATTATATATATATATATATATTATTTATTAAAATTAAAAGAATTAAAAAGAAAAAAGAAAAAGAAAAGAGGTTTATATAGAGGTAAAATAAAGTTGAAGAAGTTTAGGTGTAAAACACTTGTAAGATATTTTAAAAATTATATAATGTAAGCTCAAGTAATAATTTTTTAAGTAAATACCCAAATAATTACTATATATATTTTATTGTTCTTTATGTGATTTGTATGATTTTTAATATTTATTTTTTATACTAAATATTTTACATAAATATAATAGTGTGACTATAAACATTAACCAAAAATTTACGTTTTGGCTCGCACAAAACGAAAACTTTTTTTTTAATAGAGGAAGCCAGTTCTTAAGCGTAAATTGAAAAGTTTTATTTTAGGAAAAATATAGCTATATGCACCTCACTAAACTCCTCTGTCATTAATATTTCTGGCTCTTCCCCCACATCTAAAGAGATATTCTTACCCTGAAGCCTCGTTTTGCACTGAAGCCAAAGGGCTCTTCTCCTTTTGTTTGTTGGTGCCTGCATTCTTGTCTACAGAAGGCTGTATCACCCCATATTATCAAAACATTAAGGCAAACACATCTATCAGCACAAGCTTCCAATGACTCACGTGAACACCAAAGTCTGAAACCAATTAATACTTTTCGAAAATGAATTAATCAGGGGAAATTTTTATTTGTTTTCGGGCATTAGTGTGACTGTAGAACCTTGAGATGAACCTACGTATTACCTATACATGTAGATGTCCTTGCAGAAACAGCATGCCCTCAAGAAGTGGGGAGTTTCCAGATGATCCCCCGAGCTTCTCCGGTGGGGCCTAGGTGAGACGGTAGCGAGGAATTGTTGGTCAAAGCCCTGAGAGGTGACTGCGAGACTGGCGCAGGGGGCCGGCGGTGGCTTTGTATCATTAGTGTCTTGATCATATGGCTGCTCTACGTGTGAGAGAGATCGAGGGAGAACTCCGGGATGCTGGTCGTCTGCCTCATCAGAGGCCTCAGCCGCTTGCCGAGCAACATCTTGCACCGGTGGCCCCCCCTTCTCCTCACCCTGCTTGCCCGAACTCTCCTTCTTGGTAGCGGCCAGCAGCGCGGCCGCCACATAGAGCCCAAGTTGCGGCCATCCTGGCCTGCACAAAGCCCAGGTTGTGGCCAGTCTAGGTTAGCATCAAACCGGCGGTGCCGGCACGATGCTGTCTTTATTGTGGGGGCATAAGTGGTGGGGAAACATAGAAAAGTGAGGTTAAAAATTTGGGGCACTATATATATATATATATATATATATATATATATATATATATATATATATATATATATATATATATATATATATATATATATATATATATATATATATATATATATATATATATATATATATATATATATATATATATATATATATATATGGAAAAAGTTAATATGAGCCCGGGCTCACGCACGCTGGCGTGCACTCGGGGTCATTGAGCCGTCGGATTTATATCCGTAGTAATTTTTATTGAATAGTAAAGTTTACATATAAAAAAAGAGTTTATGATACTCTTTTTTAAATACTTAATTATTTAAATTAAATAAACTTAAGCTATTAGTATAAAATAAATTTTTTGTTCAATAGAGTTATTAATATAAGATATAGAGAAATTTTTTGAAATAAAAAAAATCCAATGAGATGCAAATAGCCGATTTCTTTTGAAACAGTTTTTACATGAGCTAGGAAGCTAAATTAGGTGGTTACTTGAATATAAAAAAGGAAACCAATCACCCTAGTTAAATCTATATATAAAACAAACTCATAGGCAATGGGAGAGTTATGTCACCTTCATCCGATGAGGTAGTAGCTTCAGTGCTAAACAAGATGTTGCAAGACATGAGAGATTGGGTCACAGAGTATCGCAAGGCCGTGTTGTACAATTTGAAGAGATAGAGGCAAAGCTAAACCCCATCGTTTCTCTTTCAAAGTGGATTGAGCCTGTTGAGAAGAGGCTACCATTCAACTGGTTGGCGGACAATTTCTACCTGAGCCTTCATATGAAGAAGATTCTCTCAGGGTTGCTTCATAGAGATGAATATGACAAAGAAGCCTTAGTTAGGGTTGTGAAGAGCATGAACATCGTCAGGACCAGGAAGACTAACTACCCAATATGTTTCCAAAATTTTGGCATGGCAAGAGTGACGTCATGCTCACATATGTTCCACAATGCGTGTTTCAATGCCTGAGAAAGCCTTGCACCAAGTTTTGGAGTCCCATGTCAAAACTTTCATCAAAATAGACATGACAATAAGCCAAAATACAAAAAATAAGTGGGGAAATCCAAAATTTACAAAAATAGACTTGCACACATACAAAAGGGCCACACACACAATGAAAGCCACAAAATGCCCTTCTAATGTTAAATAGGAGTCACATGTTTCTTCATGTGCTAGGCATAAGTCTATCCAGATCTTCTCTATCCCTCGACATCTTCTCCTGGCCCAGCAACCTCCCTCGGAGTCCTCTCCCCACCTAGCCTCCTCCCTCCTCTCCTCACCCCTCTCCTCTGTCATTCTCCACTGTGTTGAGATGATCTCAAAGTAGACGCATTTTGGGGAGCTCTTGACCAACTTGTTCGATCAGAGATATGGTACCACGGTGTATGTGCATGTTAACGGGGAGATGAATATGGGAATCACAAGGTTCATGATGGATGGATGTATAAGAGCCTCCGGCATGGTGCCCTTTCTTTTGAAGTCAAAGCAAGGGTCAACATGTAACGAATAGTGGCCGAAATAGTGGTGAGGTAGAAGGTACTGATTTTTTTTATTGTGAATGCAATAATATGGGGGTGTTAAGCATGCTTAGATGAAAGAAATTATTGGGTATGTTATCAAAGTCATTAAGGCCTACATATCTAATGGAAACATAGAGACTTACTTGGATTATTGTAAGTGTATAACTGACAATTGCTAGTGGGAAACTCATAACTAAAAAGGTTGTGCTCAAAAGAGGTAACTCCCAAATAGAAAATTGAGTATTGAGATGGATTCCAATGATCAATCTATGTTTTGCATGTGGGGTAGACAGTTGAATGTTAGTGGATGCAAGTACGATGATAGTAATGCACAATTTCACTGATATTTATTAAAAGTTCATTGTCATATGAAACAATGGTGACCACATTACACAATGTATTAGTATGTTGTAGTAAGGAATACTCTTTGAAAATGAATTTCACATATCCTTTGGCAATCCCCATGGACCTACCTCCAATGGAAATACATGATATAAGGACTCTCCATTATTTTCTACATGATGCAAAGACACAGTCTAATGGTCTCCCATTGATCATAACGAAAGTGGGAAAAGAATATGTCAAGAAGGAATGTCATCCTAAATTGGATGTCAGATAGGAGCATAACAAGTACAAGATGCCAAAAATTGTTGTGGAATCCGTGGGGAAGAGGTGAACCTACAAAAAGATGTAATGGACATACTAGGGAGTGAGGGGAGGAAAAGCAAGCAACAATACACTAGTGTGCATGTGGATGGGGACACAATGTACAAATCTACTATGGACTTGAGTGCCGATGCAGAAATTGATGACCTATTAGCGAGGACATGGAGGTGGAGGCAAAGAAAAGTCATCTTACTTACTTCTATTTGCAATTAAATTATGATGCAAAATTTATAGAGGTCCCTATTGCAAGCATTGAAAATGTTGATGTCAAAGCATCAACATATCAAGAGTTTATGCTCAACACAATGGAGGACAACGTTGTAGTCAATAAGGATGGAGACCAAGAGCAACATGAGGAAGACTAGTATTAGGATCAATTCAATTGAGAAATTTTTTATGAAAATGCATACATTATAGGTTCACATTATGACATGGGGGAGGGAGAGGTTAGTGTAAATGGATTAACTATAAAGGATGGAAATCATGGAACAAAAGCTCCTCCAACATTAAATCAAGTGGAACAATCAGGACTAAAAGGAAGACATCGGTAAATGAAGATGAATGTCTAATGGGTGATAAACAATTGTAAGTAGATTATTGTCATGTGAAATATAGGAAAGATGAAGGTTCAAATGCAACGGTGGACAACTGTGAAGGAATTGCTAATGGGAGAGGAGAATCATCATCGGTTGCCATTTTGGAAAAAATGACTACTCCAAAATAATTGATAACATAATATCATCTAATGCATAATAGCATCACCAATTTTACATGCATCCACATGAGTTTTGCCAAAATGTAGTACTATATAAGAGTCATTTTCATTTATAAAGAAATATATTTGTCGCACAAGTTAGAGGAGGAGGTGTTTGTGAATGATGGCCACAATAAGGATGAGCATGATGATGATTTTGAAGTTGTCACTGATCTAAAGGTGGTTTTACTTGGCTAAGAGTTTAAGGATAAGCCATCTCTCAAACTAAATGTACACAAGTATGTCATGTACAATAACTTCGAATTCAGGGTATTATATTTAAATAAATCTCAATGTACAATTGTCTGCAATGTGTCAGACTATACATGGAGGTTGCATGTAGTGTTAACAAATTGGTGTAGTGTCTTCAAAGTTAAGGCAATCAACAACAAATATATATGTGGGAAGGCACTACTTGGAGGGGATTATAAACAAGCAAAATAAGGTATTTTTGTTAATTTAGCCTTAGGCAACGTGTTGCTTGTACTCCAAAGGATATTTAAGTAGATGTTGATTTATAATATGGAGTGAAGATGAATTGTTCAAATGCATATAAGGCCAAGGTTGTAGCTTCTAACATGTTAAGAGGATCATATGAGGAATTATACAAAGAATTGCCTAATTTATATGAGTTGGAGAAGAAAAATCTAGGAACCCTAGCTACTCTTTAGAATGACTTGCATAATAAAATGTTTGAGAGATGTTTTATTTTATTCGAAGAAACTATTGAGAACTTCATGAAGTACATGTGAAAGGTTAAAGGAAAGTACAGAGGGACTTTGTATGTGATATCCACAATGGGTAACGTGTGACACCCCATACTTTCTCAAGGATCTACTCTTTCTATATTAAAGAAAAACTTTTATTTGACCATTGGTGACTATCGACAGGTGGATGAAGCTACCGATGAAAATGTTTTTTCACTGTTAGTAAGTTTCGACACATTGATGGGTTATTGATGAAAATTGCATGCATGTAATTATTTCATAATGCGAAGCAGTTGAGCATTTTTAGACTCTAAGAGTAGTTATCTCAGTATTTAAGGAAGTAGAAACTGACTTTGAGGAGAAAAAGAGTACATGGAGAGACTAATTGCCATTAGGAAAGAGTTTAGTCCATTTGGAAAGAACATACACCGGAGAGACCAGGATCACTCTTTGAGGTCGCATCATTTTCTAAACTTCAAATTTTAAGTGAAATACTTTGTTCCTGATTTTCTTAAAGTTCTACATGATCGTGAACTTATGTTTTAGTTGTATTTAAGAAAGTCTCAGAGTTTGACGTGGTTTTCATGAAGTACTTGGGATTTTGTTAATTTATGGATGAAAATGTGTCCAAGTAGCTTAATTCTTCATTATAGAAAGATTTCTATTGGATTTCCATGCTAAAAACGTGTTTGAATTGAAATTTGAGTGCTTGGTCTAAATTTTTGATTACTAATAAGGCCATCAACGTGTTGGTGAATGCACCGGCGAGAGGAAGAAAATGAATAATACTCTGCATGTATGCAATGGTGTGCATAATATTTTGGTCATTAGCTGTAGGTCTGACATGTCTATGAGGCGTCGATGAAGAAAGTAGTATGATGGTCATCCCATTGTCAATAGGGTTCGGTGTGTTGGTAAACTCATCAATGGTAATTGATGAGGTAGCTGACCCGTTAGTGAGGTTACCGATGGTACCTATATTGTATTATCGGTAGGGTTCCACATATTGATGAACCCACCAATGGTCATTAGTGAGGTAGTCAACTTGTCGATAAGGTTACCGATGATAAAGAAAATTTTGGATTTAAAATAGATGTTATGGCAATATTAAAGCTATGATTATTATGTGTGTAAATGCATGATTTGAAATATTTAATGATGTGACTAAAATGTCAACAATGCATTATTAAATAAGGGTTAACAAACCCTAATGCATATGTATGAGACCATTTGATGTAATGGATTTCATGAATAAGTACCCCAAAATAATGCATTTGATGCATAAGGTCAAAGATTTCTTGGCTCCTCAAAGTGAGTCTATAGACACATTGATGAAAAGTGTTTAGTATGAAATAGGACCAATGTCTTTTAGTACTCTAAGGATGAAAGTTATGTAAAACTACTTCTCTAGACGGGAGTCATGTTTAAATAGATTTGAGCATTAAAAAATGACTAGTCCCGTATAGTGCAATATATGAGGTTTTGGTGATCATAAAAGTCGAAATCTTGACACTAGGGTCCATAAGCGCTAGTGAGTCTTTACTTCATGGCATGGATAGGGTGAGGTAGGCTTCGAACAAACTAAGGTTGTATTGTGATGACCCAATACCTAGTAGAGTGGAGCTCTTAAATAAGGTCATCGTGTCTAGAGAACATTGAAATTAGATTGCTCTGTGGGAAATGATTACTTGTTAATAAAATGTATGTTTGAATGTCATTTTGTGTATTCATTTGAGGATTTACCAATAAACATTTCTTGGTATATTAATCAGAACTTTAGTTTTTGTTTAGAATGTTATTTTACTGAGTATTCTTGTATACTCAACATCCTTTGTGGTGCAGGTTTCATGGTCGAGATAAGAGGTAATAGGAAGGCCATAATTTAGCTTGACTCTCCTTCAAGCACATTAAGTCATTTTTTTGCTAGGTTTTATTAGGCACGTGAGTGCGCCATTTTAATTTCATTAGCTTTGATACGATCAACAAACAATTATGTAGTTGTGGGTCTTGTGAATATTTTAATTGATTAGATATGTTGATTATTATTTAAGTTATGATTATAACATCAATGGATTTGTGAAATGTGGTTATTCTCATTCACCTAATTTATTATTTCAATGAGTTTGGTTTAATGATTTGATTTTGTTGTTTATATGGAAAGAGATGAGTTGTGATTTTCAATTGTTTAATCAAAGATGGAGTTAAGTACTTTTTACAAAAAATGTTGTGAAATTGGGGACAACCACAAATACCCAATTGCATGTACTGTAGGGAAATTGCTTTTTCTACAATGGGTTATTTTGAGGGTTTTGTAATAATTTCTAATTGACACAAAACAATAGCATAACAAGTGGTTGCATTATTTCCCTATGCCACACATGGATATTATGAATTTTACATATCTCATAATATGTTTGCACATTTCAAAGATAGAAGTTTGAACACTAACTTTTACAGGGTGGCGAAGGCAACTAGGGTTTAGACCCTTAGAGAATAAATGACTATCATTGACAGGATAAACCCCAACGCCCTCTAATGATTGACAGAAATTGATAAGGCAAAGTGGATTAGTGTCTATTTTCCATCGAGGAGGTAACTTCAAACCCATGTGAGGCACTTAATGAAATGATTAGGGAGCAATGCCACTTCCCTATTGTTATGATCATCGAGGCGATCCATTTAAAGGCTCAAGAGATGTGGTACAAGAGTGGCTTGGAGGCAGAAAATTAGATGGGATACTTTACAAAATTCGCTAAATTTAAGATTCAAAAGTATAATGAAGCAGTAAGAAGTGTGATGTGCTTCTCATAAGTGGCCGTGAGGTCTTGACTAGGTTAGAAAGAGGTGATGATTAGGTCGACCTTCTTTTAAATACATGTTGTTGTGGAAAGTTTCATCAAATGGAGTTACCTTGTGAACATGCGTTGACAACATGTGGGCACTGAAGACTTAATTACATAAACTATTGCTCTCCTTTCTACAGAATTGAAACATACAGACAAATCTATAGCAAGGGAATCTATCCAGGCCTTGAATAAAATAGATGAGAGACTTCTGATGATGTGAAAACCTTAAGTTGATGTCCCCAAGGAGAAGGAACCACCAGGAAGAATCAAGAAGAAGCATAAACTTTTTCAAGGTGAAGAAAAGAGGAAAGAGCAATGTTGAAACTTTGTTTTATTTTCATTTTATCTATGTAGTTTGTTAAGATAGTTCATTGTAAATAAGTAGGGAGACAATGTTACTCATAATGTTACCTTAATATTCCCTTTATTGTCAGCTATCGAATGTAATAGATGACTATTACTACTAGGTTTGTTTTAGCATTAAAGAAAGCTCAGAACCAAGTACAAATAAAACCCATTCTTACTCTGAGTAGTTTAACATGTTCATGAGTTTATTTTTAAAATTTAAGCTTGTAAAAAAAATCAAAATTTTAATCACTCCACAAGCTAGTTTATAACTGGTCTTGCTAGATTCCTGCATGGAGGAAGAGGAGGTGACCGAGGAGGAAAAGGGGAGCAGTAGAGAGAGGAGGAGAGGAGAGAGAGAGAGAAAGAGGAGAGGAGGAAGGACAAGGAGAAGAAGGAGGGGGAGGAGAGAAGAAAAAAGAAGAATAGGAGGTGACAAAAGAGGTGAGGAAGAAGGTGATAGTGGCTGAGAAGGAGAAGATAAAATCGGATAGAACGGAGGCGGTTGAGAAGACAGTGAAGTTAGTGGTAGTGAAGAAGGGTTAGAGATGTTTGGGCCTCAAATTTTTGTACGGTGCTTTGGAAACAACATAGTGAAACTCAAGTGATTCTTTTTCTCAGGTAGATACTAAAATGAGGGCCACATGACTCTTGTTTCTCTTTGTGTGATTTGTGTGCTCTTTGTTGTTTGTTCTTTTATATTCAACCTATTACATATTGCAATTTACTACTACTTCTATGTGTGGAGATTGATTGACTTGTGACGATCTTAGGAGGGTTTTTAGTGTGGATTATAAGATCTTAGGAGTGTGTTTGGTGTGGATTCTCATAAAAAGCTGCTGAGTGCCCCCTTCTCATTGAAATTGATTGATACTTTTTGTTGTTTCTTTACCATCTTAGAAGTAAGATGAAAGCTGGCATATTTAAGACAACACTAAAGAACATGTTCGGTATTAAGAACTTTGGAGTTACTCGGATTACACTTTTGGTTTGAGATATTTCATATCCTTCTGGCATCTCTAATACGCACAGAAGATTGCTTGCTCTTTCTTCTTTCTACACTCAGTGTTTTTTTAGGCTTTTCGCACCAATGGAGCTTGCTCATGCCTAAAAATAACTAGCTTTTCTCTCATACGTGGTGTTTTTATTCGTAACGTAGTCAGACTTTCTCAAGTTGGAAATATTCTTCTTTTTAACCAACTTAAAAACAGTTCCTCTTAGGCCTAAATATTTGATTTTATGCAAGGTAAACCCTCCACAGCTGCTTCTAATTTTAATAATGGATTGCAAAGATCATTTGATACCATCAAACTTGTCTGCAGAAGTATTTGCATGTTTCATAAATTTCTTATGAGGGAGCAAATTAACACTTGTGAGAATACCTTACTCGAAACCATTGGAAACTTTTGGCCGTAAGTAAACAAATAAACCATGATATTCTTTGCCAATAAAACTTGTTTAAGCAGGGTTTAAGAAATTTTTAAACCATTGAACAGAATGTTTAGGGTATCTCTTGAGGTTGTCATTGTAGTCCACAAAATAAAGTCCAAACCTAGATGTGAATCCAGCTGCCCATTCCCAGTTGTCCAAAAGTGACCACACAAAATACCCTTTCACATCACAACCATCTTCCCTGAATTTTATCCGAATAAGAAAATTAGTAACAGAAATTTCTTTAGAGAAGAAAAAGGCACACCTAAAAGTTTTTAGAGTGGAGATTACTTGATAGAAGCCGCTAGGTTAGCCAGATATTCACTATGATACTTAATCCTCTTCTCATCTTTTTGGGCATCCTTGATGGGGAGGAGTGGGTTATTAGCATCATCCATGCCTAATAAAACACCCCTTTGTTAGCATTATTATTGAAGTATATTATCTAATGGATGAGAACTGTGTTTATTAGGCAAGAGCATCAATTACCATTTTCTGTAATGATGACTGGTGGATTCCCATATTTGACTTTGATATAATTCATTAAGCTTCTAATTCCATGAGGCACAATGTACAACCAGATGGAAGATGCCTGCAATTGAGCATTACCAATCTCATTTCACTGAACCTGCATATAAAATCATGACTGAGATACAAGTGAGTTCATAGTTGCTAATACCTTGTCTCCTATTGCCTTGCCATTTCTGAAGGCTGCATTCAAGTCCAAACATGAGCTTTCAGATAATTCTATGTCACTAAGGCTTATTTTGCAACAAATCAATAGATAAAGAACGTTCAACTTACGAAGGGTAACTGAACCAGAATCTGCTAGAGAATCTTTAAGTAGAACACCAATAATATTAGTTGAATTGTCCCTTGCATAGTAAGTGGTGTAATGGTTAATGCCTACAAAATCCAGGGATCCCTTAACCAATGATGCTTGAACTGCAGAAAATTTGGGTAACCGATTGCCTACTCTTTTCCTCATTGAGACAGGGTAGTCCCCAAAAAACAAGGGCTCCATAAACCTATTGTTCAATTAGGAATTTGCACATAAACAAAAATTACAGCCAAGCCTTTCTTTGAACAATGGACAATTAAGAAACCATTTAGCATGTATTTTAGATTTTAGGATAAAAAAATCCAAACTGAATTCATTTTTAAGTGTTATGAATGTCTTACCATCCAAATTGAAAGTCTTGAGCTCTCTGTGCAGCTTCAATGTCCTCAGTAGAATTTTTCATTGGCTCATACCACATGACATCGAAAGCTATCCCCAAGGTCCCTTCTTGTATTTTCTGGGTCAGAGGAGTTGTGAAAGTCTGCTTACTTTTTTAATTTTGAATCAAATGCAGAGAAGAACAAAATCATTTCTTATTTCACTTACCTTATATTTTCTCCTGTAAATGTCAACAGCAGCAGCATGAGAAAGGAGCACATTGTGGCCTACTATGTAAGGTTCAACTGCCGAGTTTCCAGCTTTACAAAAGAGCCCAAGAAGAACTGAGCATCTTCCTGGAGCTTGAAGACCAACATCATAACCCTGAATTGCAAAGGTATGGGGCTCATTGAAGGTGATCCAATGCTTCACACGGTCGCCAAATTTCTGAAAGCAGGTCTCCGCATAGAATGTGAAATCATTTCTACAAAATAAGAAATATGTTCCAATCACTAAGCTTTAGAGTTATCATTGGTAAGAATTTGATAGGACTATGACAATCTCTTTTTGAAATCTGAATAACTCATTGTTTATTGATGTTGTTCTTAAAATAAAAAATAACAAATTTTGGCTAGAGCAGCTAATTGACAGCATTCAACAATCAAATTTTGGAACAATAGACTGAAGAGGTAAAGATTTGTACATGATTTGGGGGTTGAGCCATCCATTGTATCTGTCTTCTAGGGCTTGAGGAAGGTCCCAGTGATAAAGTGTCACATATGGTTTGATGCCTACAAGTGCATGAAGCAATTAGTTTTGCAACCATTTTGAATTCCTTTATACATCTACTGTATAAAGAATAACCGATGAAATTGATGAAAAAGTAGGAGAAGATACCTTTGGCTAATAGTTCATTGATGAGATTGTTGTAGTGATCAACCCCAGCTTGGTTGATCTCCCCAGTCCCATCTATATAACAATTAGGATTAACAATGAGAAGCAATAAATTGATTTGTAGGCTACCAAATTTTTTAGAAAAAAACAAACTCAGCAGCTGTTTCTTAGCCAATATTATTGTTGAATTTCTGGTTGTTTTAACAAATATTTCATATGAGGTAAGATAAGCAGTATGGGCATAGCTATCTTAAAAATGAAGCTGCAATTACTTGGAAAAATTCGGGACCATGCAATAGAGAATCTGTAAGCATCCATTCCCATGTCTGCCATAAGCTGCACATCTTCCTGCAAATACAAACCAGAGGAAGAGGTGGAAACAAGTAACTCCAGAAACTGTCACTTTAAAGTTAATCTTTCTTTCTTTTTTATTAGGGAGATAGAAAGACATATTGCCTTGTAGCGATGATAATGGTCAACCGCAACATCTCCATTGCTGAAATCAAGCACTTTACCTGCCACAACCAGTTCTAACAAGTTAAGCAGGAACATGACAAAGAGAACCTAATAATCTAAAAAGAACCTGATCACATCATGCATGTACAAACTTTTTCTTTTATATATGGACACTGTGGGCCCCACATAATGCAGATGGGACACTGTGGGCCCCACAGACTGGGTGGGGTCTCTGATTTCTTTGAACCGGTGGGCCCCACGATTTGCAGTGGAATAGAAGAAGCCAAGTCCCCTTGGAAAGTGGCTAACTGCGGTCAGTGTTTCAAGGACCCAAGTCCCCGCGCAAGGTGACCCGGCCGCTGTGTTGACTGCCTCACGTGCGAGAGCCTAAAGCAGAGCCGGCTAGCCGCATCTCCGGGTTGGTCAGGCTAAACCGGACTGCGCTGCAAGTGTACTCTCTAATCTTTATACATGTAGACCAGATATCGCTGCCAGCGGGTTTGGGTTGACGGTTGAAAACTTCAACTTATACCTTAGCTAACCCATTCGGGTCAAGTTGGGCCGGGTTTTGAAATGATTAGTATTATGTGTAAATTCCTTTCAACATCATTATATATAACTTCAATATAGTTTTGTTAATGTCATCACGTCTATAATTAAATGGATGACTGCCTAAACTGCTTGTAAATAATACTCCTTTTGTCCCAAATTAATAATTTTATTTATTTTTTAAAAATAAATTAAAATAAAATTACTAATGTGGGATTGAAGGAGTAATATGTTGTATAACTTGATAGTTTAGCTTTAGGCTCTGCCTTGAATTATTGTCATTACCTTGTATTTAATTCATAAAATTCCAAAAAAAGTATATAATTATTATCAAATGAGTGAAATGATTAGTGGTGCAAATACGTACCGAAGGAATGGGAAAATGTGTCCCAAATTGTGGTTCCCCGGCCGTCCTCTTTTACTGCCCCTTCATACTGGACAAAGGCGAAAAATATCAACCACAGGGCATTCTTCTCAACAAGAATTCAAACTAAAGAAGAGAAAGAACATTTAACATTAATTAACGAAATAACTTTTTCGTTAGTCATGATACTCTTTCTGTCCTATATTAAATATCTTATTTAATTTATTAAAATAAATAAAATTTAATTTATTTTGAAAAGAAAAAAAATAAGACACTTAGTATCCTAGGATAGAGGGAATGTGTTTATAGTGCGCAAATTCTGTAAATATGATATTATCAACAGATAGTTAATGATGTTCTGTATCAAAGCGATATAGAAGAAAGTATTAATTCCGTATTCATTCTCAAATTCGTTTCAGGCCCTTACAGGCATATAGCTGCATTATTAACAGAGTATTCTGTTTGCCTTCACCATTCATGAAGGAGAAGATAGACAAGGAGAGGAGATCAAAAGAAAATGAAATGAGGCAAACAACCCACCTGGTAAGCAGAAGAAGCTGTCCCAAACACAAACCCATCTGGGAAACTCCTCCTGTTAATGTCCTGACCCTCTGCCAAGAGGCTTTGAGTCCCAAACAGACCCAAAAGAACCACAGCAATGACTCCCTGCCTGAACCTCCACATTTCTGAGGCAAAGATGTCTTTCAGTCTGAAAGAGAAAGAGAAGAAAAAAACAGCAAGAGAAACACACAGAAGAGTGTCTGCTCCGCTATATTTATATGGGTATTGGAGCTGATTTCAGAGTTCTAAATTAATGAAGTAAAGATGGGGATGATGGATGGGGTGAGAATGTAGAACAGGCGCCGCTGCTGTGCAGTGGATTGGATTTGTGAGTTTTAGTTTCACACGTTTCCACACCTCAGGAGCTCAGTTGTTGTGATCCAACGCATTGCGTCGAGTGTCTCACCTGTTTTTAGTGCTGGATTAATGGGTTTCCTCTCATGACATGGAGAGAGAGAGGAAATGGGGATGGGCAGGGCCAGTGGGAAAGTGATTATCACGTGATTGCAAGATGGGGTGTTATTGAAGCTTCAACAGCTTGGTTGCTTAGTAAAGTTTCACCAGCCGTCCGTTAAGGGAGATCGCCGGCGCACACATTAGCACATAGTTCGTACACACGTAAACTATATTTTTGCATTACGTGCATGTGCTAAATGGTGTTGTTAAGATAATTTTTTGGTCCGAGAAGCAAATATGTCTTTTGTGCAGGGGGGAAAGAAGGCTGAGAATGAGTCATTCGGGCTGGGGCGACTCAATGATGTGTGGTGAGCACAGGATGGAAGCGGTCAATTGAAGCAAACTATAAAAACTTTTTTTTCGTCACAACTCTAATACAAACTTACTTTGGCACTTAGTTTTGGATATATATATATATATATATATATATATATAAAGAGTTAGGGGCAATGAATACGTGATAATATGATTTGACATATGCATGGTATTATTTCATAAAGTAATACTACAATGATGTCAAGGTTCATACGTGATGAAGCTAATTCATCACGCAAACACCCTTGATTACCAGGACAATCAATGTATTTGTGTGATGAAGTAGTTTCATCGCGTGTTAAGTTTGATGTCAACGAAGCATTTTTCTTTTTTAACTTATTATAAATAAATTAGATTGATGTGTTATATATGCTTGTAGGGTAGGGTATATCCAAGGGGACACAGCATGATAACGCACTTGCAATTGAGTTGAATATTTTTAATGGAGTTTGGAACTTTAATTAATCTGAGATTAGTTGTGCCGGCTTGAAGCCAATCTGGTATAAATGTTAAAGAAATGAGAAGGACTTTGGTTATCTCCCTGTTGATGGAGACCCAACGTCATGGCTGCGATTTATAATTGAGGCTTTGATGTGTCATGTAACCTAAGGTTCAAGCATTGCCCCCTTCCTGCATAAACTAAAAATACAACATAATTTGTGTGCAATACCACCAGAAAATTAGGTTTCTCTAATTAATATAAAAAATCTATTTGACACCCATAACTTTTTGGAGAAGGAATTTGATGTAGAAAGTGAATTTAGTTCAAGGCATCAAAGAATGCACTACTCAAACATTGGAAGTCAGTGGAGTTATTTAAGTAATGAAGAAAATTTATAGTACAACTTGTTTTTTTTTTTGCATAGCATAATTTCTGGGATGAATTTAATTTGATTATCAAATTTTAGTACATAATAGATCTCCCAAGTGAAAATTAAATGCAACAAAGAATGCACCACTTAGATATTTAAAACTCATATAATGACCATCCAGTCATCCTAAGTCAGTAGTCATTTGTGAATTGTAAGTAGCAAATTATTTCCTAGATTACTTAATAAATGAGCAGGGCCAAAGTGGAGTGATTAGTGGACTTTGATATAATGATATTATTGGATGAGATGTTACTAAAACAATTTTTTGGTGTGCGAAACAGAAGATATGGACTATGCATTTTTTTTTATTTTACATCTTCATTGTAATGTATGGCTGATTACTAAGACACCCATGCCTGATTGTGTTACAAGAAAGCAAAAAGAAAATGAAAAAGAATACTGATATAATAGTTCATGGTACATATTTTTCCAAATCTTCAAACTTGTTGATTAACAAAAGGAAATCTTCAAGCTTGCTTAGCAAGAATTGCCCTAATGGACAGGTTGGTGAGGAACAGGGTATAGCTTTGAGATAATAATTAATTAAGAAAAATGATAATTACACAACAAATCTTTCTAACTGGGATTTGATTGGATAGAACATGTAAGCCCAAGTAAGCTTTGTATGAGGCCCACATGTCTTATCGAATAAAAACCCAGTTGAGAAAATTTATTGGGTAAATTTGTTAGGTGTACATCACCATCCATTTATAAATTCATTTAAGTTGATCAGTAGTTCACAATCTTGTGTGTAACCTTTTGGATTTCTCAATTATGCCAACCTTGTTGTCTTCATAAACAAAGGCGTCAACTTCACATGCATGTCAATAGATACGACACAAAAGCATCAGATGAATAATTCTGCCTCCTCAACAACACAAGGCATTCACACTTCAAGACTCCCATCTCCTGATGGCCGTGGGTACGTGGCTTTTAGAAGTTAGCTTGCATTGTGAACCTTCGTTTTTCTTTGGCCAGAGTTAACCATTTTTTTTTCCTTTACACGTTGCAATTAGAATAGGGAATAGTGCTACACAAAGCAATGCATTGCTTTGGGGAAAGAAAAAATGTGTCAGCAGATGTAATTATCTACGCTTTGACACCAATCTGATGTAAAACCTCTCTATAGGGAAGAATTTTCTGTCTTCCTAGTTGCGTACTCCAGGAAATTTTCCACCCAGAAGAGGAGCCATTGATCACAAGATCGACAGTTAACGTGTGTTACTATGTAGGCCGTCTATCATGTGGTTAGCAAATGAGGTGTTGCTATTACAATTTCTTAGGAGTAAAAAGCAGGCAAGATGGATCATGATTCATGCATTTTACGATCTTATCTCGCATTTTTACAATGGCGTACGACTGATTACTAATAGACCCGTATACAATCACAATACAAGAAAATGAAAAGATAATGAAAAAGATTGATGGATCAATTTATAGTCGATATTGGTTCAACCCTTCAAGCATTGCTTGTAAGTAATGCCCTAATGGGCAAGTTGGTGAGAAGCAACGCCTAGCTTTGAGATAAAATTTAGTAAATTTATGGTCAGAAGTTCAAGGCTTGTAGGGGCAATCTTGTGTGTAAGTGTTTGGGCTTCTCACTTATCACTTATCCCGATCTAGTCAGCAAAGACAAAGGCATCAACTTCATGTGCTTCAGAACGAATACGACACAAAAGTATCAGATCAATAATTCTGCAGCAGCAGCAACAAGGCATTCACACTTTCATCACCTGATGTGGCCATGTCCTTTGTGACTTTTGGGTTAATCTGGAACTTTCTATGTACTCTGAATCTTCGTGTACGTTTGGCATAGGCTAACCATTTTATGCTTATACCTTACAAGTTGAAACCGGGATAGTTCCACCTAAAGCAATACTAGGGTATTTGGAAAAGAGGAAGCGTGTGTATGCAACATCAACTGTTTAGGATTTGAGGCCAATAAAATGTAAAGCATACCCTTCTGGATATGTCTAGCCTGGCTAGGATCACGACTAGAGTCTGTGACCATGGTATATAATTGTGTTCACAATCTGAACCGAGTCTAATTTTTAGGTTAGTTTGGCTTGAACTTGAAATTTTAACTTTGCGTTCGAGTCTTGCTTGAGCCAAGTCCAAAGCGAGCCAATTTAGCTTTTGAGCAGGCTTGGTTGATAAAACCGTTAAATCTGTGAATGCTGGGTGGTTTATTAGCACCCTTAGGTCCAATGGGACATGTTGCCGCCCATTTCTTCTAATAAAGAATGAAATTGACGTACATAAAGAAAGTGAGGAATGATGCATATGATGAAAGGAGTTTAATTTTTTTTATATGAAAAAGGAGTTAATTTAAATGATATAAAAACTATATATGATTGTCAAAATATATAAATAGTCAAGCTGGCCCTTAAGTTGAAATTAAAGTTTTTGTCGGCTTAAGTTTTATTAGAGTTGAGCCAAGTCGAACACAAGTGTAACTAAATCTTGCTTAACCTATTTTAAGTTCAAGTTAAGTTTGAATTGAATTGATTCAAGCTGATTTAGCTTATGAACCAAGTTGGCTCGTGTTCACCCTAAATAGTGCATTTGGATCATAACATAATGCATAGAAGCCTAATTACATAATTACAAAGCATAATTACTATGGTCAAGGGCTTTGGTCATGGAGCCCTGTTATGAAAACATTCTCCAATCCATAAACGGCTCATGTTTTAAGGTTGGACCATTAGAATGAAAACTTACGAGTTAATACTCCAATGCTTTATTAAGTGATTATTGCTATGCAGTCATAACATGGCCTAAGAAAGGATTCTACAACGTGGGCCCATGTAAGGATTCCACTAGGGATGCCACTCGTGTATGACATATTGTAAAACTCAACCCGACCCAACCCTAATAAGTCAAGTTTTTAACTTATAACTATTCATGTTAAATTCGAGTTTGTCATTTTTTAAATAGTATCAGGTTTGGGTTTGGCAAAACCTGACCCAAATAAGGTTATAAATATTTTTTTTATTTTTCTTTGTATTTTAATAAAATTTGACCCAACCTGACCCTAGTGGGTCGGGTTTGGGTTTCCAAATTCAACCCGAATAGCTATTTGGGTAGAATTTGGGTTTATAAATTTAACCCAAATAGCTATTCAGGTCGGATTCGGGTTCGGCAAAACCCGACCAGAACCTAACCCGGTGACATTCCTAATTTCTACAAGTGTAGTGTAGGAAGTCAGGAGAAATTGACCAAAAAAACAATATAGGCACTTATACAAAATTTGGGCAGTCCCACATTGTGAATTCATGTGAAAATGCGACGTCTGTCACTCATCCGCTCGCCCACCGCATCTTGAAGCCATGGGCCCATGTTTTGGCGCATGGGACCAACACATCGTAGCACACATACATACAATGAGCAGATTGAGGCAAGAGTAAATGGAATTACTCAAATTTATAGGGTTAGATGGATGAGGCTCCCATATGATAAATGTGTCATAGTAGTCTAGGAGATCTCTCTGGAGAGTTTTATATATGTGTTGAGACTATCCAAATACATGTAAGTTTACATGGTATCTAAT
Organism: Saururus chinensis; assembly: GCA_035235625.1. Taxonomy (NCBI): domain Eukaryota; kingdom Viridiplantae; phylum Streptophyta; class Magnoliopsida; order Piperales; family Saururaceae; genus Saururus; species Saururus chinensis. Next base: position 27,755,247 of record CP141148.1, on the reverse strand, counting down.
TTTTTTTACTAATTGTGTAGTCAATACCTAAAAAAGGTGTGTAGCAGGCCCTAGAAATTGAAAACTCAGACAAGAGACTTGGACCGAAATGGGAGAAAAAGACAAGGTCCAAATTGTGTTGGGGTTGACCCTTTGACCATGCGAGAGAAACCTAAGGCTCTGTTTGGATTGAGGGAATGCGAGAGAAAGGAAAAGAATCTATATAAAATCCCCCTGTTTCTTTCGTTTGGTAAGACGTGGAAAAAGAAAGTAAGTTGGAAAGCGGGAGAAAGAACGTGGAAACGGAAGCCCAAAATTTTCCACTCCTAAACGTGTGGATTTTGGAAGAAAATCCACGGGTTGATGCTTCTTGCTCGTCTCGACGCGATGCAGTGATATATTTTCTGGACGCCATGATCTCCTTTCCTAATCTCAGGTGGATCAATTTTAACAAGTAGGGCCAGCTTCTTCCTGCTACCAGTAGTCGCAAGAAGAGGTCACCTCCCCCGTCTCTCTCTCTCTCCTCCCACCTCGCTGCCACCGGTCAGAACTTTGGCTTTACTGTAAGTCCTTGCTTTTGTTTTCCTCTCTTTTTCTGTTTCCCGTTGATGTTGTATTTGCGTTTGCAAAGACTCTCGCTTTTGATATCTGTGTGTGTCGTGGGTTGCTTTGGATGTTTTGTGGATTTGGAATATTTGCCCTGCTTTTTTTGGTTCTGTGTATGAAGATGTAGCTATTAATTTGAGTTCTCCATTAAATTTTTAAGCCTGGTAATCTGAGGTAGGTGGTGTTTCTGTTTCCTTTCCCCCTCTATAGAACTCTTTTTCCAATTTTCTAATTGATATTGCAATCTCTTTTGGTCCTGGGTTATCTCTATTTGTGTCTTTCTCATGTTCCCACACAAGTTTTGGATTGAATTTTGGTTCACTTGTCAGATTCTTTTGGTTCACTTGTCAGAGTCCTGCTTAGAAGTCGGACCTGTTAATTGATTACTAAATTATGCTCTTTAAATCATGATTGTCTGTCTTTACGCATCTTGCATATGAGTAGAATTTTGTGGGAATTTAGAAAACTGATTTCCACTGTATGCTTACGAACTATAATGTCGAGTAATCCAATTCAATGTCTCATGGCTGCCTGCCTCCATAATTTCTTTTAGGTGGTGATTCTGGCCTATCACAAAATCATGAGCAGTGAAAAACAACAGCATCTAAATAGGTTTTTTTTCACTTTTAATGTAAAATTGGTATGATATAAGACTTGTTTCAGTTTGACTCAACATAGAATATGGATCCATTTTATCTTCATTCATTTGCTGCTTTATTTCGGTGGTTTGCATGCTACTGCTGATTTGATGAGCCAGTGGTAATTTGCAGAGCAGTTTTGATTTGAGGCGTCTTCTCTTGATTAGTTCAGAACAACAGATTTGGGATTCAGATGAGGAGAGTCAATTGAACTGAGTTGACTGTAATCGTTATAGAGTGTTATTATAGCGTTCACTGCAAAACGTTGGAAATGGGGAAAGGGGTGGAGATTTGGTGGGTTTATCTAATTAATTATCTTGTGAAAATACAACCTAATGATTAGTTGACTCCAGCTTTGTCCAAAATGTGACCAAACTTCAACAAATAAATAGTTTTATTCTAATCACTTCTCCCTATAATTCAAAAGAGCTATTGCCGTAATGAGCTAAAAGAAGAAGAAGAGGGTAGCTCTTTCTTTCTATATTTCTTCTCAATGTTCTTTTAATATAGTATTTTTTTAATATCACATATTAGTTCCAAATTTCCTGCCATTGTGGGGAGTGCTAATAATGACAGTATAAAGTAAATGTTTCCCATTAATTTGTAGTAAGTGCAATAGATATCTTTGTTTAGGTGTTTTCATGTTTTATAGTCATACAAAATTGTATATAGTGAACGGTGATGAACAGTTATTTGTATATAGTGAAACTTGGATTAAATTGTTTCTTAATTATATATGTTCATGTTTTTATTAAAGAAACAGTGAGAGATAAGTTGACTATTACTATTTAATAATTGGTCTTCATTATTTTTATAACAAAAAAATATATGTTCGGGCTCTACTTATTGGCAATGATCGGGCTCTTGGTGAAGGTGCTGAAACTGCTAAGGAAAAGAAGAAGCGTTTGGAGGAGAACGTCGATGGGGATGATATGATTAACCATTTTCTCACACAAGACCTAGACATTGACGAAGACAACTTTTAATTCATTGTTGATTCTCAACCTAAACAATCTACACCCTCATCTTCATTAGGTAAGAAAAAACGAGGTTTGAAAAGAAAGGTTCAACCAATGGATGTAGTTGAAGAACTCAAATCGTTTAAAAGTGGAATAGAAGCAGTTGCTATCGCACTTGAGCATGGCAGTGCTAATATGTCACATACGTACAAAGAGAAAGAAATCTTTGAAGAAATATAAAAAATGGACAATGTTGATCGGGAGTACAATCTTAAAGCATACACCTATCTTACTGAAGATATCGTAAAAGCGAGGGCTTTCATGGGACTTGCACTGGAGTACCGAAAAGACTAGTTGGATATGATGATGAATTGATGAACGTAGCAATATTTGTTTGTTTTAATATGTTTGGAAAACTTGACTTTTGAGTTAGTTATGATTTTAGTTGCTTTTTTTTGGACATGTAATATAGGATGCTTTTGAAGTAGGTTTTATTTTGATGATTCTATATTTTAGATACAATAATTTTATTTGATAGGTTTTGATTATAAATTAATTAAAATTTTAGATGAATTTATTTTATTTACATATAGTTTTATAATTTCTTCTAAAATCCATCATATTGATCCAAACAGAGAATTGTACTTTTTCCTTCTTTTTCTCCTCGCAACCAAACAATGGAAAGTTTTAAGGAATCCCCTCATTTCCCTTTTTCCTAGATTCTCTTTCCCTTTCTCCCACTTTCCCCCAATCTAAACAGAGCCTAAATATTTTTTTCTAAGGTTTTACTGTTTAGGTCATTGTATTAAGAACTTAAAATTTTTAAAAATATTACAAAAAATCACATTTCAGCTTTACATTTGTTTTATCTTTTTGCCTTGATCCTCATGTCTCTTTTTGCCTGATCCCTCTATACAACTCACAAAAAGCAACTCATTAGCTTGTTATTTTGCTCACACTACATAAGAAGAGCTCTCCACCTCGAAGATAGTGGCGCTTCCATACTCCACCCCCTTCCACCTCCTCTTTTATGGCTATATTTTTTACAAACATCTCCCTTATATTGCCTCTATTATTTTTTATTACAAAATCCTTTGCTCTTATCCTCGGCACTCAACAAAAGGCAATTCAGCTCCAACACTAATAGCCCCATCACCTTTAGCTTCTCCGACTCCGACGATAACGACCAAAGTTGAACAAAAAACTTATCAATCCTTCAAAACTCCCCCTACCATATGATCCCTTCAGCGAGAGGCATATCTTTTGGAGATGATAGGCACCTGGATGCAGCCTAGTGCAGGAGCTCGATCCCTTTAACAAGAGGCATATGTGTGGAGGGGAAGAAGGTAGAGGAGGGGAATGAGCTACTAGAGGAGATGAAGGGGTTTAGGGAAAAGTTTTGTTTTGATCTCAATGTATAAGAGTTTTGATAGATGTGTTAAAAAAATTTAAACATTTTTCAAAATGTGTGAACAATAGGGTTACAAAATTGTGATGCTTTTGGTTAAAGTTAATTTTTTTAAGAAATTAATAACAAAATTTAAACTTTTGAGACAAAACCTCACCATGTAATTTTTTTATTTTGGTGTTTTCATCAAAACATTTGAATATTAGGGTTAAAATATTTTGATTATTCTGCTTAAATATTTTCTCTTTAAAAAATTGATCATAAGATTTAATTATCTTTGATAGAACCTCTTTGTCTTGACTTTTTTATTTTGATGATTTTGTCAAAACGACCCATGAAACAACAGTGTCAAAACGTTTTGATAATGATATTAAGTAGTTTTAACAACTATGCCAAAACATTTTTACAATAATGTTAAAACATTTTGACAATAATGTTTGAGGTGTATGTGAGAAAGGAGGTAGAGGAAGGGAAGCCTAATGCCCACATATGTCATGCTAATTATGGGTCTTGAGATGGGAAAATGGGGGATGCCAAAAAGTGTCTTTTGGAGATAATGGGGGTGTCAGATGTAGCCCAATATGGGGATATACACGGTGGTGTTTGAAGCATGTGTGAAGGGAGAGAAGGCAAATGAGGGTAAGGAGCTATTGAAGGAGATGAATGGCAAGAGCATTGTGCCCAAAAATGGTAAATCTTGACATATACATCGGAGGCATAATACTATAAAATAATTGTTCTCAAGTAGAAAATTTTTCGTTAAGTATGTTAGATCAACAGAAAATATTGTGAATCTTCTTACTAAGGGTTTGACTAAAGAATAAGTGAGCAATTCATCGAGGGGAATGAGCTTTAAGCCAATGCATTAAGAGTTACCATAATGACAACCCAACCTAGTTGACTTGGGATCCCAAGATCTAAGTTTAAATGGATAACCGAATTGTGGGAGATTTAAGGGGAATCACATTGAGATAACATTTTGTCCTCATTCCTATGATGAGATAGTGATGCTTGTAAAGTGAATTAGGATAAGCTTTGTTTTTAATGATTCTTATAGCTTGAATTAATTTAAGCAGGGTATGACATGATACTCCTAATAGGAATCACTTATATGAGTATGAATGAGCCACTTTTATGAGGATTTAAAGGTTAAATCTTTTAGAGCACTCATAAAAACCAGGTTTGTTCGGGCCAAAATAAACACAATCATGAGAACCATGTTGCGTCTGAGAAGTGACTCTGTGAATTCTATTGTCTTGGTTTATACAAACAGCTGAATAATTCAAGATATCACATTCACTGATTGGCCAGTAAACCCGATAATTTTCACAAGAGAAAGTTCAAAGCTAAAAGCTATCTTTTCCCCATGCATAAACTTTTCAATAATTGCTCTCACATTTTATTTGCATTATTTTGCATAGTTATCTAGCCAATTCTCATTAATACGGGGAATTGTTATATGTAGTTTATATGGGTTAAACCCATTTGGGTATTGATAAGTATGAAATCTATATCTATTTTATATGTCTTTTTACCTTATTTGCTAGTATAGATTAGGTTAATTTAGAGTTGGTTATGGTTTATTTAGATTAAGATAGATATTAGTATTTTAGTTTAATTATTAATGATTTTGTAGTTATTAGTAGTTTAGATGTGTATTTAAACAAAGTTGGAATTTTAATTATATTCTACATGTCTAAAATATGGTATTTTATATTTTGTAGGTAAAGTGCGCTTATCGAAGTACTTGGACGATGTTTGAAATGCTTGAAAATAGTCTTCACATGCTTTAAAGTGATTTGGACAACTTTTCGGAGTTATAAACAAGTTAGAAATTAATATGGACACGAAGGAAAGCTTAATGAACAGAATATGAACAGTCCGGTAAAACAGAAACACTGTAGCCGATCGATCGGGCATGTAGGGCGATTGATCGGTATAACGTGAATTCATATGAAAATACAGTGTATCCGATCGATCGGGCATGCAGGGCGATCGATCGGAATAACGTGCAGTTTCCTTGTTTGACCCAAATTCCAATTCTTTTCATATTGGACTTCTTCCTACAGAACTTATGCCTATAAAAATACATATTTGGCTTAAAATTGGGGGATTCTAGTAGATTTTAAGAGGAGAAAAAGGAAGAAGAAGATGGAAGAGAACTCAAAGCTTTCAATGGAGATTCAAGTGCTTTCTTCTACAATGGAAGGCTAGACTATTCTTTTACTTAGGAGTTGATGAAGCTATAGATAAGTTTCAGTTTCTTTTCTTTTTAATTTAAATCTCAGTTGTGAATGATGACAATTGTATGATATGGATTTCCTTTTTAATGGAAGAGCTTTTCATGTTTATTCAAATCTATATTGATTTATTGTCTTGTAGATGATAGATTGATATGGTTTTGATATTTGCATCGATTCTAATTTCTGTGATTTAGATGAGATGGTCATACAATAGTTTTAATGTTCAGATAATTAATGACTTGGATGAGTTATACTAAGATTAGACGGGTCATGCCTATAGTTAGTTTAGTGTAGATGATTCGTGCTATTGTCGAAGATAGTTCATGCCATAGAAGTTAATTAATGATTCTTTTTGAAGTAATTCTAGCTTGTAGCTGAGAATACTTGTTCATGTTCACACTAGATTTAGATTAAGAGTTAAGGAATTGTTATGGTTCTATAGTGGATTCAATTTCCTAAGTAAATTCCATCATATTAATCTCTTGCTTTTAAACTAGTTGATTTCTTTCTTTTGCTTAATTTAAGTTTAAGTTTGTTTTAGTTTTTAATCAGCAAATTCCTCTTTAGATTTAGTAATAACCCATCCGTCCCTGAGGTTCGACAACCATTAAATACTTATCCTAGTACAATTACCTTGTACACTTGCAAAGGGTTTAATTAGGTATCAAGAGCCCAAGCCCACTTTGAAGTGAATGGGGAACCACACATGTAAATTAGTTGAAAAAGTGAATAGTCCCACATTGCTTAGAAAAAGGTAATGATATTGGTATATAAAGCATATGTTTGGTCTTTCAAGTTAGGCCCTTAGACCACCCCACTTTTGTGGGGAGATACATATTGGACCCAAACACCTAAGTGGGTCACGCGCGCCATTGCCACTGTAAGGATTCTCATCTCTAAACTGGTTTTTGGTTTTCTTTAATTATTGGTTATCGTGAGACTTACGCGTTTTCTGATTTATTCGGTGATTTCGTAAATAAATAGTGTTTGTGATGATTTAACCAAAATTAACTTTAAGATTAGTAATTTTAAGTGATTTTAAAACAAATGTAATTTTCTGGGATTTTTCTGAATTTTTACTATTTTTCAAAAATTAGGGTTTTGGTGGGACCCTGTGGGCCCCACCGTCGAAATTTCGGTTTTTGTGTCAAATGAACCTAGACATCTACTTAAGGTCATACAAAAATTTTTAGAATTTTCCTAGACTTAATTAGTGCTTAAATTTGCTAAATACCCACTTTTAGCCTACTTTTTCTATTTACACCCCATAACTTACCCATGCATACCCCAACCCTTACTATAAAAGGGCAAACCTGAGCCATTTGCATTTTTGGGAATAGGCTGCGGAGGGAGGTCTGGCCTAATCCCCAATTAGACCCGAATTAGAAGCGGTTTAAGGTAAACTTACTCTAATTAAGCCCTAAACCATGGTTTTCTTCTTAATCTCTTTCAAATCTACCATTTCCCCTTGTTTCAATTCGTTTTTGGGCATTAAAAACTACTGATTTGTGTTTTACTACAAACCCTAACCTTCAAATTTTGATTTTTACTATCAACAAGCCCTAGATCTAAATTTTAATTAGGGATTTCTTTAGTAAATCGATTTTTAATGGAGGTTAATTCAAACTCAATGTGTTTTTAAGGTTTTCAAGAAGGGTGACCCTCCAATCTGAGCTTAATCAAGTGCTGAGGTAATGGATCTTCAAAATCTTTGTTTATCCATGGTAAAACTCTTCATTTTTTGCTTATTTCGATTGGAGTTACTTGATTTAGTGTGTTAATGGTAAGATTAGAAAATAGAATTATTTAATCCCGATTTCTTAGGGTTTTGTATTATTATAATATGGTTTGACATTCTGGAAGTCATGAAGGACTTTTGATGATGATTAGGGTGTTAGATGTGGATTTGAAGTGCTATCAATGGTGGTTCAGTTTGAAATTACAAAAGGAAGAACATGACCAGTTCTGCCTTGTTGGCGTTCGAACGGTTTTCTGGGCGTTCGAATGGCAACATTGCCGGAACGACAGTTTTCCAGTTTAGCCGATCGAACGGCCTGCTAGGCGTTCGAAAGGCCAAATTGTGAATTTCAAAATTTTTATGTTTAACCGATCAAACCGTCTGAAGGGTGTTCAAACGGCTACACAGCAGAATTGTGTGCTAATGCATGATTTTTATTTCGATGATTCCACTTTATCTTGTCAATTTCATATGAATGTGGAATATTTTGAGCCATATTATGCTACTGGAAAGGCATGCTAATGAGATTATAAAGTTGGAATATATGATTAGAGATTTGTGGAATGATATATGTTTTTGTAGCATGATGTTAGAATTGTCATCTTGAAATTGTGAATGGTTGATTCCCTATGGTTAAGCATATTTTCAGTAGGACTACAACCTATTATTAGACTGATTTATTATGATAGAATGTGGTTAGTTGATGTGTGAATGTTGGTGAATGCCATGACTCAAGGATGAAATGAATGTTCTTATATGTGTTTAGCCTTTGTGGTTAAGAGTTGAATTGGGATACGATTTCAACGATTCTTCTTCTATGATTTCCACTAAAATTCATGATTTGATGTTAATTCACATGTGTAATGTAGTAGTAAGTTAATTTCAAGCATGTTGAAATGCATTGAGTGAAGTACTTCTACTAGTTACACATACATGTGAGGGTTAAATGATGATGTTGAAGCTTGATATTGTGATTATGAATGATGCATTAGGGGCTGATGAGAGCACTTATCATGGATTAGGATTCATGTATACCTTGCCCACGTATGTACCATGCTGCATGCATCATGAAAATGAATTTCCAATTGAGGCTTTATCGAGGTTAATTGAATTTGACCGATTGGATGCAATGTGGTGAAATTGTGTGCCGGATTGATGAGTCGTGGATTAATCGAAAGTTGATTGGTTTGAAAGGACATGTTTTGATTTGAGTTCCTGTGTGGAACGAGTGCACTCCCCGGGTTGAGTCTAATTGAATGGAATTATGTGGGGACGAGTTGTGTACTTGTCTTGCGGATTATGAGAATGTTATTATGAGTGTCATCTGGACCCTGAGAATCCAATGTGGTATGCCGTGTGCACCCCGCTACCACGTGTTCTAGGATTCTCTGTGTGAGAACTCGGGCTCTTCCCTCCGCAGGAGATGTCCCTGGGCGAACACCCCTGCTCTAGATTCTCTGTGTGAGAATGAGACATCCTTGGCCAGGATCGTCTAGGGCGAGCAGCTTTTAGGGATTGACAACCCCGATCTTTCTTTAATTCTTGTGTAGAATTTTGGATCATGACATGCCTTCGTGGCCTTGTCTATGTTCCCGTATGTGTGACACCAACTTGTGATACTCCTTGAAGGAGGTTGATTATGATATGATGCGTGGGAATATGTATGTTAGAGATACATCCATGCAGGTTGATTAAGATATGATGCATGTGAGAATATGTATGTTACAGATACATCCATGCAGGTTGATTATGATATGATGCATGTGGGAATATGTATATTAGAGATACATCCATGCAGGTTGTTATGATATGATGCATGTGAGAATATGTATGTTAGAGATACATCAATGCAGGTTGCTATGATATGATGCATGATGGAATATGTATGTTAGAGATACATTCATGGAGGTTATTATGATGTGATGCATGAGGGAATATGTATGTTAGAGATACATCCATGCAGGTTAATTATGATATGATGCATGATGGAATATGTATGTTAGAGATACATTCATGTAGGTTGTTATGATTTGATGCATGATGGAATATGTATGTTAGAGATATATCTCATGTAGGATGTTATGATGTTAATGACATTATGTGGATTATGCACTATGATGCAGTTCTAGGTTATATGTATGTGTGATCAAAAAATGATGCACCTTGCCAATCTTTGACCTGAATGATTATATTGCTATGCTATCGTATTTTCGATGTTGATAGTGATATTAAAAACCATTGCTGAGTTTGTTAAACTCATCTCTCTTTCTTGTGTTTTTGATTTCGGGCTATGTGGTGCGACACGCAGACGGACAGGATCTCCTCTTTGAGGAAAGGTCGGAGATGACTTGGATGTAATCGTGGAGATCGTTGTGTGACTTATTTTCCTTTGGTTTTATGTCTCATGTTTAGAACCTTTGTGTAGGGTTCTTTGTTGTTTTGGATTTATGTCACATTTTACAGTTGTGATGCTTATGACTTATTTTGAGCCGGTGTGGGCTTTAGTTAACTAAGCATGTGGGTTTGAGATTTGTTGTTTACTTTGTGATAAACAACACTCTTTCTTTCCTTCTTATTTACTCTTGCTGAAAAGATTGTGCGTACTCCATAATTCTGTTAATCGCCCGTGGTTAGGGTTAAGTCTTCCGCTAGATCGTTTCTCAATTTTCCCTTCGTCGCCCCCGCACGCTTGACCGGCCCCTGGACCGGGTTCGGCTCGGGTCAGGCATCGCCAGGGCGTGATAGCCACCATCCGTTTGGTTGGCTCAGTGTAGTTTGCATGCGCTATTGAGCGAGCTAGGTCAAGTTGGTTTGGGTCAACAAGATAATTATTTTTGGGACAAATTCATTTGGTTTTTTATTAACTCAAAATGGGTCTAGTTTTCTTTTCATGAAAAATGTGTCTGTTAACGGACGAACGCATCTGTTTGAACAGAATGGGATTTTCGTCTTTGTCTTCTATGAGAGCAATTCTATCATGTTGGTTCGCTGCATGCGCTATGTGAAGGTGCTTCTACAACGTGTAGTTGATCGTCTTATCCTGGGAGGTAGATGCCCAAGTAAATCCTTAGCACTAGTAGGGAAGACGAATTATGTCTTTAAGGATAAACCGTTCTTGCTTGATTTGATCATCTTTTCTTAGTGAGTTTCATTCATCACAATGCTTATGAAGTTATGAAAATAACAAGAGTGTCAACGGAGAGGATGTGGGGGAGGAAGGCGGAGCAATGATAGATTGGAGAAGGAAGGAGTGGGTAGTGGAGAGGGAGATGAGGGTGAGTCGGCAAGGGGGAGGTGACAATGGAGTGGTGGCTGGTGGGAGAAGGAAGTAGTGCAGGGAGAGGGGAGGGGGTTTGGGGTGGTGGCCGATGGGAACATCAATAGAGGTTGGAGGGTAGAGCGGCGGACTGGAGCCCCCAGGGGGGGAGGGAGGGTATGGGTGGGTGGGTGGGCGGCTCACTGAAGAGTTAGAGGAACTCTAGGAGGAAGGGAGAGAGTGGTTATGGTCAAATAAGAAATGGAGATTCCATCTTGGCCGTTTATTTAAATGAACAGTTAAAATTAAATTAATTTTTTTAAATAAAAAGATATTTAGTTTGGTTCGGTTCAATTTCAAATTTTTACAAGCTAAAACCAAATAGAACCGTAAGGAAATCGGTTCCTTAATCCAGAGAATTGAACCTCTACCAAATTAAGAAACAAACCAATTCTACTCAGTAGTTCGGTTCTAGTTTTTTTTAGTGCAGCACTAATATTTACTACCCACTTGTGGAGGGATCTGCATATTAATTCCATATTAAAAAAGGTCCTGTAGGGTTTGCAGGGGGGTTTTTCTAGTCACCATGAAAAGTTTACCAAAACACCCCATGAAAATTGACCCAACTTGAATTTTAGATTGAGGGTATTTGTGTGTTGAATTTTTTGAAAACGGAAGTGGAATTTTTTAGAATTAATTTTAAAAATTTATTACCTAATTTGAATTATGTTTAGTAATGAAATTTTTTAGAATAAATTCGAATGTCGCATCAAACCCAATTTTAAAACTTTAAACTAATATAACTCTCTCTCTTAAACTTGGATATGTATGTTCTTAGTATTATTACATTCATAAATTTGATCTCTATCAAACAAGATCCTATAAGGGTACGTAATTTTGAACTTTTAAAGTAAGCCCCAATTATATGACACATTTTTTTAGGCTCAATTTGATATGAGAGGTAGTTGTTGAAAATTAATGGAAGTTGTAATTTTTGAAATGGGGCTGGGAGCTAGAATCGACAGAATTACCTCATGAGGTGATTCTAGTCAATTTTAGCTCAAAACGGCTAAAATAAACTTTTGTGCATAAATTTTAAATCCACCCACATGAGGGACTATTAGGGTATTAAATTTTTAATTCCGCCCACATGATTATGTCGATTCTAGCTCTCAGTCCCTGTTTCAAAAATTATAGATTTTATTATTTTTCAATAACTACCTCTCATATCAAATTGAACTTTGTAAAATGTGCTATATAAGTATGACCTAATTTAAAGGTTTAAAGTTATGTACCTTTATAAGATCTTGTTTGATAGAGCTCAAATTTAAGAACATAATAATATTAAGAATGTGTTCAACATAAAAAATTATATTAATTTATAATTTTAAAATTAAGTTTGATATAATATCTAAATTTATTCTAAATTTTTTTATTACTAAAGTAATTTAAATTCAATAATAAATTTTTAAAAGGAAAATTTATTTAAATAATATTTATTAATTTAGACCATTTTGGAAAATATTTTCCAAAGTGGTGTTGCTTTTTGCCACACAGGTGCCAGCTAAGCAACTGGCGCCTGCGTAGTTTTTTTAAATTTTTTTTTTAATTTCGTCCTTTAGAAGGACGAAATCAGTACTACCCTCTCTCCCCTCCCCTCCTCTCTCTCTCCTCTTCACTCTCTCTCTCCTCTCTCTCTCTCTCTTCACTCTCTCTCTCTTTACTCTCTCTCCACTCTCTCTCTCTGCACTCTCTTTCTGTTCACTCTCTCTCCTCTCTTTCTTCTCTCTCTTTCTTCTCTCCTCTTTCTCTCTCTCCACTCTTTCTCTCTCCTTTTTAAGAGAATGAATAGAGAGAGAAAGAGGAGAGAGAGTGGAGTGAGAGAGGAGAGAGTGAAGAGAGAGAAAGAAGAGAGAGACGGTGAATAAAGAGAGAAAGAGGAGAGAAGAGAGAGAGAACGGAGAGATAGAAGAGAGAGATATTGTAGAAAGAAAGAGGAGAGAGAGTGAAGAGGGAGAGAGAGAGTGAAGAGGGAGAGTGTGAGGAGAGAGAGTGAAGAGGAGAGGAGGGGAGGGGAGAGAGGGTAGTACTGGAAAGACGAAATCAGTACACAACATTGACTTCGTCTTTTAGACTGCTAAATCAGTATATAGTATTGATTTCGTCCTTCTAAAAGATAATTTTTTTTAAGAAAAAGCCACACAGGTACCTGAATCTAAATTGATAAATATATTTTTAAAAAATATTATTTAAATAAATTTCTTTTTTTAAAATTAATTCTAAAATATTCTCCTTCCGTTTTTTAATATTTAATACCCGAACAGCCACGTAATTCTAACAGCCCTGTGATTAGTAAGCCTGCTCCTGTTGGTTCGAAGCCTTCCTTAGCACGTGCCCAGCCTACCCGCTTACGGGGATCATATTAGCGACTCCCTCCTCCCTTCTCCCGAGCAAAATTCTGCTTCCATTTCTTCACTTCCGGATTCGATTGCAACAAATCCTAGTCCATGGCTCAGGTGCTTTTCTTCTTCCTTTCTCTGCCCTTTTGTTCTGTCAATTGTGTTTCTCTGGTAGAATGAGGAAAAAGTGTTTTTTATTAATTTGACGAAGTATTGTGTTATTTTGATTGCTCTGATTCCATATTTTCCCCGTGTTTATGGTCGTGCTTTCAAATTTCCTAGCTACCCAATTCGTTAAACGCTACAATTCTCTTTCTCTCTCTCTCTGCTGCGAAAACGCGTTTTTTATGCGCTTTTTCTATGTTTTCTTATTAAAGATTGCATTTTTTGGGTTGCTCGAGTGAAATGAAAGGCGCCTGTGTGGGGTACCTTGAGAGTCAACTCGTCCCATATGTTTTTTAGAAGTTGGAAGTAAAACAGAGAACTTTTGAAATTGCAAGATAACTCCTTTCCGCACTGTGGCACCCGTGCCATAGTTACGGGTTTATAGCGATGAGAGTGTTCGTAATTATTTTTTTACTTGTTTTTTGTTTAGATGCTATTTCATTGGAGTAGTACCTCCGTGGCTTTACAATTGTTTTTATCGTTTTTTTAAATCTTGGCTTGCCCACATAGTTTGCTTGTTTGCTCTTACCTTGTTTATAAACATGCACATCACATGCAATTAAGGATATTTTTTTGACTAATGTAAGTTTGATGGGAATGCAGGCTAAAAGTGCATCTGATGGTGGTGGAAAAGAACATGGTAGTTAAAATGAATTTTCTCTTTTTATTGAATTACATTAATGCAAACAATCATCCAAGTCATGATGAACTTATACTGAACTCATTCGTGATGAGGTACCTTTCTTTGTCTTTGTGGCAGGGTCTCGAGTTACTAAAGGTTCTGAAATATTTGTGGGAGGCTTGCCTCGGACTGTAACAGAAGACATGATTCGCGAGGTTTGTGCTCTCCTTGCATTAGTTAATATACTGTTTTTTTCCCTTCTAATTATACTGCTAACCATGATGCTATGGAGAGCTGCAAATGATGAGATGATTATGAGAGTAAGTGTACAAAAGCTAATGATGTTTACTTCCATAGCTATTTTCCACATGTGGAGAAATCATTGAAGTTCGGATGATAAAGAATGCATCTGGCTATTCAAAGGTCTTAGCTCCTGTTCTTATGTTTATTTATATCAAAGTGATCTTACTTTATTCATCTAATCTCCAGAGCTTGCATAGTATCATTGGTTGCCTTTTTCTCTATTAGGGTTACTGCTTCGTGCGATTCAGTACAAAGGAGGATGCATTAGTGGCCTTAAAAGAGAAAAATGGATGTAAGGTACAACAAAGTGTTCTTGTTTCTTGAAGATGTTATCTCTTAATAGTGCAGAAGGTAAACTTGCGATAGTAGAGTTGTTGCATGTTGAATTTTATAGTTGGGTTGAAGTTTTCCAGTATTTGATTGTGATTCCCAAAGTGGTGTGGTATCATGATGATTGTGGTATCATCTGATGTCCTGGCATGAATCTTTATCTCCATTCCTTATGATTACCTGGCATGAATCTTTATCTCCATTCCTTATGATTACTACAACACAAAATTGGGTTATATGTGAGTGAAAGGCTTGTATTACCCTCCATTAGAGTGGTATTCTTTTTTTCGTGCTTGGTATCACTCATGCACCACGCAACATACACACACACACACACACACACAAGATGCCATAGGGCTGGGATTCGACCCTGGGACTTCACCCTTGAATATGAAAGGCCAAACCAGCACACTACTTGCTGGATTGGTGCTGTGCTTGTTTATCCTTATTAATGCAATTTTTAGGAAGTTGGCCATTTTAAATAGCCAAACAAGGATTTTAAAAATTACAGTCAGTACAAATGCAGTGAAAGAGCAGAGATAAAACCAGCCACATGCTCTCTATATGATTTTAAGCACTTAATCAGGGTTTGTATGGTGTATGCTCTAAGTTGTATTCCTAAGCTATCAATTTTAAAATTAACTTATTCTTTTTGCAGCATTATGATTTCTGCCTTCTATGGCAGGTTCAAGCACTGAACTTGCCCTTGTTGTCAAGTCCTGTACTGAGTAGGGGCTGTCTATATTTTTCTGTCCTAATAATAGCATGGACAGTCTTTATGGCAAAAACTACAAATACAAATTGGAGGCCCTTCATCCTGATTGTTGTGCTATTGTCCTGAATTTTGTTTACCAAATGTTCTCTGGCACAGCAGCTACTTTGTTTTGCTATAGTCTTTCATGGCCAAAATCCTATCATTCTAAGTTACTTTGCAGTTAAATAGAAAGGAGGGGAAATAATGATGAGGAAACTGGTAGATGATCAATAAGCCGGTAAAAAATGCTCTAGGATTCTCATTTTGCGCATTCAAAAAGAAAATTTGATGGTGGAGACTTTGGCTGTTATTAGTATTATAATACAAAAAAGCACGCTTTATAATGAGGATGATATTGCTATAGTTTATCAATGAACTGTCTTTGTATTAGAAATACACTTGACTAAAGCAGTGGGGTATCAAATTAGTGCATCATTATTGCAGCCACAACATTGTAGCAGATATCAAAGGATGATTGTGGCAGTTGTTTGCTTAAAACAAATCAAGTCTGACTCTTTATATCAGAAAAGTGTTTGTTACTAATGTGAAGTGATAAAGTTAGCTATGAGCAGTACGGAAGTCATAAAATTGCAATGTCATGGCACAACAATGATTTGTCGAATTTGTGCTTTCATTGTGTTAGTTTATAAGGTTTATTTGGGCAGTCAAAGCTGTTTCCTTGTGCCTACCGTAAATTTCCGCTTTGCAATTCCTGATCTACAACATTGAAGCTTTTTCTTTATGGTTGTAGATTATATTTTTAAATGTTGTAGGCTTCATATAGAATATCTGTGATCTGCAGTAATATTATTGAAATGATTGGCAGAGCTAAGACACAATTTCGATGACGGTTCTTGAGCAAGTTGCATTATCTTGTTGTTTTAGTGTTATACTTTGTAGTTATGCAAAATGAAAATAAAAAATTACTATCTAGATGAGAGATGTTCATGTCTATAGCCAGTTAATTCATGTCTTATTCTTGTGATTGATGGTATATGGTATTTTTTTCTTAATGTACCAGCTTCAAGGAAAAACGATAGGTGTCTGTCAATCAACAGAGCAAGACTCATTGTACCTTGGCAATCTGTGCAAAGGTTAGCTGCAACCCCTTTTTTTGCTTTAGGTGGAAATTTATTTGCTAAAGATCTTAGACTTCTTCATTTTGCATGCAATCAGTGAGTTTTAACGATTGTATGTATTTTTATCTTGTTCCACTTGCGCAATTCAGGATGGAGCTTTGAAGAATTTGACAAAATGATTCGCCAGGTAAGACTTTATGTGGGATTGAATGGAATGTCTTCTTAAAAGATGTTTTTGTGTTGAAATATTAGATTGAAATTACTGAATAAAGAAGGCTAGATCAGGTTTTGAGATATCTATCTTTTTTCTGATAGGTTTTTCAAGATGTTGTATCTGTGAATCTTTCAAAGCCTCTTGAAATCGGAAAAGACCCCTCAGGGAAAAAGAAGCAAAACAGAGGATTTGCTTTCGTTCAGTTTGCATCTCATGGTGTAAGTTACTACCTTGATGTATATGGGTGCCAACTTATGCTTCTAAAACTGTTTCTTGTGTGACAGCCTATTCTATAAAGCTTGTCAGTTCTGTTCACTTCTTCCTTTTTTTAAATATCTTTGAGTTACATTGGTGACTATGACATGAAAGAAAACAAAAAAAATTCAGAAAATTTTAAGATTGAAAGACAAAAGAAATACCTGGTTTGCCAGGATAGGGTCAAACTGCATAAGAGTGAAAAAGAAAACATTCAGCATTCGTGACATGTGATAAAGTACTTGATTTCTGTCAGCATGTTCAAAATAACATTATTCGGAGTTCTTATAGAAAGTACAAAGTTTAGATGTTAGCTTGTTAACCAGCTTCTGATTTGGAATTCTTTTTTCTTTTTGGTGGTGTGGCTGACAGCAACCTTCATCAAGTGGGGTAGCCTCATGAGGTTAATTTTAGCAGGGTCTTCATGCCTTATGTGCTTTTTATGCTAGACCATCCATAGTTTACCTTATGTAAATACAACGTGAACCAGATCTCTAAGTGATTTAAATTTCTGATTTTGCCTAAAACATATAATCTCAGTGACATGAGATAGAAGCCCCGCTGGCTGAAAACAGCTTTGAAAGATAACCTGATCATCTACGTTTTCTTCTGTTTCGCAATGAATATTAATCTGGAGCAACATAATATTGAATCTCCTGTGCAAGGCTCTGGAAAGTTAACTATTACATTCAATAATATAGGTTACCAAATTTCCTCAAGGTTTTCACCTTGTCCATGTATATTCATGAACCTTGACTGACTCCTAAATATTCAAGGACTTCGAATGTGGTGACAATACAGAAATCGAGTTTTGCCACTTGTTTAGTAACCACTTTCTGATGTTATTAAGATCATCTTTGTGATGACTATACATAAATCTAGCATTAGCCAGTTGCAAGAACTTTCTGACATTATTTAGATCATCTATAGCTTCTGAAACTTATCTTTTCTAGAAAATCTAGTGTTACACATAGTGAATGAATGTGGAAGTTACCTTGTGTTGTCTGTCAACATGAAGCTAGCACTAATAGTTTATATGGATTAGTTATTAGTAGACATCTCTATATCAATGTGGATGTCTAGAACATGTCTATCTCATTCTCTAGGATGAAAGATGTTGATGTTGATATCTCGGCTATGCTGTGTAAAACTTAATTACTAGTTGATCCAAGGGTCATACACTTCTTTCACAGATCAGGAATTTGGTATCATATTCATTGTGGCTTTTGACATCTTTATGTGACGTTTACTAATTACCTCAAACAGTTCAAGTATGTATAGGATAAGGCCAGGGCAGCAAATGAACATTCAACAGTTCAGAATCGATATATTATAGAAACGGCTAAAAAATTGTAGCCTAATGGCCTTCCCGATGGCAACCCCCCTTTTTATTGGGCTTGTGAGATGAAGTACAAAAAGATTATCTTTAGTACACTATGTAGTTCATAATGGAGGAGTTGTTCATCTTCATTGAGATTTATTAAATTTTGACCTATATTAAAAGACGTCTAAATCATGTTGAGGATGAAATATACTGGCTTACATTGAACTTGTGGGACATAGCTTGCATTATCTTGTGCATCCTGACAGAAGTAATCTGAGAAGACCCAGTAAACATTCAACACAGAATTTGTTAAGTTTGCTGTTCTATTATAGTCACTGCTAGGGTTGAGTAGTGAATCTTGTAGGCTTGCTGGTGGACCATTATTTGCAGTATTTGTATTTAACTATATCCTAATGAACCACTATTATCTGTGTGTTTTATGCTCATCAATTCGTTGGTAA
The DNA here is from genome assembly GCA_035235625.1 of Saururus chinensis. NCBI lineage: Eukaryota > Viridiplantae > Streptophyta > Magnoliopsida > Piperales > Saururaceae > Saururus > Saururus chinensis. Next base: position 27,736,514 of record CP141148.1, on the reverse strand, counting down.
GAACTCCTGAACTTGTGATAATGGTCAACTCACATGGATCTTCAGTGGTGCTTTTTTACTTTAAATACCTTTTGCTCGTCTCTCCTTGCAATATGTGGAAAAGGGTTCATTTGGTAAACAACATCAACAAAATTTCTCCTTCAAAAAGTTATGGAATCATTTTTACAATTAGTAAGATATGGATATTCCCTGTTTAGGGCTTAATTTTATGGCATTTTCTTTCTTTTTCCAGTAATATCAGGTCCTGCCCCAGTTCTTGAACTTAATTATTTGGTTAGCCCTTTCAACTGATATAATAATCATATTCATCAGTAGTTATCCAAGTTAGTGTCTCTTTATGGCAACTCATTAGGATGATGTTTTCTTCTGATTATCAGAGCGTGAGGTGTTTCGCTTCCTAGTTATCAGTTTCACTAACTTGTAAAAAATAGATGACATTGTATGTTAAACTGATTGTTTACCCGATAAGTGTGTTTGGTCTGAAAACATACTGGATGGGCTGTTGGTTAATTTTGTTGTAGAATTAACTTGTCGCTGCTGGGCTTGGGAGGAAGTAAGATAGAAAGTGGAAACATGATATTTTGTGACACCTTTTTAGGGATTGCCTGGAAGAGGGCACTAGTCTTTTTAACCTTTATATGCCTAACGCTTGGAGTGTGGTGTCAGCCTAGAAAACCGGTAATTTTCATGGAGCAGTCCTGGCCTGTTTGTAGAGGAATAGCATTGCACAATCTACTAAGACACATAATCGGCAGTTTTAGGTGTTTGGGTAATTATATCTTGTAATCTTAAATTTAGTTTGAAAAGTCAATGATGCACATCCTTTTTGTTATGACTCAAAATTGGGGCTCCTTTCAGTTTCCTTAATTAGGATTTCTATCATAAGTAGGTTACTTAGTATCTAATGTTTTATTAAAGGTAGGATGCTTATTTTGATTAGTTTCCCTAATTAGATTAGATTCCTATAAATAAGAGGCTTAAATTAAATTTTAAGACACTTCTATGAAAGACGAGGAATGAAATTTAAAAAAGTAGTCTAGTTTATTTCTCTCTCACCCTTCTAGTCTTTTCTTCCCTTTCTATTACCTTAAAACCTTCTTGTAGCAACGAGCTACAACATTGGTACCAAAGCTTGTTGCCCTGAGACTCCTCCAAGGCGTTCTGCACTCGCTAGTAGCAGCAGAAGAGGTTTGACATGGCACTCAGATTTTGAAGCACTCGCAGAGAAGATCACACTTTCCATGGACAAAATATGGGAAATGATCTCCAGCCTCCAACAGTCTGTGCAGACAATCGATACTCAACTTCAACTAGCATTTCAAAAGATCGAGGAGACAAACCTGCGTTTGGAGGAGCGGAATCATCATCTTGCCCAGTTGCTTTAGGAGCGTCTTTAGCCGCGGCTGGTTGCCGCTTCCCAAGTGCTGCCTTCTCGGGGATCACGTGTCCTAGAGCTGCTTGCATCTATTGTTCCGGTGTCCGCTTCGCCCTTCCCAACACTCGCCCCTGCATCGGCTCCCTTTGCACAGGTCTAGTTGCTTATGCCCTTCTTGTATGTCTCCCATGGTCGTTCGCCCTCTAGTTTCCACGACATAACTCCCCACTGCTGCCTCGCCTCTGTAGTTTGGGACTTTTGCGCCTTCAACCTTGATCTCAGGTTGTCTCTGGCAACGCCTAAACGCTGCCTTCTAGTCTGCACATATCTGACAATCAGTGAGCAGCCTGCCATTGGCACTGCAGCACGTGTATTCTCTGTCTGCAGGTCATATTGTTGGAATTGCCGCCTCACCGGCCGCTTGTGTCTAGGGGCATTCTCTTCTACCGGTGTCTCGTTCACACCTACCAGATCCTCCACTGCTAGACTAGAATGGTCTTGCTTCGGGTCACACACAACGACTGCCAACCCATTATCATGAGGGTCCAAAAGCCTCCACATACGCCTACACACTTCCTGGGCCTCTATTGGCCCCGCTGCCACAGGCCCAATATTCAACTACTGCTCATCTGCCATTTCAGTATCCTTGGGTAACTCTGGCTTATGAGCAGCAACGACAACCAATCTCTGTTCCTTAAACAGGCCCCCCAAGATTTTGTCAACAGTATGGTCTGCCCTGTCGAGCATGTGGTGACGAGGATGATCTTCGTGGATTGGATGATGTCTTTCACAATGACTATGCTCCTCTAGCTGATAGTCGGCCTTGTGGATGTGGCCATATTTTTTGATGATCAGCCCCAAAACCACGCCAGTGATGGACATGTTTAGGCCCGTCCCGCCCTGCTCACCTTTCTCATTTACAACAGTGATGAACTAGAGGGTCATGCTCTCCTCTGGCTCGACCATTATCTTCTTCACAACTTGTGTGGTACATGGGATGATCTTGTGCAGGCCTTGCTTGTTTGCTTTGGCCCTTCTACTTATCAAAATTTTAACAAACTCCTCTACCGGCCAAAACTTTGTGGATAAATTTGAAAAGCTGGCCAATTGGGTCTGCCATTGGCCAGAAGATGCATTAGTCGAAACCTTTATCGGGGGATTGCGTGATGACATTGCCAATGATGTAGATACTCTCAACCCTTAAGCCTTCACTGAGGCTATTCGTGTTGTTTGCACTTGTGAAGAGAAAGTCAATAACCAGCGGCGTCACCTTCTGCTTCCCACCCAGCTCTCCTCTTCGAGTACTCCTACCTCCACATCCTCCACTGCCACAACTCCGGTTAAAAAGCTCTCTCAAGCTGAGATGACAGTTCGCTGCTCCAAGTGCTTGTGTTACAATTGTGACAAAAAATATGCCCTTGGCCACCATTGCAAAACAGTTCACATGTTTATTACCGAGTTTGATGCATATTTGGCCATGTTGGTCAATGACATCCATCCTATAATATCCTTCCATGCACATCAGGGTGTTAGATGCTCTTTGTACCATGTGCATTAATGGCCAAATGGAAAAACGTGTCCTTGTGTTGGTTAACATTGGGAGCACTCATTCATTCATCAATGAGGGAGTTGCACTCACATTGGGATTGACAATTTTGGATTGTTCTCCATTTGATGTTATGGCGGGTGATGGTGCCAAACTCAGTTGCTTAGGCATTTCTTGTGCTGCCACTTATATGCCCAGGGTATCCTTATTACCGCGAACTTCTATGTTGTTCCTTTGAAGGGGGTGGATGTGGTTCTCAGGATTAATTGACACTGTTCTCGGGAAAAGTTTAATGGGACTTTTGCTCAGATGCAGCTCACCTTCCTACTTGCTGGTAACAACCATCAACTTATTGCACAACCACCACAGACGTTGCACCTTCTCAAGTGACCTTGATGACAAGGCATAGTGGAAGCCATGGTGGATTGTTATGACTCAAAATTAGGGCTCGTTTTAGTTTCCCTAATTAGGATTTCTATTATAAGTTGCTTAGTATCTAATGTTTTGTTAATGGTAGGGTGCTTTTTTTGATTAGCTTCCTTAATTAGATTAGATTCCTTAGAATAAGAGGGTCTTAAGCCTATAAATTGTAAGGCACTTCTCCTTTGAAAGACAAGGAATGAAATCTCAGTAGTCTAGTTTATTTTTCTCTCACCCTTCCGGTCTTTTCTCCCCTCTCTATTTCATTAAACCTTCTTGTAGCAACGAGCTACAAAACATTTGTCCTTTGTCATATTACAGTTGGAAGAGCAGATTTCCTATTGGAATGGATTATACTCTTACACGAGATTTATTTCACCAATTTTTGCACTCCCAAAATGGCACCATTCTTATAGTTTTAGCTGTTATATCATCTGCCTTAATCCGGCACCTTGGGGTTTATTTCTTCGGATTTTATTCATGCTTGAAACTTAGTGAGAACTGCGTATATGCCAAGATTGCTCTGTCCCTATATTTATATTCAAGCTCTGCTTTAGGAAATTATAAAGATCTAGATATCTGCTAAGGGTTATGATGGCCATATAATCTTTCATGCTTTATCATGATTTCTGGGTTATTAATTATCTGATAGTTTCCAGGATATACTTTCCATGATCCATTGCAATGTTATTTGGATTGAACTAGAATCAAGTCATCCACTCTGCATATCATATAACCTTCTTTGACATCGACCCTTCTATTCTACTCCATAGTTCTTTTTCATAATATAAACTTGAGGGAAAGAAAACATTTCCTTGGAACTTTATAATCTCTTATAGTGGATATCTAATCGTTTCTCACTCCTATTACAACCCTTCCACACATTTTTTTTGGAATGCTTCCCTTTAATCAATCATCTCATTCGTAACTTCATATGACTTATTCCTCAATCTTGTGGATACTAATCTTCAACTACAATATCTAGTGGAGATCTTATCATATCCATAGCCAATCTGTTCATCCTTTAGGATTTCATTTTCAACATCAAAATTCATCACAGGCGGCAGCTCGTGCATACCGTATAGGGACCAAAGCAGATTTCCTGCTTGGTAATCAGCATCCTGTTGTGGAATGGTTTGAGGATGAGCCTAATATTGACCCAGATGAACTTGCTAAGGTGAGCTATTTTTTTGGAGATTTTGTGAGGTATTGTATTATCTACAATTGTGCTTTATGTAGAATTTTTTGCTCTTAACAATGTTCATTAATCAAGCAGATAAAAGTAGCTTTTGTTGGAAATCTTCCTGTGGATGCCAACGAAGAATATTTAAGGAACTTATTTGAACGATTTGGGAAGGTATGAATTTATTATGGTTCGATTCTAGTTTTGCTTATTTAGATATGATATTGAGAGCTGCAGTAACATTTTTACATAATTTTGATTTAGGTAGAAAAAGTTGCACTCTCCAAGAAAAGTCAAGCCCCAGTTGGATTTGTTCACTTTTCTAAACGCTCTGTAAGTGCTCTAAATTAAGCTGGTTTTATTTAAAGCCCCGTTTAGCCCAGTATAAATGCATATCATAATGCTGTTATATGGTTCTACCCTCTGGTTCTTTTGTTCACTATTTCATTAAAAATGAAAAAGAAAAATTGGTGAAATTACTTCAATTTTCTAACTTTGCTTGTCTTAATTTATATACCTGTGTGCACATTTTATTCTACATTTATTGGGAACTTGTGGCAACTAGGAACCCGCTAATTCTCTTGAATTTAGCTGTTAAATGTAAATGAATGGGAAAGGGGGGTTCTGATAAGGCTTGAAAGAAGTCAATTCTGCGCGTCCAGTGGATGAAGCATTGGAATTTATGTGTTTCTCTTACTTTAAGTTTCATTTTTATGCTAATAGGAATTGGATAAGGCAATTGAGGAAATGGATGGAAAAACGGTAGAAGGACCACAAAAAGGTCACAAGTTTATAATTCAGGTGAGAATATATTAAGATGTTGGATTTCTTCATTTTTTAGTATGTGGTTCCTGGTTTTTTCACGGTTATAAATATAACAGGTCTCAGTTGCTAAGCCCATGAATAAAGATCGAAAGCGGGCACGGGATAAATCTGAAAGCGAACCTACAAAAGCGAGTTCTTATGCAAAGCAGGCAGACTCAACAAGGGACACTAATTTTCATGATTTCTCAGAATATCATATCTCCAAAGTTCCTCGCCCCAACTATCTGCTTGAGGTTTTGTTATTGATACTGTATTTATCTGAAACTGAAAATGCCATTTGATTCTTTAGAAACAAGTTTCTAAGAGTTGTAATGGAAGTATTTTTCATCTAAACACAAAATGTGACTATATATTCAGTGAAAGAAGGAAATAAGTGAGAATAGTGGGAAAGTGACGACAAAGACAAAGGGGGAGTTAAGAGATAGAAAGATACCAATTTGTTATCTGTAAAGTATGGATTTATATATTAATTAGTTATTAAATTTTTAAGAGGCATCCCAATCAATTTTGAATAACAACCTTGTTAGTAGTCATATAATCCAATAACTCAACCCAGATGCCATGTAAGAAGACTGAAATATATTATTAGCTGTTGTAGCTATAATGCCTGTAGCTCCATAGCAAGGCCATGTATTCTCCCATTCTTCCTTGTCTTTTCATCAATTTGTTGTCTCTTCTCTAAACATAACCTTGCAACAGAACTCAGGTCCAGCTTGGACCTTAAAACCGAATGCATACTTTTGATGAAAGTAAGTAGTCTTCTTTCTTAGAGGTTTTCAACTCATGATACTTATTTTGCTGCAAGAAATCCATAGAAGGAATTAGCAATTTAAGTATTCTTCAAAAATGCTAAACATGTAGATTCCTTATTCATTATGAATAGTTTTTTCCTTAAAGAGTCAATAGAAACCTGTAAATCAGCCACATTTGAACCTAATAACTTAGCCTAGACATTTTACACCTGTAACCAGAAAAGAAGTGAAACGTCCTTTTTGGTGCTGAAGGTATAATGCACTATTAGCGTAATGAGTTACTACAGTATGCCATCTCTCCGTGTGTCTTGTGTTTGCATTAAGCTGTACCATATTCCTTGATAGGGAGGGTCATAATTTTTTTTTATTTCTCTGAAAGGAGGGATTGAAATAAAAAGCAGCATCTGTGAGTGTTGGCTGTTTGTGTTAGATGTCGTCTCTCCGCGTTTCTTGTGTTTACGTCAAGCTGTACTGTATTCATTGACAGGGAGGGTCCTAATTTCTTTTTTCTCTGAGTGGAGTGATTGAAATAAAAAGCAGTATTTGGTTGAGATAACGTTTGTGAATATTGGTTGCTTGTGTAAGTTAGTTATACATGCTTTCTCATAGACATCAACTTTTTTAAGTAAAGTTGTAGCTGAACAAAACACATGAAAATCAGATGCCAAGCTGCAAATCCAAATTTTTGTTTAATTAGCCTGTACTTTTGTATAAGCTGTTAAAACAAAGTGCCATTAATATATTGGAAGAGCATGAAAAAACTTCTAAGAGGGGAAAGGAAGCAATATCATCTTTATATGCCTGACATATTTTGGATTAAAGGTGGTGATTCAGATAGTTTAGATTTAGTTATTGTATTGCCGTAAGTCATGAAAATGTTGTGTTGGACAGGCATCTCATGTTGTTGATCCATATGAAGAAGCTGTCGTTGCTTTGCCTTCAGCAGTTTCAGATCGTTTGCTTCGATTATTTCGACTAGGTGTTGCAACGCAGTATGATGTAAGTGCCTTTTCAAACTGAATGAACATCTCTCATGTTAACTGTCATTTCACGTCACATGTGAGCCAATGTTATAGAAAAGCTGAAAGGTTAGAATAATGTAATTTTAGGGGGATAGCTCTTTTAATTTTTATTTTCCTAACTTGGTTTTTTCTAATTTTTCTTTGGTTTTCCAGATCAGCATAAGACTTTGGCATTTGTACGAGTTTTTAATAGTTTGATTCAGCCATATTTTATTGAGTTGGATCCCTTGTTGTGATATGGGACATTGAAATTTTGTTCCAAAACATGGTTTGCAATCTTGGTCTCGGTGCCAATCTCTATCAGCCAAAAATAAGAGAGCTTGGAGAGATTGCAAAGTGATACTCTAGCTCAAATAGACTATATACCTGAGTTTATGTCAATAAATTAAACAGTTGGACAAACTTAAGTTTCTTCTATAGTGCTCTCATGGTTTTCCATCTTGGTCTTGGTTATGATCTCAGACAGCTGAAGTTAGAGCTCTTGGAGAGATCAGGAAAGTGATACACTTGCTCAAAGAGACTATTTGCCTTGGTCTAATTCTATAAATTGAACACTTGGAAGTTTGTTGTCTCTTTCCCTACACCGCCTTTTTGTTTGGAAGTAGATGGTGAACCTTACACAAGGGCTATTAGACCTAGGGCACATTACATTATTCTGATGTATAAGCGTTTTGCTACATCCTAGTTGCATTAGAATGCATGAAATCAAAAGGTTCATACCAAAGAAATTGCATAGTTTTGACTAAATTAGCTGCTCACTTGTAGTATGTCTATGATGCAAATTTTGCAACCTTTGTGTTAGTTTTCGAGTCGTTGCTGTTTTAGGAATTGCAGGGGAGTAACAAAGGAAGAATGCTTTCTTTACAGGCATTATTGTACAGGACATACGGGATCTTCCTCAACATAATTTTCACCACACCTTGAAAACGTGGGCCCCACAAATCTACAATTCTGGCCGTTCTTGTAGCTCCCTCCCATAGTAAATGGACGTCTTTTTGGCCCCATAAATAAATGGATGTCAGTTTGGAACAGTTCGAAAAAAGGGGAACCCATGCAGAAAATTTTTGCTGTGAACAGCAGGAATCTTGCTCCTGCTCCCACTAGTCACAGCAGGACAGCTGAATTTGTGCTGCGGACAATAGAATTAGCTAGATTTGTGCTCATAGAAGTGTTCCACAGTATGATCATCAATGTCTCTGCAAGATTCCCATGTAATATTGAGTTAGAAAGTTTTGTTTTCTGTGAGATTTGACGAGATTCTGCTGAGATCTTGACAAATTATTGCCAAAAACAAAAACTTCAGGAAAAGGACTGAAAGTAAGGCTTCTTCCTGGATTTTATGTAGCGGTCCTTGACTGAGATGAGAGACCTCAGTCAAGTGGGTTTCCATACTTCCACTACACCATTTTTTGTGTACATTAGATGGTCAATCTCGCCACAATGTAAGGACGTCATGAATTCGTGTCAAGTATAACCCAGGAATAGTAAAACTAGGACATATTATGTTAATGTGATGAATTAGCATTTTGCTGTATCGTAGTTGCATTAGGATGCACACAATCAAAAGGTGAATTAAATTATATTGAAATGGCCTGGTATGGTCTTGATTAAATGGAATGCTTACTTAAAGTTTCTGTATGCTGTTTAGTTCCCGACTATGTGTTACTCATTGCACAGCAGGAACATCAATGTCTTCCCTGGACATAGATAAATAAAAGGACGTTTGTTTGTTCTCAACGATATTTGATGAGATTTTGAGAAAATATTGGCGAGAACCAAAACTTCAGGAAAAGGTCTCAAAAGGAGCCCTACCTGCGTTTACGTCTCATATCATGACTGTGATAAGAAGGGGTCTCAGTGAGATATAGTTCAATGGTCCAAAAGTATCCAAAAACCTATGCTTAAAAACAATGTGGAGCAGTCTCAAGGTTGCAGTTAAAGGGGAATCTCTTGGTAAAAAACAAACTTTTAAAACTAATGTTTGATTTAAGAGAACATTAAATAAAGTTACGCATTTCTTTTTAATTTGGTTTAGTTATGTTTTTTAAAGAGAAAATCCGGAATGTCAATACCGATTTCTTTAAGTTTTGTTAAACCGAGTTTTGAGCATATTAAGAAGTGAACATGGCACTTTTTAGAGATTATAAATTCATATTTCCCTATATATTGGTATTTTTTAATGAGTCACATGGACCTTTCCTGATCCCAGATTGATATCCATACCATAAAGAGCCTTAAGGAACTTCCAGAGTCAGCTGCTATTGCTGTCCTTGATCAGGTGTGCTTCATTCTGATTTTTATACTTGTTTCCCTGGCGTTTTTATCCTGTTTGAGGTGCAAGTGGCTTTATGTTAACTTGATTTGTGTTTCTGTCACAGTTCATGTTATCATCCTCCGATGAGTATGATAAAAGGAGACAAATTGCGACACTTATTGCTAGAGTATGTACATCATATTTACTTTCATAGAAAATATTAGAGTGAGATGCAATTAGGGAAGATGTTTACTTGTCATGCAGGTCCATCTTGTTTACTATTTTAGATGTGTTCTCTGTTTTTAGATAAGTCAATATATTTGTTACATTTAAGGATGAAATTGGAATAAATAATCCATTGGGATCGCATTGTTGTTCATTGTTGTACATGTGGGCTGATTAGTAAATTAATTGGGTTGTTTGTCTTTATTGGGAAGTGCCCCTTTTTTTAATAAAATTTCTTTTTTCTATGTTACAACCATAGTAGGGTGTGTTTGTTTGGGGTAATTGAATAATCATTCCAATTTATCTTTACAATAACTAGCAAGAATGTTCACGTATAATGCGTGTAAATACAAATTAGATAAGATAAAATAAATTAAGAAGAAAGTATGTATTGAATGAAGATCTCCGTTGAATGCTATAGTTGCAATACGTGCTTTTAGGATTTAAATGACTATAAATTATACATCCAAATTTTGTATTGACCCAAATACTTGTAATAGATAATTGTGAGTCTAAATCTCATAGGCTAAATATTACGTCGTAGGTCGGTAAAGACAATGGTGTCGAAGGACTTTCCAAGGGCATAAAAAATATGCAAATCCGAACATATATAATATAGGAAATAAAAATATTATAGAGAAGCATGTTGTATAAGTGGGGCCTACAAAAAAGTTTGAGAAAATTTAACCATGAGGGATTTTATTTGATAGAGCTTGTTGATAGCTTTCTAACAATGCTAAGAATGCGTAAATCCTAGTTCGGGAGTGCAAGATATAACATTACAAAGTTAAATCAACATAACCTAAAAATTAGGATTTGTGCTATTACAGCCCCGGGTGTAATGTTGACATGTGGCAAGATATCTAGAAGAATTTAAGTAAATAATTTTACAAAAATATCCTCAAATCACGTATCAATTCAAACTTGTATTAAAGAACATAAGGATATAAAATATTAGTAAAATTAGAATTAAAGGTAAAAAATATGGGTAAAATAGTCCAAAAATGAAAATTCAATGGTCACCTAATTTACTTTATATAATAGTATGATTATTAAGTTAATTCAAACACATACATAAAATGGGTGGGACCAAGAGTGGAGGGAAAACATTGAAATCTGCTTTCCCTTCTTTGTTATCAAACCCAATATTTTCCCCAAAGAAGCAATTTGCATTGAGAATCAGGAAGCTTGTTTTATTCTATATTTATTACCCTTTGTTTTATGCTGGGAGTGAATAGTGGTCTGGATTGTTAAATGCGTAGATGTTGTCTCTACTTATAGTTAGTGGAGTCAGTTTGACACGTAAATTTAGTTGGATTCTCAAGAAAAGCCCTTATTTTTGGTAAATTGAAGCGCCTTATTTTGCTGAAAGCCCAGTTTGTTGCCCACGGACGGGCTGAAAATATTCCGACGATGGCAAAAAACTGCCAAAATTGGCAAAATATAAAAAAATAAGTGAAACCGGTGAAAGCGCGGGCCACTTTTTGCTGGGATCCCGTTTTGCCAATTTTAATGAAATTTTTACCAATTTCTGCTAACTTTGTCACTATGATGATGGTGACTTTTCTTTTCCTTCTGGTTTTGATCTATAATTAGTATGCTAGTCTAAAAATATAATAACAGTACGTTCTGTACCATATATAGATGTTTATCCTTTGGAATTGGGTTTTTCATCATTGTTAATTATTATATTTGAAGATCTTTTATTTCAAATTTTACATGTGCAGTACCAGGTTAGGTATGCAACGTCTGGTCGAGACATGTTACAGATTCCTGACAGAATCAGAGAGTACACTAGGGAATCCAATCTGCTCCATTTATCTGGTCCTACTAATGTGCCTGCATATGATTCCGTTTTGTCTCGGCCAACCAGCTTCGCTTCTGCTAGGTTAATTCTAAAGTTGATGTTTCTATTTTTTTTCTATCAATATAGTATGCATTGCCTTTGTAATATATAGGATATATCGTATGTTCATGCTAAGATGAGCTCCTTTCTGGTAGCATCAGTGTTTAGTACGAGGACCATAATGGATGTCAAAGACTATAGGATACAAAAGATGTGATTGCTTCTATTGGCAACTCTTGTATCTGTTGCTAGTCCCATATAAAATAATTGACACATTTTTGAAAGTTTGTTTTAATTGGCATGGTTATGGGAGCACAAATGTTAAGTATGAGGACCATATGAAGCTTAAATAAAAATGTGAATGCTTTGTTTTGCAACTCTTGTATCTCTTGCTAATCTTATCACATTTGATTAACACATCTTTGAAGTATTTTTAAATGGGATGTTTTTTTTTCTGGCAATAAAACTAGGTTAGACACGTGTCCTTTTATATTTTGCCTTCATTCTCATATTTTACCTTTATATGTTACTGATTGGTCCGGAAGAGCTTCAGGTGTTGAACCTTGTCATCATTTTAGAAGAGAAAAATTGTACGGAAAAAGAATAGTTGTTCGTAGTGCAATTAGATGGAATATGACATAAAAGATAATTACAATTCTGTATATTATCTTGGCTTGACTGCTTGTAGAATAGTAGTTATTTTCTTTTCTTTCATAAATAGTGTTAATTCTAGCAGATTTGTAACTCCTCTCACATTCAGGTACAAAAGCTTGTCGCCATCACCACCGCGGTTGCGTTATACATCGGCATCTGTATTGGATGAATCTATGATTGGGACAGATCTCCGGAAGAATGGAGAAACAACCACCATCTCTGGATATCGTGATTCTTATTTACCTACTAGTCAATACAAAAATAGTCTTGGGTCTACTTCGAGGTTGGCTGTAGTGACGGAACATGATCATCTTCCTCAACGACCTCAAGTAAGGTATGATCCATTCACTGGACAACCTTACAAGTTCGATCCATTTACAGGCGAACCCATACAGCAGGACTCCTCTCGGCACCTCTTCTGATGGAAGTGATGTCTTGATCTTTGAGTGTCTGCCTTTTATTTAATGAAGTTATGAGTGTTTAATTTATTCATGAAAAAAAAACGATCCCTGTTGAAAGAAATCAAATTGAGGGCGTTTGATATTTTTATACACTTTGTACAATGTTTATTTAAATGCTGATCTTTTGTTTTGGAAGAGGCAACTTTTTTACTTTTTATCTCCACTATGTGACTTAAATATTCTTACGAAATCTAATTGGAGCTTGTGCTTAAGAACACTTGTAAAAAAGTAGAATTGGAAAGGTTAATGATACTTTAGTGTTTTCTTGCAGAACAATCGTGATTCTAAAAGGGGAAAGGGGTTTTTGCATAACCTTCTTCTTGAGGAGCCTTTCCTTTTTGCGATTCCCAGTTATTCAAACTGAGGATGCTTTTCACTTAAACTTTTTAACAGGAAAAAAGTTCTTAAAAGCACTTTATTGGGCATACATCTTAATTTAGTATTATTGAAAAAGGTAAGGGAAAAAATTGCAATTACATTTCCATCAAGAACAAGCTTAAAATTTAGGTATTTCAATCTAGGTGGTGTCCAGGGAAGTGGAATTACTAGGTGAAATGCATGTAACAAACGAGTTATGCTACTTGTTAATAAAAATGTAAGCAACTCTTTTGTTACATGTTAGAAAAAAGGGAAAAGTTACCGTAAGCCTCAGCTTAAGTTGTGCATATGCGCCCATATTAAATCTCACCATCCAATCACATCCAACGTTGTGAAATTATTGCTACGGATCGAATATTGAGTTAACTAGAGTTAACATTCCCCGCCCTCCCCTCCATCGACCTTCGGTCCGTCGACCTTCGTCGCCTTGAGGAGGGAAGAGATTGAAATCTCCAGTATGCTTCTCCAACCATCACTACCTCCTAGCTTTCCTGACATCGTCGCTGCCTTGTTTCCCTGGCCATCACCGCCTCCTGCTTCCCAGCCCATCCCCGTTCCTCAAGTCGCCCCTTCATCAATCTTCATCGCCTTGAGGAGGGAAGAAGCGCGATCTCCTCCGTGAATCTCCAACATCGCCGCCTCCTTGGTCTGCCGGCCATCACCGCCTCCCTGTTTCGAGGCTCATCCCCGCCTCCTTTCTTCCCGACCCATCCCTGCCCCTCAAGCCACCTCCTTTGCCCTGCCCATCCCGACCCCTCAAGCCGCCTCCTTGCTTCCGTCAGTGTCCGATCTGTAAATAGCACAACACCAACTCCCAGTTCGGTGTCCCAATCTGTAACATTTGCTGTGCCTGCGACTTATCCCTCCAACCACTCCTAGGAAAGTCTCAATTGCAGAATAATGAGGTAAAACTGTTTATCTTTCTTTCCTATATCAGTTCAAAGCTGCAGTTTTTTTGATTTTTTCATCCAGCAATGGATAAATTTTTTGTTTGGAGATTTGCTCCACCAGTTACGCTTCCCCAGCAGGAGACTGTAAGTGGGGACATTATATTCATGTTGCAATAGAAGGAGCATCCCAATCTTGATAGAGTTGTTCTTGTGTTACCATTGCTTCAGTTTCACCCTCTACTGATTTATACTTGCTTTGACTTATATATATATATATATATATATGCCTGCATCGGCTAGAATAATTTAATTGTTAAAGGGAAAACAGGAAAATTGACATACTGTCAAACTAGAAAACTAAAAAACTAGAAAATGTAAATCCTGGAAAATTGAAGACCCAGAGAAAAGAAGCAGAGGAGATGAAGCAACTCAAAGATGTGAAGACCCAAAGAAAAGAAGCAGAGAAGATGAAGCGGCTCGAAGATGTGAAGACTCGGAGAAAAGAAGCATAAAAGATGAAGCAAACTAGAAAAATGAAAATATGAGGAAGAAGAACCTACCCAGGATGAGAAAAAATCACTGTGAGTTGAAGTCTTACAAGAGAAGAAGAAGAAAACATCTTTTTCCTGGGCTGAGCAACCGATCAGGCATATTTTTCCCGTCGGCTTGTCAAATAATGAAAAAGATAGTAGTTAAGTAAAATTCTTTCACATGCTTACAAGTTCTCACGTGAGCAAGTTTACTTTGGCAAGCTTACCACCCCCATTGCCTCCTCTATGTACTGCTCTCCCCTTTCTCCCTCCATACACTACCATCTAAATTGTGATGTGCAGATATCATGATCAATAGAAATTGACATAGTATATAGTGTCTAAATTATAATGCATATGGTGTCTAAATTGTAATAGTATATATATATCTAAATTGTGATAGGTAGATATTATAATTGGTAGAAACTGTGATGGTAAATGATATCTAAATTGTTATGGTTCATGGTTTCCAAATTGTGATGATAGTGGAGTCTGAATTGCGCTGAGGTTGAACTTTTGATAGGGTATAAAATGTGATGATAATTTCCATAGTCCAATGAAAGCACAAGATAGATTAATCCAATGCCACCAAGAGCATATGAATCTAACTTTGGGAACACAAGATATGACCCGGAGGAGTCATAACAACTAAAATGGATCAAGGGATACTTATGAGATTTTTTAGGATATTTGGTACGTTAGATGCCTGTCTTAAATAGGGGGTGTTGGTTTTTTTTTATATATAAAAAAAATCATAATATGGTGCTTAATCTGGTTAATGGGGGAGGATTGGTGTGCTGGTCTTTAGGACCCCACAAGAAATGGCAGTATAACCGGCATGGTAACCAGCTACAGGCATGTGCAATGCTCACACATCATACGCACTGGCTATTTGGATAGCTTCACAGAGACATCGAACCAAACCTCCGGTGGTTTGGAATTCAAAATGATCAGTATCATATAATCGCACATTCTGAACAAAAAAGCTGCAAGAGATCAAACACCAAATTGTTACGAAGGTAAGCATCCCCTCTTGGTTAAGCGGGTAAAACGCTGTTGTGAAGGAGGAAGGCAATATCAATGTGAGCGGAAAACACTCTTTGGTTAAGTGTTGTAATTTTAAATGACGACACCTCAATATTAATATAAATGTCATGGCAGGGTACAAGCCTCCCAAATCTATTGTTGTTATTTTACATGAGGAAGCTTTGGGAAGCCTTACATGTTCCTGCTAGACTATTACCACTTCGACCCCCCAGTAACCTTTCAGAAATCACCAATGCACATTCGGTAATGGAGCTCGGAAAGTGAGTACTTGCAAAAACTGCCTCAATTCTATCTGTGGGCTTAGTGGTTACTCACTGATCCAGCCTTTTTGTAAGTTTTTGGCTCCCCGTTCTGAGATTGCAGTTGACTTCTAACTACTATTAGACCAAAGCATGTGTTTTCAATTATATTATGAAATTAAAAGCAAATCTCTTATAAATTTGGAAAGAAAACTGTGAAAATGTGTTGTAAAATTTAAATTGTTTACTTGTAAGTGCATGAATCTATAATAGTTAAGCGGCTAATTTGAGTATCGATCCCACATAGACTTGAAATCAGAAAACTAAATTTAACGTAATTCAAGTAAACTCTAATCTAATTAACAAATATAAAGATAATAATTCGACTAAAGTAACTAACAAAAGTAAATAAGAGTTTAAAGGTAATTAAACTATCCAAATTAAAATTATAAAGCTTTAATCTAAAAATTAGAAAGCAATGCAAAATAAATAGAACACTACCAAATAAACCAAACACTAAGAAATAAATAAAATATTAACAAGTAAGCAAAATACTAAGGCATAAGAATCTATATTCATTAAATCATATAAACTCATAAGCATAAGCATAAGCATGATCATTGATCATATTTCCACATCATCTCATAATAATCTAGAATATAATCTTCATTATTATAGAAAATATCATCATTAAGCTCTCATGTATAATAAAAAATATATTGTTCCTCCTCACTTCAAAAGATTAAAATCAAGTCATTAATTGTATCCACAATTTGTAAATCACAACTAATACCTAATTTTAATATTAAATATAACAAAACCAGGTAAAAAACTAATAAAATTAATTTAAATCACGAGAGAATCATGACTGAACTCATCCAAATCAATCTCATCAATTAAAAAGGAAGAAACAATCAACATTAAATCCATAATTGAAAAAAAGTAATCAAGTCTCAAAATCATGAAATTCTATAATTTAATGAAGCTTTATCCAAGCCTTAGCAAATAAATTTAGCTACTCATTAACCTAAAAAATAAAATCTCCATTGGAAAAATTAAAAAGAAACTTACAATTTAGAAGAAAATTGAAAAAAAAATCAAAAATTCCGAACTGCTACAGTATCGATGAATAGTAACCACAAACTGTGAATTTTTTTTCTTGATTCTTCTGTGCTCCTTTAGCTCCGAGACTTCAATTATAACCCCACAAGCTCTCTTTCAACCCTTTTCTGGAGGATGGAACATATTGCGTCGTTCTATTCTTGCCCCCTCTTCTTTGCAATTCTCTATTTTTAAATAGCTTTTTGGACAACAACTATTTTCCTTATGTAAGCTTCAATTCCGTCCTTATTTTCTTACTTTCTATTTATTCTCCTTTCCTTTTTCTTTCTTCTTCCTTGATACACAATCCTTTCTTTTTATTCCTCCATTCCTTTATTTCTTTCTCAGCTCTAATTTGTCATGCTCTATTTTTTCAGTTTTCTTTGCTGCGAACTAAACTCCCATTCCGACCCATGTTGCAATTTCCGATGCGTTGGTTTGCTTCCTTTTGCTGAATTCTCTATATTTAGATGGACATTGTCTTCATTGATAATTTTATCATTTTATTGGCCATATACTGTTGAAGTGACAAACTTTCCTTTTATAAGCTTCTTTCTGAACTTTGTTTCTCTACTTCTATTTTTTCCTCGACATTCGTTGCTTGTTATTTTCTTTCTTTTTATAAGCTATTGACCCTTCAAATTCTACCTGTTGCACCATATTTCTCTCTTTGTTTATTGTTGGCTCCCTATATTTAGCTCCACACTTCCCTTCTCTGTCACCTCACCGATTAAACTAACCATGCAATTGTCAACGTCATGAAGCAACAACTTATCACCATCAAGGACATTGTTAACATCTATCTTTGTACCAAAACAAATTGATTCCCCTGTGTTAGAGTCAAGCTTATCATTAGCAGAACTTTAACTTGCATAAAAATTTATCCCTAACTGTAATGACTCATTTTTCGATTACGTCTAACCTGTTAGGTTAGACCTAATTGGATAAATTTTAGACAATTTCAAAGGTTGAAACCTCTGTTTATGAGTAAAACTCAAATAAATGAGTGTAACGAATCAAAGAACGGGCAAAATGGAGGTCGGGACCGGAAGTTACGACCTCGAGAAGCATAGAAAATAGGCTAGACCCACTTGAAAAGAGTATGATATTAAGTGGGTTAGTATCAAAGGACTCATCGATACGAGTCTAAGGGTACTAAAAATACGTGAATCCAAATTCGAGGTAGGAAGTTATGCGCGTTTGAAGATTTGGATATATATATATATATATAATTAAAAAAAGAGGCGCATGCTACGAGCGTACATAATGCGCGGTCGCCGCGCGCGTTACGCGTGGTCGTCGCCCGCAGCGCAAGACAGTAGGCGTGCAGTGTGGTTCCTCGAGCGCCGCCACCCGAAACAGCGGTGCCGCTGTTTCAGCCTGCCGGCGGCCTATTTAAAGCCCATTTCATCGGTTTTTGGATCAGATCTTCTCATCCCCCGTTTCTGACTGTTCTGAGTCTGTTAAGACCGTTCAAGAGGCGTTCTTAAGTAAATCGAGTGTGTTCTACGTAATGGAGCGGTCCTTTCTTCGAGTTGGAGACTGAATGAAGAAGAAATGCCCCAAGAGAATAAGAGGTCTTGCCTATTGTCCTTGAGCATTGACAATCTTCTTTTTCTCTGTTTTTGAACATCGTAGCTCCGATTTAGTCTATCCAAGAGGTGTTCTTGACTAAATCAAGAATGCTCTTCATGATGGAGGGGTCTATTTTCTAAGTTGGTGATTCGTATGAGGAGAAAATTCCCGAGACAAGGAAAGGCCTTGCCCATTGTCCTCGAGCACCAGAATAAGAAAAAGGGGCCAAGAGCAAGACGGGGTTCTATCTGAAGCTGCTGGCCCACAACCAAAGAAGCAATCCAGAGTAGGGGAGACTTTGTCTTCCACTGAAGTGCTACAATGTGTGAGGAACATTCCCGAGGAGGGGAGGTTCTGTCTGCCGCCTACTGGCACGGAAAATGAGAAGTCTCCAGCAATGAGAACATTTGTAAGTAATCTTTTAGTGAAGACAAGGAACATATGGAGGCTAAAGGACGCTCCGTCTACTACCTTTGGATCCTAAGGGGAGGAGGGGAGTAAGTATTCCTGACATCCTGTTTAAATTATAGAGCTGCATGTGCTAAATTAGGATGTGTTATGTCATAGTCCTTTGTACTCTAATCTGTTATGCTTTGATGTGACATATTTATATTCCGTCTTACTCTAGGATAGAGCAAGATGTGCAGTGTGTGTGTGTTCAGTCTCGGCTCAGTGATGGAGCATGACGTGTGTATATGGTTTTATCTCGCTCCGTGGTAGAGCGAAATATACGATTTCGTTGACTTATTAACTTCCGTTTGACTCCGATATATGACGAATTTTTATATAACTCTGACTAAATATCAATATATATGTATTTTAACGTATATAATTTTGTGACGCTTGTTGTATATATTAGCCGTTGGCAAAACCACGTTCATATCCGATCATATTAGAATAATATTCAATATGTACATAGGCAACCAACGGTAAAGCAATGTTGGCCCGATCCAAATTAATTATAATAATAAATTTTATTCTAATTTACACGTGACGAATTATGATGCTTTTGTCATGTGTAAATTATTGTTACAACTTAAATCCATGTACGGAGAAACTTTGAACTTTGTAGTACGTAAATAAACATTATACCTCTCGCACACAAATAATGATTCTTAACTTAAAAAAAAATTAATTAGATATGTTTTGGGCCCCGACTCGGGTTAGGGCATTACACTAATGCTCCAAAATAGCAATTTTATTAGTTAAGCTCATCAAACTCTATAAAATAAGATTAAACTCTAATAAAACAATTTTAATATAAAATCAACTTTAAAATGTACAAAATTAAGATATATAAATAATTATATTACATGCATATCAAAATGTCACACCCTTTGGAGAAATATTTCTGCAGGCCACGGAAACATCATGGGGAGGTTTCTGCTGGCCATGAACCAGCATTCAGGATATTGTTGAAACTAGTTATGTGTTCCATGGATCTAAAACTCAATTAGATCCCCTCCTGACACTTTTCCTCAGCCTTTTCCGTCCTCTGGCCCTGCCCCACCTCCTTTATCAGAGGCCATTCCGAGTTGACCCACCCGTACCAGGCGCAGCCAACAGTTCATTGATGGTTCAGCTGGGTTTCAAAACCTTGCTTCATTTAAATATAAAATTTACTGGGATGAAATATACATTGATATTTAACCTAAAAAATGAATCCAGTTTCTTTCTTTGATTTTAGCCACAAAGATGTTCCGAGAAAACACCATCAAAAGATGTAGCTCACAAATCCCGCCAAATTTATTTCTGGTTTTGCAGATAATTACAACAAGACAATTTTTTCGGGACATTAATAATATAATTGCTCTTTTAATTCTTTTTTATTATTACAAGTATGCTCCAAGTACAACAGTGATAAGATTACAGTACATCCAGTGGAATATATAACCAAATATGAATGTTCTCACATAAAATTTTAATCGTAAACTGTCATGTGTAAATCAATTTGGCAAAGGTGAGATCTCCCCCTCTGTTTTTATTTTCACCTGTATTCTTGAAAATTAACATGCCCAGTAGCTTGTGCATGTTCCACAGCCTCCTGCACGTCGTTATTTAAATCAACATTGATTAGATTGCATATAACGTGTAATTTCAAATAAATAATGCATATAAATATTACCTTCTGGCCTATCAAACCTGTCTGGCAAACACCACATCGCAACGTGAAGTTTGCAGTATCTGTGTAGCTCCGCTTCCTAGTATCACAAAAGCAACAGGTAAAAAAAGACACCCATCAATCATCATCAAAAGGACTCAATACAATAAATACTAGCTTTTTAAAAGCAGCTTTCATTTTTGCAACAGATGTGCAGAACAAGAAACTTCTTCATGCATGAGAACATTAGCAAAGGTACCAAAAACTTGAACTTATGAAAACTATGAAAAGCCGCCCCACAAACATAATTTCCTGGGTACTGGCATCGCGATAAAACAACTGCAACTTCAGACCAGGGGAATACTAAACAGATAATCAAACAATCATAATTGCATGAACCAAACATGAAAGCTGCTAATTATCTCATCAAAGAGAAATCGTATCATACTAACATATAGAGTTCTGATGATAGATTTTTACCAAACTTCCTATATTGCACTTATATATCTTAAATTGCCCCTAGATACAAGTTTGAACGGGTATGTGGCTTGGATGTATTTTAGTAAAACCTTTTTTATACTTCAAACAAAGGATAAGTAAGACTGTCATGCTACAATGAGATTCTTGTAGATGGTTGCCATGTGTCAGCCTGATACTGGTTGCTGACACCATGTAGGCCTCACTTTTTACATTATGTTGATTATAACTATGAAAGGTAATATTTTGCTCTAGATAAGCTCTATCAAATGATACCCATATGAATATGTTTTCTTTAACTTTTTTATGGGTTCCGTGTATACAACACGCTTCTCGATAATATTTTTTTGTATTTTTATGTTTGGATTCACACATTCTTGACACAATTAGAAAGCTCTCAACAAGCTCTATAAAATGAGATCCGCCGCTAAACTAGTCTTAAATATGAAGGGCGTGCTTCAAGGAGAAAAATCTATTGACACCATTGTCTTCTCCAACCTACAACCAACTATTAAGCCCATGAGATTTGGACTCGCAAATACTTACTAGGAGTATATTTGGGTTGGTATAGTGCTTATAATTATATGTGCTTGTAATTTATGAGAATCCTTGTAACTGAATTGTACAAGGGAGACTTTTGTTCAACAGATACTATCTCTAATTTATTTTATTCTTTGTAAAGTAATCTATATTTACACTGCAATGCACATGCATTCCTGCTAATACTTACTAAAACCAGTCTTCAGAACAATTGACTGGAATAACTTAGAAACAGGACTAAACAACAATTCAAATGTTTAATTAAGAGGATTGGTACATTCGAAGTGAGTAGCATCAGTAAAGAACGTTTTACAACTGCTACAGGGGCATCATAGGAGTAAAAAAGCCATTTTTCATTTACTGACATGGATCCAACTTAAGACACTGTCACTGATAATCAAGCCAATTTTCCAACAATTTTAAATTCAGATAATATATAAATTTTTTGGCTACAAAAAGAAACCTTACAATATGCAATAAACGTCTTCCTAGCCTCTGGCTTGATTCAGTGGGCATAATCATTATAAAACTGGATGAGACCAGCAGGTTCAACGGTTGGTCAAACTGCAAATATAGGATTCAAGCCGCTTCACTCGGCCTTCAGTTGTTGTTTTTATGCGCTGGTAGAGGCACAATGTAATGCAAGACAATGACGGAAAACAAGGGAAACAACAATAGGTATGCCCTTCTGGATAAAAGCCAAATTGCCACATCAAAATAACGAGAAAAAGGAAAGAGGACGTGTAGAGTTCAAAAAATGTAGATTTAGACATATAAAGAAAAACAGCAGTGAAAAAGAATATTTAAAAATGCCAAAAGAGAATGGTATTACCTCTGTGCATCCTTAACTAAATTAAGTGCCAGCCCTTCAACAGATCCAATGGTCCCATTTTTCTGTACAGTGAAGATTGTTTGATCAAATTCTTCGGGTGCTCCCTCAGCTGGTGACATCTAATGAATGTTCAGATAACATTCAAAAAGTTATGAAACAGAGGAACAAGTGAAAACCCGCATACATATATTCAGGACATGACAGAAAAAAAATAATGTGCATGTGGGAAATAAAACCTTACAGCTAACGCATCATAATGTAGACCATCATAAATCAGCATAACCCTTTCTGAATAATTTTTTCCCTGATTACAATAAACAGTCAAATTACTTGACTTATATTTTGATAAGTGATCTAAACATATTTCCATCACCAGATTAAAGCAATTAACAAACCTGACCATACAAATCACAACGAGTTGTCTGAATGTCATATGCAGCAATCTCACGTCCATAATAATCTGCCAGTATAGATAGCTCGATAGCACCTACAGAAATACAAAAAGAACACACACAGATATAAACTTAACTGAACAGATAGTTAAATCTTTCTTTCTTGTAAGGTTACTTTTTAAATGTGCCAGTATCAAAAGTGAAATTTTACACATTAGCAGCAAATTCAACAAACTCAAATATGAATTAAAACAACCACATGTTTATCATAAGAATTGCAAAGAGATGCCCACATTAAAATCAATCAAAACTGTGGAAGTAAAATTCCTCAAAAGTAAAATAAGAAATGTTTACTTCAAAAAGTAAAACAACCATTCACATCATAATTTTCAAAATTTTCATGGGGTACAAATGAGCCCATTATACCTAATATGCAAATCAGGGCTGCATCAACATGGCTGTTACATTGACAAAAAAAACTGCCAAAAATACACATTGGATTTCACTCTTAGATTGCATACCAAAGGGCAAAGACAGCATCCATTCACCCTATGGAACAATTACAAAACGAAGAAGAATCATAAAGAAAAAGCACGATGCAAGTATTTTCTAGCAATTTAAAAAATCCTCAGAGATTCTGAGATTATTTGCTATAGTATGCTTCAGTACCCAGAGAAAAAACCAACGTATCAAGGCTCACTGAGTTTTTAGGCAGCATCTGGCATTGCACATGGAAACTTCAATAGGACGCAGCTTAGGTGAGAGTATTTGCACGAAAGCATCATGTGCTAATTGGTTATATAATCAAGGAATAATATTTGTAATATGTGTTAAAGAACAAGGATATTGAATTAGGCTTAGGCATTCATGAAAGAGTTGTTTCAAGCTCTCCTAAAATGATTTCTCGGCTTCTGGGCCAGCTCTCCTTTGAAATGCAAAATATAAGCTGCTTCTTTCCAAGTTAGAAGCAGCTTATGCTACCAAAAACCATTTTTCTTTACAAGCCGCTTTTGCACATTGTTTGCTGAAAGAGAGAACAGCGGCTTCAATGAGAAATGTCACATGCAGGTTCAGAGACCAAAATCTAGTTGTAAGAAAGAAGGAATCCTTTTAATTCTACTTGTAAGAATAAATAAATTAACGTAAAAGTATCCAAAGAGTGCTAAGAATTTTAAACTTTATTTTCCAAAGCCCTTACTCATAACTAAAGTTACTAATAAGTACTAGATTGTATATAGAGAGCTCTATTTGATAAGTTACGTGTATTGATCATGACCCCGATTTGTAGCTTCATTTAGAAATACCAAAGGTAGTAAAAGCTGAGGAAAGAAGTCTATAAATAAATTTAAGCAAGGTAAGATTTTCCATCTCAGATTTCAGTGAGATCTTTGATGGCCAAAGTAATAGATTTAGGTGAGATCTAAGAAAATTGGGAAATTTTCAAGATCTAATAAATTAATTTAATTCTATAAATTAGCATTTCATACATATATATCAAATGAATGACAATTATCAACTCAGTTAGCGCAATAGTTTCCAAAATGAAATTATTATACATACCTTTGCATACCTTTATGAGATACGACATATTACAAAAACAGATATTCTAGTTTAGGCTAAGAAAATTTTATACAAGAAACCGGATATGTTTTATAAGGTGGGAACTAGAGAGAATCACAGGATCTTTTCCTTGACAGAGATCTCGCAAGTTAGAATCTCATAATATATATTTTTACTGAAGCAAGAAGGTGCCTCTTTGTTTATTTATTTTAGATGATCTACACTTTTAAATTCATAGAGTTGTTTGGAGTAAAGCCAACTTCATTTTTTGTTGCTATCTGATGTTATATTAATATTTCCAATATATCCATAGCTTAAATTCCTTATGAATAATCATTTCCCACGACACCTAATTAGGCCATACTTGGCTAATGTAAGTGCAACACATGCCCAACCAAACCCCATAAGTTTTCCGCTTTATCCTTGTGTTATTTAATTCTCTTAATAAGGACAGGTTTCCAACTAGGAATCTAATTTGTAAATACTTTATGTCATTAAAATAGGTAGAAAGCCTATTCCAACCTATCCACACGCCCAACTCAATAAATGAACTCAGAATTAGCAGAAATGTAGGGCAATCAAGGGGATGCAAACTGAAGTAGAGACTAACTAAAGTCCGACCCATTTTAGGCCTTGCTTATGCAAGGTTGTACTCAGAAATAAAGTACCTGGTGACTCTACAAAACTTATTCCTAGTAATTCTAACAAGGTAGAAATAAATTATACTCGAAATAATCTGTATAAAACTCTTAACAAATCTTTTTGCATCAAGAAACCCCATTAACAATACTTATCCCTTAGTTGTTAACGTCTGTTGTTACAAAAATCGGTAGTCACAGATACGATTTGAATAAGGTATAATTTGAGTCTGCTTCATGCCCCCTTAAAAAAAGAAAAAAACTTTTTCAATATGCATTTTATTACCATACGCATCATTACGTGGCAACTTGGTTCCATTTATCAAACTGAATGCATTTACAAAACAGCCAATAAAAATAGTTAGTAACTTAAATTTTCAAACACCCCTCAAATGGTTCATAAAATTTAATGCTGAGACAAGTATCTTGTGGCTGTGAAACCAAGAACTAGGTCACAATGCTGGCTTTCAACTCTTAGCCCGCAGCATATAATGAACTGGTATGATTCTTTCCACTTCAGAAACATGGCCTTTACTACACTAGGCAATTTATGGGTGTCTTCCTCACTACCAACTACAACTAAGCCCTCACCAAAAATACCAGCGCCAGAATAAATCGCCATCCTATGGTGTAGTGTGTGCCTGCTCATAGTTATGCATGGTAACCATTCCAAATACAAAATTTTGAAACAAAAGATTACTGGTCAGACCTCCCCACTTCTCAGGATTGAGAATCCAAGAACAATACACTTCATTTGGTTTTTCAAGAAATGCTTCAGTGTAGTTTTCAGGATCACTCGCAACAGTAGCAGCTATGACCTTGAACAGAAAAAAAATTCGAAATGAGTGAACATAATATACACATTTATCAAGCTCTGTCTTCTAAGAAGTAGGGAAAAAAATAGAAACTTCTGAAACAAAGCATCTTAATCATCAACACTTTACCCATTCTTATAAATAGACAACGAGGTTGCTCCATCATTAGAACCCATCATAGACCTATCCACATCCAAGTCATAAATCACTACGCCTTCCTTCAAGTCACCTCAAATCACCATCTTTTTCTATCTAGGCCTCTATAAGCCACTGATCATAATGTATTTAAAGGCATATTTGTGGTCTCTTTTGAACATGACCAAACCATCACAATCACTTCTCACTAATCGGGGTTACTCCTAAGCTCCTCTAAACTTGGTCATTTATAATAAGATCACAATAATTTTCCCACTCATCCATCTTAACATAATCATTCTCATTGACATTTATCTTATCCATATAACCGAAAGAGCTACATTCTTTTCCATTATAATAAGGAAAGGTGACTCTGAAGTCCATTGTCCGACCTCACCCAATAAATATCATAATAAGCTGCAAACACATCGACATATAACCAAAGCCAACATGAATGGAAATAGTAACCTGTCTTAATTCAGAAGCTTTGTGCTTATCGTGATCCATAACATAACTGCAAGCAGAGAATAGACCAAACAGATAGAAAATGCTTTCGTTCATAGCAGTGAGAGACTAAAAACACAAAAGTTTAAAAGCTTACCCAACAGCATTGAAGAGGCAGCTATTGTCTGAAGGAATGACCCTCCTAACAAGATTGCCCTCCATGCTACTAGTGAGCACCTAACAAAAAGAAGAAGATGATGACCATGAAAGGTCAGTGTATAATGACAATGAGAACAATAGTGAGGCTTTAGCAGAATTAAAAGAAAGCAGATTAATCTTTAAATTGCAGTCACCCAAAGAGTAAAAGTTGGTCAATTAACTGTGGTTCTTATTGTTCTATTTTTCCTTTTAATTGAGTTCACTAAATTTGTTTAAACTTTGAAGTACATATAGGATTAGTATAAATGAACAGATATAAGCATATGTAAATAGAGAAAAATCAATCAGTAACGTGTCCCTACTTTGGCACATCAAAAACAAGTTTTGCTAAAAACCAACAACGTCAATACACAGAAAACATTGTCAAAAGCCCCCTCTTTTTTATGTTTTGGAACTAGCGGTTAGAGAAACCAGCGAACCTGTTCCGCAAAGAATCAGAAACCCAAAATCCTTAACAAAATTCAACAAATAGTGTCAAATAGAAACGATGATATCTTTCAACAGTAATGCAAGTATTGAGCCTCATCAAAAGAAGCAGAAGATAACCTAACAGAAATACTAACGGCCAGAAAATACCAAATTGTTTGTTTTAGTTACCCTAAAAATCACTGTACCTTAAATTTGGCATGGACTTTCCAGATTCTTTAAATATAGATGTAAACACGAATTCTAATAGTAAAACAACTATTTCAGCTCCATTTTTTAATTGCACTTCTCTGCTGCTGCTGAATGCAACGATGGTGCCCGACATAGAACACCAAGAACGAAACTCTTGGTCAACACGGGCAATTCATGCATCTCCAGTGATATGAAGTTAATATGGCAGCTTGTAAGATGATTTTATAAAATTCAGCTCCCTGACCAATTTTGGCAACATGATTTTCTAAAACATACGTATGTCCTTTAAACAGATGTAATGAAGTCCTTGGTAGCAAAAATCAACAACAGATGCAATTTCATTTATTTCCCATATAAATCCACCTTTGCTCGGAAAAAGCACACGAACGAAATTGAAACCCATTTCAAAAACAACAGAAAGGAGATGCCTACAACTCGTCCATTCCCGGCTAAAAAAATGGAGAAAGGACAGAAAAGAGATGCAAACATCATACCGGCAGGTGAGGAAGAAGTGAGATGAATTCCTCGTCGACGCCTCGCCGGACGGGAGAAGCTGCTGCGCTAGGGCAGGCGTCTTGCCGAAAGAGGAAGTGCAGTCCCAAAGTCCGAAGTCTCCAATTCACATCGCCATTGCACGGAGCATTTCCCCCCGGCAATGCACTTGGAGTGGGCCACTTTCATCTTCCTACTTGAAAATCGTGGGCTATCTCCATCATTGATCTCCGAATGTGCACGTGAAGCTGGTCCATAAGTGAATAAGAAAGAGGAATCGCGTATTTACCCAATTAGATTTTTGCCTGTACGAACTTGTGTAATATTATAGGACGAGACTACCCTATGTATTTATAAACCTTTCATAACCTCTTGGAAGAGTTTTCTAGGCTCTACTCTTACAATCAGCCCTTTATTTGTGAGATCAATGGTCTATCCGTTAGAACATATTAGCGTCAATATAGACTAAAATCTAATATGTGTTAGTGTGTGCGGTATCAATCTCATAGATAAAGGACTCCTATATATTATTTATGTTGGGCTCGCGGAGTATTAAACTCTTCCTAACCTCTAGTGGGAAATGCAAACAGAAATTTACCCTTCCATAGCTAAAGTAAAAATTGTGGCATCGTCCTCACCGATGACATTCAAGAGTTAAAGTTTTATATCTCTTGTTTACATGGATTGAGGAAAATATTGTTCATATTTTAAAGAGTATATTGTTCACTAAGGTTTGGAGTATTAAAAATGCTTCCTAACTTCTGGTGGAAAATGCAAACGGAAATTTATCCTTCCAAAGCTAAAAGTAAAAATTGTGGCATCGTCCTCACCAATGACAATTGAGAGTGAAAGTTTTACATCTCTTGTTTATATGGATTGAGGAGAATATTATTCATATTTTAAAGAGTATATTGCTCACTAAGGTTTGAAGATTAAGTAGTTACTATGCAGTAACTTCCCGATTGCAAAAATAGGAAAACAAGAAATGATAGTAAACTACAAATCATTTAATAAACTTATTTTTTTATTTATAAAATTGAATATGAAAATCAAGCTCATAGATTTCATCAATTACTTTAAAAGAAGAATAAGTTTCTTCTATGTGATTTTGATCTAAAAAATTGAAAATGTAAAACTAAAAAACTGTAAAACTAAAACTACAAAACTATATAAAACTGTAATATTCTACCTCTTCCTCCTCCTCGGCCCCCCTCTCCCTCCTCAAGTGCCTCATCTTCCTTATTCTTTGCATCTTCTTCCGCCGCCTCCTCCCTATGTCAAAAAACAAAAAAAACTAAAACTAAAATATTAGAAAATTGAAAATTAAAAAATTGGAACTTTATGAACTACACCACCGGAAGATGGTTGTCTAGTCTCCACCAAGGACGGAAAACCCTTCCTCTTCTCTATTTCTCAAATTTGGACACCAGCCGATGCATCGGCCAGTGCACCGGCCGTGACTATTCTTTCTGCACCATGTTGAAACGATGAACCATATTAATGTAATGAAATTAATACGAAGTTGGAAATCCTACCTCGCAAAACACCCGTGTTTGTCGTCGATCTACCTCCACCAACGCCTTGCTGGAAAATTTCAATGTCTGCACCTCCTCCATCGCTTAATCGTCCCCAAAAATAGATCTCCCCTAAGAGCCCTAATTACTTATTTATAAGCGTAGAGATTAGGAACCCTAATCCTTCTAAGAGTTGGGCCAAAACTCCCCCAATTAGGACACTTAACTGGGCCCTTAAAATATAATTTTAAAATACTAATTAATCGGTCCCGTATAGCAACTTAAATGGCCAAATTATACGTCCAATTTGGGTAAACAGGCCCTCCACGTTATGATCAACATCGAATAACCAAATCTCCCATATCCGAATTCCAATTTGAGCATTCTTGGTGGCGTTTCGAGGCTCTTTCTGTCTACTTTTCATCCACATAGGATTCAGTCATCACTTCTAATCGATGATCAAGTTATTCTCATAAAAAGTCAAAGGGTCCAACACCCTAATTTCCGCGAGATCGACTTCAGGAATTTAGAAAATTCCCGGACGTTACATAAATCTTTGAAATGGCTCCAAGATCGTGTGAATCGAAGTTTGGATTAAGGAAATACAACTATTCAAAGTTAAACATATCACGCAGGTTCCATTTACCCAAATTAGACACACAAATGGACAATTTCAGGCCCTCTGCTGGTTCGGTTAATTAAAGTAACAAAAATTAATAAAAAAAATTATTCAATTAGGCAGCCCATTTATGACACCTTAGATTTTCTAAATAAAATAATATAAATTTTATTATATTTTAACCATTGGTAGAGCATCGATTTGTCGATAGAATCACTATTGGAACATTGTGGAATTTCCGTCGGTGGACTCATCAATGTGTTGCTGGAGTTGATGATGATAACTGGAAGCAGTTACTTTTGAATACTAGGTGATTAATCAGTTTCGGAATTCGTAGGTAGTTATGATTGTATTTAAGGTTTATAAATAGAGTGAGAATAGGAGGAAGAGTCCAAATAGGAGACTTACGGTCAAAGAAGAGAGTAGCGGTCTACCAAGAGTAGGGTTTGACATGTCAGTGATCTCACTAATGGTTATTAGTGAGGGGGTCAACTTGTCTAAAAGTCACCAAGAGATATTTATATATCTTTTGGTGATAGTCAATATGTTGATGATCTCACCGATGGTTATTAGCAAGGATGTTGACATGTAAGTAAAGCCACCGATGGAGACTAGCATCTCTATCAATGATAGTGACATGTTGATGAACTCACCAATGGTTATCGGTGAGGGAACTGACTTGTATGTAAGGATATAGACAGGTTCTATTAGTAAGGTTCGACGTGTTAGAGAACTCACTGATGGTTATCGGCGAGGTCATCGACTTGTCCATGAGGTTACTCATGGACCTCAAAGACATTGTTGGTATGATTCGACGTATCGATGAGTTCACCG
This sequence comes from Saururus chinensis, assembly GCA_035235625.1. Classification (NCBI taxonomy): domain Eukaryota; kingdom Viridiplantae; phylum Streptophyta; class Magnoliopsida; order Piperales; family Saururaceae; genus Saururus; species Saururus chinensis. The sequence continues at coordinate 27,705,961 of CP141148.1, read as the reverse complement.
ATGGGGTCACTGACATGTCGGTAAAGTTGCTGATGGATTATATCTAATTTGTTATGTTTATTAGGTATATATATAAAGTATACTATTGTATTACAATTAATAATACATGGTTTTTGATGTGCTTTGTGATGTGAAAGAAAGGTTACTTATGTATATATTTACTTAGGGGATAGAATCCCCAATGCATGTATATGAGCCTATTGATTGTGATGAAGGGTACCCAAAAGACTCTGCATACGATGACCAAGGTCATAGGAACCCTTAGTGCCTCAGCACCAAAAGTAAGTCTTTTTCCACGTCGACAAAAGGTTTGGTATGAAAAATGACCAAGATCTTCTAGTTTTAAAAATGGGAGTTATGTAGAACCCCTTCCCTAGCCTGGGAGTCATATTCAAATGGACTAGACCATTAAAAGAAGACTAGTCCCACGTAGCGCAATACACGAAATTTTGATAATCATAAAAAATCAAAATCTCAACACTAGGGTTCATGAGTCTTAGTGAGCCTTTACTTCATAACATGGATGAAGAGAGGCAGATTTCAAAGCACTAAGGTCAATATGTGGTGGTCCAATATCTATGCGTATGAAACTCCTAGATGATGTAATCGTGTCTAGAGAACCATTGGAATGATTTGTTTACAAATGATTGAATATAGAAGGAAAGGTATGTTTTCTTTTACTTTGATGATCATTTGATTTCTAATGAGAATTCTACGATATGTTCAGCAAATTTTATGATTTCTTGGATTGCTATCCCACTGAGTATTTTTATATACTCAGCATCCTTTGTGGTATAGCTGTTCAAATCGAGATTTGGAGGCATGTGAAGGCCGTAGCCTAGTGGAGATTTATTTCACATTAATGAATATATCTCAGGTGATTCTGATAGGTTCAATTAGGCATGTGAGTGTGTCATTTATCTTTTGTCAATTTTGACGAAATTAACAGACAAATTGTGAACTTGTGGGTCTTGTGGATATTTTAATGCAATAGTTATATAAATTCCTATTAGAGGTAATAGTATCACATTCAAATTATTGTAAAAATGGATTGATATTCATATCCTCAATTAATTTATATATTTTTTGAAAGTTTTTACCGTTGTAATGAAAATGAAGGTTGGATTGGTTTTACGATGTTCTTTTTAAGAAAAAGAAAAAAGGGTATTTTCTAGGAAAAAAATTACATGAAAATTGAGGGTGTGACACTATTTGGCCAAACTTCTAAAGGGATTGGGAACCTTAATCCCCATAATTATAAAAAGGGATTCTAGTGGGGAGTTTTTATCAAAGGGGGCAAGAAGGAGAAAAAGCCACAAGAGGAGTTCCGGTGAGTCCGATTAGCGGTGGCAAGGAGGATTGAGCTCGAAGACTGGTGGTGGCAAGGTAAGATTGCTCAATTACCCGATTCTTAGATGCAATTAGCAATAATTAATTATAATTGTGGTGATTGCGAAATTAGAAAATTTTAAATAAATTAGTTTTTTTAGTTTTAATTTTGGATTGGAAGAAGGCTAGCCAAGCATCAAGCTCCGGACTCTCCCTGCATCTGCCATGGACGCAAGGACCAGGCCTCCTTGTGTTTTTGTAATGACATGATAGAGTGCTGAAAGATGAGTGTAACTAGTCTTTAACCACTCAAATTGGACACTGGAGTCAAAAATTATGACCTTGAGAAGTGTGCCACATGGACGAGACCCACTTAAAAAGAGATAACCCACCCATGTAGAGTCTAGTTTTTTAGGCTCGTCAATACGAGCCGAACGGTACCAAGAACACATGAATCGGAGTTAGAAAGAGAAAGTTATGCGTGTTTAAAGTTTTTTATTTTTTTTAAAAGTAATAAATATAAAATAATTATTGTGTCAGATTGGTGCTCATGCCAGCCACAACACAAGGTTGGATCTCGTGTGGCCCACGTGGGACCGTGTCACATGTCAGGGACATAGTGACATGCGTGATGCAAGTCATGCACATCACCCTGCCCATGCGGGACAGCACAACGTGTGATGCACGACGAGCGGTGCATCTCCCGTAGGCTTCATTTTTGCGAGTTTTTCTCTCTCCCACTCTTGAAACTTCATTTCTCTCATTCTAAGTCGTTTTAAGTCTGATTCAAGCCTTTCAAGAGGTGTTCTTACCTAAATCAAGTGTTCCTGACATCGTGGTAAGGTTATTTTTCTAGTTTGAAACCTCTAAGGCCTCTAAATGTGATGTCCAAGTTCTTAGAGTCCGGTGCGTTGTCTTCGTACTCGCGAAGGAAGCGAAGTAGAGGGTTTTAAACTCTAAACACATGCTTAGTGTTGATTTTTATAAATAATTTTGTATAGGCATATTTATGAGACTTGTTTTAGGGAAAGTTATTATGTTGTGAACTAATTTTGTATGTGTCACTTTGTGTTTTGGTTACGTGCACTTGATGGGTAGTTCCTTCCCTTAAAAACTAAGAATTATCATAGTGCTTTTATGCCCACCTAGAAAATAATCGGCAAGTAGTGCGCACAGGGTAGAGTGTCATGGGAAAACTCATTCCCTAAGTGGCCTCCATTGCCCCATGAGCGAGGGGGGATAAGCCGTAGGGTATCACATTTAGTAGATTTGATGTGATTTAGTATTGAGATAGTGGATTTGATGTGATCTGGAATTTAGTCTGTGGATTTCATTTGACTCAGGATTGAGCTTGTGGATTTGATTTGATTCGAAATTGAGCTTGTGGATTTCATTTGATTCAGAATTAAGCTTTTGGATTTGATGTGATTTGGAATTGAGATTGTGGATTTGATGTGTTTATGAACTAATTGATTTTTTGGGTGATTTACCATGGATAAAAGATTATGTGAAAGGATTCTAAGGGTTTTTGAAGGTTTGCTACTTAATGTCACTTTAGATTTTAACTCAACTTACTAAGGATAAATATACACCTAGATCATGCAAGTGTTTTAGCAAGGACAAAGGTGGAAGTGGAAGGTATTTTTGAATAATTTATGGTGTTGTATTAGACTTTTTTGTAATTATTTATGTGACTGATGTTTAACGGCACGATGTTCCCTAGAGATTTATAAACTCTGTATAACTACCGGCTCTACTCACAGTGGTCCTTGGTATGTGTAATAATTTTACGTTTTGTTGTCTAAGTTAGTCAGTATTTATGGTTGTGCAATAACTCCGTTATATTTTTATGATAATGATTAGAATGAGAAATGATAAATTTGTGATGATTTTGTGATGCATTAATAGCCATCACGTGCGTGGTAATTACACGTTTTGGGTGAGGATATTATAATTATATCTAGAAAATGGCTGCCATTACTCTCTCCCCCCTCTCTATCCTCTCTTCTCTCTCTTATCTTTCTCTCTCTTATCATTCTCTCTCAATCTCTCTCTCATCTTTCTCTCATCTCTCTATGTTCTCTCTCCTCTCTCTCTCTCTTCTCTCTATCTCTCTCTCTCATCTTTCTCTCTCTTCTCTCTATCTCTCTCTCTTCTTTTTCTCTCTCCTCTCTCATGCGCATTAGCATAAGCCCCAACTTTGAGGAGGAGAGGGAAGAGAGTAGGGGTATTTAATTTTAGTTTTTTAGGATATTTTTATTATATTTTATATTTTAAAAATAATAAAATATAAGGTATATAAGTATGCGTCACCAATACATTGGGTATTAGCGATGCATGTGAGTTTCCGTCAGTAATACTTAAGGTATTAGCGACGCATATTCCTATGCATCGCTAATATATTTTATTTTATTTTTATAATTTTTAAAATATAATACATGATAAAAAATTAAAAAAATTAAAATTAAATTCCCATGCTCTCTCATCCCGCCCTCTCGCTCTTTGTCTTCTCTCTCTCCTCTCTTATCTCTCTCTTCCCTCTATCTCTCTCTCATCTTTCTATCTCTTCTCTCGCTCTCGTCTCTCATCTCTCTCTCTCTTCTCTTTCTCTTCTCTTTCTCTCCTCTTTCTCTCTCCTCTCTGTAATATCCCAAATTTTCTTAGGTTTCGAAAATTAAACATGTGGAAATTAGGGTATTTGACCCCTTGACCTTATTATGAGAATAACTTACTCAGTAGTTGGAAATGGTGGCTGAAACCTATTAGAAAGTAGACATAAATAGCTTTGAAACGCTACTAAGAATACATGAATCGGAGTTCAGATGAGGGAGATATGACTATTCGAAATTGAACATATTGTAAAGGGTCCATTTACCCGATTTAAACATGTATTTGGGCCGTTTAAGTTTTTTTATGGGCCCGATTAATTAGAGTTTCGAAATTAATTATAAGAGGTCCAACTAGGTTGCCTAAGCGTGGAGGTTTAACCCAACTTCTAAAGGGATTAGGAAACCTAATCCATGTGCTTATAAACAGCCTTCTTAGGGCATAATTAGTGAGAGTTTTTTCAGAGGCCCTTAGGGGAGAGAGAGAGAAGCAGCCATGGGAATTTTTTGACGAGGGCGGTCAGCGACGGAGTCGGAGAAGAGTGAGCTCGAAGACGGGTGTATAGCAAGGTAGGAGACCTAACTATATTAAATACGTATTAAGATTACCACTCTATGCTTTTTAATGTGTAACTGTAAGTAAAATATTATATTAGTTATATTTAATACGAAAGTGAGGATTTTTGTGATAGCCGGCAAGCAGGGATCCATCTTTGCCATGCCGATGGCCGCCGATGTCTGTGACAATGGGAGCGGAAGAGAATACGGGTGAGGTGGCCATTAAGGGCCAACGGCAGCCGGCAAGAGGAGAACCATTCACCTCGATTGGCCTGTAGCCGACTGTTGCTGTTCTATGTAACAAGGTGTGGTGGCTTTGGTTGTTGTGGAAAAAAATAGAGTGCCGAGGGAGAACCGCTGGCCAATGGCCGGCGGTGGAATCACCCTTCCAGAATCGCCATTTTAAGGCAATCAGGTTGAGCCAATGTTTCTGGTCGGGTCCAGCCCCCGTAGGAGGCCAACAGAGTCTAGTGTGTCAGCATCGTCTTGGCTGGCCACTAGGCAGACCTTGGGGCTACAACTGTCAAATTAGCCGTGTGATGGCGATCCGGTGAGGCCCGGCCCCTCGACTAACCATGGCGGCTGGGTGATGCGTGTGGAGAAGATGACTTTGTGCAAGTCTGGTTTCGGGTCCAGGTCGCGTGACCCGCCCATTTTCACCAGAAAGCAACCAGCTTGGTTTGTTTTTTAAAAGAAAAATAAACAAAAGGGCGAAAGTGTTGAACCGGGTCTAGTTCAGATATTTTTACCTATTTGGAAAAATTATGAAAATTATCATTGGACCTAAAGTCTACTAAGATAGACCTGACCAAGTTTTAGGTGGGGGGGAAATCTCAATGTTTACAAATTGACTATATTACCCTTGTAGCTAAGTTTCGATTCACTTGCCCGATTTAGGAGCTTTGGTTTAGGGACCTATGAGTGGATTTAAAAATTAAGAAAAATCTCAGTGATAGTTTAATGTGTACCCTAATTATAGGCTAATGCACAATCCGGGTAAAAATCCCAATAAATAAATATTTGTCTCTTTTACCCTTAGGGTTAAGGTAAGACTATTAATTGAACTGGAGTCGGTTTAAGGGGTTTACGACCCCATTAAACAACAAGAAAATTACCCCGGGTTTATAACATCAAGGCGTACCTATTGGACACATCAAGGTTCAGAGAATCTCTGAACAAAAAAATAAAAATACCCTTACGAGCAGACCGGCCCGCATTTGCATGAATGGAATTAACGGGCCAATTTGATATTGGAACTTTTTGAGAGGTCAAAGACTTACTCGAGAACAGGGAGAACCATGTCCAATGTGGGATAGTTATCTTAATGCCCTTAGGTGCATGATGAGCCATTTTCATAAAAGTTTAATTAACTAACCTAAGGCAGGTTAGGGCACGAGAGTGCGAACATTTCAATATCATTATTGAGTTTGGTTATTGATATTATGATCTGCTTAGACCTGTGTGGGTCTGTATTGTTTATGTTGTTTATTATTTTAATATTTACTATTATTATTGTGATAGTAATTTATCAGTAGATTAAGATTAATGAAAGATTAATCAATGGGATTAGATAGCTTTGGATTGGGCGAGAATACCTAATCAAAATAAAGTCTAAAATACCTCAGAGGTGTATGGGACTAGTTCATGGAGTGAACATGGCTTTTGACCTGACGATTTGCCTTGGTTAATGAACCAATGACAATTTCGAGTTATAACCCTAGTTTAGAAGGGACTGATAGGATTTGAGATAGACATTCGGAATCCTTGCTTATTAATGAGTAAGACAGGGTCCAAAATGATTTTTTCGATTCTTCGCTCTATTGAAGAGCTATTGATTTGATCGTGTAGTTGCACCTCCCTGTTGGAGGGAGCTTTGCTTGAGCTAGGCTCACTACCGATATATTGAGGATCATTTAGTGTACACGCATTTGGATTAGCTGGCATCCTGCTTTGTTGGCTTCTCCCACCACTTTTGTTTAGGTGCAGTTTGTGGGTCATGCCCTTCCACTCTGTTTAGGTACTTTATTGGCTAGGATGGGTGATGGTACTTCTTGGTGGATTCCAGGGTCATGGTGGATTTTAAGGTTTTGTCATGGATTTACCTTTGAGGGTGGTCTATGGTAAGTGTATCATTTGTCACTTAGGTTGACATCTGATATGTCTATCTCTCTTTAGGATTAGACAGGGATATTAGTTATTGAACAATGGTTCGAGAGATAATTAATAAAATTGTTTGTTATTGCTTGTTTAATTAGAACAAGTGGAATGATTAAAGAACTTACATAAAATGTAGGTTGGTTGAAAATACTTAAGCATTGCACGTGTGATGTTATGTTTCTTAGGATACTTTAGTTTTTAGGCAGAACTAAATCTGGATCCGATCTTGTTGGAAACATTGGAGATGTTGTTTGATGACTATGTAGGCAACTAACATCGGGTAATGTTGACCCAATCCGAAAAATACTAAATAATACTTTTATTATTCTGGAAACACTTCTCTAAGGGGAGGACATATTTTGTTGTTGTTTAGTCTTGTTTAGTTGCAGGTTCTTTAGATAAAGACGTAGCGAGATCAGAACGTCAGTTGACGATTGAGGACAACAATGCACTAGTGGGATCTAGTTTTTTACTTCTGCAATTTTGTTAGTAATTGCAATTATTGGCGTGAGAGCCAACTTTACTTAGTTATGTATCTTCGGACATATGGAATACTTATAAGTGTTAACCTGCTATTTATCGAATTTTGACATGTGTAATAATATCATATGTTTTGATATTCGTATTTGTGAATATGAGTTATCACGACCTAGATATTTTATTCAATTGATTTGATTTGTTTTAAAGAAAAAAAATTGTCGTGATTTATCGCGTGTCCTTACTTAAAAAAGGGTTTTGAAAATCTGGGTCGTGACACTCTCTCTCTCTTCTCTTTATCTCTCTCTCTCTCATCTTTCTCTCTCCTCTAATCTCTCTCTCTGTCTCACTCTCTCTCACACACGCGCGTGCGTGAGCGTGAGCCCCAACTTTGAGGAGTGGGGAGAAAGTAGGAGAATTTAATTAATTTTTTCTTATTTATTTATTATATTATATATAAAAGAATAAATATTAAATAAAATATAATATATTTGTGAAGCTTTTTAATTTAAAATTTTTATATTTATTTATAATATATTATATATTTAAAAAATAAATATTCAATAAGATAAAAAATAACTATTTGTGATGCTTTTTTATTAGCGGTGCTATTAGCTTGTGACGCTTATAAAAAAGCATCGCAAATAGTCTTAATTTTAAAAAAAATCTTTAGAACTATTTGTGACATTTTTTTATAAGTGTCGCTAATAGTACCACTATTTGTGACGCTTTTAAAAAAATATCACAAATAATTATTTTTTTGTGATGTTATTCAATGCATCACAAATGGTAGTTTTTGGTGACGCTTTAGATTGCGTTGTTAATAGTCGTTTTTTATTATAGTGATGTTAGCACTAATACCATAACGCTAATGTGCGATAGCTGTCTCATAGATAAAAGGTTCTCATGAGTTCCTTATGCTAAGCTCATTGTCAAAGTGTAGCATTAAAAACACTACATACCATGCAATATGTACTAACGTAGCTCCAAAGTAAGGCTTCTTTTATGTTCTCCAATTCAATGGCATATCTGTGAGCTAGTTTCGTGTCTCGGATTTATAATGTATAGATCGATGCATTGATACTTTGGTGGTTGGATGCGCATGATTTTGCTTAGGGAAGGAGAAGTGGATGCTAGAACCGAGACAAATATCAACCTGAATTATGAGCTTTGCTATCACTTTTTAGGTACTGATCAATTACAAGACATTTTGTGTTGGAGAGATCCTGATAATCCAAAATGGTCTTTTGGAGGTTCTATGACTGATGATGGGAAGGTAATATTATGTAAAACTTGGGCATCTATAAAATGCATTGGTCGTATCATCTTCTTACTTTTGTAATATGCATTGATGCCTCCACATTTTTTTACTCTTCCTCTATTTTTAAATGGAATTTATTCTTATACTTTTCATCCACTAACTCCTCTATGTAAAAAGGGAGTTTTGCTGGTTTCTGTGCCTCCCCATCTTCCTTCCATTTTAACACATGTACACACTTGTATTTATAATTCATAATCAGCGTCAACACCCTTACTTTTATATGAATAACCATAACACACCTAAAAAGACCAAAGTGATCAAGTCTAAAGGTTTATTTGACTGGTTGGTTTATGGATGAGAAAAAAAGAAAAGCTTAAAAAAAACTGAGATTAAAGAAACAACACGAAACACTTCACAGAACTTAATTAGGGAGAAGAAAAGAATTTCATATGAAGAAGAAACATTAAATTTATTTTTGAGCTTTAAGGTTGGGAGATTGTTTTGTAACTTATTATCGATTAGTTCTTGAGTGCAGGGCCCATTGTTTGAGTACTTAAGCTTCAAATCTTAATAATTATGGAATACTTTTCTAACTATGTATAGTTTTGACAGTTTTACCTGGAAATATGCTGAGTGTTTGTGTAGGTACTAAATGTTCCTTTGGTTCCTGAGAGGTGCTACCTGAATTGAGGGGAAGTCAGAAATGGTCAGTGTCTAAACATTTTACGAAAATGCTTAGTGTGAAACAAATCAGAAATGTGAGGGAAATTTCTCTGATCCTCTAACACATGTGCTGCTTTTTTTTGTTTTGTTTTTCGTTATGTTTGTTTACTGAATATAAACGGTGGCTTAAAGATACCATGTCTGGTATTTGACTTTTTAATTTACATAGCAGCCCATAGTTCTTTATATCTTAATAGCAACATAGATTGAAGTTTTGGACAAATTGTTATTAGTTTTCTCCATTTGTACGTGAGAATATAGCATCAGTAATCACCATATTTGTTGTTGTTGTTATGATACTATAGTTATGAGATTACAATATTATATTACTAACAAATTGGAGGACTATTGTGTGATATCCTAGTATAAGTCATCTTTTTAACAGACTTTGATTCTGTTTTGTGTCACTTCTTTTTTGTGAAGTGTTCCTGCTTCATTTTCTAATGTTTTCCCAATGGTTTTTCATAATTTCTTTACATATCTTGCTACTAATTCTCCTTTATTACAGTTTCTCATTCCATTCCATATATGTATTACTAACTACTTTGTCCGTCTTTGATATCTTTCTGTTTTTAACCTCCTAATTAAGTGCTATGAGGAGAAAACTTGGTCTTCCATTTTCCTGATAGCTATGAGCATTAATTTTTGGAAAAACGCTCTAAAATATTATATTTTTTCCTTCACTTATATTTACATTGACAATATAATGGTATGCTGTTCTACTTGATTATGTCTTTAGATGTTATTGATGTATCGACTACTTATCAAGGAAAAAGGTAGCCTAAGCATGACCACAATGCATTTGGACATGTGGACCCCTTCATCGTATTATTTTAATATCCCCTTTAAATCAACAGCGAAATTGTATTTTTAATATGTCCCCCTAGAGGTCAAATAGGTGTGGGACCGAGTAGGATTTAAAGATCCCATTTGATGATAAGGGTCTTATAAGTTCGGGGCTATTCCAATATGTGGGACTCATACTTTTAACCTCATTATGTTTCAGCCATTGTTTTGGAGTTAGAATTTAGGCCAGATTTGATGAATAGTTTCCCTTTGTTGAAATGGACCCAAACTTAACAATTGCCACTCATCCTTCTTGGTCCCGCGTTCCCCTTGATGATGGGCCCACAAAAGTGCTTACCAGCAACAATTTGCAGTGTTGTCCCTCATTTATCAATGCATCTTTAAATGAAAGAGAGGTTTGATGGTTTGAAGTGTTTATTTTATCATGACTCAGAATCTTATTTACTTCAAGCAGATTGTTTCCTTATTCTATAGTTTTAGTTGACAATGAAATATTTAATTTTATTCTGAATTTTGACGTGAAAACTTTTGAGCTGACCTTGTCTTTTACAATATGCAGTATGTTCTTCTTTATATTGCTGAGGGCTGTGATCCAGTCAACAAGTTGTATTACAATGACCTGACTGCTCTTCCAAACGGGCTTGAAAGCTTTAGGGGAACAAATAAGATGCTACCATTTGTTAAGCTTATTGATAATTTTGAGGCACAATATACAGAAGTTGCAAATGATGGGACCCAATTCACGTTTCTGACCAATAAAGATGCGCCAAGATATAAGTTGGTTCGAGTGGATATTGAAAATCCATGCACGTGGATGGATATTGTTCCTGAGTCTGAAAAGGATGTTTTGGAATCAGCTCATGCGTTTAACAAAAACCAAATAATTGTAAGTTATTTGAGTGATGTGAAATATTTGCTGCAGATAAGAGACTTGAGAAGTGGTAATTAATCTGCTACATACTTTGCCCATTGATATTGGTTCAGTCAGAGGGATTTCTGGGAGGCGAGAAGATACTGAAGTTTTTATTGGCTTTACAAGCTTCCTTACTCCTGGAATTATATACAGGTACAATCTGGAAACTGAAGCTCCTGAAATGAAGATTTTTCAAGAAATTGTTGTTCCTGGTTTTGATAGAACAAAATTTCAGGTTGATCCTACTATTTATAATTTGTTTGTTCATGTAATCTTCGAGTGCATACTTTGTAGTCTATTTTCAATTGTATGGATATAATTAGAAATGAAAAAAGAAATCTTTATTTCTATTTAATATTTTATTATTATTATTTTTAATTTTTTATTCATTAGCGACGCTATTAAGCGTTGCTACAAACTATATTAGCGACGCTCAAAGAGCGTCGCTATTGGTGTACTTTCATTATATTCAATAGCGACGCTCCCCAACTGTCGCTAATACTTCTATTCACGACGCTTTTCAAGCGTCCCTATTGTTCTATAATTCAATCGCGACTCTTCTAATCTGTCGCTAACACTTTTATTAGCGACGCTTTTAGAGCATCACTATTGTTCTATTTTTTCATGTTATTCAATCGCAACTGTTCTAAACTGTCGCTAAAACTACTAGTAGGACGCTCTGCAAGCGTCGTTATTGTAAATATTTTAAAAAAATTAATTGAACGTCGCTAATACAAATATTATTCGCGACATTAATTCAAACCGTCGCTAATAATGTCTTTCCCAGCGTCACAAATATTGTTCATTAGCGACAGATAGCTAACTGTCGCTAATTGTAGCGACGATATCAGAACTGTCACTAATAAGCAGATCTTAGTGATGGTTTAAAAAAGTATCGCTAAAGGTACTATTAGCAATAGTTCTTTTCGTCTGTCGTTAGTAAGTAGTAGCGACTAGTTTATTTGCGACGGTAAATAAGTGTCGCAAATAACCTGTAGCGACGCTTTGACAAGTATTAGCAACGCTTTTGAGCATCGTTAATACCCCATTTTCTTGTAGTGCATTGTGCATGTGATTGGGATTGGTCATACATTTGCAAAACTTCACACCCTCATAATGACTAGGCCCCACCAAAATCTATGATCATAGTACATAGGGTTTTTAACATAGTACAAAGAAATTGATACGATAACTATGTACTATGTTAAATTGAATGAGCCTAATTTAATTTAACATAGTACATATTTAAAGTATTGGCTTTTTTACCGTGAATTAGCAACCCTATGTAGGCTGACGGAGCTAGCTGGAGACAATATTTTTCCAAATTTCAAAGAGCAATGCTACCTATATATGCCTCACATGATGCAGCCATGTAGTGCCCCAAGCACATATTTGCGGGCTTTCATAAGCATTCTTGTGGCTTTTTAAAACCTCTAATCATTTAATTTTAGAAAATAACGTTTCTATTTCATTTTTTCTACATTAAAGCCTTACTTCAACCTATTGAAAGATGTGGATCCCCTTATTATCATTATTATCAGTTGAGACCCACCTCTCTCTCCTCCAATAATAAAAGGTTAGTGTAAAGTTTTGGTGATAATAAAATAGAGTAAGGAGATAAACATCATTTTATTTTTTATATATAGTAGTATCTCACTGGTGTAGGTAAATTTTGTAGATTGATATATCCTGTTTCCTTATAATACATGCGTGCTCACAATAAAGAGTCGTTACAATGATCAAACGGTTGCAACCCCCGAGCAAAACGAAGTTTCTCATTTTCAAGATATTTGTCAAGCCATACCAATTTTCATGACCAAGGTTTGGCCATTAACAATGAAATATTGTCACATTAATAAAAAAAAGTGGTGAGAGAAACTTTGAGAACTAGATCCAATAAGTTCTCATGTTCTCCCCTCCACATGTAAACCTTTTTTTTTATTTTAAACCATGACATTTTGGCAGCACACAATTCCAGAAGAATACAGGACTCTACAGCCAGTTATCTGCAACAAGCAAGCGAATGCTATCATGATACCAACAAGAGAAACGAATTACGTAGATACTACATAGCAGTAGTAATAAAAAAGGAAGATCGATGAAGAAAAAAACATTTAGGAGACCCTCACCTCCTCGTGACAAATAATACCCATGTTGTCGCATCATCTTGTTAATGAGGATCAAACTTTTCATACTGTTGGCTTAAGCACAACTTACTTTCGTCCTTAAAGTAATAATCAATGATAGATGCTGTAATCTATCAATCATAATCATGCACGTAAGTTCATTCTCTTCGTCAAGCAGTGCCATCTGTATATCAGTCACCATTCTCGTTTGTAGCTGCATTGGATCCTACATGTACGATGAACAATGATACAAACTGCATACATGTACAAAGCAAAACAAATTAAATTTACTTGTTATGTTATCATTTGATTGAATGGATAGAGAGGGATGACGATGAGCAGACAATAGTTGCAGCTTCTTTTCCTGGTTATTTGGTTTCCTAGCAGTGAAAACGATTAGGGTCTATTTGAATTGGTGAAAAGCGGGGGAAAGGAAAGAAATTTTTTTAAAATCCCTCAGTTTCTACTATTTGGTACAACGAAGAAAGAGAAACTAAAATTAAAAGTAAGAGAAAATGGACAAAAATTTGGTCCAAAAATTTTTCACCCATCAACCCATGAATTTTGGGAGAAAATCATTATACTAAACATTTATGTCTTATTATTACTACTACCACCACCACTTCCATCGTCGTCACCACCACCACCACCATCACCACCTCTGCCACCGCCACCACCACCATCGCCGCCACCACTATCGTCACCACCATCTCTGCCACTACCTCTATCACCGCCACCACCACCAATGTCACCGCCACCACTACCTATGCCACTGCCACTGCCACTGCCACTACCACCATTGCCGCCACTACCACCATCGCCGCCACTATCACCACCATCGTCACCACTGCCACTGCCACTACCACCACTGCTGCCACCACCACCACCGCTACCACTGCCGTCGCCGCCACTACTATCGCCGCCACCACCACCACTACCACTGCTGCTACCACCACTGCCGCAGCCGCCACTACCACCGTTGCTGCCACCACCACCACTACCACTGCTGCCACCACCACCGCCACTACCGCCGCCACCGCCACCACCGCTACCACCGCCGCCGCCACTACCACCGCTGCTACCACCGCCGCTGCCACTACCACTACCGCCGCCACCACTACCGTCGCCGCCACCACTGTTGCCGCCACTACTACAACCACCACTGTTGCCGCCACTACTATAACCACCACCACCGTCACCGCTACCACTACCGCTACTACGACCACCACTGCTACCACTACCGCCGCTACCACCACTGTCACTGTTAATTTTCTCTAACATCATTTGTGTAACCAAACAGTGGAAAATATTTAGGAATCTCCTAGTTTTTCTTTCACCTGGATTCACTTTCTCTTTCTCTTTCCCTTCCTCCCCGTTTCCACCAATCCAAACAGACCCTTAGAGAATAAGGAAGCCATGGATTAAGTTGAGAGTATCCTTTTTGCTCTACAAAGGTTTTTATTCCTTTGATATGATATGCCTCCCATTTTATAGGTGGCCAAAAAAGCATTCTCTTTTTGGCTTCCATGACCCCTCCAGCCTTGTACCACAATTAATTTTTGTTTCACTTTTTTCTTGCTAGATCTAGCTTTTTATCACATGTTGATAGACAAGTGCTTGAAAAAATATTTTGAATATCGCTGTTGTTATGTGGAACATGGAAGTCTATTATTGACCATGAATATAGGTACGCCGTACGCACTGATGATATATTTGGTATGCGTCAAATGGGCATGAACTTTTTGATACACATAAAAATATTATAACTAATAATATATTATTATCATATATTTTTTAAAACATAATTAAAAAATAGAAAGCCATATTGGCTGATACGGGTGCTCTAAAATTAGTTCATTTTGGAATCATGAACTATTATTTGCTCTGCCCATACAAACTATTACTCCTTCTGTCCCATATTAAGTGCTCTTAAATTAGATCACTTTGGAACCAAAAAAGATACCTAAGTTACACGAATTTTATAGAAAAACCTCTAAATTAGATGTTTAAGTAAATACATAATTATGGAGCACTGTATTTTAAAAAATAATTATGTAAATTATATGGACCTACCTCTCATATCATTTTTTTAAAATATTTTTAATATAACAAAAACATTGTCATTTGTAAACCTTCGAAGATGTTGGCTTTGAATCGTATTCTTGTATTTATGGAAAAAAATATTTTTTAAAAATAATTTTTAAAATAATAAAATAATTGAGTGTCAATGCATATCAACCATATTAATACGATATAAATGGTATGAATGATACATATCGACGACTCATGAGGGGGGCGTACCACCCCCTATACCGTATCGTCTGAGACCGATACAGCCTGCTATGATCATTACTATTTACTGAAAAGCCTCTAATTTTAGCTTTATTATTATGAACAATTAAAACTAGAATGTAATTTGCTACCGTCTCATTCCTAAATCATTCTTTATCGAGTAAAATTATCCTCTTACTTATTTGTTAAATAAATTTAACTATATTATTTAACTTTTAAGTGGCATAGTACAAAAGGTAGACGGAAAGAATGGGTATAGTTAGCAACCTTAAGCAAAAAAAATCAAGAAAAAAATATTTAGTGTTTCATTATCTGTCTAGCTTGAAACAAAAGTCCCCAACTTCAAATAGACAGCCTTGTTAGTGAAAAGGTGATTGGAATTAGAATTACCAAGGACACACTCCTTTCTACAAAAGTTGGCAATACTAATATTTTTTTAAATAAACAAGCTTGTATTCGATTTAATCAGTACTAATTCTTTGTTGGCAAAGACTATTATTATAGCTTCTTAGAAGGCAAAAGCTTAAAAGAGCTCATGCTCTTAAAGCCGTCGGATCTATATTATTTAGGGAGTAAATATCCCTTAAACAATATAGTCTGACAAGCCTGAGCTCATACGTGAACCCGTGCTATTAAAAAGGCGGGAAAATAATTTTATGAGAGTTTTTGTAAATTTGGGATTTGAATTGGGAATAAGGGTGACTGCTACATTGACCTAAATTATTTTCCCTGCTTTTGCAACCTTGGCTTGAAAGCAACGGTGGCATGGAAATCGAATGAGCCTAGGCCATGTTTCTAGCTAGAAATGCTACATGCTAGCCTGTCATTCTTAAATCATTTTTCATAGCTATTAAGGCCATCGCCATCTCTTCATAATTATAAAAAATTAATATGAGCTCAGGCTTATGTATATCGATGTGTGCTTGGTTTATTAAATTTACAGGTTTAAATACTCCGTGAGTTTGATGGGTCGTTGGATGTAAATTCAACGGCCGAATGAGCCCGGATGCATGCCGACACGTGTAAACCCAAGCTCATATAAACGAGACTATATATATATATATATATATATATATATATATATATATATATATATATATATATATATATATATATATATATATATATATATATATATATATATATATATATATATACATATACCATTAATAATTTTTTTTTATTTCTCCAATAATAATATCACAGGAGCTTTCAAATAAGAGCCACTAAATTTTTTTAAGCTGGAAAGATTGCCTCTAAATTATTATTTATAATACTTCCTCCGTCCTCTATTAATAACTTCAGAAAAAAATATATTCTATAACTTAATCCTATTTCTGGCATATCCATCTACATTTACACTGCCACCCTGCGCACCATTCTACTGTTACCTGGCCACGATGACACCGACCGCCTCCTCCCCCACCTTCTAGACTTCCTGTTGTCCTCATCCTCGAAGCCCGTTGAGAGCACGTCGTCATTCAGTGTCGTTCCCCTCCTCCCCCTCAATCGCTCCTTCGCCACTGGCTTTGTCCACAACGGATCTCTCCGTAGCCACCGAACCCACGGGCTTCAAGGGTTCAAGCAATTGGAGCTGAAGCGGCGGGGTTCCGAGCCATTGGGAGTCAAGGCGGAAGCTGGAGTCGATTTGGAGGGAGATGGAGTAATTGGCGATGGCCGGGCGGGCGTGAGGGTTGGCGTTTGGGTGGAGGCCAAGCGAGATGTCCGATTGCGTAGCGATCGAAAGAGTAAAAACAAAACACAGCATCGAAGGCAAACAAAGATAACGAGAACTAATTGATGTCTCAACAGGAAACAGCCGTTTTGGGATTCAGTAAACAAACGCTAATGATTGCTCGCTAATGCTCCACTCCGATCAACATAGATATCTTAGCCCCACGTATCATTGATGTTAAAGGAGTGTAATATTGGTTGTGGGATGGAGTAAGATTTTACTATTATTAGATTAAGTAAAAGAGGTATGATTACTTAGATCGATAAAAATTGCCACTGACAAATTGAATATTTTGTTTTCTCCACTTTCACCATTCTAGGGCTTTCCATCACAGGTTGGTCCTTCTGACAATTACTCGTTGGAGTTTTGATTTGATTAGGAGCAACTCAACTTGAATCATGGAAAGGTTGAATATCTTGGGCCTACTTCCGCGGCATAGAGGTACGATTCAACAAATGAAGCAAACACCTTGGTTGAATATCTTGACCAATGACCAGTTCTTAAAGACCAACCTGATGACATCAATATCCCCCTTATGGCAGAATTACATCATCAACTACCAAGTACCTTTATGAAGAAAGAGTTTAGGGGAAGTGAAGAATGCTTTTAAAATAGTTTATCACTATCCTTGCAGTTATAAGAAGCAAAACAAAGTAATTGAATAAGTAAAAAGCTAGCTATTCTTAGAAACCAACTATATGCTAACAGATCATTGACAATACCATGTAATTAACTATTACAAATCTTTTTGCTTAAAATTGAAGTAGAGAATGGTTCATAAATTTAAATAATAAATTTCATGTTTCTCAACATGAATATTTTGGGCCAGTAGGGAAGTGAGAAGCTCTTTCAGAGCATTATGCCGGTCTTTCACTTCATAAGTGTGGGCTAAGTGCACCAAGCGGGTTATGTTGAGACATGCATTTTTGAATTCTGGAGAGAACATGCTTGAGCTGAAGCATTCCCTGTTTAGTTTTTTCCACTCGTTCGAGATCATAGTCTTCACATGTTTTGTTGCACTAGCAACTGAAGACAAGCCACCCTTTTCCTTCATGTAGCACTCCACGTATGAACCGTCGTAGTCTTCACTTTTGGATTCCTTCACAAATAAGGAAAATAATTTCATAATTCAGGGGAATGCAATGATATATGCCTCCTTTGACAGCCCTTATCATCCCTCCTCTTCCCGAACACTAGATGAAACATGATATCTTTAAAGGATAGGAAGATTGTTTTAATTAACAATGGTTGGAAAGTTGGTAATATTTTAGTAAGAGAAAGGATGAGTGGTTCACCATCCCTTCTTTTAGCCGGCCCACCCGTTTAAAATGGTTCGTTATCTGTGTATATTTAGATAGTAGATATCTATGATCTTTGCATAGGAGGGGTGGGCTGGCTAAAATAAGGGATGTTTAGCTACTCATCCAAAAAAATGTAACATAATGTGTTACCCGGACATTTACACATGATGTAACAAGGGCATAAGAATATTTCCTTTCAACACTCGATCGTACAAGGATTATACAAGAAACAATGCTGATTTCAAGAAGTTGTGGAGGGTCACTTGTTACAAATCATGTAAGTTCAATGAGTATTCTTACCTTTGAGTTATCTAGATCATCTGAAAGTCGGAGGATCGTCGCCGGGCTTCTGATTAAACTAGGCATTTTTTGTAGATAATCTACAGTATCCATGTTTATCCCTTGGCCCAACATGAAGAAGGTTTGAATAAGAACCAGGGGTATCCCAGAACTGATGATACCATTGTTTAAATATTCATCTGACTTTGGTATAATTCCATTATATTTCCATCTTGCCTCGGCAAGAAAGGCATTGCATAAAATTGACCACTGCCACCACAAAATTAAAAAAACCATTACTAGGCGCTTATTGAAGTTCGGGTTAAAGTTTGGTACGCCAAAAACTGTCCATATATTAGATAACATTTTACACCATACAACATCAATACTTACTTGTTTCTTGAAAATGTTAATGGGATTGCAACCATGGTCCTTCGATATCAAGGACGCAATCTCATTGGTCGTGTTGTATAGAGCCGTGACACAAATTTCCATGCATGGTGGTAGCCCACTCAGGTCACCAGTTTCCCACCTGTGTCAACATCAATGTTGCAGCAACAATTATGTGATGTTAATAATCATTTTCTTATCTGTATGATGCGTATCATCATGTAGTTGTTATCTAATGGCTTACAAGTGGAATAGACATTAAATAATATTTTTTTCTTAAAGCTTTTAGGAAACCGAATACCTTACAGTAGTTAGCCATACAATAAAGTAGGGACTCACCTATTGATTGCCTCAGTAAAAAGAACAAGTTGATCAAGTGTCCCATAAATATCATATAAGTCATCTATTAAGAAGATGAATGCTATTGACTTGGTGATGGCCACTCTGTACTGAGAAAATTTAGGATAAGGAAGAAGGGCAAGACCGCACATGTACCATTCTGCTGGGTTGTTTCTTGCCAAAGTTAGATCCTTAGCTAAGCCCAAGTCATTCCACCACCTACAAGAGAGAAGTAAATATGGAGAGCTCTATCATATATATATACAATATCATTTGCTTACCCAAAAGTTAACCTCCAGGTTTTTCCGATTGTTGATCAGTGACCCCATACATATAAGATATAAATTGTAAATGCTTTCCAGCGCCCACAACTATGCCACAGGGTGCTGGGTCCCTAACATAGTATTGAATAGTGATCTTTTCATAATAAAAATACTTATAAAAACTCACACAAGAGTATTGATGGGACTTAATAAGTGGACCCCCATAAAGTTCATATGGGTCATTTATCTAAGTAATTAAGAATCATATGTGAATTTTTATTGTGAAAATATTATTTTCCAAGTAGATATATATTAAGAGCCGCATGTAGTATGCGGTCACATGCACTGGTCATGGAGTCCGGTCAGGCGTTACAACCCATATAGTAGTTAATAAAAATTGTAAATTGCAAATGCTTTCCAGCTCCCACAACTATGCCACAGGGTGCTGGGTCCCTAACATAGTATTGAATAGTGATCTTTTCATAATAAAAATACTTATAAAAACTCACACAAGAGTATTGATGGGACTTAATAAGTGGACCCCCATAAAGTTCATATGGGTCATTTATCTAAGTAATTAAGAATCATATGTGAATTTTTATTGTGAAAATATTATTTTCCAAGTAGATATATATTAAGAGCAGCATGTAGTATGCGGTCACATGCACTGGTCATGGAGTCCGGTCAGGCGTTACAACCCATATAGGAGTTAATATTTTCGCTTAAAATTTTACCTTGACAAGTCCCCTAACTCCTGATGATGTATTGTTTGCACAATGTTGAAATCCAGGCCTGCTAGAACATGTAGGGAACCAAAGTCACTCTGGTGCCCATCTTCATTGACTTCTATCTCTTTTCGCAAACTACCTTCTGCAGTTGTTACGGCTGTCAAATACTGTCTTTGACTGAAGCTCGGTATGCTTCTGTGGATGGGCTGCTCAAACGTTAGCTTAATCATTCTTGCCACACATGGGTCAGTTAAGGCCACCAAGTGTTGAAGCTGGTTCTGAGAGAAGTAATTGGCTTCATCCAGTATATCTTCCCCATCAAAACCGAAAAATGATGCTTCATACAACGCCAACATTCCTTGTACGCCCCCACTTGGTTGCATGTGGAATCTTTCACCATCCGTGAAGGTGTTGAAAACATCTAGTTCAAAATCAATAATTTAGTAAGGCTACCGTTCACCTGACGCATATACACCCGGCAGTGCTGCAGTGCCCCCCTAGCAACGGTATATACATCCTGCGGTGCACCTTCTCAACTAAATCCATATAGTAATCACAATTAGTTTGCAGTGTTATTAATGTATGACTATGAGGGATTATCTTAGGGAGTCATGTCTTTTTCTCGGTGGGATTATCTCAGGGAGTCACCGTTCACATGTTCACGTTGTGTGCGCGACTGGGATTGGTCATGCATTTGTAAAGCTTCACCCCCCTCATAATGACCGGCCGTCGGAATCTATGATCATACTAGATAGGTTTTTTAACATGCAATATAGAAGTTAACAGTACTACTGTGTACCATGTTAGATTGGGTATATGGAGCCTAATTTAACATAGTACATAGGTGCCAGTTACAAGAGAAAATATAGTATGTACGTAGTAGCAGTAATAAAAGTTAAAAATTAGCTAGAGCTGAGCTGCAGCTCCCTGGCCATCACAGCCATAATTTGATAGCCAGTTCACTAAAGTTACGGCTTTAGCTAGACATCCTTATAATAGGAAGACCGAAGAAGGAAAAAATGCTGGAGATCCTCACCTCCTGGTGACAAATCATGCCCATGTTGTCGCATCAATCTAAACCAGAGTGAAGCAGCATACAAGCGATCATCTTGATAATGAGGATCAAACTTCTCATAATGTTGGCTTAAGCACAACTTAATTTCGTCCTTAAAGTGGTAATCAATTGATAGACGTTGTAATCTATCAATCATAATCATGCACGTAAGTTCATTCTCTTCGTCAAGCAGTGCCCTCCGTATATCAGTCACCATTCTCGTTTGTAGCTGCATTGGATCCTACATGTACGATGAACAATGAGAACATTGTAAACTGCATACATGCACAAAAAATAAACAAACAAATTAAATTTACTTGCCATGTGATCATTTGATTGAATGGATAGAGAGGGATGACGATGAGCAGACAAAAGCTGCAGATTCTTTTGCTGCTTATTTGGTTTACTATCAAGAGCAAAAGATACTGGACCACTGGTTAAGTGAAAGTGATAAGAGAATAAGGAAGCCATGTATTAAGTTGAGAGTAGTTTCGCTCTACAGAGGTTTTTGTTCCTTTACGATGTGCCTCCCATTTTATAGGCAGCCACAGCCAGACAAGCATTCTCATTTTGACTTCCACGACCCGCCGACAATTTTTGTTTTCACTTTTTTCTTGCTAGACCTGGCCTTGTATCACATGCGGACAGAGAAAAGTGTACGAAAATGCGTTTTTTCGCAAGATTCATGTGTGAATCAGCACGCTGAAGTGCTGCTACATGTGTTGCACACTGTCCGTTGCTGACAAGATCGTCTTCCTCTTTTTCAACTACGACGTGTGCTCCCGATTGATGCCCTGCATCTTGAGTGGTGACGTAAGTGTTTTGTATGCTTCTATTAATGAGCCAACGTTTAAGTCGTGCATGAGAGCTTTTAATATTTAAAGATTCACAGTATATATACTAATTTATTTTAATATCAATAATATTATAAGCAACACACTAGCGTTAATAAAGTGCTTTATCGATATCCATCTTATAGAGATGAAGGGTTCCTCTGTATAATTTATGTTAGGCTCATTGCCCATACATAATATAAAAAATATTTCCCCGTGTAATAGGGTCAGTCTAAGGTACATAATGTCTATTTAAATAAAAAATTCCTATTATTTTAATTTTTAAATATTAAGACACATCAACATTGTCCACTTACCCAATTTTATATTTTTCATATACAACTTAGATCTTGAAATGTTAGGATGGAACCAAGATCTCAACACTGGGCTGAGAAGTGAATAAGTCTATTACATATTTATGTAAATTATTATTTCCCGTACCCTCTTATCAAATATCTCCAAAAGTATTTTTTAAAAATAATATTAATTTTTAAAAAAATCTTTAGACTTATATTTAAATTATTAATTTTCATGCTCTTAAATTTGACATTTTTAACCTCATTTAGTATCAAGTTATGACATAATTTTATTTTTACATTAAAGTTTTATTTTATAGAGTTAAAAACTGTTACCATATATTATTGAGGCATGAAAGAGAGAGGGATAGACGTCATACTCACATAATAAATGACCAAACACTAAAATATGCATTCACATCAAGCCATCAAAAGGAAGCAAAGAGCAGGCAAAATAAATATGTACATGCATATAATTGTTCCAAAATAACACGCGTGGGGATGGCCCCCTTCCCCCTCAATGTAGTATTTTTGTCCCTCCATATAAGGATTCATTAGTATGAGCTCGGACTCGCACGTTAAGAAAATAAACTTAGACATTATGGGAATCTAAGAGGCAGGTAGGTTTGAATTACGCAAACACAGGGCCTTATGGTAATTTTTTCATAGTATATCCCCAATTTCAGTTTTTTTTAAGTTTGAAAAGGATAAGGGATTAGAAATTTTCAGCTCAATGCAGGAAGGACTAGGATTAGAAACGAGCCTTTAATTAGGAATAGAGCTCTATCCTGCCCCTTTATACAAGTTGTGATGTGTCCACGTTGTTCAATGATGACCAAAAAACCTGTATTCATATGGAAACGCAAGATTAGATGGCGGCCAATATTTAGTACAAAGCCTAATTACATGACGTAGATTAGATGTCGGCCAAGATTTTGGGCAAGCCTGATATGCACAAAGAAAATCTCATAACGCAAGTCTTAAGTCTATGAAATTAATGAGATTTTTTGTCATTCTAGTCATTGGTGTGCTAGATAGGACCTCTCCCAGGTTGGGGTCCCTGGTTCTATTTGTATATAATTTTAAAAAATCATATAAAAAATATGCTATCCATAGCCTAATCATATAGTAATGATAATGAGCAAGTATGATGAACAAAGCAAATCACAAAACACAAGTTTTAAGGATGTAAAATTGTTGTCAATCTAGTCATTGGCGTGCTGAATAGGACCTCTATCAGTCATTGGTTTGGTTTTTTCTACAATACTGAAAAACAGACCTAAGAAATTGCCAAGGAGAAGCTCATGATTAACATCCAAATCGAAAGCCTTAATTCAATATAATCCATCCATATTATTTGCCCAATTTCATTTGCATAGAGTCAAAACCGTGCGGTTTGCTAAATTTAGTTCGTCAAGGTCAAATTAATTAAGCTCTTTTAAGGCCTCATAATGGCGTAGAGAGGTTGCTAATTACTTGTACACTGTTTGAAAAGGAGAAAAATGTGTTCCATGATTCAAAGGTGGCAATTGGACTTGAAGGACTAGGGTGGTCAAACTATGAACTTGACGGTTGTGATATCAAATGCATGCTTATAATCTCCGTGACACCACTGTCTCTGCCAGAAGAGTACGAAAATTCAGATGCTTGGAAAGGCATAGGCTATATACATATAAGACTCTTTCATCATATCACCTACAGGATTGCCAATGTCTATATGTTCTAATTGGAAAGTAAGACGTGTCAAAATTAGGTTCACATTAGATACCACTGCCTGTGCATCTTACTTTTCATGTAAGGCACTAATTATATATTATTTCATCGTGTAAGTATATATTTGGTCATATATATTTATTAATTTATTTCGATAATCAAAATAATGTAATGTAATGTGTAATTTAAAATTAAAATAATATATATAATTGTTGAAGATCACATATTAAAGAAAAATAAGGGAAAGATGTAGGCTTAAGAAGTATTTTGACAGGTAAAACATAAATACGCACATCTACACTTAAAAATGATGGTGTTTATCATTAGAAAATGTGGGAAACTAAATAAATAAAAAATTACATAATATACAAAATTTTCATTTGTGATCGATTGGGGTTGAAATAACATCAATAAGGAATGAATCATGCCTTTTGTACTATAGTTGCACTCTAGTAGGTTACAAGTAATACTATTCACCAACATGTCAAGCTACTATATGTCACACCTGAGGTTTTTTCTTACATTTAATTAAAAGCTTTGTTAATATTATTTTGAAATACCGACGTAAATCAAAAGAACTAACAAAATTCAAAATCATATGAAAATAATTTTCGTAAATTAATTCATCATATGACAAAACTAACATTTTCAAGCATGACCTGAAACAGAAACCTAAAAATAAAACCTGCCATGGCCATGGGCTTTAAAAACAAATGCCTCCTAAGCCTTTCTGAGTACAATTAGTTCTTCAGCAATCTATGTTCTAAATCATATATATATGCACAAGTCCAGAAAATAATACATTTAACTCTCACCTTAAATAATACATGAGATCGTGATACTAAAATCCACATAGCCTCACTACGATTTTGCTGCACTCCAGGTCGAGGAAGAATAGTCTACCACGTAAAAAGTCCAACCCAAAAAGCTATCGATCGACTAGCAAAAGCCTCCAAACGAAGGGGCTAAACAAATAAGGTGAGGGTGAGTATTTTCATATTCAGTAAGAAAATACCAAATAGGAAAAAAAATAAATCAATGAACTTCGTAAGTTCATATATAGATACATTCATGCAACCATACATGAAGCAAACAAAATATGAAACATACATATAGTCTCATATACAAATCATCGTACTAGCTGAACTTACACTTACTCTTATGTCATACTCTTACACTTACACTATAAATCAGATTGTTACTAACTTATTCATACAATCGTACACTTACACTTACAACATACACATACTCATATGACCTTATTTGTACGAACTTATTTGTACAACCTTCCTCATACAATCTTACTCTTACGCATAAATGTACTCTTACGTCTTCCTTAGAAACTTACACTTATACTTACTCTGGATCTTACATGTACAACTTACTCAGAATCTAAAACATACAACTTACTCTTATTATCGTACACATACTACCGATAACTGAAGCTTAGTACAATTAACAAGTTCCAACGTTGAAAAGGAAGGGAATGACACTGGGGCGTCATCTTAACCTTCAAGGAGCAACTAGACGCCATGGACTTTTCCGAAGGCAAAGCACACTTATGCTCATCGGGCATAAGATCAAACAGGTAAGAGTAGATCCTTAATACTACTTACATGAACGCGCAAATGCCCATTCTCTGGGGCCATACAGCGACAACAAAGGCCATATAGTGTCAACTAAGGGCGAAAAACATACGGTGCCACTCTTGGGCAGGAATCTTACAATGACACTCTTAGGCGGAATATACAGTGCTATCAATAGGCTGAAATACATACAGTGCCCATGAAGGGCGGAAACTTACAGCGCTCTCAATAGAGCATCAAACGTCTGGGCCAAAAAACAACACTAAGACAAACTCCCGCAAGATAACACCATGGCTAAACCAGGAAGAACGCTCAGTCAATTACTTATCGACTGGCTCAAACACTGAACTTAATCAGTCGAAACCCTCGGTCTCAACTCACAACGTTGTAAAATTAGGGTTACTTACCATTCAAGTTCATATTAGGTAACTTATGCATGTACAATTATGTTCGGAACGACTTCTGTCTTACATTCTTTAGCCAACCAAGCTAGAACTACACCAGTTTTGAAGCTCTAATCCACAAAGATATCATCATTTACTTAGCTTAGCTCCCACCTTGGCACTTACAGTCTTACAAACACTACAAAAAAATGGGGTATTAGCGACGCTTTAAAGCGTCGCTAATACTTATAAAAACGTCGCTAAAGGTTATTTGCGACGCTTATTTACCATCGCAATAAGCGTCGCAAATAAACCGGTCGCTACTACTTACTAACGACAGAAAGAAAACAATGTCGCTAATAGTACTTTTAGCGACGCTTTTGTAAACTGTCGCTAATAGTACCTTTAACGACACTTTTGTAAACCGTCGCTACAATGTGTATTCACGACGCTGTAAAATAGTCGTTAATGTTTGTATTAGCGACGGTTTGAATTAGCGTCGCAAATACTATTTGTATTAGCGACGTTCAATTAATTTTTTTATAAATATTTACAATAGCGACGCTTTGTGAAAGCGTCACTAATAGAACTTTTAGTGACAGTTTGGCAGCGTCGCTATTAAATAATAGAACAATAGCAATGCTTTCAAAGCATCGCTAATAGAATTTTTAGTGACATTTTGGAGCATCGCAAATATAGTTATTAGCGACGCTACTAAGCGTCGCTACTAAACAAAAAATTAAAAAATATATATAATAAAATATTAAATAGAAATAAAGATTTTTTTTTATTTCTAATTATATCCATACAATCATATCTTGAATACAATTAAAAATCTTTGCTTACAATAGAAATTGAAAAAATGATGTCCATGTGCCTCATGCCATAAGAAATATAAAATGGTTTTTTTACCATGGCATGTGCTAAAGTCGGATCTATCAAGGTTCAAATGATTCTTCTATTGCATTCGACTTCTTATAGAATTCTTAAAGTCAGATCTGTCATGGAACATCCTGCCAGACCCTAACACAAGTACACAAAAAAATTGTATCAGACAAAAATGTAAAGCAGAATCTTCTATTTAAATTAGCTCACATATAAAATTGACAGAGAGGAGGGTAGTCACCCTTTTGCTAGCCTACCACGCAAAGTCAAAATTATTAACTGACAGTATAAAAAAGACTTCAAAATAGATATTAAGACATAAGAAGCAGAAGGTCTCTTTGTAAAATTATCTTCTTGTAGAAACATAAGGCCATAGTTTCTTTTAGAAATATTAAAATAATATTTCAGTGTAGGTCATTTAAAGTGCTTGCCTGCCTTCATCACATTAACATTCGAAAGGCATTCCTGCTCGAAGAAAGGCTAACTTCAGCATACTGAAGCGATATATTCTAGCACCCAATCTTTGCTGGATGAACCATGAACTCACTTTCTATCTGAATGAATTTGTGTAAGATGCTATGCTTTCACCAAATTTCTTGATGGATACAAACAGCTGTGCACCAGAATTTTCAGCCAAAACTAGGAAAGGATAGAATTTACATTCATTGTTCTATAACAAATCGCATGAAGTGTAATGATGAAGAGCCTCTAAAATTATATATGGAAGATTTGAATCCAGAAGAGGTCATCATAAGAAAAATACAAATCATTTCATGATTGAGAATGAATGCTATACAAAGAATAAGCAAGTAGCTGAACAGGAAAAAATGGATCATCCAAAATAGCCACAGAGATGAGGACATCAGGTGCAAAAAAATTGTATAAATTCTGTGAAGAATGAGTTTCCAAAGTAAACATTGAATTAAATGCCTAAATTACCACACACCTGTAGCGAGAATTTTCCCTCTGCTGCGGCACACGCACAATATTTCTGTTCTGTGTTTGGGGATTCTCTATTCTCAATAAAGTCACGGGTAGGTTTTGAACTTCCTGCTTGCAAACATCACAGGTCCGGTTCCCTTTGATACTAAACCACTTCACTGCACACTCCTGGTGTGCAAGTGCTAGTTCTCCTTTGCAACTACACTCCATTTTAAGAGTCTCACCTCCTTCTCCTAGCTCCACAAGACAAATTCTACACACAGCATCTTCTTCAGGTATGTCTTCACCAGTCTCTTCAGCAACTTCTACAAATAATTAGAATTGGTATACTATTTACATTTGAACAACAACTAAATTCTCCAAAACCACATCTAGACCAATATATAAGAAGATACCAATATCAGTCGCAGAGGCATCATCTGGTGGAGAGTTATCAACTCTTATGACTCGAGGAGTTACTGGAATAACCCGGATCAAGCCTCCAAAAGAATCCATCCGTCGTATGCTTCGATTCTTTACATTCAAAGGAACTGATAGCGAACGTGTCATATGACGCTTAGCTTCTTGTTTCTGTCAGAGAGTAAATCCGAATTGATAGATTTGTAAATATATACCAACAGAACTGAATCTTCACGTAGCCGGCAGCGCCTACGGCCCCATCCTCTTTGTCATCAGACTCCGCCCCGCCGTGGCGACCGTAGGATACAAACGACCAGATCAAGTATACAGCGGCAGAGGTCAGCAAGCTGCAGCCGACTCCCAGGAGCAAAGCCACGACGACGTAGAGAATATCCATGGTCCGGTCGCGGAGGGAACCAAAACCGAAACTGCTAAAGAAATCGGGAACGGATAAAGTTTGGGGCTTTTCACCGAACTGGTGGCGAGGGCGGCCCTCCTCGCCATCCAACCAGAGTGCCGGGTGGGGCAGCTCGGGGAGGGCGGATCCGGGGGAGAGGGGGCAGCGGGAGGGAGGCCGGGCTTGTGGGCGCCGGGGAGAGAATGCTAGTGGCGGACGCGGGCGGCGGAAGTCTGCTACGGGGTGGGGCACAGGAGGGGAGGAGCGGCTAAGAAGGGGGCCGGAACTGTGAGCGCCGTGGGACGGATGCGGGGTGGCCGGGATCGGAACGGAGTGGGGTTGCCGGGAACGGAATGGATCGGGGTAGCCGGGGCCGGACGTGGGCGGCGGAAGCGGCTAAGGGGTGGGGCACGGGAGGGGAGGAACTGCCGGGTGAAGTGAGGCGGACAGAGGCGCACAGGCGGCAGCCAAGCGATTGACGGCGGCGGAAGGGCAGCGGCTGACAACGGCAGAAGACAGACGGCGGACGGCGGAAGAGGGCAGACGTCGGCGGCTGGAGGAGAGAAGGGGGAAGCCTGAAGAAAAACACCTGCGCCGGCGAAATGTTCAGCGCGGGTGATATATATTCGCCCGTGCGGGGCGAAAATTTTGCCCCGCGCGGAAAATTTTTGCACGGCACGCGCGCGAATTTTTCGCGCCCGTGCAATGTTTTCTATCCACGCTCAGAGAACGTCGCAAATAATTTTTACTTGTTACGCTTGAGTTAAGTGTCGTAAATTTTATATTTTAATAATATTTAAAATATATCGCAATAAATTTTTATGCGCTTATAAATAAGCATCACAAAAAGAGTTTAATTTGCAACACTTATCCATAAACGTCGCAAATACTATTACTCTTCCCTCTTTCTCTCTCCCTCCTCCCTTTCTCTCTCTCTCCTTCCTCTCTCCTCTCTCTCTATCCCTTCTCTCCTCTCTCTCTCTCTTTTCCTCTCTCCTCCCTCTCTCTCCCCCTCTCTCCCTATTTCCTCTCTCCTCCCTCCCTCCACCCTTTCTCTCTCTCTGTCTCTTTCACTCTCTCTCTCCCCTCTCTCTCCCTATTTCCTCTCTCTCACTCTCCCTTCTCTCTCCTCCCTCCCTCCACCCTAAGGCTGCCAACGGAACGATACAATTACGGTATAACCTATTCCATTACTATAACCATTTCCAAAATATTTATCCATAACCGTTCTATTAAGTAAACGGTATAGGTACTTCTATAACCGTACCTTCCACTAATAATTGGCCAGTTAATCAGATAACCATTATCTATTATATTTTTTAAAATGTGCTAAAAAAGACTAAAATAAATATTTTTTATTCACTTAATTAAATATTACTAAGGTAAAAAATTAACATCATTACTACTCTTATTTATAATTGTTGCAAATAAATTGTAAAGATTAAACATGAAACATAAATAGATACAAATATTAGGCATATTTATATACTACTTATTTTTCAATAGTTATTTCCTATTATATGAGTCTAGCTTCAAGATGTCCACCTACTACTTATTTGAGAAGAATCCCAAAGTGAGAATAATAATTTTCTTCTCACAGCTAGCTATATTTAAATGTGATTAAAAGCAAGAATGAGACCACATGTAGTGATACACATTATCCATTTGTCTTTTTAAAGCAATGTTTTAAAACTCAACCAGAACCCTAGCCCAGATTAGTGGTTGGGCCAATGTTTTAAAATTTGGTCTGGCCTAGCTAGTCGAACCAGGCTCAATCGGATCGAGTTGACAAATCTAACAGGTTCATCTACCTTAACTAGTTAAATTAACCCAATGGGGTCAACACAACCCGGCCAGCTGAACCGCCAACCCGCTACCTGGGTCAGACCGGTTTAATACTCATAAAAAAAATTTATGTACTCTTATGAAAAAAATTTATGTTGGAGACGGGTTTCCAACTCACATTCTGTGAGAGCCCATCAGCAAGCCTAACCCATCGGGCTACAACAACTTTGTTTATACACATTTTTATTTTATTTAATATTTATCTGTTTTACATTGCGCCAAATTTTTTCCTCCACGGCGAGATTCAAACCCAGGTCATGATAAAAAATAGCATTTACACTATACCGACTGAGTTACAATGATTTTGTGTGAATATTGTACATAACTTTCTATTTAATCTAATATATGGGAAAATCGGGTGAACCTAGGTTGACTAGTGGTTGAACCCAATTAACTCGGCCCGATGACCAATCTCTCTCACCCTCTCCTCACTCCTCCCTCTCTCTCCTCTCTCTCGCTCTCTCTCCCAATCTCTCTCACCCTCTTTCCTCTCTCTCCTCACTCTCCCTTCTCTCTCTACCCCCTCTCTCCTCCCTCCCTCCACCCTCTTCTCTCTCTCCTCTCTCTACCCCTCTCTCTCCTCCCTCCCTCCACTTTCTTCTCTCTCTCTCCTCTCTCTACCCTTTCTCCCCCTCTCTTTCCTCTCTCTCTCCTCTCCTCTTTCTCTCTCCCCTCTCCTCTCTCTCTCTTCCCTCTCCTCTCTCTTCCCTATCCTCTCTCTCTCTTCCCTCCCCTCTCTCCTCTAATTTCAAAATTTTTAGATTTTTTATTCTTTAAAATTAATTTTTAAAAAGAGAAAATTAATTAAATAAAAATACTAATAGTGATGTATAGTTATATACGTCGCTATTAGTATACGTATTAGTGACGTATAATATTATACGTCGCTATTACATATACTAATAGTGACATATAGCCCTATACGTCACTATTAGTATTGTATTTTAATTTTATTTTTTTTATTTTAAAAATAAAAAATTAATAAAAATGTTAAAAAATAAAATTTCTCTCTCTTCTCTCTCTCTCTCTTCCCTCCCCTCTCCCTCTCCTCTCCTCTCTCTCTCCCCTCTCCTCTCTCTCCCCTCTCCCCTCTCTCTCCCCTCTCCCTCTCCTCTCTCTCCCCTCTCCCCTCTCCTCTCTCTCTCTCTCCCTTCTCTCTTTCTCTTCCCTCCCCTCTCTCTCTTCCCTCCCCTTTCTCTCTCTTCCCTCCCCACGCTCTCTCTCTCTCCTCTCCCCTCTTCCCTCTCCTCTAATTTCAAGTTAAAATAAAAAGAATTATTTAAAATTTATTTATTAAATAAAATTAATTAATAAAGCTATTAGCGACGCTTAATAATCAGCGTCACTATTAGAAATGGTATTGGCGACGCTTATATAATAGCGTCGCTAATAGTTGAAAATTTGTATTTATTTTTTATTTTTAATTCATAACTATTAGCGACGCTCCCATAAGCGTCACTGTAATATCCCTAATTTTCCCGGGTTTCGAAATTTAAATACGTGGAAATTATGGTGTGTGACCTATTGATATTTTTATTAGAATAACTTTATCCTTAGATAGAATTTGGGGCTAAAACTAATTCTATTGGAAAGTAAACGAAAAGAGCTTCGAAACGCCACCAAGAACGCACGAATCAGAGTCCGGATGAGGGAGAAACGACCATTTGAAGTTGAATATATCGTGCAGGGCCTGTTTACCCGAATTAAACATGCTACTGGGCCGTTTAAGTCGTTTTGAGGGCCCGATTATTTAGCATTCCGAAATTGGGTTTTTGGGACTCAATTTCTCTTGGGGTTAGGGCTCTTAATCTCATGCCTATAAATAGAATTAATTAGGGCTTTTTGGGGGTCTTTTTGCCCGATCAGTGCAGAGGATATAAATTTTTGAGGAGAGGAAAGAAAGGGACGCCGATGAAATTTTCCGGCGAGACTCCGGCAACGCTTCAACGATGGTGGATCGACAACAACTCGGCCTCGTACGTAAGATTTTGAGTTGTGATTAGTTAATAATTTGTTAATTGGTTTGATTGAAATTTATGTTGTTATCTGCGGTTACTGTTTACACTAATATTGTGAACAGTAATTAACTTTCTGGTCGCCGGAACAGTAACGGCCTGACCCGGGCCGCGGCGGCCTTGGCTCCGGCGGCTGAGGCGGCGGCGGATCGCTGCTGCGCAGACCGCCGGATCTCTGCTTGAAAAAAAGAAAAAAAAAAGAGGAGGCTGGCTGCACTGGCCCCGGTCGCGCCGCCGTGGCCGCGCAGGCCTGGGTCGCGCCAGCCGTGGCTATGCTAGCCCCGGTCGCGCCGGACGTGGCTGCACTAGCCTCGTCCGTGCTGGCCCTAGCCGCAATGGTCCTGGTCGCAGAGGCGGCTCCGCCGCTCGGATTCACAGAGAAAGAAAAAAAATGGCTCTTTTGGCCTCAGGCCGGCCACCAGACGGTGGCAGAATCGATGCAATCGGTTCCACCGCACCCCGGCGGTCCGGAAGCCTGAGGTCCGGGCCCCCTCCACCGCTGTGCAGGCAGCGCTGCCAGAGGCCAGGCGGCCTCTGGCCGGCCTTGAGGAAGACGACCCGCAGTGCGGGTCGTCGTCTCGCTGGACCGGGTCAGGTTACCTGACCCGTTTCGGCCCAACTAGAAAATAAATAGATAACTGAACCGGGTCCGGTTCAGTAAGCTATAACTTTCATAAAAATTCAAAATAATTTATGAAGAACCATGGTTGTATGCCGAGTGTCTGTACCAAGTTTCAGACCGGGGAAAAATCCCAGAGCCACTGAAATGACTAATTTACCCTTGTAAGTGTAGCATAGAATAAATCACTAATGATCGAGTTTAGGGCCTTCGGATCAGGGGCCTATAAGTGGATTTATAAATTGAGAAAAATCTCAGGGAGATTCCAGTGAGTATCCTAAATTTGGACCAAGCCATAAGCTAAGTAAAAATCCCAGTAAGTAGATATTTGACTGTTTTACCCCTAGGGTTAAGGTAAGATAGTTAACTGAACCAGAGTCGGTTTAAGGGGTTTACGACCCCGTTAGACGGAAAGAAAATTACCACGGGTTCACAATGTCAAGGTGTACCCTTGGGATTAGTGTTAAACCTGTCAAGGTTCAGGGAAGCCCTGAACAAAAGACAAAAATGGCCTTATGCAAATCGGCCCGTATTCGCATGGATGCTATTAACGGGCCAATGTAATACTAAAACATTTTGAGAGGTTAAAGACTTACCCAAGTGCAGAGAGGACTGTATCAAATGTTGGATAATTACTCTAATGCCCTTGGGTGCATTTCGACCGGTTTAATAAAGATTTATTAAGGTAACCCAAGGAGGGTTAGGGCACGAGAGCTCGAATGATTCTTATATCATTAATGAATTCTATTATTGATATTATGATATGCTTAGACCTGTGTAGTTCTTATGGTTTATGTTATTCTTTGTTTCGATTTATGATATTGATGTTGTGATAATAATTTATCACTATCTTTAAATTATTGAAAGAATAATTGTTTAGGGTTTGATAGCTTTGGATTGGGCAAGAACACCTAATCAAGATAAAGACTAAAATACCTCAGAGGGGTCTGAGACTAGTTCATACAGTGAACAAAGCCTTTGACCTGACGATTTGCCTTGGTTGATGAACCGATGGCATGTCTCGAGTTGTAAACCTTAGTCTAGAAGGGACTAATAGGGTTTAGGATAGTCATTCGGAATCCTGGCTTATAGATGAGCAAGATAGGGTTCAGAATGGTTTCCTAAGTTTTAGCTCTATTGAGGAGCTGCTGATTTGACCGTGTAGTTGCACCTCCCCATTGGAGGGAGTTCTTTGTGAGCCGGGCTCACCGCAGATCTATTGAGGATCTTTTAGTGTACACGCAATTAGGGTCGCTGACATCCTGCTTGGTTGGCGTCTCGACCACTTCGCAGTGCAGTTGTGGGCCATGCCCTTTCACTCCGGTCAGGTCCTTATGGGCTAGGTTGGGAGATGGCACTTCCTGGTGGATTCCAGGGGCCTGGTGGATTCCAGGGTGTTTCTTATCATTTGTCACTTAGGTTGACATCTAATGTGTCTGTCTGTCTTTGGGATTAGACGGGAATATTAATTATCGAACAATGGTTCGAGAAATAATTAATAACATTGATTGATATTGCTTGTTTAATTAGAACAAGTGGAACGATTAAAGGACTTGCATAAAATGTAGGTTGCTTGAAAATACTTAAGCATTGCATGGGTGATGCTATGTTTCTTAGTATAGTGTAGTTTTTAGGCAGAAATACGTCTGGATCGGATCTTGTTGGAAACATTGGAGATGTTGTCTGATGAGTACGTAGGCAACTAACATCGGGTGATGTTGGCCCGATCCGAAAAATACTAATAAAACCTTTTGTCCTTTGGAAGCACTTCTCCTGAAGGCGGAGATGCTACATTGTGGTTGTGGTTGTTGTTTGGTTTGCTTTATTGCAGATTCTCCAGGCGACGACAAGTGAGACCAAGGCAGGCGAGCTCAAGAGGTTTCCGCATTTTTGAAACTCCGATACGTAAGCGTACCTTAAGCGTGAGAGTCAACTTGTTATTTATTTTCAGACGAGTGACAGACTTGTACTTAGATGGATGAGCTGGTCTTTATGAATTTTCGGATGTTAAATAATATCATATGATTTGATATTAGTATTTGTGAACCCCAGTTATCATGACCTGGATATTTAATCGAAGGGTTTGTTTTGTATTTAAAGAAAAAAAAATTACCTACCATTCGAGCTATTTAAAAATGCTTTTAAAAATCTGGGTCGTGACAGTCACTAATAGTAGACTTAGTAGCGACGCTTATGTATAAGCGTCGCTATTGAGTAAGATATTAGAGACGCTTACAAAAGCGTCGCTAATAGTCATAATAATTTTCTTTTTTTAATTTAAAATGTATATCTTTTAGTGACGGTTGTTTAAAGCGTCGCAAATAGGGGCCATATTAGCGACGCTTAGAATAAAGCGTCGCTAATATCATTAGTATTAGCGACGCTGTCAAGGAAGCGTCGCTAATATATGATTAGTAGCGACGCATACAAAAATGCGTCGCGAATAGTGTTTTTTTTTTTGCGACGCTTTGAATCCGTCGCAAATAGTTATTTGTAGCAACGCTTAGCTAAGCGCCGCTAATAAATGCGTCGCTAGTACTACATTTTGTTGTAGTGAAATCTCTGCACAGCCTTACTTAAACTCGAATTCCATACTGATACTCTTACCATCATACACTTACGGCCTTACATCTTACACCATCCGCCTTAAAACTGAATCATCTTACTCGAACTCCTCAAATGACACCCTTTAGACCTAAGTCCCATCATCAAACCCTTACTAATTCCTTACTCATTGTTTTCTATTACAATTCACATTACGTACATTATGTGGTACAATTATGTTGTTATCTCTTACTAACTCATAGGCCCCCAAAAGCGCTCTGAATCTTAAGTCTTCAAAATTCTTGCATCCCCTAATTCTCTTGCTCGTAGCTCTATTGTACCATCCAACTAAATCCAAATTGATCCTCCAATCTCATAAAGTCCAACCTTCGCCCATCATTCATAAGTCT
This sequence comes from Saururus chinensis, assembly GCA_035235625.1. Taxonomy (NCBI): domain Eukaryota; kingdom Viridiplantae; phylum Streptophyta; class Magnoliopsida; order Piperales; family Saururaceae; genus Saururus; species Saururus chinensis. Next base: position 27,669,756 of record CP141148.1, on the reverse strand, counting down.
TCCCTCGTCCGGCATACCGTTGTAATTTCCAAATCATAATCTTTCAAATACTACTTCGACAAACTTACAATCAAACACCCATAATCGCACCCATCGATCACACACCACCAGCCCACAACGAAGATCAATCACACGCTTTGATCACATACATATAATTCATATCTTACTACCATACCCTTAGTCTTCACTAACATACGCATAATTCACATACATAACATATGCTCATTTAATCCGTGTTTATCATGCAAAACATTAAGTTATAAACTCCTAGCATGCTACTACACAATCAAAGCATGCTATTATGAAATTACGAGTTCAAGGTCCCCTACCTCGTAATCCACGTGAGTTCGATGGCTAGCAAACGACAGTGGTGGTGTCGATAGCAAAATGGGCGGACAAAAATATCGCACTAAGAGAGTTGTTGTTGTCCCGAGGATTTTTAGAGATGCTGGAATTAATTTCGATAAGGTTAGATTAAGTTCACTCAAAGCATAAGATTGGGCACACTAGGGCAACCAGACACAAGGTCGTGCTACTAGGGATGACAAGAGCGACCATAGAATAGGATGTGACTAATTGGAGGTTGGCCAACAGTTTAAAACACTTGTTGGGCCACAAACGTTAAAATAGACCACATACTACCTCCAGCGGCAACAATTCCGCATTGTCAAAGCCTCACAACATAACAGAGGGCTTGGTTGCGTACACATGGACATAGGAGAGACAGAGAAGGGATTGAATGGCCATATTGTCTAGTGATGGAGTCGTTCCATTATCATATGCCACAAAAGCGGTGCCTTTAGCCAAAATTGTGTTGCGCGATAAATGGAAACCCTAGGGAAGGGTAGGTTATCGATGGGTTCCGAAATGACTAGGCTGGTGGAAGCCAGATCCAACCACTCATGGGCGGAATTGGCTATCGAACAACTCATGTACGTCTTGTCATAGCCAAACTCTAAAAAGGGTGGTCTTTTAAGGGGTTAGGGTGGTCGGTCACAGAAGGGGTGAGGTTCGCCAGCAGCTGTCCCCTAAACAAACTTGAGAGCATTAAGCGTCGGAGAGTGTGGTCGACAAAGGCGGCGACATTTCTAAATGCTACCCACAACCAAATTATTGTACGGACGATCGTGCAACAAGCACGGCTTACGGTAGAAAATATGGGTACGACATCAGTCAAGCCTTCGATGGGCTGAGTCTAATGGGTGATAATATTACTTCCCCTTAGAAGAACTGGGGACCAGGAACTCTTTCCATTGGTTTATGGGTTGTGCATAACAAAAGTGGGGGTGCGAAGGTAGAATTGGGCCAGAATTGTTGACCCTTAATGTCACTGGGCTAGGGCAAAGCCCATGTCGGTCGGACATACTACCCAAGTTCGCATAATAACAAATTGGACACGTTGGCTTGGGTTGGAGCTGGGCCGGTCAGCGGCAGTCAGAGACGTACCTCAAAGTTTAGGGGCATTTGGTGTGTGCAAAAGACATGCAAGGGAGGCCTAAAATAGAGGCCACCTTACCATTGTTGGGTCCAACCAGGGTTGCAGTTGTCCTCTCGCCAACATTAGTGACAACAGAACCACCAGTTAAAAGATATAAAATTTGTTTAGCTGAGGGCGATAGTGCACCAAGTTAGGGCAGCAAACACGGATCGTTGGGCCATGAACAACAAGGCAGAACCAGGGGCTAGACCTAAAAGATGGAAGGACCCAATAGTCACATGGTCACAGCAAGTCAAATGGACGTCGGTGAGATGTTCGACGTCCGAAGACAGAGAATGGGCGCCGTCAGAGAAAAGGGCAGAATTTTCTTTGGCAAGGGTCGGCAGGTCGAGCAAAATGGGACTAATTGGGTCAAGGGAGACCAGGCCTCAGCACCTCACTGTCGTCAGCTCAAGGTGGCATGCCAAAGGTGGATCGGTCATTTGCAGGCGATAGTGGAAACACAATGCAGAAGATCACAACGAAATTTTTGTCCGAATCAATCATTCCTTAATCATTAGGGTTTTCATAAACTTCTTCTAATCTCATCTTTCTCCGAAGGTTAATCTCATTTTCAAGTCATTAAGTCACTGATTTGCTTCTCTACTTCAAACCCTAGCTTTCAAATTTTCGTTTTTGAGTCCCTAAAGCTCTAGATCTAAGATTTTTCCAATGATTTTCAAGTTCTAAATCTGATTTAGGTGGGTATTAACAAAAATCACATTTTGCGTAGGTTTCGGAAGGGATTAACGAGTTAATCTGACCCAAAAAGAGGTGAAAGGTAATGGGTTTAATCCTCAAGCTTGTTGTGTTTCAAATCTTGGTTTTTGATGTGTTTTCTTCAATGGATTCCATGTTTAGAGCTCTAATGGTAGATTAGTAAAAACTTAATCTTTTGCATTAATTTCTTAGGGCTTTGATTGGAAATGGGTAGATTTAATATTCTGGAAGGTTTAATTAAATTTTTATTATGTTTGAGGCTTTGAATGGAGGTTTTAAGTTTGTTTGATGGTGTCTTGGTTTGGTTTTCAAAATGGAGAAGACGAACCCAATTTGCCGTTATGGTGATCGATCGCCCTTGCAGGCCAATTGATCGGCCAAACGGAATGGCAGGCTGATTTTAAGGCTAGCCGATCAAATGCACTTGCAGACCGATTGATTGGCTACACAGCAGAATTTGGGCATTTTAATTCTTATGCTTATTTCAATATTTTTGCACCCAAATTTTTTTTCCAATGATCATGTGGAGTGTTTTGCGTTAAAATAAGCTCCTGGAAAGGTATGCTATTTATGTTGGGAATTATGGAGCATGTTTAAGTATTAGGTAGAAATACATGTTGATGGTTTGTCATGTTAGTATGATATCTCTTAAATCTATGGTAGATGATTTTCTTATGTTTAAGCATGCTTCTAGCAAGGTTATTGTATGACAATGAACTAACATGTCTTCTTATAGTATGAATAAATTGTGGGTGAATGGTGATGCTATGTTCTAGTGTCATGTGTGGATTAAATATGCTTATTGGAATTGAGCATTGGATTTCACATGATTGGAATGACTGTTTTGAATGGATTTTAGTTAGGAACTATGTGTAGATTTTATCAAAGCATGTGTGTATTGCCTTATGAGCTATTGTCAAAGCATGGTCATATGCTTAGGAATGTATGAACATACACACATGGGGGGAATTAATTATGAAATCATGGTTGCTTATTACTCGAATATGATGTATGTGGGGACTGATGGGAGTATATACTCGTGTAGGAATTAATGTAGAGATTGCTCACGTATGTATCAGGTTGCATGCATCATGAAGCGGATTTCATAAATGAGACTTTACCGATGTTTAGCCGTGGTTGATTGATTGGATGCAATGATGTGATATTGTGTGCCGGATTAATCGATCGTTGGCTTAATCGAAACTTGGTTGGTCCGAATGAACATGATTTTGATTTGAGTTCCTGTGTGGAACATGGATACTCCATGGGTTGAGTCGACTTGAGTTATGTGGGGACGAGTTGTGTGCTTGTCTTGCAGTTGAGATTTATTGAGATAGTCATCTGGACCCTGAGAATCGAGAGTGGTATGCCTTTGTGCACCGGCTACCATGTGTCTTAGGTTTCCTGTGTGGAATTCAGACTCTTCCCACCGCAGAAGATGTTTCAGGGCGGACACCCATGCTCTACGTTCTCTGTGTGAGATTCGAACATTCATTGTCCAAGTTTGTCTAGGGTGAGCAGTCTTAGGGGCTAACTACCCCGACACTTCATATTTCCTATGTGAAAATCGGACTATGTCCCACCTGTGTGGCCTTGACTATGTCTCGCCTGTGTGGCAACGATTGTATTCATTCCTTCATAGAGGCATTCCCATTTGTTGATGATGCATGTGTATGAGATAATATTATACCAACTATTGCATAGGTTGTGTAAGGATAATGTGACACATATGGATATGATTTATTATGCATGATTGTGTATCATGTGTTTGACACATTTGCCGTGCAGGGTAAATGAGCTATGAAATGGATTTATGTGATATGAATGCATGATCTGAATTGTGAGATTGAGACATTATCATGCAGTTTTATGTGATATTGTTGTATGATCTGAAAGTGTGAGAGAGACACTTCTCATACGGATTATGTGTGATATTATACTTGATTGTGATTGGATAAGGATTACTACTTATGCAGGATGGATGCTAAGTCATAACATAATCATGTATCCCCTGACTTGATATATGTGTTATATGCACGGTAGATCTTTTACTTATGGTTAAGTAGGGGTTTAGTAAGGGGATGATCATAAAAGGGTATACCATGTTATTTATGGATATGAATTGCATGATATTGTGTCGTGATGATTTTTTAATTACTATTATCGCTTTCAAATCATAACTGAGTTTTGTACTCACCCCTCTTTTGTGATTTGTTTTGGGGCTTCATGGCGCAACGTGCAGACGTGCAGGACACCTTATATGAGGGATGACATGGGTACTTGTGGGATTAGCCTTCGTGGCATTCTGATGATGTTTTATTTTTTGATTTTCTCGTGGTTGACGTTAGATAACATTATATGGTGGATTATGTATTATGCTTGAGTTTATCTGTAGTTTTTAAACTTGTCTGAACTTTTATAATTTCGAGCCATGTGTAGGCTCTGGAGTTGACTGTTATGTGTGAGCTGTGAGGATTATGATAGTTTATTATCCTCTTCTTTATCCAAATTTCTCTTCCTCAAAGGACGTGAGGTGCGCTACTCTGTTAGTTGAATTACCCATTAGAGGGGCTATGTAAGGATTCTCATCTTGGACCGGTCTTCTTTTCATTTTAATTATCGGTTACTGTGCAGTTTAAGTGTTTTCTAATTAATTCGGTGGTTTTCAAAAATAAATGGGGTTTCTTATAGTTTTAATCAAAACCAACTTTATAATTATTGGTTTTAAGTGGTTTTGGGTCAAATCTAAATTTTTGGAATTTTTTTGATTTTTTACTAATTTTTTAAAAATTAGGGTTTGGCGGGACCCCAGTGGGCCCCACCGACGAAATTATCTTTTTTAGACCAAAATGCCCTAGACATCAATAGATAGCACTATAAAAATTTTCAGGATTTTTCTGGATTTAATTAGTGCTCAAATAATCAAAATGCCTATTTTTTGCTAGAATTCATTAGGTATACCTCAATCCATACTATAAATAGAAAGGGCTGAGCCATTGCCACTTTGGGAATAGACTGGGAGAGGGTGATTAAGACCTCATTCCCCAATTGGGCAGAAATTATAAAGGGATTAAGGTATGTTCTTCTTTAATCAAGCCTAAACCCTAGGTTTTCTTTTAATTCATTCTTAATCTTGACTTCAATCATTGTATTTGTGACACCCCGACCCAGAAATTGACCCGGGCCGGGGGTCCAAAATCGATAAAAACCAAACCCAGAACCAGGAGTGGCGCACTCTGAGTGCGAGAGTCTTCTTGTTCCTTTACGTGTTTCGGAACTTTAGTGCACTGTTACGCGTAGGCCAGAACAAACCTAATTATATAACTAATTCGGACCGGGCCAATGTTGCCTTGCCATTGGTTGCCTACGTACATATCAGATAATATCCACGATGTTACTCTGATACGATCAGATCCGAACCTAGTTATGCCTATTGGCTACTACATACAATCGGCATACCAAAAATACATACATATAAAATACGTATCTCTGAATATTTAATCGGAGTTATACTAAAGCCCGATAAAACACCGACAACACACATCTCGCTCTATCATAGAGACGATCACCACATGACCACCACAACATGCCTCACTCTATCCCAGAGCAAGACCATCACATTCACATGTCTCGCTCCATCACTGAGCCGAGACCATATGCATCACACGTCTCGCTATATCACTTAGCCGAGACCGCACACATCACACATCTTCCACTATCATAGAGTGAGACGGAACACAATCATAGGTCTCGCATTATCACTGAGCCAAGACCGAACCCACACACAGCACGTCTCTCTCTAACCCAGAGTGAGATGACACACATCATGGCATATAAGCATAACATATCATAATATAAACACACGCACAACCCGTCTCTCTCTAACCCAGAGCGAGATGGCACACATCATGGCATATAAGCATAGCAATTATAATATAAACACACGCACAGCCCATCTCCCTCTAACCCAGAGCGAGACGGCACACATCATGGCATGTAAGCATAGCATATCATAATATAAACACATGCACAACTCGTCTCTCTCTAACCCAGAGCGAGACGGCACACATCATGGCATATAAGCACATATCATGACATATAAGCATAGCAAGTATATGGATCATAGCATAACACACATCATAACTAGCACATGTCGTTCTATAATTAACACATGAGATAAGAAACTCTTACTCCCCTCATGTTTCACGAGGTAGTGGTATTCATGATGCTTGTTTCTGAGCGTCCTCCCCTTTAGATCCAGAGACAGCGGACAGAGCCTTCTCTAGCCTCCATACGTTCATCGCCTTGTACCAAAAGATGACCTGACCAACTCTCCCCTTTCTCGGAGACTTCTCGTTTTCTACTCCCGTGGGCGGCGGACATAACCTCCCCTACTCGGGGTGTTCCTCACACATCGTGGCCCTTCGGTGGAGAACGAAGCCTCCCCTACTTCGGGCCACTTCTCTTGATTTGGCCCGGTAACGGAGGACGAAGCCTCCTCTCTCACCGGGCCATCCCTCTCTCAATCTCGGGGCAGGAGGGTGGCGAACATAGCCTCCTCTTTCCCCAGGTCATTCCTCCCTTTTTTTTAGGAGCTCCAACTCGAGGAATGGACCATGCCATTGCGTAGATCACCCTCGAATTAGCTAGGAACGCCTCAAGAACGGAAGAAAACGGACTCCGAACCCAGGTTATTTCTCCTTTATAGGAGCACCAACTCGAGGAATGGACCATGTCATTGCATAGATCACCCTCGAATTAGCTAGGAACGCCTCAAGAACGGAAGAAAACAGACTCCGAACAAGTCTGGAAACTCCTCTTGGGGTAAGAGGGTGGCGGACAGAGCCTCCTCTTGTCCCGGGTCGTTCCTCCTTTATAGGAGCGCCAACTCGAGGAATGGACCACGCCATTGCGTAGATCACCCTCGAATTAGCTAGGAACACCTCAAGAAAGGAAGAAAACGGACTCCGAACGAGTCCGAAAACTCTTCTGGAAAATGAACGGAAATTCGAATTTATAGGGGAGAAGCCGAGGGCGTACGAAACGCCCTCGGACCCGCGCGCGCCATGCATCATGCGCCTGCATGGCATGCGATGCGCTGGTCACACATGTGAAGTGCGGGACCCATCCCCGCACCGCGCGGGCTCGAAGGGTAGCTCCCGCGCCACGCGCAGGAGCCGGCCCGCGATGCGGGCCCCATCCTGCGTACGCGCAGGATGACGGGCGGACCACCGCGTGTTGCGTGGGTCACCGTGCCGGCCCGTAGGCCCCCCGCCATGCGGCACCGCGCCGCGTGTCGGGCGGCCCGGCTGATGCCAACTATTTTGTCCTTTTCGGATTAAAATAATATTTTTCTATATTATTTTAATCCAAAAATATTTAAACTTCAACGCGCGATATCTTCTTACCCCGAAGTCGAAATCGCGCATTCTTTGTACCGATGGACTCATATCAACGAGCCCTTCAAAATAAGACCACACATGGATAGGTTATCCCACTCTTTTTGAGTGGGCCCTGCCTATGAAACACACTTACCGAGGCCGTAGCTTTCGCTCCAGCCTCTGTTTCGTGCATTCTTTAATTCGTCATGCTCGTTACTCCGAGCTCTACCCGGATACAGGGATTTCACCTAATAAAACTATAACGACCCATTTTCCGGTTACGCTTAACCCAGGTGGGTTAAGGGTAATTTGGTAAATTTTTTATTAAGTGTCGGGGGTTTCAAGGGATGAAACCCTTGTAGATGGGTAGAGCTCAGAGTAATGACCGTGACCAATTGAAGAACGCACGAGATGAAGACCGGGAGCGAAAGTTATGGCCTCGGGAAGCGTGCTATAGGGGCGGGGCCCACTTGAAAAGAGTGGGATAACCTATCCATGTGTGATCTTGTTTTGAAGGGCTCGTCGACACAAGTCGATCGGTATGTAGAACGCGCTATTCCGACTTCGGGGAGAGAAGATATCGTGCGTTGAAGTTTATATAATTTTTTGATTAAAATAATATGGAAAAATATTATTTTAATCAAGTAAGGACGAAATTGTTGGCGTCATCGTGATGCCAGCGGCATAGGGCCGGGCCCCGCATGATGCAGGGCGCGACCGCGTCCAGCGTGCCGCACGCTGCTCTGGCGCACAATGCGTGGCGCGCGCGTCCCCAAGAGCGTCTCGTATGCTCTCGGCTTCTCCCCTATAAATTGGATTTTCGTTCATTTTCCGGAGGAGTTTTTCGACTCGTTCAGTGTCCTTTTTCTTCCGTTCTTGAGGCGTTCTTAGCTAATTCGAGGGTGATCTACGCAATGGCATGGTCCATTCCTTGAGTTGGCGCTCCTATAAGGGAGGAACGACCCGGGGCAAGAGGAGGCTCTGTCCGCCACCCTCCTGCCCCGAGAGTGAGAGAGGGATGGCCCGGTGAGAGAGGAGGCTTCGTCCACCGTTACCGGGCCAAATCAAGAGAAGTGGCCTGAAGTAGGGGAGGCTTTGTTCTCCACTGAAGGGCCACGATGTGTGAGGAACACCTCGAGTAGGGGAGGTCTGTCTGCCACCCACGGGCGCAAAAAACGAAGTCTCCGAGAAAAGGGGAGAGTTGGTCAGGTCGTCTTTTGGTGCAAGGCGATGAACGTATGGAGGCTAGAGGAGGCTCTGTCCGCTATCTCCGGATCTAAAGGGGAGGACGCCCAGAAACAAGCGTCCCGAATACCACTACCTCGTAAGACATCGGGGAGTAAGCGTTTCTAACCTCCTATTTAATTATAGAATGCATGTGCTAGATAAGGGATACGTTATGCCATGATATGCCATGATGTGTGCCGTCTCGCTCTAGGGTAGAGAGAGATGGGCTGTGCGTGTGTTTATATTATGATATGCTTTGCTTATATGTCATGATGTGTGCCGTCTCACTTTGGGGTAAAGAGAGACGGGTTGTGCGTGTGTTTATATTATGATATGCTTTGCTTATATGTCATGATGTGTGCCGTCTCGCTCTGGGTTAGAGAGAGATGGGTTGCGCGTGTGTTTATATTATGATATGCTTTGCTTATATGCCATGATGATGTGTGTTGTCTCGCTCTGGGTTAGAGAGAGACGTGTTGTGTGTGTGTTCGGTCTCGGCTCAGTGATAGAGCGAGACCTGTGATTGTGTTTTGTCTCACTCTATAATAGAGCAAGACGTGCGATGTGTGCGGTCTCGGCTAAGTGATATAGCGAGACGTGTGATGCATGTGGTCTCGGCTCAGTGATGGAGCGAGACATGTGAGTATGTTGGTCTTGCTCTAGGATAGAGTGAGGCATGTTGTGGTGGTTGTGTGGTGCTCGTCTCTATGATAGAGCGAGATGTGTGTTGCCGGTGTTTTATAGGGTTTTTGTATAACTCCGATTAAATATTCGGAGATACATATTTTATACGTATGTGTTTTTGGTATGCCGGTTGTATGTAGTAGCCAGTAGGCAGAACTACGTCCGGATCCGATCGTATCGGAGTAACATCGTAGATGTTATCCGTTATGTATGTAGGCAACCAACGGCAAGGCAACATTGGCCCGGTCTGAATTAGTTATATAATTAGGCCAGTTCTTGCCTACGCGCAACGGAGCGCTAAAGTTCCATAGCGCATAGAGGAATGAGAAGACTCTCGCACTCAGAGTGTGCCGCTCTTGGTTCTGGGTTTGGTTTTTATCGAATTTCGGACCCCCTGCCCGGGTCGGTTTCCGGGTTGGGGCATCACAGAAACCCCCTAATACTAATTACAAATTACTAAATTACCCTTAACCCACCCGGGTTAAGCGTAACCGGAAAACAAGTCGTTACAATTTTAATCCATTTTGAAAGCATAAAACTACTGTTTTACCTGTCTTCTCCAAGCCTTAATCTTCAAATTTTTATTTTTAGGCTTCTAAAACCCTAGATCTAAGGTTTACTTTTGATTTTTCAAAGCTAAATCGAGATTAGTTGTATGTGAACTTAAAATTGTATTTTTGGAAGGTGTTGGAGGAGATTGAAGATTTATTCTGACCCAAATCAACAAGGAAAGGTAATGGGTTCTTCAATCTCAACTTTGGGTAGCAAAAATTTTGGTTTTTATGATGTTATTTGAAGTGGGTTTTGTTTGATTTGACCTCTAATGGTGGGTTTAATAAATGTTAATCTTTTACTTCAATTTCATAGGGTTTTGTCTTAGAATAATTTAAATTAGTATTCTGGAAGGTTTGATGGGTTTTTGATAGTGTTTGGGACCATGAATGAAGGCTTTAAGGTGTTTTCATAGTGTCCTGGTTTGATTTTCGAAATGGAGAAGGGTAAAAACTGCTTTGTAGGCGATCGAACAACCTACCAGGCCGATCGAACGTCCTTGTAGGGCGATCAATCGGCTACACTGCAGTTTTGCTATTTTTGAAATTTATGATCATTTCAGTGTTTTACTCCACTTGATGATTCTAATGGTTATGGGAGGTGTATTATGTTGAAATTAGGCTATTAAAGGTGTGGAATTGATGATGGAAGTTTATGAAATGTATTTAAGTGTTGTCATGTGGTATTATATTATGTTGATAATTATATTATGTTGATATTGAAGTACCTTAAACTTTTGAATGTTGAAATTCTTGTGACTAGGATATGTTTCCAGTAGGGATATTATATGGAAAATGGTTAGATGTGTTCTCTTATAATGGGGATGGTTTATGGATAATGAATGTGATCATGTTGTGGCTTAATGTGTGAAAAATTAATGTTTGTGGGAGTGAACGTTCGATTTCACATGGATGGATTTAAGCTTTATGATGGATTTCGCTTTGATTTCAGTTTGGTTTTATTGTTTTGAATGTGTTTAAGCATGCGTATATTGTCTTATGAGTTTATGTCAAGCATGGGTCATGTGCTTAGAATATGCATAAATACACACATATACGGGGAATCTACTATGAAATTGTAGTTAATTATGCCTTGATTATGATGCATGAGGGGATTGATTGGGAGCACGTTCCATGTGTTGGAACCCACATAGGTCTTGCTCACGGATGTATTATGATATAATGCATCATGGATTGGTATTCATGGACGAAGTTTTACTGATGTTTAACCGGAATTAATTGATTGTATGCAATGGTTGAGATTGTGTGCCGGATTAATCGCTTGGTGAATTAACTGGAACTTGGTTGGTCCAAAAGGACATGTTTTCGATTTAAGTCCTGTGTGGAACATGTATACTCCCCGGGTTGAGTCTAGTTAAATAGAATTATGTGGGGACGAGTTGTGTACTTGTCTTGCGGATTGAGAGTATTATGATTATGTTCTACACCCTGAGAATCCAGAGTGGTACGCTTTGTGCACCGGCTACCACGTGTTCTAGGGTTCCCTGTGTGGGAATTCGTACTCTCCCCCACCGCTGGAGATGTCCCTAGGCGAACACCCCTGCTCTAGGTTCTCTGTGTGAGAATCGGACATCCTTGGCCCAGATCGTCCAGGGTGAGCAGCTTTAGGGGTTGAAAACCCCGACTCTTTTCTCCTTCCTGTGTGGAAATTGGACCGCATCTCACCTTCGTGGCCTTGACCGTATCTTGCCTATGTGGCAATACTTGTGTTTACTCCTCGATGGAGGCATTCACCATTTGTATTGATGCATGTTTATTATGAATGCTAGGCATGATTGTGTATCATGTGTTTGACACGTTTGTCGTGCAGGGTGAATGAGGTTGATGTGATATGAATGCATAATCAGAAATTGTGTTATTAAGACACTATTATGCAAGTTTATGTGATATGAATGCATGATTAGAAAGTGTGTGAATGAGACACTATTATGTAGGTTTACGTGATATGAATGCATGATCAGGAATTGTGTGCTTGAGATACTATTATGCAGGTTTATGTGATATGAATGCATGATCAGAAAGTGTGTAAATGAGACACTATTATGCAAGTTTGTGTGATATGGTTGCACGAGGTGATTCAGTTATTTAGGCCGATTTAGGCTTGAAACGAACTGAATCTAACTTCAGTGCTGAATTTTTAATTCAGCGTAACTTCAATACACAAACAAGATTCTAATAATTCAGTACTGAATTGAGTCTAAATCAACTGAATCTTCCACAAATTTAGTACCCAAACGGCCCTTTACTCAGAATCATACTCTTACAGTTTTACTCAGAAACATACTCTTAGAATCATGCTCAGAATCAAACTCTTACAATCGTACTCAGAAACTTACACTTACTCAGAAACATACATACTCACTCATACAGTCGTACACATACGATTGACCACTGAAGCTCATTATAACTAATAAGCTCTAGCATCAAAATGGAAAAGAATGTCACTAGGCCATCACCTTAACCTTTGGGGAGTGACTAAACGTCATGGATTTTTCTGAAGGCAAGACACACAATAATCATGGGGCACAAGATCAAATAGGTAAGAACAGTTCCATGATACTACTTACCTGAGTGCACAAACATAAACATCCACAAATTAGGGGTCATAAAACTACCCACACTTTAGGGGTTTTATAGTGCCAGTGCCACTCTTAGGCAGAAATCATACAGTGCCACTCTTGAGCAGAAATCATATAGGGCCACTCTTGGGCAGAATCATATAGTGCTCTCAGTAGAGCATCAAACGTATGGGCTTAAGACAACACACATACCAAATTGAAAACATACATCGATCTCAACATAGCATCAGACATCTGGACTTAAATACAAGACACAGACAACATCTCGCAGGATAAACATCATAGCAAGACATGAGAAATGCTCATCCGACTCATTATCGGGTAGCTCAAACACAGAACTTAATCTGTCAAACTCATAACACTATTATTAGCTTTGCTTATAATACAAGTTTGAATTAAGTAAGTTATGCAGTACAATTATGCCACAAAAACTCTCAAATATACCGTACTCCACTAAGCAAACCAAAGTTGAGCCCGATCCAAAACCCTAATTTGCCAGGTAGCGGACTTCACTTAATCCATCCATCTCATGATCATAAATCATCGTACATCAAATCCTTACATATTCATACAATCTCCGCCATCCACCTTATAGCTAACACATCTTACTCGAAAGACATCAAACTGAGCTCCTCATAGCCAACCCCAGTTATCACCCTCTTACTTATACCTCACTTATTATGCTTACTTTTTACTTCATAATTTGTACGTTATACTTGTACAATTATGCAACACTCTTACTATCTAATGATTCCCCAACATATGCGCCAATCCAAACCGGTCAATTCCAATCCTTGCCCATCAAACTTGCATCCTCTATCTTCCGTTATGTGGCCACACGTCCACAACAAATCCATACTAAACCCTTTGTCACCTCTTATCGTCCATTGCCCATACTCCTGCCCACGCATACATACACATCCATTGCACATGCATATATCCATCATACATACGTATGTCCATCGCACATATGTATAACATACACATACTTCTCTACATAGCTTACTAACATACTCGCTAGCCATCACTAGTACACACATAATCCACATACCTAGCTTACCAACGTACTCGCTAGCCATCACTAGCACATCCATACACATCCATATATGTAGCTTACTGTTAGCCCCTTAACTTGACGGATGCAAAAAGGGGGCGGCTACCCCCTTACTTGGCAGTGGACAACCAAGTTTTGCTAGGCGACGGACAACTTAGGCAGCCCCTTGGGCATAGACGGATGCTGGGACAGCGCGGGAGATGTTCCAGATGAGCTACTCGCCTTGCGGAGCAGGCTGAGCAAGAGTCCTTACGTGGGTGGGACTCTTTCAGCGAAGTTGGGCCCTACTTGGACTTAGGGGAGGACTCCTAAGGTGGATGAGATTCACCTATGTTGGTTTGCTGCACTCTTAGCTTGAGTAGGAGTCCAGGCAGCAGGTTCCTAGGACAGACAAGACTCACACAGGCAAAATGGTCACACTCCTAAGGCGGATGGGAGTTGGAGTGGCTGGTTTCCTTGGATGGGCTGACTCTTGGAGGCAGCATGGCAATGGACTTCTAGCGGAGGACGAACTCTTGCAGGTTTCCTAATCTATGCTAGGGGCGGAATGACAATGGGCTGAGAGTTGGCCAAGGTGAGGATTCTTGTATTGGGTGGGTTTTGTACTTCTAGTGGCACTAGGACGGCCAGCTTCAGGCTGAGTCTTTATAAAGGGATGAGCAGGGTGGCCATGGCTAATTGGTAGATGATTTTCTTCCTGCATAGTGAACCAGGGAGTTGAGAGGAGAGCTCTCAGCCTGGTGGATCAGCCCTTGCACTCTCCCTACTTTGTATTTCAGCGAACATAAATATAGCTTGGGCGAAGACCCTTGCACCATGTTGGATTGTGTTACTGTTTTGCTTGTGTTTCCCTTGCGCATACGAGTGGGAAGGGAAGAGAGTGGCTGCTGGTTGCGCGGTGTAGCCAGGCCATCACAAGTGCGGACGCTAGGCAAAGCTCCGCGCTTGTGACACTTACCAACATACTCTCTAGCCATCACTAGCACATACACAATCCACATACGTAGCTTACCAGCATACTCGCTTGCCATCACTAGCACATGCATACATCAACCATACTTAGAGCTCACATGCACGTCGTATGCATTTCAATATGGAATAATTTATCCTCTTACATCATGTAAATGGATCATGATTTAACATCCAAAGCATTGAATCATACACTCCTAGCATGTTGCTACTCATTCAAAGCATGTTATCATAAAATTATGAGTTCAAAGCTTCCCTACCTCGTAATCCATGATGTTTGATGGTAAGCAAACGATGGTGGCAGCATTGGCAGCGGAGTTGGCGGCCAAAAGCATTGCCTAGTCGAGAGAGCTGTTGTCCCAAGGGTTTATGAAGCACCAAAAGTGCTCACAGCCAAACGGGGTGACACAAATCAATGCGGAAAAATCCGCAATCCACAACAGTTCAATAAGGGAGGCCGAGAGAAAGGTCGTGCCAACAGAAATGGCAAGTGCGACAAGAAGTCGAGCTGTACTCACTGAAGGTTGGCCGGAAGCTGAGAAGTACTCGACCGACTGTAAGACGTAGAAATTGGTTGTGGACAACACCCAACAATGTCGATTTCGAGCCTACAAGGGCCCACATAAGGGTAGAGGATATGGGGCAACACTCAAGGACATAGGATAGGTGGAGGGCTCTAGTGTCAAATCCATTTGGTGGCAGAGCCATCCGATGGTCAGGCATCACAAAAGCTGCTCCTAAGCCCTGAAACACATGCGTGACCACATGCACACGTAGCCAAAAAGGGGCACTCAAGGGGAGATGACCGGACAGTGGCGGCCCAAGGCCCACAAAAGGGCAACTGCGCTAGGGCCAGGATGTAGTGGTCGACCGAAATAGCAATGACATTGCCAATCGCCACACACACCCAAAACCAATGATGTGGGTGGCTGTGCATCTCGCATGTAAAAGGGCAAAGGGTGACTCAAGGTTGAGCAGTGGCAGGGCAAAGTCCACGGGGAAACAAGGCTAACCCCAAGGCTAGTTGGAGGCCAATCGGTGGTTGGAAGCGTCATAATGGCAAAATGGCCACGAAGGGTAGTATAGGTATGGCCGAAATCGAGGCATAAGGGCAGAGCAGGACAAAATGGGTGAAGCGGGGTTGGAAACGACAAACCCCAACTGACACTGGGTTGAGGTAAGCTGGACGGAGTCTAACTGGAGACCATCCGGTGGCCGGACGACAACCGGAAACACATTGGTGTTTCACAAATATACCGGACAATGAAAAGAAGAATAAAAAACCGAAGAGAAGTACCAACATCTCATAGAGGAGCAAGGAGAGCATGGCGGTGGCCCTGGCCCTGGCTAGTGCCCCTGGGTTCCTAGAGGCCAAACAAAGGTCCAAACTCATTTATAGCACTAAAAAGATTTGTACTCTTGTGCCCTAACTCTCCTCAGGTAAGAGCTTGTTGCTTCATGAAAATAGGTTATAATGCACCTAAGGGCATTAGGGTAATTTTTTTACATTGGACATGGTCCACTCCATTCGGGTAAGTCTTTGACCTCTCAAGAGGTTTCAATATCAAATTGGCCCATTAATTCCATTCACGCGAATGAGGGTTAGTCTACTCATAGGGGTATTTGTATCATTTCGTTTAGGGCTTCCTTGAACCCTAATGGGTCCAAAACTAATGTCTGAGGTACTTCTTGACATTATAGACCCAAGGTAATTTCATTGTCATTTAACAGGGTCATAAACCCCTTGAACCAACCCTGGTTCATTTAACAATTTTACCTTGAACCTAGGGGTAAAATAGTCAATTATCTATTTATTTGGATTTTTTCCAAGCTTGTGCATTGGTTTATAATTAGGGGACATATACACCTATCATTGTATTTTTTACAAAAAATTAAACTCACTCATAAGATCTTGAATCGGAGCTCCTAAATCGGGTAAGTGAATTGCAACTTAGCTACAAGGGTAAAATGGTCATTTTATAGATTGTAGAATTTTTCTCCAGCCTGAAACTTGGTCAAGATACTCAAATACCTCTCAAGGTCCATTGATAATTTTTCCAATTTTTTGGACAAGAAAAAGGCCCTCAATCGGAGCCGGTTTAGATACTTTTTCTCCCGTGGCCGGCCAGAGGTGAGGAAGCCTTTGGTTGTGCCACCCGTGGCTGCCATGGCGGGGTGAGGGCTAGGGTCAATCAGATCATCATTGCTTGGCAAATCCAACAGCCCTAGCCTGGCCCTCGCCCGGTGGCCAGTAGGGGCAACAGACCCCCCCTTTTTCCGTTTTGTGATATTGTCCAAGATGGCTGTCAGTCACCCATCATAGCCTGTCAAGGGGCTGGCTAAAACCGGAAAGCCGTTGCACGGTGAGTCTGGGAGCCCAGATCCTATTGCAAGCCGTCAACAACCAGAGAAACGGGGTCCTTGTCTCTCTGTTCCTTTTTTTTGTGCATTGGCCTAGCGGCCTGATCGACGACGACATAATCTACTAGCCTGCGGCTGGCAGAAGCGCCACTTATCCGAAGTAGGAATACAGGGGCAGGGGTGTTGCTGCCTCCTCTCCGATATGTCCTATTGGACACCAGAGAGGAAGAAGGGGGAGGGGAAGGAGAAGGGGAAAGGGAAGAAGTGGCTTGTGGCCAACCCTTCCCTTGCCTCCCTTCAGCACGTGGCATTATCCATGGTTCTAATGACGGGTTTTGCATAAGCGGCCAACCAGCCTACCAACCAATCCGGCCGCCGGTGACTCCACCCCAATTCTCAATAAATTATCATTAAAAGGGAGATTTTTCTACCCTAAATTCACAATCAAGCATAGATCACCCTAAATTAACCCTAAACACTTAAAAATTAGCATTAATAAGCGATCATACCTCATCAAGACTCCGTTCTTTGAGCTTGCTCCTCTCTGACTCTGTCGCCAACCACCTTTATCGGAAAATTTCCATGACAACTTATTCTCTCTCCTCCCCTAAGGGCCAAAAGCTCCCCTCAAATAAGCCTGATGTGAACTTTTTATAATCATGAGCATTAAGAACCCTAATTTTTAGAAGTTGGGCTAAGGTGAACCACTTGGGCTATATTTTAATAATTCTTGTCATCTAAATAATCCGGCCCTTAAAATGACTTAATCAACCCAAATATACGTCTAAATAGGGTAAACGGGCCTTGTACGACATGTTCAACTTTAAATGGTCATAACTCCCACATTCTGGGTAGCGTTTCAAAGCTCTTTCTTTCTGCTTGCTATAAAGTCTGGGATATTACACTTTTGGCGCAGTCATATACCAGTCAAACACAATTCTCTTCAAAGTGTTGACAACTAGTCTAATCAATACAACATCATTACCAAGAAGGTTCTTAGTTAAAGCTTTGAAGTGATAAAGGTGTTATTTTGGAGAAGCTTGACCATTATGAATTTGTATGTTTGCCTACTTGAATTTGGGTGGGAAAAATATCTTGTCTATCCAAGTTGGGTAAGGTGAATTCACTCTAGCTTTTCTCAACTTGGAATCTTCTTGGATGCGCTGAAGAGTTTCTTACATTTCTTTTCTTGATACAAGTGGTTTGAGGTTTTCTTGTTCCATTCCTTTATTTCTATGAGAATTGACTTTATGGAAGTCATCGTGATGATTAGAAGTGACTTGTTGATGACTTTGGGTTTTTGTGGCTAATACTCTAATCATGGCTTTCAGTTCTTCTATCTACTTCTTTTGATCTTCCATGAATTTGATAAAACGAGTAGGGACTTGCCCTATCTCCATATGCACCTCAACCTTTCTAGATTCCAAGGAAGTCAAAGTTATGGGGATAGTATTGGAGGATGTAGAACTGTCCTCTACTTGAACCTCCTCTTCATCATCGTTATCTTCATGAAGAATGATCAAAGAGAATTTACTTGTTGCAAAAGAGAATTTACTTGTTGCAAAAGTGAATTTAGGAGACCTTGAAGAAGTCCCTACACCCCCATCTTTCAAAAAAAAAATTATTTTCATTCTTGTGTAGTACTGAGTTGTTTTCATGGTTTGCTCTTGTTTATTTTTAGAGCTACCATGCAACATGAGGTTTCTTCTCCTTAGGCATCCAATGTTGAGTTGTTTTCAAGATTTTGGAAGAGCTTGAGCTCAGACCTTCAAGTTCATTATTAAAAGATAATTTCTTCCAACTATCACTCATTATTGGACTTGACTCTAAAATTCTTTCCCCTCCTTGGGGCAAATTCTATCTAAGAATCATACCTGCTAAGAGAAGATAGTTTTTTATAACCTTCATGTAAGATAGCCTCCTCAAAAGTAGAGTATTCGTTATCTTCATGTTGTGGAGATTTGTTAATATCATTATTCTTCACATCTTCTCTTTTCCACCATAACTTTGATTGGTCAATAGTAGGAAATGGAGCAAACTTGGATGATTTCCTTCGAAAGTGTGATTTTCCAAAGTCGTTTCCTTGATAGTGCTTCTCTCCTTGTAAGAAAGGTACCATATTACCATTGCTACGCGTAAGGCATGAGAATAATACATTTTATTGAGTCATTTTTTAGAAAATCTATCATAATCATATTTTTCACGTTTTAGATGCTAAAGCCACTTTCCATGTCTAATAAAAACTCCCCACATAACATTTTTGTAAGTTTTGTTGTATTGCTTTTACTATTAATTACCAGCTTGATCCACTCCCTATTCACAGGCCAAACTCAAAAGTCCTCACTGCAAACCCAATGGGCCCCACATTTCTAAAATACATATCTAGGGCAGGGAATCGGGTTAGGTTGGCCTTGGCCCTCATTTAAACAGGGTTGGGTCATGACCTGACCTTATTTATTAAATAGGTTGAAAATACAAACCCTAACCCAATTTAGGTCGAGTCAGGTTAGGTTAGATGTGAGAGTTGGGTCAATAATTTTTTTAACTTAATATTTTATATATTACCTTTGTAATAACTAATTATAAAAAATTGAATATTTTTTATGTTATTTGAGAAAGTTAAAATTAGAGAGAGAGCAATGTGGCAATATAAGACACGTCCAAAACTATAAAACCCTATAAAAATTACTAATTAACTATAAAATAAAATAAAGTATAAAAAAATAAAATTATAATTTTTTTATCTCTTCAATTTAAGTTATGAAAAAGGGGAAATTATTTAAATAAATAAATAAAATTAATTACTATTTTAGACCATCCCAAAGTGGTGTTCCTTTTTGCCACGCAGGCGCTAGCCAAACAGCTGACGCCTGTGTGGCTTCTAAAGGACGAAATCAGGTTTAAGTTGATTTCGTTCTTCTAAAGGATGAAATCAGGTCAAGTTTTTAAAACACTTGACCCGATTTCATCCTTTAGAAGGACAAAATCAACTTAAGGGGATTTAAAGGATGAAATCGCCCACTTAGTAGATTCGGTCGCTTGATTCAGAACCCAAGTTGATTTCGTCCTTTCAAATGACGAAATCACGTAATACGGATTTCGTCCTTTAACACGTAATACTGATTTCGTCCTTTTAAAGGACGAAATCAAATTTATTTTTTTTATAAATATGTTTTAAACTAATTTTAACACCTGTCCTCGTTCATTCATTCCATACATACCAAAGATAACACTAAAATATTAACATCATCGAATAAAAACAAACATAAAATAGAAATGTTTATCAAATATATTACATCACAAGTCAAAAAAATGTTTAGTTTAAAATAAACATACAACAAAGCTAATATCACAATCTCCTACGTCCTTGACCTTGACCTCGACGGTGCTGTACAAGCTCCTCCTCATGATCTGCCTGTTCTGGCTCTAGCTGTGGCTCCGGCTTGGGATGTGGCTTTAGCTCTGGCTCCGGCTGGGGAGGTGGCTCTAGATCTGACTCCGGCTCAGGAGCTAGCCGATGTCGTCTATAATATAAAATCGGATCTGCCTAAGCTACATGTGCAGTGACCGGAAATGATGAACGGGGAGGAGAGCTATGCACTGCTGATGATGATGGAATATCAGGAAATAAAGAGTGCATCGGCTATGTCTGAGCTGCCTCGTGGACAAGATAATCTCTATGGACATCCGTAATCATGAAGCAGTGGCAAGCTATGAAGGACATTATCATGCTCCCCAAGCATCGATTGACATGATGCTAAAAAGTCCTCACCTGAAGTACATGTGTTAATTGCGTCAGTTAAATGCGTATGCGTATGTCGAGATAGACGAAGCTATCAAAAAATAAATGAAAAATTAGATAAATAATTAATAAGAAATAAGAAAATAATGTGCCTTACTTAACAAAGTTATACTTACCAAAGTTGCCTCAGACGCTCCCCTAGGCTGATATGTCATCTCCTCTACATCATCGCGCGGTAAAATATATCGTCCTGTAATCGGTAAATACCATTGCATATATGCGCTATGCACATCTCGCAATGTCATAGCCATTTCCCCTCTGATACTAGTGGCTCTCCTATCCTCCCATCGAGCGATATATGACGCATAATGTAATGTCCAGTCGGTAATATGGTGGCCCTGTCGAGTGATGCGATGGATAAACTCGACAGGAGATGGTGGGACCCCTTGCTCCTGGTTAAACTGGAGCATTACCCGATCTGGCACATACATCTCTACTATCTTGTAACATATTAATGGAGTTCGAGATAGCCACATGTCTCGACCGTCAGTGCATAGAGGAGGTAACACAGCCAATACTTCTGGTGAGTACGGCTACCAAATAACCTATACAATATATAAAGATAATTTAGCTTAAATAATGACAATATTTTTTATAATCATTACAAAAAAAGTTCAAAACATTAATAAAATTACCTGATATGGCCGCTGGTGGTCTAACTCCCCTCTGTACAATCGGAGGACTCCTTGTGAATTTTCTGTTCTCTTTTTTCGAACATTTTACCTTAAGGAGTTAAATTTAAAAAATGAGTTCAACATATGTATATAAAACGTTGCAAAAATAATTAAGTGTTAAACAAAAATACAGCCTACCTCGCTCCTAATGGAGCACCATCGGCTAAGTGACCCAACTCAGCACTTGGTCGTCCAACGTGTAAATGCTCCCATAACCATAGCTATGTCAGAAAATATGATAACATATTAAATAAAATTAAAGAATTATACGTGAAAAAATATTTAAAGTTATGAATTCATTTATCTGAAGAAGGGTCAAGCAGCCTGTAATCCCCGAGGTCATGGCCTGACATGCTTTCCCTAACTCTCGGTATACAGAAACAAGAGTAGCACTGCCTCATGAATACACACCCGCCATGTCGAAATCCGCAAGGAGGGAGAGATAGGCTACATGTACATGGCTACTCGTGGTATCCGCAAATATCGTCGCTCAAAGTAAATGTAAAAGATTGGCTCGTGCATGCTGCTCAATAACTATCTCTGTAGCATCAGCTGCGTACAACACATAAGGTATATCCCTCTCCCAATACTCTTGACCACGAGGAGAATTAAATTCTGCCAAGTACACATTTTTATAAGTGAATGATGTGTAAAACAGTGATGCCTGTATCGGCTCCTGCTGCTTTGCCTACACGGCGATAATGTGAGTGCAAGGATAACCATAAACCTAAGGGATATTGCATGTACAAGTATGCATTCTCGCATTTACCATAACCTTCCGGCCACAAATAGATGTCACTTTGTATTGACCGTTGTTGATCCTATTAACTATATACTCCTCACTTTTTCTTGTTTGTTCTCTCATTATCGCTTCCACTCTGGGAGTATACGGGGTAGCCATGGCATATGTGGCAGACGATCGTTTAACGAAGAATTTTATGACCCGATAAAAAAATAGCTGACACTAAAACCTGCATGGGTAATCCTTGTGCCCCCTTCAATATGCTATTTAAACTTTCGGCCATATTTGTAGTCGTCATGCTAAATGTCCTACAACCACCGTGGGCAAGGGACCACTGTGCAAGATGCAATTCTCCCCCTAAGAGGAGATATTTTGCCCTAGGACTCTCCTGACCAATAAAGTCCATTTTAGCATCAAACTTTTCTACTGTAAGTGCACAAGTTGCTACCCCAATCAAGTCCGTCAGTGTATCATTTTTTAACTCCTTAAAATTTTCTTTTATGTGACGAATGCAATAACGATGGTGGTATAAAGGCTCAGGAAGAACCTCAGGCACGACCTTTTGAAGCCCCTTATGCTGATCTAAAATAATGACGATGTTTGTCATGCCCATCAGTACATGATCCCTCAGTTCCATTAAAAACCATTTTCAATTGTCTCCATCTTCCTTCCTGACAAGCCCGAATGCTAGAGGAAATAACCTATTGTTTCCATCTGTAGCCATTGCAGCTATAAGAGCACCAAGATATCTGCCATACAAGTGAGTAGCATCAATACCAATCACAAGGATGCAATGTCGAAACCCTGCTATAGACGGCTCAAATGCCTAAAATAACTACATAAATCTCCTACAAGTGCCACCATCTGCACGAGATACTTCATCATCCTTTAAGCAGTAGTAGGTGTCAGGATTCGTTTCTTGCACCATCCTTAGGTACATTGGCAACAATTTATATGATTCCACCCAATCTCCATAAATAGCCTTGATCACCATATTCCTTCCTACCCATGCTTTCTTATAAGATATGTCTAACATGATACTTCTCCTTCATTCTTTGAATAATATCCCTTGGTGTGAGAGTTAATTCAGCTTGGGTAGCGGGCATTATGACCTTCGAAATAAAGGAGGCATTGCACTGCCTATGATCTGTGTTAAGTTGGGCATTCCGACATGTGTGGTCATCTTTGTACGTCTTCAATTTAAAGTACCCTCTACCCCTTTTTAATGAGCCATGAACTCTCTAAGGGCAAGTACTATCAATGCACTTCACTGTATACTTTGAAAAATTTGTTCGAACAACCTTGTATTCGATATGATTTTGAATGGAAAACTCCTGTAAGGCTATAACGAATGCTTCTTTATTCTCAAAGATGCGGCCAACATATAACCCATCTTCGTTTTGTTGGTTCATATCCATGGCAGAATTAATTGCCGCATCTATCTCCTCATCTGTGATGTGTGCATAGAGTGGCTCCACTTCATAGTATGACGGCTCTTCATCATCCACATTTATATCATTTGCAGCAATAGCATTGTCTACTGCATCATTCCCTTCGCTGTCAACCATCTGTTGAGTGCTTTCTTCACCTCTGACCTCTTTTTTGTTTATATCTAAATCTTCTCCACTTACTTCACCAATATTATCTTCACCTTCGTTAGCCTCATTTTTATCAATATCTTCATCGTGGACATATGCCCGCCTACATAAGAACATCGCATATGTATTAAATTTCATATACCTAAAAATGTTATATTCTTCTATGAATATAAATTTCACCTTTGATTAGATGGTCCAACATCGGTATGACCAACATACGTGTAGGGGTAATGAATACCTATCAAACTTTGAGTTCCATACCATGCACCGCCTTAGGATATTTGAAAGCTAAATGACTCGTATGCATGTGTTGCGGACCTTCCATATTACACTCAAACAAAATTCAAAATTTAGCGTCCAATGTTTCATTGATAATTATAAGATTCAAAAAGAATTTACAACTTAATAAACCTTACCTCCAATTAAGTCCACTTCCATCGTAAATAGGGGCAGACGACCTATGATGTTCAGTTGAAGCTACTGTTATAGATAAATTCCCTTCTTCTTCGTCATCCACTGGCATTTGCATATGTATTTCATTGTTTACATTTTTATCCGAGCTCCTGTGTGAGCTCCTATGTGAACTACTTCACTTTTCACTAGTCACTGGGGCCTCTTTTTTGAGAAATAACTTGAAAGAAATTTTGTGATGTGAGTGGTGAAACATAAAACCCATTGATGCATCATCATTTATGCATATTAGTGACATTCTCGATCCATATGACATAATGTTACATTTTATAGTAATTTTCCATCTGCTTCGATCCAACCCAACCTTGCTTGCTATGTACATCTCAAATTCATCAAATGTAGACTGTTTCTTAATTGATAATCCTTTTATGCATCCGTCGTAGTTAATTAAAAAACTAACCATTTCTTCTGCTATTTCTATTCACTTAATTCATAAACAATAAATTAAAATAGTATTAGATTAAGCAATTGTCTCAAAACTAAGAGGCTAAAATTAGATAAAGCAATTGCCCTATATATCAATGAGCTATACTCATACACTTCTTCGTTAGACCAACAATGAGTAGCAAACACGCCACAATAATATAAACTTCTTAGCTTTGAACAAGAGATGAATAAATTATGCAATCCAGGCCTTGGTCACTTCTTCTTTGACAATATAGCACATCTTTTATTTATTTATTTGGTCTAGTTCATCTTAGGACTTGGTAAAATATTAGTAAAATACTCCTACATTAATTCAATGAACCTTAGTGTAAGTCCGGTTATTGCAAGCTGTTGGATCAAAATCCAATGGTATACACTACTCAAAGGTAAGCAAGTTTCAATCAAATATGTGTCATTGGATTTCAATCTCACGGCATCCAATGTTCGATCTTGTGCTAATGCACATGAGTCTGAGCTCTAAAATTTAGAAATTTTAAAATTACTGTACAACATAAAATTTCCTAACAATTGAATCTTTAAGCACACAAAACCGTTTTTAAGGACTAACAATATAAAATAAAATAAAACAAAAAACACCTTTTAACTAATTTATGCGTATCAAATCCCTAAATTAAAACTAGGGCAAAGAAAAATACCCAAATCAATTGGGCAGTAGACTAGCTTGGCGGACTCGGCGGCGGGGCGGCACTCAAGTTAGAGCTTTGGTGGACTCAATCGCGGTGGGGCGGACTCAATCACGGTAGGGCGGACGAAATCGTGGCGGGGCAAAATGACTGGAAGGAGAAAAACGCGAAAAATGACGGGAGGTAGACGTTCTGTAAAAAAAGGATGATTTTGTCCTTTAAAAGGACAAAATCGGCTTCGGACCGAATCTGCTAAGTGCGGCGCCTTAAGTTGATTTTGTCCTTCTAAAGGACGAAATCAGGTCAAGTGTTTTAAAAATTTGACCTAGTTTCATCCTTTAAAAGGATAAAATCAACTTAAACCTTATTTCGTCAAAGGACGAAATTACCTAAAAAAATAAAAAAAAAAACCATATAGGCGCCAGTTGCTTAGCTTACGCCTTCACGGTAAAAAGGAACACCACTTTGAGAAATAATCCAAAATGATAATTTTTTTTAATATTTTTTAAATAATATTTCCTATAAAAAAATTAAAAAATAAAATTAAAGTCGAGTTATATGCCTAAATTTTAACCCAACTCTACTTTTAAAACAATTAAAACCTCAACCCTATTTTTACTCCACTTACCTCAACCCCCGCGTCGATTTCGAATCTACGAGCGCTCACGGCGAGCTCATTCATTCCTCCTCCACCCTTACACGCTTCAGCTTCCCCTGGAAGCCTTCCACCAAAATCCCACGCCAGTCAATCGGACAAAATACGAGGGCATTTCTGTCCACACGGGTTCTCCTAGGAGATATATAAGCCATCTCCCCCCTCGACTGATCCCCTCTCGGCTCAAAGTCTACTCCAGTAAATCCCGTTTTCCCCGCCATTTTCCTCTCCGCTCCCCCATTTTTCGCCGTCCCGGGCCAAGCCCTAATTTCCCTCCAAAACCCCTCCGAATTCCGCACTTTTCTAGCCGGAGCCGTCAGCCGATGCCCGCCGCCCTCCGCCGCGCCCCGCCCGCCTCACTAGCCGACTGAGCCATGGCGAGCTACGGCGGTGGCGACGGCCGCCTCGCCCCCGGGAGGGCTTGCCGGCTGGCCAACACCACGCACTGGGACCCGTCCTCGTCCGTCCCGCTTGCCTCGTTGCCGCTTTTCTGCGGCGCGCCGTACTGGGATCTCCGGCTGTTTGACGAGCTGAGACAGGTGGACCGCCCGGAGATACTTGTGCACTCCGGGAAGATAGCTGAGCTTCTCAGAGATACTGATGTTTCTTACTTGTAAGTTTTTTTCGACCGTTCCTCGGATTCCTTTGAATTTTAGAATTTGAGCTTTGTATTTTCCTTTTGTCTTTTGTTTTCAACGGAGTCTTTTTCACTTACAGAATTAAGTACGAAAACTGTAATTTAATAGCTTTCACGAGTAGGAATAAGTGTTTTCTAGTGAAGTCCTCAGAAGATTTGAAAATTTGAACTTCTAATCTTTACGAATTGGGAATTGTGAACCGTATCATTTTTATGTACTTGCGAAGCAATTGAAAACGATAACTATAAAGTTAAAAAATCAATATATATCAAAGTACTACCTTTATCAGGTACATTGGACTCCACATTTTATACGCATTACTGCCATTTTCTTTTTTAAAAAGGTTGAATTTGATTGTGAATGTATTACTTTGATCCGTCTGAAATTTATCTTATGGCTGACATGTTTCAGACTTGTTTATTATTATTTTTTAAATTGATGTAATATTAAATTTTTTGACATATATAACGCATTTCATAATATCTATAGTTAGCCAGCTCCTTATGTTTGTGCACAAGTGTGACGTTTAAGTGCTAAACTTCAAGTTGGTTCATATAATTTACAATGACAAATTATAAAAGAGGGGGCTTGCCTCAAGAGGATTGACGTTATTTGGTTCTTTGCTCGTTATAGGTTCCAGAAATGGTAAATTGATATTATATACATTCAATTTTGAGTGGGGACACTCATGCTAATTGGAACAATATCTTAAATATTACAAATTTTACATTCATTGTCTTAACGCATTTTTGCAAGATGTAATTAATATCGTATTTGCATTTGGGCAAGTGCTATGTTTCGGTTGTTAGTTAATTGTTCATTACTGTCTTCTTGTTTTCTGTTAGATTCCTTACTAGGTTTCTGTTTGCAGGACTCTTAGAAATGACATAGATCCCCCTGCAAAGACTTGTACAGAACCTCTAACCCTCTATAGTGAAGTCCTGCGGTATAACTCTGAAGCATTCGAATATTGCATTCCAGGTAACATTATGTAATATTTTGATTATGCGATTAGTTGGCTTGATATTGTGGTTACAATTGTTTTTTGCCACGAGATGTTAATCTATTAGTTTATGCTGTCATCACTTGTCGTTGTTAATCTGTTAACATTTTAGAATCTACACTTGTCCTGAGTCAATTTTCCTCCGCTAATATCTGAGACAATTTTCCTCAGCTAATACCTGAGTGTTTTTCTTCAACTATGATTATGTTTGGAGCATAGTTACTGATGAGGGAATGAATTGGTTACATGAGGATGGTTATGAGCTCCATATCTGGTAATTATCACGTATGAAAGGGTTCAACAAGTTTTGGAATGTACAAATAAGTATTTTCTTGTTCTTTTACTGAATTAAATGCTATGAAGTAGTTGGTGAAACGAGTTTGCAGCTTTTGTAAATATGAGCATTCATCCTAGACACTTTTTCTTGAGGATGTTTTTTACAGTAAGTTTTTTGAAGTTTTATTTTTTGGAAATACATTACTCATCATGTGAAAGTTTCTTCTTAATCATATGGAAATGTGCTACCAAAGTAAAAATTGTGCTTCTTGAACGCATGATTGGAAGTAGCTAAAAGTTATTCCAGAAATAATCATGTGCAAATTGTAAATATATGAAATTGATTCAGTAAGGGGAGACTGGATAAGAAGACATAAGCACGGAATAAACAAAGGAAATACATGTAGTTTTTGCTCGACATTTGGTATATATGACCTTATGTTTTTGTCGATCATGTTTTCTCTAGCAGTAACTTAGTGCTTATAGCTTATGGTCTTCTGTCACGTTTAAGTTTCTCAGGTCTGATCGATGAACAGTTTTTTCATGATTCGGTATATGAGAAGAAGCCTTTCGAACATAGTGTACCAATTGATCAGGCAGAAAAACCTGATGAAAAAGTTCTGATTGGACATCATGATGGCAATCCTCTAATTGTGAGTATCTTTTTCATTCTTTTCATGATGTACTTAGAGTTTTCATCAGCTGCATAATTATCTAAATGCAAGATAATGTTGTAGGATACTCTGTCGCCCTTACCTGTAAGAAAACAAAAGATTAACAAGAGGAGAAGCAACGGAGTAACATCTACCAGCAGTCAAGATTGTTCAGGACATCAAGGTCAATTCAAGTCTGTGACATTTCTTTTTCTTTTTTGCGAGCAGCATAATTCACTGGGAATTTGGATTTCAGATGTGGCCTTGAGGAACTTTTGTGAGATGTTGGAGGACTTTTGTGGGAGAGCTGAAGGTGTAAATGATGAAGTTGATGATGCGGATGGATCACCTCTTTGTCTTGCAGATATTAAGCTACTGCTGAATGAAATAATGTCATTCCGTGAGAGGAAACTCCTACATCTGGTTTCTGTAGAAATTCTTGTGAGGCTTTTAAATGTTTTGGATCGTCAGATTCAGCTGGGACAAGTTTTGTCAATTGATGAAAATGAAAGTGTAAGTTATTTTCTAGTATATTTAGAGAGTTTGGTTGTTTGACGAAAGGCAACTGTGTAAAAAACTTTCCATTATGTTTTTACGTGGATTTTGTATCATGACTTTGATGATGACAAGTCAAATGGTGGTACAAAATCCATGTAGACGACTCTGGATGCTTTTATATAAGGTATTGATGATGATTATGTTGCTGTTGATACTTTAGCTAGTTTGGCTTGTTGCACACTAATCTGTTTATTCTGATCACTCTGCCTTGCATATCTTATATATAACCTTTCTTAACCTAGCTATGGATTTTCAGTTTTTGCTTCTTATTTGAAATATTCGTCACTGCCAGTCTGATTCAGATATTCTATCAATCATCATGTGTGCTCTTGAGGCTACTCATGCTTCTCTGGCTGTGATGACTCACCATAACATGCCAAAGCAGCTCTACAAGGAAGAAGTATGCAGTTTTATCATTTTTGCCTGACATTTATTTGTTAGATGCCCCTCTTTGTTTTTTTCCTGATTGTAGTATTAAATGTCATAGCAGGTATCTAAGCACATTAAATCTTATTCTCTTGTTCTTACAGATGATTGAACGAATACTAGATTGCTCAAGGCATCACATTATGGGAAGCATGCTGGCTTGTGATCCATCCTACCGTGCTCTGCATAGGCCAAGAGAAGCTGGGGCTTCGGATGGTAATTGTCTACCCTTGCATGTTTCTTCTTGGTATTGGCATGTCTAAATTTTGTTTCATTGGTAATTATTTTTCTATTTACATAGAACTTTGATTAGATCTTTAAGTGCCTTTTTATAACATAGATGTAGATTCTGTTATGAACCACCCTCCAGAAGATATATTTTAGGATAGTATTCGTAATTGCTCCCTAATTTGATTAGGGTAGTTTATTTTCAATAGATTCCTAATTAGGCAGTGATTAGTAATTGTTTAGGCTCATATATACTGTCTAAGGGCTTTGCCCTAAGAAGAACAGATAGTGATTAGACCTTTAAGTGTCTTTTATAACATAGATGTAGATTCTGTTATGAACCACCCTCCAGAAGATATATTTTAGGATAGTATTCGTAATTGCTTGGGTATTTGTTTTCCTAATTTGATTAGGGTAGTTTATTTTCAATAGATTCCTAATTAGACAGTGATTAGTAATTGTTTAGGCTCATATATATTGTCTAAGGGCTTTTCCCTAAGAACAGATAATGATTAGACCTTTAAGTGTATTTTTATAACATAGATGTAGATTCTGTTATAAACCACCCTCCAGAAGATATATTTTAGGGTAGTATTTGTAATTGCTTGGGTATTTATTTTCCTAATTTGATTAGGGTAGTTTATTTTCAATAGCTTCCTAATTAGACGGTGATTAGTTATTGTTTGGGCTCATATATATTGTCTAAGGGCTTTGCCCTAAGAAGAACAGATAGTGATTAGTAGAATTAGTTAGCCCTAAAGTCTCCCGGATCTCTCTTTTTCTTCTTCTTTTCCCCTTTCTTATGTGCAAATTTCCCCTCAATTCACCCCTTGTAACCTACGGGTTACGACATTGGTATCAGAGCATTACCTTTCCTGCTCCATCACTTCATCGCTGCCATGACCTGACCATGTCAAAAGCCCTTTCCGGTTCTGAGGCCAAGCCTTCAGACGCAGTTGTATCCCAGCTTTCAGCCGAGATGGCCGAACTTACGCAAAAAATTGGGGCTCACGCCATCGAGCGAAAAGCTGACCACAATGGTTGGGCAGAGCAGACTTAGCGGCTCTCAGACACCCTTGCGGCCTTTGCACTGGAGGTTGCTGCCACCATGAAGACCCATTAGGAGTCCTTGGCTGTGCTCATCGGTCGGTGCGACTCCCTGATCATCTCTGTCCAGCAGCTCACGGGACGTCTACTCTCTGTGCTGCCAGCCAACTTGCCACCTCTGGGACCTCCAGTGAATCCGCTTCACCTGTTGCTTCACCCACCATCAACATCGGCGAGTGCTTCTTCCGCCTCACCAGCCTTTGCGTCACGCCCTGCGGTTGAAGTTGGCTGTCAACCGGCAACCCGTTTGTTTGGCCCACTCTTGTTGTCACCCGATGTGGCCACCTTAGACTGTGGCCAGGACCAGGAGGCAGAGAGGCACTACTCTGTCATCGCGGGATCTCCCTTCTGCTGTTCTAGCAACCTGCCAGAGACGGTTGAGCAGGATTCACCAGCTTTCGCCCCTCCGGTTGCCTCTGGGCGCTTCCTTGCATTCCTGTGTGTTCTCACTCACTAGCCGTCAAGATCATCTCTTTCTAGCAAAAACCGCAGCTGCCGACTTCATCTTCCCTTGCTTCGGCCGATCAGGGCTCTCGTAGGGTGCTGCTGGTCTCTGCCGCCGCCTGACAGTCACAAAGAGTTCTTTTGGGCTTAGGGCATTTAACAGGGAATCACACCCGGATGGGCTTTATGTGGTCGGGTCCCACGCTGATTTGGGTGGACCCCGCTCACAAGTCAGGGATTTTAACTCCCATGTGGGTCAGGGCCAATCTCCTTCATGGCCCAGCCCAGCTCAGCTTGCCCCCCTCATATTCCTCCCACAATTCTTCATGGCCCACATTGTCAGCCCATGCCCCAATGCACAAGCACTTACATGAGCAGTTTCTTGACCCTTCTGCAGATTGATGCCCGAGATTTTGATGCTGCTAATGATTATTTGTGGCAGACATGATTTTCATGCAGCCCCTTGCTATGGAAGGCCAAATTTCTACTGTGCCACATGTACCTCTTGCGCTAGGCTGCAGGCGTGGCGGTCATTGACTGAGGATGTCCACTGGGGTATGAAGCTGCAGCTTACTTCAATGAGGGCGCTATCCATGCCTGTCTAGCTCGCTTCACTTTCCCTATCTTTACGGGTGATGAATTGGAGGAATGAGTCCCTCACGCCCAACGATTTTTCTATTTCTATCATACTCCAACCTACAAGCGTATTGATCTAGCTTCCTTCCACATTAAAGGTCGTGCATTACAATAGCTCAAACACTCACATTCCGCATGCTACGTGGGATGAGGTGGAGTGAGCCCTCATTTGCTTCGGGCTTACTGAGGATTACCGTCTCTGTCTTTTCCGTGTTTGTTAAACTACCACCGTCGAAGCTTATCATGATGAATTTGAAATGTTTTCTAATCGGGTTGCCAATTGGATAGAATCCACTTTCATCGATACTTTCCTCGGTGGTTTGAGGCCCAACTTACAGGCTACAATGCGTATTTTTAAGTCACGTACCTTGCCTGAGACAATTTGTGTGGCTTGTATGTGTCAAGAGCAGCTTCAACATCAGTATTATGTTTCACGGGCCTTGATGTCTTCTTGCTCTACTAGTCTAATCATCACTATGGGGTGGACTTGTACTCTTAGTGCTTCGTCTGCTTTGATTCTTAATATGCAGTTATCCTAGGCTAAAATAGAGGCTCGCTGCTCACAAGGATTATGTTATAATTGTGACGAAAAGTATGGCCATGGCCGTCGTCGCAAGACTCTTCATGCTTATATGGTTGAGGATGCGCTTGGCCCCGTTGATTCTCCTTGCCCAGGGGTTGAGTTTGACCCTGCCCTAACTGCCTAGGTAAATGACATGGACCCATACTTGTCTTTTCTGCCTATAGAGGTGGTAAAGTTCTTGACACTATTCTCATCAATGGCTAAATGGAAAAACATCGTGTCATGGTTCTTATTGATATCGGTAGCACTCTTAGTTTTATTAGCATGGTCGTTGCTAAAGAGTTAGGCTTGCATCTCCTAGTGTCCTGCCTTTGATGTTATGGTTGGAGATGGTGCCATGCTTCGTAATATGGGGGTTTGTCGTAAGGCATGTTTGCTTGGTCAAGGCCTTACTATCAAGTTTGATTTCTACGTCTTACCTATCAACAGAGCTGATATAATTCTTGGCATGTGTATATTATAAAAGGTACAATGGACTTTGAACGAATGCAAATGAGCTTTGAGATTGATGGGGTTATATGCCTCCTCACCGCTCAACCCGCATATAAGTTGCACATCATTCAGAGACCTCATCCAAAGTATAATTGGGTCCTTTAGCTTCTTGCCGTTGATGAGGGTATTGATACTTCTGGGCCTTGAGGATAAGGCCTAGTGGAAGCAGTGGTGGATTGTTATGAACCACCCTCTGGAAGATTTATTTTAGGATAGTCTTTAGATTCCTAATTGTTTAGGTATTTATTTTCCTAATTTGATTAGGGTAGTTTATTTTCAGTAGATTCCTAATTAGACAGTGACTAGTAATTGTTTAGGCCTATATATATTGTCTAAGGGTTCTGCCTTAAGAAGAACAGAAGGTGATTAGTAGAAATAGTAGTTAGCCCTAATCTCTCTCTTTTTCTCCTTTTCCCCTTTCTTACGTGCAAATCTCCCCTCAATTCACCCCTTGTAACCTATGGGTTACAACAGATTCATAATATTCTACAAAAGATATGCTTGGGAATTTTGTGATGTTCAAGGGAAAAGGTGGGTTACGAAGGGAATATTCCTTTTTGAAGCCTTGGTTTTGTAAGAATGCTGTGCATGAAGATTTTCTTTCCTTCATCAACAAGTACATAAAAAATGCTCTCTTTTCGGCCTAGGGAAGAGGTTGACTCTGTGGGGTGGATGGTTAAAAACCTAGTATTTCTCTGAAAACAACATCATAAGGAAAACACATTTCTTGCACTGCCATCAACAATGATCATGCATTGTGGCCAACCACTTCTTATGATGGCTGCTAGTCATTGTTAATCATCCATACATTGGTCTATAGTGAGTACCACTGCTGATGCCTGCTGTGGCCAGATGTTAAACACTGGATTTTGTGCTTAACCTTTGGTCTCCTAGGAGCATGCTTCTGCCATCTTGTGGACTATATTTTTCTATGCAATCCCTACAATTGGAACAAACTTCTTTTTATAAAAATTCTGTTTATGATGAGCAGTTTCTCATTTCACAGATGTATAAAGAAGATCTTTAAGGTCTCCTAATGTCTGAAACTGTGCAATGTAACTTTACGATGATGTGTAGGGATTTTTCTCAATATTAATGGTTGAATAATTTGTTTGTGAATCTTGCTAGTTTGGTCTAGGATAGAGGCTGTAGATGCTTATTAGAGGGTCATTCTTGGCGTGGTAGGCCCAAGTCTGACATTTGAACTGAGCTCAGTCAAGCTAGGCCATCAAGCAGTCCTTATAACCCCCAATCACATATTAAGTTCTTGACAGCCTTATAGTTTTCGACCAGTTTTGTTGTGGGACATGATCTTTGTGAAGAAAAATGTTTGGAAGACCTAGCATCTCTGTTTTTCTTCAGTTTTGTTTTGCTTATTTGTGCATCATTTGACTTCCTTTCATTCTTGTTAGGTGAGGAGGAAGAACAGATAGATCCTGAAGTTAGTTCAACAAGCAAGAGACGCCGTAGTTCTAGGAGTTTTAAAGTGAAGAAATCAACTGGGAACAAGTGTGGTCATCACTATAACTTGATTGTCTGTAACTTTTTTGACTTATACGATGATTAGGTCGTTGCAATGTTTGAAATAAGTCATTCATTATTGGGATTTTCGTGACTTCCAATAGGATTTCTTCTGCTGTTTGCGCTGTCCTTCAGAAACTCTGTTCCATTATTGGTCTACTTAGGGATTTGCTATTGATAGAAAAGTTGCCAGACACTTGCATTGTACAGTTGGTAAAGACAAGTTTCACAACCTTCATGGTGGATAACATCCAAATCTTGCAGTTGAAGTCCATAAGTTTGATAAGTGGGGTATTGAATCTACTCTTCTCTTGTCCTAGAGCATTTTCTTCAGTCTAATTTTTTTCTTCTTTTTAATCTATAGAAGTTGCTCTTTATTCTCTGTTCTTTAGGTGTTTGCTTCATATATGCAACACAGGAGTTTTGTGATTGACGAAATGTTTCAGCTGCTGTGTAAGCTGCCATTTTCAAAGAAGGCCCTCAGGGCTTACCATTTACGTGAAGAACAACAGCAGATTCAGATGATTACTGCTTTGTTGATTCAGCTGGTTCAGTCTAGTTCTAACCTTCATGAGGTTATAGAGAAATTTTTTGGCAGTAACTCTGGCCCTGAGCTCTTAGTTGATTCAAACTATCCAATCAAGTGTCACGAAGCTGGAACAGGTTCTAGCTGTCTTTTTTGGACACGTGTTGTTCAGCGGTTTACCACTGCGAAAACCCAGACTCAAGATATATCTGAAATCAAAGTGATCATTGAGAACCTGGTTGCAGATTTGCTGACAACTCTGAATTTACCTGAGTATCCTGCTTCTGCTCTTATACTTGAGGTGACTAGAAAGAACTGACATAAATTTCTTTTCTATTTCATATTCATGTTACTAAAAGCGATTTACATGCAGGTTTTATGTGTACTTCTGCTCGAAAATGCTGGGTTGAAATCGAAAGATATCTCTGCACGGTGCATGGCTATTGATCTTCTTGGGACAATTGCTGCTAGATTAAAACGTGATTCTGTCCTAAGTAAGAGGGATAAATTCTGGATGTTAGAGGAGTCTCATGAAAATTCTGCGGGTCCCTCCAAGAAGCAGAAATTTTTTTGTGCCATTTGTCATGAAGGGCGAAGTCAAAATCATTTGATTATATGCCAATGTTGTGAGAGGCAATTTCATGCAGATTGTGTGGGAGTTCCTTCAGAGGAAGATTTTCCAAACAGTTGGCTTTGTCAGTTGTGTCTTTGTAAAAAGCAACTTATAGCCTTGACCTCTTACTGCAAATCATTTCAAAGTGAGGGTTCTGTGAAGAATGAGGAGGGCAGTAAAGAAGCTTTTGATGGAATTGCATGGATTGAGGTTGTTCAACAATTACTTCTAAACTACCTTCAAGAGTCCAGTACTTCAGATGATGCACATCTCTTTGCATGCTGGTATGTGCTGATATGACTACAACTGAAATCGTGGTTCTGAAATATTAGAATAGTTCAGATATCTGTGACCATTGGCGCAGATTTAGGACGATTGGTGCAAAGCCTGATGCTCATTGTTTATTCCAACAGTTGGCTGCTGCTTGCTGATTGGTTCCAGCACCTCCATTGTCATATCTGTAGGCAGCAGGCACTGTCATAGATATGGGCAGACTTGGCAACTTTAAACCATTGTCTTCTTACAAGGCATCTTGTGTGTTGGTCGATCTTGTATGGGTTATTGAGATTTTACACTGTCTTGCAGGAATTATCTGTGTCAGTGGTACAAGGATGATCCAAAATCACAGGATAAATTCATGTATTACCTTGTCAGATTAAAATCAAAAACCATTTTACGGGACTTTGGGCCTGCTTCATCTTTGCTGACAAGGGAATCTGCCAAAAGATTATCATTGGCTTTGGGACAAGACAATTCCTTTGCTCGGGGATTTGATAAAATTCTTTATGTTCTTCTGGTAAGTGTTTGCATGCTAATAATGATTATAATTACTAGTTGCGATGTTCATATTTTTTCTGGTAAACAAATATATGCTGTTTCTTTTGCTTACTAGTATTCTGACCACAGTTTGACTTCAGGTAAGCTTAAGAGAGAACTCTCCGATTCTAAGGGCCAAGGCTTTACGGGCAGTAAGTGATAACCTGTATACTTTTTTCCTTCCTGAGTAAAATGCTATTGTATTCTGATCTGACTGCTCTATTTTCCTTGTTACTAATAGGTCAGTGTTATAGTGGAGGCAGATCCTGAAGCATTGTGTGAAAAAAATGTTCAGTCTGCTGTTGAGGGAAGGTTTTGTGATTCTGCTATATCTGTACGTGAAGCTGCTTTAGAACTTGTTGGTAGGCATATTGCATCACACCCTGATGTTGGCTTAAAGGTATACAAATTATTCATTACAAGGCTTCCATGTTTACAGACAGGAAAATATCAATAGAATTTTTTTTTCTTTTTTCTTTTGGTAGTATTTTGAAAAGGTTGCTGAAAGGATGAAAGACCTGGGAGTTAGTGTCCGTAAGCGTGCTATTAAGATAATACGGGACATGTGCACTTCAACTCCAGATTTCCCTGAATTTACAAGTGCATGCATTGAGATCATTTCTCGTGTCAATGATGATGAAGCTAGTATACAGGTCTGCACCAATGCATATTCTTTTTGTATAATGATATTAATTTAAATCAGCATTAGTTGCGTTTGAGTTCACTCATTGGAAAAAGAGACTCCGGTTGATATATGCAATGTGTTTGTAGTACTTTTTCTCCTGAATGCCAGATATTTCATTAGTCCTAGCGTTACTTTTAAGTTCATTTTGGTATATTAGAACATTAATATTGCTTGCTATTTGGACTTGTTTGTTTTTTACAAGCATCCAATTTCTAATTTTTATTATTTGCATCTGGTAGGATCTAGTCTGTAAAACGTTTTATGAGTTCTGGTTTGAAGAGTCAGCTCGAACTCAGACGCATTTTGTTGGAAACGGAAGCCTCGTGCCATTGGAGGTAGCCAGGAAGACAGAACAAATTGTTGAGATGTTGAGAAGGATGCCCAGTCACCAGCTTCTTGTCACTGTTATTAGAAGAAATCTGTTGCTTGATTTTATTCCGCCGTCTGCTAAAGCTGTTGGAATTAATGCAGTTGCTTTGGCGTCTGTTCGTAGACGTTGTGAGTTGATGTGCAAGTGCTTATTGGAGAAAATATTGCAGGTTCCCAGATACCAGTTTTTTAACTTTGAAATATGGCTGTCTTAAGATTTGTTGGGTAATATTTTGTTCTTTTTAGGTGGAAGAAGCAACTAATGAAGAAATTGAAGTTCGTGCACTACCTTATGTGGTAGCATTGCACGCTTTTTGTATGGTTGATCCAACACTATGTGCTCCAGCTGCAGATCCTTCACAATTTGTGGTTACTCTCCACCCTTATCTTAAAAGTCAGGTGTGAATTTTGCTTATAATTGACTTCTAAAACTGAGCTACACTTATTTGGCCGTTGTTTTTATTATAAATATGTTTTTTCCTTTATCTGTTTCTATATTCTTTGGTGATTCTTCATTTCAATCAGTATTACTGTCATTTTGTCATTGTCATATAACTGTTGCTATATTTTAAACACGGATTTTGCTTAACTCTTTGTTTAATTTGGGGCCACGTGTTCAGTGTTCTGTGTCTCACTTAAGTCACTGCCATTTTCTTGACTCTGCTTATACTTGCACTCTTTCGTTGCCACCTTACATGATTCTTCTTTACTTCGATTTAATTGCACTGATTGGAAAGTACTGTGTTGTGGTGTGATGCTTTTTGACTTGTTATAAGTGCAGTATTCTATTTTACGGGCCAAATGTACTCTGATATCCATTTGTATAAATGACTAGATCATGTAAAGGCTTTAAGTTCATCTCTGATGATGAAGCTAGACTGGAAACAATGGAACTATTTGAATTTCTGTGATGAAAGGATGAATTACAAGCTCGAATCCACATGTGAGCCTTCAAATCCAAGAAGGAAGTTACGGGAAGATGGAGCTGAATCCACAGCTCGAGCTGAAGTCCATGACCAACCCTCTAACAGCAGATTTCTAGGAAAATTTTCGAATTCCAAAATCAACTGCCTAGCCTTCCCTCCACTACCTATTTATAGCTATTGATCCCTTTGCGTAACCAACTCTGACAGAAATAACTGACAGAAAGAAGTTAATTACAGAAATGCTGTTTCCTTACAACTAACTCACTCTACTGATTAAACACAGTAATAACAGTACCTATTAGTAATTGACTCAACTAAATAGTAATTGACCCAACTGGCCTGCATTACTTGAATAACAGTTTCGTTTTAATAACCTATATATCTGTGTTATCTGCATATCAAGGTTATAATTGTTTGTCTTTCATACATATGTGATGCTTTTTCCTGTTTTAATGTATCATTTGTGTGAGCTATAGTTGTGTTTAGTGAAACTTTTAGGAGCTAAGATTGTAAATGGTAGCATGTTATGACGTCTTCTGTATATTTTCATGTTTTTCCCTCTGTTTTAGTTGCTTTAGATATGGGTTTGAATTCATCTTTTAATGATGAAAGATAAAATGAAATGAATCAAATAATTTTTAAATATGTTTTAGATGAAAGTATTTGAAAACAGCTTGTTGGTCTGTGGAGAACCCTCGGAATTAATATTAATTCTGTTGCCTATTTGGTCTACTTCAAATTTCATGCTTTTGAAATTGAGGACTTTTATTTAATTTTATCTTGGTAGATGTATGCTTTCAGCACGTGTTGATTCTTTTCTCTTGTGGTAGGTTGACAATCGAGGAGTTGCACAAATGCTAGAGAGCATAATCTTTGTTATAAATTCTGTTTTACCTCTTCGGAAGCCACCGCAAAGTGTTGTTGAGGAACTGGAACAAGACCTTAAGCATATGATCTTTCGGCATTCCTTTTTGACAGTGGTGCATGCTTGCATAAGGTATTTATGTTCTACACATTGATTAATGTGAAAATTGGCTTTGCTGCAAGGTTTTTTAGTATTGTTTTCCTTCTCATCCTTATTGTAGAGTGTTTTCTTGAAATGTTTCCCTTTGTCACAAGAATATTACTGATATGCTTAAACAGCATGAGCCACATATCATTGAATAATGTAGAAATTGACATGCCATTTCCACTTCACATTGATACATCATTCTCATTACTGCAGGGAGTCAATACTCTGTCATTCGACCTTACCGTATAAAATTTTTGTAGTCACCTCATGCATCAAGAATTTTTTTAACTCCATTAATTTTCCTTAGGCCTTCTTCTTTTGCTTTTTTCGAGGCCCCTACAAACCACTCATTGATTGTAAATCAGTAAATGGCTTATTCTTATCTACTGTCTATTATAAAGTGGCATGTTGAGGAAATTGTTTTTATTGTCTATTGTAAGGTGCCTTTATTGTATATTAATTCCATCTTTCTTCTCACAGATGTCTTTGCTCATTGAGCAAAATTGCTGGAAGAGATGCAACTGTAGTTAAAAGTCTTATTCAGGTCTTTTTTAAACATCTAAGTGTGCTTGGTAGCGACAACAAGCAGGTGATTTTTTTTACCCGATCAGTTTTTATGAAATTTTCTGAGTGCACTCCATATGGGTTTAGAGAGAAGAATGAGATTGGTGAAGCAATCCTTGAGTTTGAAATAATGGATTTTGAATACTTATTTTAAGAAAAGGTGAGAGCATTCTGTGCCCTTGAAGAGGGGACCCAATAGGAGCTAAATATATTTTTTTTAACTAGAAGAAAGGATAGATCTACTATAAAAAATGTAAGGTTATGAAAAGCGATTCCTTAGCCTCAGCACATATATTAGTTGTTTTAGATGTCCATGCAAAGGGATTGAGGACGGAAAGAGGGACAAAGTAGAGCCAAGGACTAGATGGGGGAACTTGAAAAGTGAAAAACAAACATTTTTGTGGCGAATTGAAGGAGCAAGGAAATTAGAGTTTGGGTAAGGAACCCACGAGAATTTGGAGTAACGTGGCCAGTTGTGTTAAGAAGGCTAGCAAAGGAAGTCTTAATGAAGTAAAGAGGATGAACACAAAGAAACATGGTGGTGGAGTGAGGTCGTCCAAGGAGCCATCAAGGAAAAGGAGTGTTCCTTCGAGGAGTTGGGAGAGATGTAGAAGGTTTAGAAGCGTGGGGAAAAGGTTGTTTAGCGAGATTAGGTTTGAGGCGTCTGATACCAGTACAATAAGTTAGGAACTAGGGAAGGGGAGAGGGACATATATATAAGATAGCTAAATTAAGAGATGAGTGATTTAAATCAAGTAAGGTGCACTAAGAGTAGAGATCAAAGAGTTCTAGACTTCTAGGAAAAGATGAGGAAATTAAGGAGGGATGATGAAGGTATGTCCAATGCTTATTAAACAGAGAGTAGTGGCTGATATATTGGGTCTAGTCTTGTTAAGGATGTAATTTGAAATAGGAGATATAAAGTAGAGGAAACAGAAGCAACTTTGATGAAGATGAGAAATAAAACCTTAGGACTTGGCGACATTTTATTGAGTATGAAGTGTATGTAGGCTTATTATGTTTGACTAAGCTAGTTAATAAGATATGGAAGTCGAAGAGGATGCCAGAGGAGTGAAGTTACCCGATATATAAGAAGAAAATGAAAATCTTAAGTTGTACAAACTGTAGGGGGTGTCAAGCTTTGTGACATACTATGAAGTCTTGGGAGAAAGCAGCAAGAGGATGTTGAGAAAAATGATTAAGGTTATGGAGAACAAATATTGCCTCTATTTGACCATAGATTTAATGAAAGCCTCCAGAGAGCTTATTTGGAGTGTTATTAATTAGACAAGAACTGTAAGGGGGTACATAGATATTATCCAAGTTACATATGATAGCGTATAGATTGGGATAAAAACAATTGGGGGAGAAATCAGGGAGTTCCCATTCAAAGTAGGTCTACATAGTCAGCCTTGTGCCCTTGTCTTTTTTGTGTTAGTCATAATGTGATAATTGCTCTAGGGATCTATGGTGCATGTTTTCGCTGGATGACCTAGTCTTAGTTGACGAGACCAAACTAGGATTAAATGCAATGTGAGAGAATTGTGGAGGGAAGCCTCAAAATAAAGAACCTTTAGAATAAGTAGAACTAAGTCGGAGTATATAAGATTCAACTCTAATGAATGTAGAACTACAGATGGACCCTATTTATGTTAGATGTGCGACAAGTGCCAAGGTATGAGCAATTTTGCTATTTATGCTTTATTATTCACAAGGGATGAAATATAAATAGTAATGTGTAACATAAGATAAAGGAACCCTTCCCAGTAAGGATGACTACGAAAGACTAACACCCATTTATGCCGGATACTTCTAGCCTAACAGGTATAAAATGTTCGTGACGAGTTGTCAGCATTTGCATTTGCATTTTCACTTCCCAAAAGATATCTTATGCAAATTAATCATAATCAAGAAGCGTTTTTTCCCAACAATTTGGGGTTGGCGACATGGATCTTACGCCTCCAATCTAGCCTGTTTTGAGCTAACTTTTTTTTGTAAGAGATAGCACAATTATATCCTTATTAATTCTATCCAAGTTCTCTTAGGCCTCCTTCTCCCTCCCCCTCTCTTGACATCTTTCTCTGCAAATTAATTTTCAAAATTGAACCTACAAAAGGAACTACCAAAACCTCTATCAGATCTGTCTCTAATGGCACAAATCTGCTCCTCCATCAGTTCCACTTCTAATGGTGTCAAATCTGCCTTTATGCCAAGCCCTTCCCTCTGTGGGCCTTTTACGGCTAGCTGACCCCTCTGCCCATCCACCATGCCCTCCATTCCTCTGCCAACTCCTCTATTAGGCATCGCTCCAGCCCTTTGCTCCCTCCCTGCCAGGATTCTCGGACCTTCAATTGGCCCTACACCTAGGGGTGCTAACAAGCCGAGTTGAGTCGAGTTTTGGAACTCGGCTCGGACTCATAGTTTTGGGTATTGGTTCGAGCTTGGCTCAAACTTGATCGAGCTGTCAA
Organism: Saururus chinensis; assembly: GCA_035235625.1. Lineage (NCBI taxonomy): Eukaryota > Viridiplantae > Streptophyta > Magnoliopsida > Piperales > Saururaceae > Saururus > Saururus chinensis. The sequence goes on along the minus strand of CP141148.1, from coordinate 27,627,176 downwards.
TCATCTAGCTCGAACTCGGCTCAAGAAGGAAACCAAAAACTTGTCTCATGCTCAAGCTTGAATTAGTATATAGTGACCGCATAACTTAGCTCGAATTTGGCTCGTTTATGACGTTGCCAAAAAGAACAATCTCCTTGACCACTTTACCTATAATGCCTTTTGTGTTGAGCATTTTATTAAATAAATATGTTCTCATAATTTAAATACATTTTTTTATCAAATATAATTTTGTCACTCCGTCATTAAAGTTGTACGCTTAGCCATGTTATTTTAAATAATATTTATACTTCTTTATATTGATCATATATTTTAATGCATGAAAATGGTGCAAAAACTTAATATTTCTACCACATTATATATTAATTGCTTGGTAAAAAATAATATTATCAAATACTCCGTCTTAAATTAATAACTCCATTTGGTTTTTTTAAAATGAATTAATTTTAATTTATTTTTAAAAACTAAATGGAGCTATTAATGTAAGACAAATGGAGTATTTATAGATACAGTATTGTGCAGAATTGCCATCATTTACTAAAAACTCATATGTTTGTAAATAAACAACTAAAGTATAAATAATATTATGTACTTATTTATTAGCTTTCTTTTCTAATATTTTTATTTGTGGTTATGCTATATCTTGTGTTTGTATGTTTAACCACATATGCATCTTTTAATAGTCTTCTATAAATATGTCACTATTATTAGCACATATGTACTCCCTCCGTACCATTAAAGTGTTCATATATTTGTATTATATATATTTTGTAGTAGTTTTGTACGAACATGTCATTATTATTAGCACATATATACTATATGTATATGTGGCATCACAACCTTTTCTACATACTCTAACCTTCATTTGGTTGTATGAAATATATTTATTATTTGATAACCTAAATTTTCTAAATCTTTGTATTCACTTTTTACTTTAAGTGACATCTTATAACCACCAAAAAGAAAAAATTAGTGCCTTTGTGGTTAACTACATTTGTGTATGAGATATTATATATGAATATATATTATTTATTTCTATTATACATAAATATGAATTTTAGTAAATATCTAATATATATATATATATATATATATATATAATGTCTCTTTATAACATTTACTTCCAAATAATTTATATTGTGTAATGTGTAGGGGTGCTAAGGAGCCAGGTCGAGTTGAGTTTTAGTACGTGGGAACATAAATTTGATGTTTTGTCGTCTTAGACCCATCCCAAATAAATATAAATTACCCTAATATTATGAAAAAAAGAGACTCCATGACTCAATAATAAAAAATATTTAAAAAATTATTGTAAAATTCGAATTTCTAAGGATTCCAATAGTAGTTCTCATAGAAAATTTGAAAAGATATATCATAATTTGTTTGATATGTAAATATAGTAAATAATATTACCATAACATATTGCCTAATGATTAACATATTGTTTGATATGTAGTACAATATATCCTTTTTACTCGGTTGTACTATATATGTATATACTTTATTAAATTTTATTTCTATGATATATCTAAATTTCTATAAATATCACATGTGGACATGTGTATAATGTGTCTTTAAATGTTTATTTCTCAAAAATATACATGATGGTGATATAAGCCAATACTCAATTCATAGACATTATATATTCATTAATAACATATAAATTTGTAATATATATGTATATGTTATAAATGTAAATTGAGATTGATAATTGTGCATATGTATACATAAGTATCAATATGTATTTTTATATATTATAAAATATATTTACGAATTTCATTCAAGTATGAGCCGACTTCGAGCCGAGGCGAGTTCGAGTTGAGCTAGGGTATGCTTGAACTCAACTCAAAAATATTCCGAGTTCGAGCTAAGACACTTCGAGTCGAGCCATATTTGAGTCGAGGCTAGTCGAGACACTTTTGCTCCTCCACCTTTCATTGGACAAGACCTTCTACACCATTCATAACCCCTTCTGCTTTGCCACTTCACTAGGTCCTCCACATATCCACGATGCCCTTCAATCAACCTCCTCCACTCCTCCAGGCTGCCAGTCCGTCCACAAGAACAGGCCGGTGGCTGAATTTGGCCACCACAGGGCTACTGAAAGTGGTGATACTTTACACAGTAAATTTATATTGTGAGGCATGCATAGTAGATATTTACTGAGTGGACTACCACATTAAATTTATACTGTGTATGACCTGCTATACCTGGTAGCAAATTGACGAAGCTTGTGGTGGCGACAGCGATGACTACATAGTTGTGGAGGTGATAGTGATGGTGGTGGCAATGATAGTAGTGGGATGGTGATGGCAGAGGGGTGACAAAGGTGAAAGTGACAACGGAGAGGTAGCATAGGTGATTATGGAGAGGTGATGGTGGTGGAGGCAACTGGAGTGGTAGAAGTTGTGGTCATGGTGCATGGGCTGGTGTGGGCAATGGGTTAAGAAGAAAAAAAAGTGGCAGTGGCAACAACAACAAGAAGGTGAAAGTGATGGTGGTGGAGATTGCGATAGTGGTGATTGGGTGGTGTTGTGGCGGAGATGTGGGAATGGAGGAAGAAGTGAAAAGAAGAAAGAAAAAGCAAAAGGCAAAAAAGGGAGGGTAATATTGGTATTTTTGTAAAAAAGTTTGCAATCCTATAGAATGGCAGGACTTTTTGGGTAAACAATAGGAATCAGACAAGTGACTGATATAGTCACGATGTCTCTGTATGCAATGGTAATTAAGGGTGACTCTGAGGTCTGAGTGAGAATTTTTTCTAAGGTAAATGCGGATGAGCAAAGTGGAGAACCACTTTGGAATGCTGTATGATAGCTGCGTCCATCTGAGCTTAAGAGAAAACTCCATAGGACAACAGTAAGACATGTAACTGATGGAATGGACTGTTGGGCCCAAAGCAAAGTCATGTACATTAAAATAAGTGTTTCTGGAATGAGGCTGTTAAGGTGGATGCGTAAATAATTAAGAGGGATCAGATTAGAAATTAAAAATGAACTTAGGGGTAGCATGTATAGGGTAGAAACTAAGGGAGTGTAAGAGGTGTGGGCATTATATTATGAAGACCAAGGCAATGCCGCGGTAAGGTCAGGAGGGCATGCAAGTTGAAGGGGCCAAAAGAAGGAAAGCATGACTTGAGAGGATATAGATGGAGTTATTAAGACATAATATGGCTAGGCTATCTATTACAAATGAATTGGCAAGAAATAGGCTATGATGGAGGTGCAAGATCCATGTTGTATACCTCAAATTGTTGGAATAAGGTGTTTCATATTTCTGATTCCGATTCTGATTATAATAGAGCTATACATCCCTCCTAATCATCCCTTCTCATCTCCCATTGCTAGAGGATATGAGTATCAGACATACATACTCATGTTTTGCAATATCCGAGATATATCTGTATTTGTTGCTTGACCAATTCAAGTTATGGGTGAAGATTGTATCTTCCCCAATATCAAAGATATAAGTGTGAAATCTGAGATATATCTCAAATATTGGCAATATATTTGCTATATTTGGCAAGATCTTGGGCCCACTCCCACTTTCCATTTGATAAATGTAATTTATGTTAGTATAGTATAATCACATGGTGTTATGATTGTTTGCGATTAGTATTAGGGCTTTAGATGTTAATATATGCTTAGATTTTGTGAAAATACATTTGGCTTGCCCATGTTTTTCCCAACATCTCCGATATGTCTTATTTTAGGTTATCGATATATCTTCAATAAAAGATATTGCAAACCATGTACACAGTGACATCTGACTTCATTTGATGGTGGGGAGGTGAGAAGAAATGATGAAGAAGTCTATTGGGCGGGGGTGGGGGAAAGTGATGAAAAGCATTTCCCTTCAAGAACACCAAACACTTTCTTTCATCTGATGAATAGTTTTTTTTAAAGCTTGAAAAGAGTTATAGCCATAACAGAGAGCAAACACCGTGGAAGTCCTCCAGAGCATTCACAACAGAAGCAGGACTCCTGAACCTCACACAGGATCCCACAGAAGGAGCCATACAAGGCTACCAGATTAACGTTGGCTCAAATTCATAGAGCCTTACAAACACACACATGCAATCCCCTTCCCAAACTGGGGAATGTCATGACACAAGCACAAAACATGAAACAAACATAAAGGCTCTGTATATTCTCTGACATTGATCATGCCACATGGTAACCATGCTCACTGCAGTCACCTCGAACTCTATTGCCTTGGGCTATCTCCAAAGGTCGGTCAAAAGCTAATAGATAAGAACAAATGATCGCCCACAGGGAGGTGAGAACAACAGAGATCTACTCCTATGCTAGGCGGCTGAGCGCATAACCTGAACTCCAAGGACCTTGACCCATATCAGTGAATAGATGGGGCATGCCTGAGAAGACCAACAGCCAACCTGGGATGGACCTTGACCCATCAGCCATGGGGCCAAATGGGGCACACCCACATTGGAGAAATAAGACCATCATCAAAGGAAGAATGATGATGGAAGGGAGGACAAACCAAAGCATACTAGAAGCATTGGCTCTGGTGGTGGAAACAATGGTATGAAGAGCAAATAGATAGGGAAACTGAAGGCGGAAAGCTGTGGGACGAGCCAGGGGTATAACGGGTAAAGCGGGTGGGTGGGGAGTGACTATGAAGTCACAGCTGGAGGAGTGTGGATGGAGGCCGAGGCTGAGGGAAGATAATGGTTAAAGGTTGGGGCTGAATCATTTGACTGAAGGAAAAAGGAGGGGCTTTTTGGGGGTTCGATTTAAAGGATGAAAGGAAAAACAAAAAGAAATGGCGAGGCGTTAAGGGTGGTAAAGATGGAGAGGAGTAAATAGATGAAAGGGCTGGCCAAGGATGGGGAGGACAGAATCCACTAGCTCACAGCAGAGCAAAAAGGGCCCAACCTGGCTCCTACACCGGCATCAATGCTGATGCTGATGCCGACCCAATAACCGGGCTAGGTCAGCCTGGACTGTGTAGGGAGGGCCCAAAGGAGGGGGAGGGTGAGGGGGAAGGAGCAACACAAGGAAGCGTTTTTAATGCTCTGCTCTGACAATGAGTCCAGTGTAAGGAACACACGGGAGCCCTTGAAATTTGAGATTGATGGTGCACACATTAGCGCTAACGTATGCTAACATGTGCACTGTCGATGTTATTGATGAAGGGTTCTTATGCATTCCTTACGCTGGGTTCATTGTTAGAGCGGAGCATTAAAAATGCTCCCCACAAGGAGGGGTGGTTGCATATGCTGCATGCTGGGGGCTTGAGGAAAGAGAAGCGGGCTTGAGGAAAGAGGCAGAGCTTCTCTTGATACAAACATTTTTGGAGAGTGGGCTTTCTACTACTAAATAGTTGGTTTAATTGCATGGATGGACATAAATGTTTATACAACTCCTTTGTTTAAAAGCCTCAAACATTAAGCTTCTTTAGCTTTAACTAAACCATTTCCAAACAAATGTGGAAGCCAGCTATGGATTTATCTGTTGGGATATTTGCAAGAATAACTTGCAATACCCTTTATATCTAGAGTTCCTGTACTCACTAGCTGAGTGGAGAGAGAGCCATTCTCCAAAGTATTCCGGAACCAGAGAGGGAAACGAATGTGGGATCCAAGATGAGCTGGGTGGGATGCTACAGAATCAACATAATACACTCAGTAGGCAGAGGAGGTGTTGGTTCGAGCATACCCTCCTGATCCTCCCTGCAGCTAATTTCCAATCGGACGCTCGATTGTTGGTGATATTTGAGTGCATAAAGGCTCTGACTGCATGTTTGGAAAATACCTTTTTCCATGTATTTATGCATGATTTTGCACTAAAGCTTCAAATTTGTGCTAGATTTTACACTTCTTTTGTCTTTAATAACTGAATGATGATGAAAGTAATTTCCATGTTTGATCTTCCAGCAAATTGGACGGTCTCTTTTCTGTCTTGGACTGCTTGTTCGCTATGGCACTGAGTTGATGACTGCCAGTTGTAGTGAAAATGTTCACGTCAAGTGTGTCATTTTGCTCAAGAACTTTCTTAATATGGAGGATTTCGGCATAAGGCTTCGAGCTTTGCAGGTTTGTGCATCTCAGTTTATCTAAGTTATAATGTACTCTTTGTTATTCTGACATAATTGTACTTGTTTTTTAGGCTCTAGGGCATGTCTTAATTGCGAAACCAGACTATATGTTGAATGAAGACATAGGAAGTATAGTAGAGAATGCACTGTCATCTGGTTCTGAATCTTTGCTTAAGGTACAATTTTTGGTTTGCGTTGTTTTTTTTTTTTTTTGCTTTCTTGTTCTTTTATTCTGATGTCTTTTTTTTTTAAACAGATGCAGGCTTTGCAAAATTTGAATGAATATCTTCTTGACACAGAAAGCAAAATGGGAATGAATGATGATAGTAATGGCAAGGCTAACTATCCTGAAGCAACTGGGTACAAAGTGCCTGTGGCTGCTGGGGCAGGTGATAGTAACAATTGTGGGGGAATAATTCAATTATATTGGAACAGCATATTGGATAGATGCATGGATATGAATGAACAAGTACGTCAGTCTGCAATTAAGGTGAGGCCTTTACAGAATTTTCTGGTGTTTATTGAGATTTCAGTTACCAAACATAACATATTAGTACGTGATCTAAATGCAATTTCTGAGTTTAAATGGGAGAAATCTAATAAAATATTGCCGTGACTTTGTAATGGGGTTTGTTTCATGTAAGAACTTAGAATGAATTTGGATGTCATTATGTCCACTGCCTACTATCTAAGTTGACTCTGTTTATGTGCTTATAACTAACTGATGAAGATGGCATTTGAGAATGTGTACCATGGGTTCGCCATATTTTTAGTTGACTTTGTTTATGTGCTTATAAAATTGATCAAGATGGCATTTGAATGTGTACTATGGGTTCTTCATCTTTAAAAAATTGCCTTCTGGGGACATGAATGGGTGATCTGTTGTACATATCTGTAACATTGATATTGCTTTTGTATTTGTTTCATTCATTTCTTTGTACAAGATTTCTGTTTCCTGTGATTTCTGATACATCCAAACTGGGATGCTAAGTTAATCACAACGTTATTATTGCAACATTTCTTTTAGCTACCATTGTTTGTGCTATCTCTAATTAAAGGAATAATAATTTTCGGATCGCAGTTGTTGCTTTTGTTTCATGCACTAGATATTCTTTAACTATGTATCCTATTGTGATCGTTTGAATTATGTCTTGAAGTAGATTGTTGAAGTTGTGCTTCGTCAAGGATTGGTTCATCCAATGACTTCAGTCCCATACCTTATAGCTCTTGAAAATGACCCACAGGATGCCAATTCGAAGTTGGCACATCACTTGCTGATGAACATGCACGAGAAGTATGCTAATAATTTCCACGAAGACTAGTTTATCACTGCTTTATTGTTGTTCTCTAGGTTGCTTAATTTGCGATATCATAGCTGATGGTAGACATTTACAGGTATCCTGCCTTTTTTGAAAGCCGTTTAGGTGATGGACTACAGATGTCATTCAGTTTTGTTCAATCACTTATCAACGAAAACAAGCTACCGGGTAACCTTAAAGGGAAATTTGATGGTGGTGTTTTTGCTTATGCAAAGACTGGAATATCTAGAGTTTACAGACTTATTCGAGGAAATCGGGCTTCACGAAATAAGTTCATGTTTTCAGTGGTTCAGAAGTTCAATTTTGGCTCCTGTAATGTGTCCTTAATACCCTTTCTGATGTAAGTATTATCAACACATTCTGATATTGGCTGCTCTTTTGTAATATGCGGGATTAGTGCTATATGCTGAAAGACACTGATTGTTGTCTTGGGTAATTATATTAGGGGTTGTCATCGAGCTGTTGTTTCTTTCTGTTATATATATACTTGGTGAAATGGATTATCTTGTCTTGTATTGGCAACTTTGCCATTTTTGTGGAAGATTTATGGTGGACCATCAAAGGCATTTTGTAAACACATATCTATCAAGTAGCTACTCTAGTAATGATTTTTATGGCAGAGAGGGACTAGATGTATGACCCCCTTGGATGATTTGTACTCCCTCTGTTGTTTTTCCTCATAGTTATATCATTCGGTGGATATCTTCTTGTACTTATTTTCTCTTAGAGCTTTACCCTTAGAAATGGAGCTTTGTCCTTCGTTATATGTGCTCATAAGCAGCATTATTAAGCACAATGATTTATCTTTTTTTGTACACTTTCTCTTAGCAGTGTTGCATTGTTACAGGTACTGCTCGGAAATTCTTGCTTCCTTGCCGTTCACAACTCCTGATGAACCTCTTTATCTGATTTACACAATAAATCGTGTCATCCAAGTGAGAGCTGGGGTTGTTGAGTCAGAAATGAAAGCTTTAAGTTCTTATCACGGGAAAGCTGCAAAAATTTCTGAAGAAAATGGAACAACTCTACCTGAATCACACACACAAAATAATTTCGATAATGCAGTCACTCATGCTGCAAATGGCTATGGATTGCCTGCAGATAGTTCTTGCACAATCCCCAGGGATGATTTACTAAAATTTCAGGTGAGCATTGGAACATGGAATTTCAACATATTGCGTGTATTTATTTTAAGATTAGAGATTTGTATCCCAAATTGTACTTCCTTCTTAAAATTATCTCATTGAAAGAAAAAAATGTTGGATTGACGCTATAGCTACTAAAATTCATTTCTCACCTGCCAAAGTTATCAACTGTGGTTTGGTATGACTGACTTTGCTTGGGTAATGACCTTCAAAAACCTCATTGTTTTAGTGGGTTTGGACTTGCAAAGCTTTTTGTACTTTTGAGTCCAGCGAATTTTACCATTATTGGGCTAACTAACAATGTTCTTCGGTTCATTTAGGCTAATTGTTATATTGCAATAGCTTTGCAACTTCTTCTGAAGCTGAAGAGGCATTTGAAAGTTGTGTATAATCTCAATGATGCTCGCTGTCAGGTACTTCGGTTTCTCTTGATGTGGCTAGTTACCCACAACTTTTGATGAGAATATTATGACGTCTAAGCAACAATCTCTTGCAGGCCTATTCACCAAATGACCCCTTAAAGCCGGGAGAAGCTCTCTCCAAGCAAAGCATCCCTTTTAACATAAATGAACCTACAATTAGTTTGCCGTCAACCTATGAAGAAATGATTGTCAAGTATCAGGTATCCTTTCTTATGCAAAATTTCTCATGGTTTTTAGAATTGTCAAGTTAAAAAGGGAAGTTGGCTAATCACATTGTACGGTAGGAAATTACTCATCCAGATCCGGATGGCTATGAATATAGATCACACTATCAGCACTCCAACCTCATAATTATGTGCTTTAAGCAAGGAGGTGTTAAATGTTGACCATAGTCTTGCAGTCTTCTTTGTCTTCGTTTTTAAAGCTTATGGGCATGATACAAGGAGTCTTGTGAACTCCCTAACTGCCCGACTACAAAATTATGACCCAGCTCTATTAGGTGGACTTTGATGTTGACCACCATACCATATGTTGCTCGTGATATTCTAAAATCTCTTGCCATCTCCGCTCTTTAGGAATTTAAAGCATCGCTAAAGGAGGACACTGTGGATTACTCCATATACACAGCTAGCATCAAGCGGAGGCGTCCAGCTAAAGGAGGGAAACATATGAGAGGAATGGGTGACGAAGAGTGTGATGATGAAGATGACGACGAGAACTGGACTAGTGGCAGGTCTCGACAGCTTGGTGGTAGTGGCCGGAAAAGCTACAACGGCAGGAGTAGGCAACGTTTGTAAGTACATTTCAGTAACTAACATGTACATTATTTTCTTGAGCTATACAAAATTAGAATAGAAACATATTGGAAATAGGGGAGGGAGGGGAGAGGGAGGGCTAGGTGGCCACACTAGAGTAATACCCATCAAGGTAGTTGCTTGATGTTGCCTCGTAATGGCACCTACCTTTTTGTATTGGTTGCATTGTGGGGGAGGGGGTTCATTCCTTCATGTAAAGAATATTGTTCTTCAATGCAAGTTTTTTTTAACTATAATCTGGAAGATATCTCTCTACCACATGCGTGAACGCACACACACAGCAAGTTAATGAAGTTTTGTTTTGCAAATTTGTTGATGTATTAGTGATTAGCTTTTCTAATTCTATTGTTGCAAGTGTCTGCAATTTTTCCCTAGATGAATTGTAAGCATATTCATAATTTGTGGTCTCACTCTTCTGTCTTGAATGGCGTACTTAGTCCCAACTCCAACCTTTGTGAACTCTCTGCGATACACCCAGAAAATATGTGACGTACTCATGGGCAGTGCAGCACAGACTAAGCGTACCTAGGATATTGTAGTTGTTGAATAGGGGGTGCAACTGGATGCAGTTTGTCTGTTAAGCTATCCGTGTCCGTGTCTTTCAATGTAAACCGACATTTCCCACCATGGTGGATGCATGAAGTGAAGTATTTTTGGTCCCGCTGCGAAGCTGCTAATGTCCAGTCCGCCGAGACGTGAAACCTTATTTACCTCGTATTTTCTGTATAGAAGGTTTGGCTTGCCCTTTCCTATCTGATCATCTCTCAAGTCTCAAGTGGCTGTTTTGCATTGAAGTCCTGAACCACCACCCATCCAGCCTACGTATTTGCCATCAACATTGACCTCCAGTGTTGACCAGCGTTGGAGTGGCACCGCCGCCTGTTGATGGTGGTTCCATCTCCGTGGACTATCTTCGAGCTAGTTTCACTAGAGAAATTAACAATTAGAGGCAACAAATGGCGTCTACAATATTCTGGACAAATTTTGTGTACTTTCTACGGCCAAATATTGCAAACCGAAGTAGGTTGTTGGACTATTAAATGTTTATTTGACACCCATGATTTTTGTTAGTATTACTTCTTCAAATTGAGTAAATTTAACATTTTAGTATGTTACAGAACTGGAAAGACAAACGTATCTCACAAAAAGTGTGCCAAAAGACATATCTATCTCACCAAAAAATGCGCCAAACAAACTTATCTAACTCAATTTATGATCATCATAAATCAGCCCAAGATTTTTGCAGTTAACGAACGAAGTCAAGAACAAAGTAAATGCCTACTTGGAGCAAAGTTAACTCCACCTTTTCTTGCAAGCCACAAAGGTGTTTTTTTTTTCACAAGCAAAGCATGTGTTGTCATGACTTGGGTTTTTAAAACTCTTTTTAAATAGCATGAATGGCAAATTATGAGAAAAAAATTTCTTTCTTAAATGCAAAGCAACTCGTTTGATCACATAACTAGGTCATGATAATTGGGGTTCATAAATGTAAAAATTAATATATATGACATTATTATGTCTTCTAAAATCCAAAAATAATATGTTAACCATTTTTGTCATCCATCTAAAAAAAACAATGAAATAAAGTTAACTCTCATGGCATTATTACAATAACTTAATAGAATTGCATATATAAGGAACTAAATCCTAAGGGTTGTGTCATCCTCAGTCACACATTGTCCAGTCTTGGTCTCTCTAATAAATTATACACGCACTGCTTAAGTGATTTCAACACACAAGAACACACAATTTAGACAGAGTTTAGCAATAACTCAATTCTCTAATAAATTTTTTAATACTCATTTTAATTTTTTGAAAGTATGACTAACCTCGTAGTAGTGACCCGAGTCCCTAAGGCCCACATGAGCCCACCATGAATATAGAGTTGTGTCTACTAACTATGCTCATAGACATATGACGAAAAACACACACCTTTCGTATTGCTCATGCAACTCTACTTTTTATATGTACTATAGTCATATAAAGACAAACAGGAAAACCCTTGGTAAAAACCTCTCTAGGTTGATACCCAAACCGTTGTGGCTGGGAGAAAAAAATGTACAATTGTCACAATATTTACCCTCCTTAATATTGAGAGAAAACTCCTCAATGACTAATTATTGTAACCCTTGAGAACCTAAGGTCCATATGATGATCAACTCCTAATTACTTGTGAACCACCTCATTCCCCGATAAAGTTTAAAGTGAGGGGTTAAGTATAATATTCAAATTTTGGAGGAAATTTGTACTAATAAAGTGGTGAAGCTTCATTGTTTGATTGGGCTTGACAAAATGGGTGCATCAAGCCCAAGCATGCAAAAATTGGGCATCGACATAGTAAGTTACGACCTAAAAAATGAGTCATATGGGTGGACCTTAATTGGAAGTGTAAGATAACTTACTCACGTAGGGTATTGTTTAGAAGGGCTCGTCGATATGAGCCCAATGGTACCATGAATGAGAGGAGAGTTATAATCATTTGAAGTTTAAAAATTGGATTTTGAATTAAATATATTTTTTTACTAAAAGCTGATGTTGGGCTTTAGTAGGCTGATGCTAGTGGGCTTGTATCAATGCACTGACACTAGTGCTATGAGCGTTATGCGCAACATGTAGATGTGTGCCATGCATCGCACACAACTTGCCTATTAAAAGGGGGGGGTCAGTTTTTCAGTTTCACACCCACTTCCGGCTCTCTTTGACCCTATTGCCCATCTCCCAAACCTATTTTCCTTGTATATTTATTTTAAGTATGTTCAAAAAATGATATTAGCTAATTTGAGGGTGCTCTACACAATGGGAGGGTCAGCTTTGTGAGATAAATACTTTATAGAGAGGGAAAAGTCATAGGGTGAGGGGAAACTTCGTCTTCCATTTCCAAACTCTCAAGGGGATAAAGTTCCGGAGAAAGGGAAGACTATGTCTGCCACCTCCAAACCATCAAGGGGATAAAGTCGGAGAGAAATGAGAGACTTTGTCTACCACCTCCAAACCCTCAAGGGGATAAAGTTCCAAAGAAATGGGAGATTCTCTCCACTGTGTTCAAAAATCTTATGAGAGTATGGGTATGCGGCTCTATGATTTTGATGCATACGTAATGACAAAAAGTACATATTTTTGAAATTGCATGATATTTCCTAAAACATAATTGACTTGTATATGTTTGAACTGTATGAATGCATGTTATGCATTCTTTAAAAGGATTTTGAATGACTTGTGTTCAGTTGATGAGTTTTCATCTATTTTGGGTCGTCAGACTCTTTGTATTTAGACTTTATGTAATATCCTAGATTTTTCTAGGTTTCAAAACTTAACCACGTGAAAAATAGAAACTTTGACCTTCTTAATTAAATAACTTATTCAATAAATAGAATTTATGGATGAAAACTATGTTGATAGAAAGAGGTTTAAAATACCACCAAGAACGCACAAATTGGAGTTCGGATGACGGAGCCATAACCATTCAAAGTTGAACATGTCGTGCAGGGTCTATTTACCCAAAAATGATGTGCAATTGAGTCATTTATTTCCCCATGCATGCCTACCTAAATAAAGAGATAGAAATTAATAAAAAATAGCTCAATTAGGCATCCTAGTATGGGTGTTTTGGCCTAAGTCTATGGGGATTAAGAGCCCTAATACCCATTGATAGAAAAACCTAATTAGGGCTTATTTGAGAGGTTGATTTTGGGCTTATTTATGTACCAGGAAGACACTGCGAAAAAATGGGGGTTTTGGCCTCTGGATATCATAAGGGCCAGGCCCATCTGAATAGCCATGCAGCGGCGATTCAGCTAGACTAGACCCCCGCCCCCTTCCGCTGTCATTGCGGCCAAGGGTGGAGCAACCAGAAGCTTGCAAGCATTTGGTCGGTGTTGGAGGAGACGACCCACTTTGTGGGTTATCATGTTTCTGGTTGGGTGACCTGACCCATTTAGCCAAGACCCGGCAAGCTGAGCCTAGCCAAGGTCCAAGTCAATTTAAAAAAAATGAAAAGTACTGATCTAGGTTGGTTCAAGTACTTTTACTTTTTGAAAAAAAAATAAGAAGACTTTCACGAGTATTTTGTCCAAGCTTCAGCAATGAGAAAAATCACAGAGGACGTGAATTAACCATTTTGCCCTTATATGAAATGTAGTAATATCTAATTACCCAACTTGGGCTTCTGTTTAGGGGCTTTTGAGTAGAGTTAAAAATTGGGAAAAATCTCAGCGAGAGGTGAGTATGTACCCTACATTTATATAAAGCCACATGGTGGGAGAAAATTCCAGTTAATGGATAATTGACTATTTTACCCTTAGTATTAAGGGTGAATGGTAGAATGAGCCATGGTTAGTTCACCGGGTTTATAATCCATCAAATGTCTATAAAATTTTCACAGGTCCATGACATCAAGAAAAACTCTTGAGATAAGTTTTGAACCCATTAGAGTTCAGGGAAACTCTAAATAAAATGACATAAATATGTATATAAGCAGACCGACCCGCATTCGTGTGAAAGGAATCAACGGGCCAATTTGAGATTGAAACCTCTTATGAGATCAAGGACTTACCTAAGAATGGAGAGGATTGTGCCCATGTGGGAAAATTACCCTAATGGCCTTAGGGACATTATAATCTATTTTCATGAAAATAAAAGCTCCTAATCGAAGGAGGGTTAGGGCATGAGAGTGTGGGTCTTTCTATTATTTATGCTTTCATTTCTTTATTATTTGTAATTGATGTTGAGATAGTAATTTATCAATAACTTAAAATTAATAAAAGATTAATAATGGGGTTAGATAGCTTTAGATTGGGTGAGAACACCTAATTAAGATAAAGACTAAAATACCCTCAGAGGGATCTCAGACTAGTTCACAGAGTGAACAAGGCCTTTGACCTAACAATTTTGCCTTGGTTAATGAATATACAGTTTTGAGTCCTTCAGAGGCCTCAGATGGGCTGATAGGGTTTAGGACAGTCATTTTGAATCCTTGCTTGTTTGTCGAGCACAAATAGGGTTCAAGATGATTTTTGTAAGCCTTGGCTCTATTAATGAGTTGTTGATTTGGTTGTGTAGTTGCACTTTCCTGTTGGAGGGAGCTATGCTCACAACTGATATATTCAGAATCATTTAGTGTACACACATATGGATTAGCTGACATCGTGCTTCAAAGGGGCTAAAATACCTTCAGAGGGGATCATGCCGTTCCACTTCAGTCAGGTCCTTAGGGGCTATGTTGGGTTATGGTATTTACTAGTAGATTCTAGGGTCGTACTATGGATACTTCCCTGTAGGGGTGGTCTATGGTGGTTATATCATTTGTCAGTTAGGTTGACATTTGATGAGTTTGTCTATCTTTGAGATTGGGTGAGGTTATTAATTATCGAACAAAGGTTAGTGAGATAATTAATAAAATTATTTAATATTTCTTGTTTAATTAGGACAAGTGGAAATCCTAAAGGACTTGAATCAAATGTATGATATTTTAAAATACTTAAGCATTGCATGTTTGATGTTATGCTTCTAGGCAGAACTACATCTAAATCTGATCTTATTAGAACTAACATTGGAGATGTTGTCTGATGAGTACGTTGGCAACTAACATCTTGGTGATGTTGGCCCGATCCAAAAAACATTAATTAATACTTATGTTCTTTTGAAACTTTCCTCCAAAGGGAGAAGATGTTATGTTGTCGTTTTGGCTTTTTAGGTGATGACTAGCGAGATTAGGACGTCAATGGTGGATTGAGGACGACGTTGCACTAGCGAGATTTATTTTCTTCTGTAATTTTGTAAGTAATTCAATTTACTAGTGTGAGAGCCAACTTTACATGGTTATTTATTTTTAGAGAGATGACATACTTGTACTTAGAAGGTTAACCTTCTAGTTATGGACTTTTGAGATATGTAGTAGTATTATATGTTTTGATATTTGTATTTGTGAACCCTAGTTATCATGACCTGGATATTTAATTGAATGATTTGTTTTGCTTTGAGAAAGAAAAAAAGTTTCCTTGCAATTTACTGCACATCCTTTATTAAAAAAGGTTTTAAAAATCTGGGTTGTGACACTTTTGGATTGGAAGGGTTATTCTTTGGTTGGCAAGCCAAGAACTATGAGAGTTCTGACTCCTAGATACTACCTATTGAGGCATATGGTACACTTAGATATTGGGATATCGTGGGAAGATCACTTTCCTTCTTATCCCATTGTGCCAGAGCATGAGTGTTATATGCCATTTTGGTATCAACGACATTATGTGAATTAATGATTGATCCTTTCATGCCTAGCCACACCCCCTCCCTTGACCTGAACCCGGTCCACAGTGATGAGACCGGGCTCGACAAAGGGTGGAACACTAACCCAAAAGGGTTTCTTATCGAAGTACACAGCACATGACTTTTGTGCAAAAGAAAAATAATGAAAGGAAAAAGGAACAAATATCATTTTGTTTCATTTAATCACCATCACACCCACATAAACACATAAAGCAAATAGTCATAACCCCTAAGGCTGCATCAAATCTAAAGCTAGTACGACCACAAGTCTAAGCCCATATCCAAAGTATGAAACAAAGTATAAGTCTAACATCAACATAATACATGACATAAATTTAAAACAACCCAATCATCTAGCCCCCTCTCATGTTGCATACCCATCCTCAAGCTCAACATATAATCTATCTGGAGCACTAGCATGGCACAGCATACAACCCCAAAACAAAACCACAAAACAAAGAGGGGTGAGCTTAGCTCAGTATGAGTTTTAAAATGAAACATAAGCTCATGATAACGCCACATGCTTCTTCCCATATAAATCAATTTAAACATGCATTACATATCCATTATCTACGCATGTGCATCATGAGTTAAATCACACTCCATATTCACATTCACACCACTTGTGCATCATAGGCTCATTCATATTTCATAACACATATGCACAAATTGTGCAATCATTTAGGTTTCATGGTTCATTCACATCCTGCATGGATCAAGTATCAACATTCACATTCATCTTGCATGGTCAAGTGTATTAAACCACATTCCGTCATGCATGTTCTAGTATAATCATTTCGTATGCATCTTGTGTAAACATAAGCATCATTGTTCCTATACAACCTGTGTCAATGAACATTATAATCAATACACATGCATAAATAATATGGTGAATGCTTCACAATAGAGAAAACAATCCTGTTTATCCTAGTTGAAGCACAAGCGGACCTACTCACCCTGGAAATCCTAAAAGGATGACCAAACTCCTAGAAAGGAAAATTAGAGCAATTCGGGTAAATCCCTAATGGGGAAATTCCCCCTAGTAAGCCGGTGTACACAAATAAGCCAGCCTAGATTCTCAATTCCAAAAAGACTAATTAATTTAACTCATTATATCATTCCACTCTTCTCACTTGTAACGTCCTTGATTTTTCTATGATTTTATGTGATTTTCCTACTAATTTTTTGATGATTTTTGGCAAGAAAATATGACGCTTCAACGTATTTATATTTACATATTTGACCTCAGTATTATACTCATAGAGTCAGGTGTAGGGCTTAGTCTCAAGCCACGGGCCTCAACGCATGCTTTCGGTGCCAAGTTTGGAGGTACATCACGTATAGAAGTGAACGTTGTATAAGGTGTGTAAGTAGAAAATAATAATAATAATAATAATAATAATAATAATAATAATAATATAATATGTATATGTGGATCAAAGATCAAAAGAGCCTTGTCCAGTGAGTTTCATCCTGAACCTTGGAGAAGAAATCTGAGAACGATTCTGGTCACTCTATTGTGCCTCCATCTACGAATTCCTCCGCTTTTTGTTGAAATCCACTTCACCTTGCCGCCACGAGTTCGGTGGTACTAGCTAAGACCTCCGCCACCCTCTCCTCACTCCTCCATGAGGTACCAGTCTTTTCCTTGGTTTTTCTCATTGTCTAAAATCATTTTTAGGCCACCAAAGGGCTATTTCGCTGTCGTTTGCGACCGCCCTCCACTAGACTTAGCTTCGTCAGGGCCATTGCCATGCTATCCTTGCTCATCCTTGAGCTTCTAGTACTTTTTCCGGTTACTCACCGTGCCAAAACGATTTTGGTCGTCTATTTTGTCACCTTCGTCAGCCATTTCCAATTGGCCACCACCCCTCCATCCCATGTCTAGCCAGAACCTCCCTCTTCACACCTTACGCTCCCTGCCTAACCATCTTTGGCCCCATCTATGACCGCCACACTACTCCTTTCTCCTTCCACCTGAACCAAACATCTCATCTACCATCGCTGGCTAGAAGGGGCTGGCCAGTCGCTAGGGATTTTGTCATGCCCCGGTGCTGCCCGACCCGAGCCGAACCCGGTCCAGGGGCCGGTCAAGGGCGTGGGGATGACGAGGGAAATTGAGATACGGTTTAGCGGAAGACTTAACCCTAAATACGGGCGATCTAACAGAATTACAAAGTACGCACATTCCTTTGAGTAAGAGTAAATAAGTAGAAAAGAAAGAGAGTCGCTTAACTCAAAATAAACGACTAGTCTCAAACCCACATACTTAGTCAACCATAGCCTACTCTGGCTCTAAAATAGGTCTTAAGCAACACAACTGTATAAAGTAACATAAATCCAACAAAAAACCATACACAAAGGTTCTAAACAAAATAGCATAAACAAGGGAAACAATCCACAAAAGAAAGGTCTCCACGATCACGTCCATGTCATCTCCGATCTTTCCTCAAAGAGGAGATCCTGTCCGTCTGTGTGTTGCGCCATGCAGCCCTAAAGCAAAACACAATAAAGAGGGGTGAGTTTAAACAAACTCAGCAATGGTTTTTCAAATATACTAACAACATCGGCAACACGACAGCATAACAATATAATAATTCAAATCATAGATTTACAAGATGTAACATTTTCTGATCACACATACACATCACCTAAACCTGCATCATAGTGTATAATCCACATAGTGCCTTTCACATCATAACCACCTACATGAAATGTATCTCTAACATACATATCAAATCATGCCTCAACATCATATCAACCTGCGTGAAATGTATCTCTAACATACATATCCAACCATGCATCACATCATATCAACCTACATGAAATGTATATTTAACATACATATCCAATCATGCATCACATCATATCAACCTGCATGAAATGTATCTCTAACATATATATCCAACCATGCATCACATCATATCAACCTGCACGAGATGTATCTCTAATATACATATCCAATCATGCATCAACATTCTCATTCATCATGCATGTATAAGTGTCACACACACACACACTAGTCCAACATGCAAGTCCATACACATAGAGAATAAACCTACTCTTCAAGGCCAGAGCCCTCGAGCAAACACTTATCAAATAGACATGCTCCTCAAGGCCAAAGCCTTCGAGCAACTCCTGCTTATCAAGACCGAAGTCTCAAGCAACTCCTGCTCCTCAAGGCCAACACCCTCGAGCAACTCTTGCTTATCAAGACCGAAGTCTCAAGCAACTCCTGCTCCTCAAGGCCAAAGCCTTTGAGCAACTCCTGCTTATAAAGACCGAAGTCTCAAGCAACTCCTGCTCCTCAAGGTCAAAGCCTTCGAGCAACTCCTGCTCCTCAAGGCCAACGCCTTCGAGCAACTCCTGCTCCTCAAGGCCAATGCCTTCGAGCAACTCCTGCCCATCGAGTCTAAACTCTTGGCAACCCCGCTTGTCAAGACTAATGTCCCAAGCAACAATACCTAGTAAGCCGGTGCACTCGGACAAACCAGTTGGATTCTCAGGGTCCAGATACTCATAATAATCTCAATCCGCAAGGCAAGTACACAACTCGTACCTACATAACTCCATTTAACTAGACTCAACCCAGGGAGTATCCATGTTCCACATAGAAACTCAAATCGAAAACATGCCCTTTCGGACCATCTAAGTTTCGATTAAGCCACAATCGATCAATCTGGCACGCAATTTCACCACATTGCATCCAATCGATCAAATTCGATTAACCTCGATAAAGCCTAAATTGGAAATCCATTTTCATGATGCATGCAACATGGTACATATGTGGGCAATGCATACATGAATCCTAATTCATGATAAAGTGCTCTCATTAGCCCCTAATGCATCATTCATAATTATAATATCAAGCCTCAACATCATCATTAAACCCCACATGTGTGTGTGTACCCAGTAGAAGCACTTCACTCAATGCATATCCACATGCTTGAAATTAACTCACTACCACACTACACATGTGAATTAACATCTAATCATGAATTCCAGCGGAAATCATAGGAGAAGAATCATTGAAAATCATAATTCGAATCAAAGCTCAACCACAAGCTAAACACATATAAGATCATTCACTTCATCCTTAAGCCATGAAGTTCACTAACATTCACATATCAATTAACCACATCATATCATGACATATCAGTCCGTTAGTATGCTGTAGCTCTACTGAAAATACACCTAACTATAGAGAATCAACCATTCATAACTTCAAGATGGTAATTCCAACATCATATAACCAACCACAAGCCATTCTACATAACTTTAAATATATATACCACAACTTCTAACATCAATAGAATGCTCTTCAAGTAGCTTATTATAGATCAAAATACTCCACATAAACATAAAAATGATATTTTGAAGTAGATATGTCGAAATAAGCAATATACATAAAATTATCAAATCCTGCAGTGTAGCCGTTCAAACGCCCTCCAGGGCCGTTCGATCGACTAAACAGGATATGTGCCAAAATTGCAGTGTTACCGTTCGAACGCCCTGCATGGCCAGCCGAACGCCAACAAGGCAGATTCGACCTTCTTCTTCATTTCGCATTTTCAAACCGAAACTCCATTAATAAAACTCAAAATCACAATCTAACAACCTAAATGCCATTAAAAGTCCACCATAACTTCCAGAATGCTAATCCACATCATAACAAGATAATCATGTCATTAAAGCCTTAAATCAAGTAAAACCATTCAAAATAAACCACAAAATCAAGAGTTTTACCATAGGAAGAATGAAATTTCGAAAGTCCATTACCTTATTCCTTGATTAGGCTTGGATTTGATGGTCACCCTTCTTGAAAACCTTACAAAGACATAAAGTTTGAATTAAACTCCATTACAACCGATTTAACATAGAAAACCTTAATTAAAAACTTAGATCTAGGGCTTGTTGAACATAAAAATCGGATTTTTAGAGCTAGGGTTTGAAGTAAAGATGCAAATAAGTAGTTTTGATGTTTAAAAATGAATCAAAACAAAGGAAAAATGATAGATCTAGAAGGGATTAAGAGAAAAGCTAAGATTTGGTGCTTAATTAGAAGCGACTTACCTTAAACACCTTCTAATCCGGGCCTAATTGGGGATTTGGCATGACCTCTCCTTCTCAGCTTATTCCCAAAATGGGAATGGCTCAGGTTTGGCCTTTTATAGTAAGTTCTTGGGGTGTGTATAGGTAAATTGTGGGGTATGAATAGAAAAATAGGCTAAAAATGGGTAATTTAGTTATTTGAGCACTAATAAAACCTGAAAAATTATGAAATTTTTTGTAAAGTCTTGTATTGATTTCTAGGTTCATTTGGTGCAAAAACTCAAATTTTAACGGTGGGGCCCACGGGGGTCCCGCCAAACCCTAATTTTTGGAAAAATAGTAAAAATTCAAAAAAATCCCAAAAATTCACATTTGATTCAAAATCACTTAAAACCAGTATTTGTAAAGTTAATTTTGATTAAAACCATGAGAAATACCATATATCTTTGAAACCACCGAATAAATCAGAAAACATGTTAACCTCACGATAATCGATAATTAAAGTGAAACGAAAACCGGTTTAAGATCAGAGATCTTACAGATTTTGCCTTGGCCCGATAATGATGGTAGGGAAACCCAACCTAGCATTGCCACTTCTTTTGGCTTGACCTTTCTCCCGGTCTCCCTAGTGTGCCGACGTGGATTGCGGATTTTGCCTCATTGATCTATGTCACCCCCATTTGGTCTGTGCTTCCTAAATCCTTAGGGCAACAACTCTATTAGCTTGGCAATGCTTTTGGCAGCCAAGTCCACTGCCACTGTCATGTGCTTTTCATCAAGTGTCATTAATTACGAGGTAGGGGAGCTTTAAACTCGTACTTTTTTAATAGCATGTTTTGAATGTGCAGAAGCATGCTCGGATGATTGTGATTTGATGATTGGATGTTAAATCATGATCCGTTTGCATGATGTAAGAGGATAAATTGTGTCATGTTGAAATGCATATGACATGCATCTGTGTTATAAGTATGTTGGTAAGCTATATATGTGGAATATATGTGTGCTAGTGATGACTAGTGAGTATGTTGGTAATCTGTGTATGTGGATTATGTGTGTGCTAGTGATGGCTAGCGAGTATGTTGGTAAGTTATGTGTGTGCTAGTGATGGCTAGCAAGTATGTTAATAAGCTATGTGTGTGCTACTGATGGCTATCGAATATGTTGTTATGCTATGTATAGAAATATGTGTATGTTATAAGTTTGTGTGATGGACATACGTATGTTATAAGTATGTCATAAGGATATGTTTGGTGGTTAGTTATGATTATGAGCTGGATGTGTTAAGTGAAGTCTGCTACCCTAATGAACTAGGGTTTTAGAATGGGTTCAGTTTTGTATTGGTCTGTGAAAGTCTATAAAACATAAGACTTTTGTGGCATAATTGTACCGCATAACTTGATTCAAACATGAATTATAAGTAAAACTAATGATATCATTGTGAGTTTGAGACTTGAGGGTTTTGATGGATTAAGTTCTGTGTTTGAGCTAGCCGATAATGAGACAGTTGAGCATTTCTCATGTCTTGCCATGGTGTTTATCTTGCGAGATGTTGTCTATGTATTGTATTTGAGCCCTAGACGTCTAATGCTCTGTTGAGAGCAATGCATGTATCAATTTTGTTTGCGTGCTATATTAAGCCAAGATGTTTGATGCTCTATTGAGAGCGTTGTATATTTTTTCCCTTAGTTGGCACTATATAATTCTGCCCAAGAGTGGCACTGTAAGATTTTTGCCCAATAGTGGCATTGTATGATTATGCCCTGAGTTGGCATTGTATGGCCCCTAAAGTGCAGGCATTTGTATGACCCCTAAAGTGTGGGAGTTTATGTTTGTGTGCTTAGATAAATAGTATCATGGAACTGCTCTTACCTATTTGATCTTATGCCCCATGAGCATTGGTGTGCCTTGCCTTCAAAAAAGTACATGGCGTCTAGTCACTGCCCAGAGGTTGAGGTGATGCCCTAGTGGCATTCCTTTCCATTTTGATGCTAAAGCTTATTAATTGTAATGAGTTTTAGTGGTCGATAGTATGTATACAACTGTACAAGTAAGTATATATATTTCCGAGTAAGTGTAAGTTTCTAAGCAAGACTTTAAGTGTAAGTTTCTGAGCAAGGCTGTAAGCGTAATTTTTTTAGCAAAACTATAAGTGAAGGTTGTACGAGTAAGGTCATATGAATAAGATTGTACGAGTCAGGTTGTATGAGTACGATTGTACGAGTAAGGTTGTACGAGTATTCATAAGTTGTATGAG
The DNA here is from genome assembly GCA_035235625.1 of Saururus chinensis. NCBI lineage: Eukaryota > Viridiplantae > Streptophyta > Magnoliopsida > Piperales > Saururaceae > Saururus > Saururus chinensis. The sequence goes on along the minus strand of CP141148.1, from coordinate 27,603,851 downwards.
TAAGCGTACAATTATATGAGTAAGTGGGTAAGACTCTGATTAAGAGTAAGTATAAGGTTATTTGGCATGATTATATGTGTATGTGCATGATTATTATATACATGCCTGCTTCATGTTTGAGTTACATGAACGCATTTAGGTATGGACTTACTGAATTCACTATTTAGAACTCCCCTACTAGGTATTTTTTTACTGAGTATGAAAATATTCATTTACCCTATTTTTTAGCCCTGATGGTTGGGAGGCTTTTGCATGATTTTGTCGAAGAGCTCCTAAAGATGGATGCTCGTTTCGTTGGTGGATTGATTCCCTTTGACTTAGGTATATCCTTGACTCACCACAAGTAGTGCCAAGATTTGATGTATTGGGCAAAATGAGAGTTAAGGTGTTTATGCTTTCTGAACTTGTAATTTTGATTAGATTGTGGACTGTTTATGGGGCTTGCACTCAGGGATGTCTGAGATATATCTGTATTTAAAGCCCATGACATGGCCATTTATTCGTACATTTGTTTTCGAGTAGCCTAAGGATGTTTGGCTTGGTTGTACGATGTTTGATAGAATGAGAAAAAATTTAGATGGGAAAAATTGATGTGTGATGTTTTAAATTACAAACGTCTTTCACAGGTTTTGTACTTCGTCATTTTTCCCAATTTATAGCCATTATATTGCAAAAAAATTTATGAATTTTTAAAGAAATGTGATGAAAAAATCTCAGGTGTTACAGCACCTAGGGAGGAAACCCATCCTCAAAGAAATGTAAAACCCCATCCTTTTAGATGTAAAATTGATTCGATAAACCTTTGATACAACTAATCTGAAAAATTATGACATCCAATTGATTAATCACGGTTAAACACGAGTAATCTTCATTTACAAGTCATTCTCATAATATATGTGACATGATATATACATAAGCAATATTTAATGGATGTAAGCATAGGTAAATATACCCCCAATCCGTCTTAAATGTATGAAACCTGATCCATTTGTGACAAACAACAATCATATAAACATTGGTGAGAGATATAATCATGATCATGTACCTAATTGAGCTAAAACATGTGAAACATGACTCATTTGTAATAAAATTAACATGTGCTAGCATTCATATTCTCTCATAATCATAACCTACTCGAGTCATGAAATAAAGAAGAAGAAATAACGGAATCACATATTTAAATCAAGTACAACATCATACTAAAACACATATATCATGCTGCATATGAAATTACTATGACATATGTAAGTAATTCTAGCTCATCATGGTCATAATATACTGAAATCATGAGAAAGAATAAAGAAATCATCAAAATTCACTAAAATACACATGTACCAAAAATTATTGTATAGATGTTCGAACAACAACACACAAATTTGAAATTCCTGTTTGACCGTTCAAATTGCCAAATAGCCCATTCGAATGGTCAGAATAGTTCACTTTTCTGGTTCTTATTCTTCCTCACTAAAACCGAACTAAAATCATTCTGAAATTCTATATAAATTCCAAAAATATCATAAAACATCATATAATCAATACCTAAGCTTAAAACATGATAGATCTAATATTTTTCATGCTTAAACATACAAAAATAACATTAAATCACATGTTTTAAGGAATCACCAGAACCCATCAAGATGCTTCAAAAGCTAAAATCTACCTATAATCATGGTGTCATATGCAAGAAAACCACTTGATAAGGAAAACCCCTAAGCTCTAATCAGCTTGTGAACATCTTGAATGACCTCCAAGCTCAAGAAACCCTACCAAAAAATTAGGGTTTTTGGTTTGTCCTAATCAAAACCTAACTAATAGACTCAAATTAACAAGGAAATAATATGTTCAAGACTTCCTTAGGTTAAAAACGATGATCACATAGATCAGGGTTCTAAATCGGAATTAAAACGATAATCTTGATAGAAAAAAACTAAGAATCTAAATAGGAGAAGTAGCATGAGATGATTAAGGCAAAAATTGAAAGAATTAAGGTGTAATTAGGGGAAAATCTTACCTCAAGATGAGTTTTTCGTTTGAAAATGGGGGTAGAGTCCTAGCCTCCTCCAAATCTCATCTCTTCCCTATTTGGGAATGGGCTAGTTTTCCTTTTACAGTAAATGACTAATGGGCTAAAAATAAGATTATTGGGCTAAAAATAGGTTAATAGGCCCTAAATGACTCCGAAAGTACACATTTGGCTCCAAAAATAATTTTAATCACTCTAAATACCATTTAGCCGAAAATAGTAGCATGTCATCCAACATGGACGTGGGGCCCGCTTCTTTGATCAAGGAAAATACAAAAATGCCCTTAAATAGGTGGAAGTTTTTGGTGGATCAAGCTTGACAATAATATTCTAAATTAAAATAAAATTAAACTTTGAGAAATTTATAACTAAAATAACCCATTAACCCAAGAAAAATAAATCAAACCAAAAAAAAAAACATAAATAATAAAAGTAATAAATTAGAAGATCTTACATATCCGATATTGCGAATGATTTATCGGATTCTAGGAATGATTGATTTACTAATATTGAGAATGATTTATAGGGTTATATGAACGAAGAATTTTCCTGATTGGTCATACTCTGTGATTTGTTGGCAATTTTATTTTCTATGTCAATTTTGACATATACGTGTACCTTTAGTTGAAAATACTTGAGCATGCATGTATGATGTTATGCTTTATAAATTAGTGTTAGCTTCTATGCAGAACTACGTATGGATTTGAACTTATTTGAATAACATATGAGTTGTTATCCAATAAGTACGTAGCAACCAACATCATGGCGATGTTTGTCTGATATGAAAAATAATAATAATAAACCTTTTATCATTCGGAAGCTTTGCTCTTGAGGAAGGACATGCACTATTGTTATTTGGTCATTTCCCAAATTTTCATGAAAGGAGTACGCAATGAAAGTGTTGTGGAGCCATAGGATCGTTACAACTATTGCACATAGATGATAATCCTAGTGATTGAAAGAAATTTTTATTATGATATTTTTTACCCTTGTGTCTGAAGTTTTTTCTTTTCATTTATGGTGTTGTTGGACCCATGACATTACAACTCAAAACCTAGACTAGATCAATTTTATATGGTTAAGTATTAGTCTATATTATTGGGTCCTCTTTTACTAAATAGGCCCACTACACAACCCATCCAATGTGCTATGTGTAATATTTGGGAATTTTCTAATTTCCCAATTGTGGACACATGAACATTTGTGACTTTGAACTTTGACCTTCTTAACTTTGGATATAGATAAAATTTAGGGTTGAACTAATGTGTTTAGAAAGTAGATAAAAAGAGCTTTAAAATGTCACTAACAATGCGTAAATCAGACTTCAGTGAGGGAATGATGACTATTCAAATTGAATATAGCATGTAGGGTTCATTTACTAAAATTAGACATGCAATTGGCAATTTACTTCACTCCAAGGGCTTGGTCAATTAAAGTGATAAAAATTGGGTTTAAAAGGCCTAATTTAGTTTTACAATGAGGGGTACTTTGCCAAGTCTTTAGGGATTAAAGACCCTAATCTTCATCAATTACAAATACCAACCTAGAATTTTTAGAGGGAAGAGATTGGGCCAGATAGAGAATTTTCTTATAAGCGGGTAGGCAGGAGAGGCGGGGAGGAGTGTGCGTGAAGATGGACCTTTTGACAGGGTAATATGCCTAACCTTTAAATTAATCACAAGATAAGATAATAATTTTGTGTTTATTGGTGTATAATGGTAAATAAATGGGAAATTTATTTAAATAATAATTTAAAAAATAAATAATTACCGAACTAACCCACTTTTGGAAATATTTCCCAAAGTTGTGCTGGTTTTCGCCATGTAGGTGCCAGCCAATCACTGCCGCCTACATGGCCTTTTTTAAAAAAAATTAACTAATTTCCTCCTTTGGAAGGACGAATTCAATTTTAAGTTGATTTAGTCCTTCCAAAGGATGAATTCAAGGATGAAACCAACTTAACATGATTTCGTCCTTCCTCTTCATTTTAACCCGACGTGTCCACTTCATCTTATGCTTCTTCCTCCTTTGTGCAACCGTTCCCCTTTCCATCCCGTCGTCGTGCTCCATTGTACGCCATGCGTCTATTTTGAGCACCGCTGCCCAGATATGTTCACTGTGCATTTTTTTGAGAGCTACTGACCTCCGCCCAAATATGTCAGTTGTGCCCAAATCCTTTCCTGATAGTTTCCAATGGCTTTTGTCGGTGTCCCTCACCCTAATTCCAATTTCGAGTTTGCTTGATTAATTTCGGGTGACGACATCCTCCTGCTCAGTTAAAGGTTTAATCTTTCTCTCTGTTTCTATAGATTATACGTTTCTGTGATTTTCTTGCTACATTTTTTTTATTTGGATCTTGAAGAGCTTGGTAGAAATGTAATTCTTTATCAACTTTGGTTGGATTTTCATTGATTTATGGGTATGTTTTTTATTTCGTGTTTGTAGATTGTAGGCAATTTGTGTAGGTTGATTTATTTGAGTCTAAACTGTTCGATTTGGTGTTCGTAGGCTATAGGCAATTAATGTATATTCATTTTTTGTATTTTGGGTTTTTCTCTCTGTGTAGGTTGATTATTTGATTCTAACATTTAGGAGGAAATTCCGACCGTTAGTGTAACGTCCGGGAATTTTCTAAATTCCTGAAGTCGTACACGTGGAAATTAGGGTGCTAGACCCCTTGACCTTTTCGTTAGAATAACTTGATTATTAGTTGTAATTGGTGGCTAAAGTATATATGGATGGAAAATAGACAGAAAGAGCTTCGAAACGCCACCAAGAACGCGCAAATCGGAGTCCGGATGAGGGAGAAACGACCGTCTGAAGTTGAACATATCATGCAGGACCCGTTTACCCGAATTGAACGCGCGAACTATCCGTTTAAGTTGCGATGTGGGCCCGATTATTTAGCATTCCAAAATTGGGTTTTTGGGGCCCAATTTCTATTGGGATTAAGAGCCCTAATCCAATGCCTATAAAAAGAATTAATTAGGGCTAATGGGAGTAAGCTTGGGATGGCAAAGTGAAGGAAGAAGAGGCAAAGGAATTTTCCGGCGAGACTCCGGTGAAGCGTTGACGGCGATGGATCGACAACAAATCGGCAATTAAGGTAAGATCATCTGATAAACTTGATTATGTGATGAAGAGGTTCAGATGTGTAATTGTTTCAATTTCTTGATTAAAACATTAATCTTTTAATTAATTAAGAAGATTACGCCGGAGTTATATAACAGTAACCGGATTTGGACTCCGGCCGGCCAGCACCGTCTACCGGCGGCGGGGACGGGGTCCCTTAGATTCGCCGCCGTGCAGCGAATCAAATAGGCCCTGCCCCCGACTCCGTTCGTGACGACTGCTGCTTCCGGACGGGCGTGGACGAAACCAACGGATTTGATGTCAGTCGGCAGCCGTCGGTTTGAAGCGAGGCTAGGCCCGTCAGATTCGCCGCTTGGAGATGATCTGACCAGGCCCAGCCTTGCTCCTGGTCTTGGCGGCCGTCGTGCTCACCAGCGATCGGAAATTTTAGTCTGTCTCTATATAAATTCTGGATCTGCGCGCATCGGCCGTGGCTTTCAGATCCGGCCTTCTTCCGCCGGCGAAATTCTTCTAACGGTGATTAGATTGTCAGGCCAATGGCTAGAGGGCCAGGCCGGCGGTGGCTGGATCGAATCCAGCCGCCACCTGCAGCCTTGCGGACATCTTCCCGGGGAAGACAACCCGCAGGCGGGTCTGCGGGTCCGGCCAGTTCCAGGCTGGAACTGCAGACCCGGCTCGGGTCGGTTTTAATAATAAAAAAAATAGCTCCCACTGAACCGGGTCCGGTTCAGTTGGGTTTAGACTTTGAACAAATTCAGTAAAAATACTCAAGCACCCCAAGAAGTGTGGGAATATTCTGAGAAAGTTTTAGGACCGAGAAAAATCCCAGGAACTATAAAATAACCCTTTTACCCCTTATGGTTTAATTATCATACGAAAATCACTTACCCGATTAGGGGCTCCGGTTCAGGAGCCTATGAGTTGATTTAATATTTGGGAAAATTCTCAGTGAGAGTTTAATGAGTAAATTAATTATTAGACAAATCACATAGTGAGGAAAAATCCCAGTGAGGGGGTAATTGACCATTTTATCCCTAGGTTTAATTGTAAACCGTTAAGCCAACCTGGGTCGGTTCAAGGGGTTCACGACCACGTCACAAGCTAGGAAAATTACATAGAGTCCATGAAGGCCAGTAATACCCTTGTTTTTAATTTTACACCCATTGGATATCATTAAGGCCTTAAACCAAATGACAGAAATACCCTTTGAGTGGACCTGCCCACATTCGTGTGAATGGAAGCGTGAGTCGGTCTGAGAGTAGAGCCTTGTGAGAGGTCAATGACTTAAATCAATAGAGGGGCAGTAAAATGACTAGAATAACCTAAGCAAGGGTACCATTCCCTAGGTGGTAAAATTACCCTAACGCCCTTAGGGGCAATATATTCTGTTTCTGTTGAAATGGATGACCTAGTGAATCAAGAGTTAAGGTACCCTATAAATGACTTCAAAAGGAAGGGGTGTGATTGGTAGGTGACAAGAAGACCTTGATAGGTCACAGTGTCACGGGAAACCAAGGGGAAAACCCTAATTCTCAGGGTTTAGGGCAGTGTATTGCACGTGTCTGTAGTACAACGCAGAAAACTATTAGGGTATTATGTATGTCACCATGCAATATTTTAATTTACATATCAAGCTTGAATTCTCCGAACCCTAGCCATGCAAATGAATGCAATGGGCCCCCATTTATTATTTATACATTTGTATGATTGCATGATTATTTATGCTGATGCATGCTTTTGATATTGATGTTTTAAGTTATATCAGTAACTTAAGATTAATGAAGATTAATCAAGAGGCATGGGTTGTTGTTGGTTTGAGGGGAGAAAACCTAATAAAGATAATGACTAAAATACCCTCTTTAGGGTTGGGACCAGTTCATGGAGTGAACGGAGCCCTGACATAGATCTTACCTTAGTTAATGAACCGATGGTGGCTATGGGATGTTCTCTGAGTCATAGCTCAGTGGATGAGCTATTTTGTGGGCCGATTCACAAGGTGAAGAGGACCCACAAGGTTGAGTGGTTACTTGACTGGATGGAAATAATCTAGTCTGAGTTTCAGATGTTTGGGGGGAGTCAATGGTCATAAGGACCTAAGGCTTCTATTGATACATTAGTAATGTCTTATAAGACATTTTCTCCCAGCGTTGGGAAGGTGGAGATTACAATATGCATCTTCATCGCCACGATGGTTTGGGTATTGACCAGAGGGTCTTTACCGCGGGTCTCCCGCAGGTCTTCCCAAGACTATTTAGTATGTACGAAAAGCAGAGTTACATGAGCATCATGGAAGGCTTGTGTTTCTTGCCAATCTGTGTCCATGAGCACAGTTGGGATCCTCTTCCCCAGATTCATGGCAGGCTATTGAGAGCTCTGGGGATTTGGGTCAAGCTGCTGTTAAGCAGTCGACTCCAAGGTTGGAGTCCTTTGTTTGGAGATTTCTCGAGGGGTGAGTTATCTTTAAGTTACAGATTTGGTAGTATTAATTGTCGAACAAGAGTTGTGAGATAATTAATAATAATGTTTGATATTACTTGTTAATTAGACAGGTGGAACGGTTAAATGACTTACTAAAATGTAGGTTGCTTGAAAATACTTAAGCATTGCATGTGTGATGCTATGCTTCTTAGTATAGTGTAGTATTAGGCAGAACTACGTCTAGATCCGATCTTGTTGGAAACATTGGAGATGTTGTTTGATGAGTACGTAGGCAACTAACATCGGGTGATGTTGGCCCGATCCGAGAAATATTAATTAAACCTTTTGTTGTTTGGAAGTTCTTCTCCTAAAGGAGGAGATGCTCCATTGTGGTTGTGGTTGTTGTTTGGTTTGCTTTGTTGCAGGTTTTCCAGGCAACAACGAGTGAGACCAAGATTGACGTGTATGGAATGAAGTATCTTCGTTTTTGCAACTCCGATACGTAAGTATATCTTTAGCATGCAAGTCAACTTGTTATCTATTTTCAGATGGATGACAGACTTGTAATTAGAGGGTTAACTTGCTATATATCAAAATTTGACACGTGTAATAATATTATATGTTTTGATATTCATATTTGTGAACCCCAGTTATCATGACCTGGATATTTAATCGAATGGTTTGTTTTGTATTTAAAGAAAAAAAAATTTATCGCTACTTACTATTCGTGCTATTTAAAAATACTTTTAAAAATTCGGGTCGTGACAGTTAGGCACATATCCGGGCAAGTCCCAAGCTCAGTTAGCTAGCTCTCAGATATGTGATTCTTTTCCTGTAATTTGCATGACATTCATGGAGTGTTTGCCTCTTGGCAAAGTAACCCACTTGAATTTTAATGCGTTTTGGGCATTTTTTGGGTTCGATTGGTAGAATGGAAGTTGGGTTCATGTAGGTTTTCTTTGAAATGGTGATTTAGTTAATAAAAACTAGAAAGGATAAATGTTTCGTGGATGTTCTCTTTATTTATTTACTGCTGATTTTTAGATTAAATTCGATTAATCTCATGTTTCATTAAGTAAAGTAGTTATTTTGAAGCAATTGATGAATGCATTATTTATTTAATTTATTATTTGACTTAAGTGAATAGAGATGGCAAAAGCAATGGTTAGTTTTATACTTCACTATGATGAAGGATGCACATATAGATTATTAATTAAGAAATTGTCTACTTGTGATGAATTTGAGATGCAAGTAGCTAGCAGAGTTGGGTGGGATCGAAGAAGATGGAAAATTACTATAAAATATTTTATTCCGACATATGGATCTAGATCGGCACTAATATGTATAAATGATGATGAATCAATGAGTTTTATGTTTCACCATTCGCCTCACATAGTTTGTTTCGAGTTATTTCTCGAAAAAGAGGCCTGAGTGACTAGTGAAAGGTGAAGTAGTTCACATAGGAGTTCTGAAAGAAATGTGAACAATGAAAGGCATATGCAAAAGCCAGTGGATGATGATGAAGGAAATTTATCAATGACATTAGCTTCAAATGGATGTCATAGGCCGTCTGCACCTATTTGACGATGAAAATGGACCTAATTGGAGGTAAGGTTTATTAAGATGTGAATCATGTTTGAATCTTATAATTTTTGATGAAAATTAGGAAGTCAAATTATGAAATTTGTGTGTAATATGGAATGTACACATCGCATGCACATGAGCCATTTAGCCTTCAAATGTCTTAAGGCGGTGCATGGTATGAAACTCAAAGTTCGATGGGCATTCATTACCCTTACACAGGTGTTGGACACACTGATGCTGGACCATCCAATCCAAGGTGAAATACATATTCATAAACAAATATAGCATTTTTAGGCATTAAAGAAAGGGTTAAGTCATATGGAATTGATTAAATATGCGATGTTCATTTGTAGGGGCGCTTATGTCCATGATGAAGAGGTTGGTGTAAATGAGGCTAATGAAGGTGAAGATAATATTGGCGAAGCAAGTGAAGAAGAGTACGACATGAATGAAGAAGGGGTCAGAGGTGAAGAAAGCACTCAATAGATTGTTGACGGCGAGGGGGATGATGCGGTAGACAATGCAATTGTTGCAAATGACATGAATGTAGATGATAAAGAGCCGCCATAGTATGACGAGGAGGAGCCACTCTATGCACATATCACAGATGAGGAGATAGATACGAAAATTAATTCTGCCATGGATATGGACTAACAAAACGAAGAAGAGTTAAATGTTGGGCACATCTTTGCGAATAAAGATGAATTTGTCACAGTATTGAGGGAGTTTTCAATTAAGAATCATATCGAATACAAGGTTTTGCACACAAATATGTCAGAATATATAGTGAAGTACATTGATAGTACTTGTCCTTGGAGAGTTCATAGCTCAATCAGGAAGGGTGTTGTAAGGACCCTCATCTTTAAACCGGTTTTTGGTTTTCTTTAATTATGGGTTACCGTGAGAGTAACGCGTTTTCTGATCTTATTCGGTGATTTCGTAAAATAAATAGTGTTTGTGATAGTTTTAACCAAAATTAACTTCAATATTAGTGGTTTTAAGTGATTTTAAACCAAATGTAAATTTTTGGGAATTTTCAAAATTTTCACTATTTTCCCAAAAATTAGGGTTTTGGCAGGACCCCTGTGGGCCCCACCGTCGAAAATTTTATTTTTGGGTCAAAGAACCTAGACATATACTTAAGGTTACACAAAAATTTTCAGAATTTTATCAGTCTTAATTTGTGCTTAAATTTGCAAAATAACCACTTTTAGCCTACTTTTCCTATTTACACCCCAAAACTTACCTATGCATACCCCAACCCTTACTATAAAAGGGCAAACCTGAGCCATTTCCATTTTTGGGAATATGCTAAGGAAGGAGGGCTGGTCTAATCCCCACTTAGGCCCGAATTAGAAGCCAATTAAGGTAAGCTTGCTCTAATTAAGCACTAATCCATGGCTTTCTTCTTAATTTCTTCCAAATCTACTATTTTCCCCTTGATTCAATTCATTTTTGACCATCAAAAGCTACTGATTTGTGTTTTACTACAAACCCTAACATTCAAAATTTGATTTTTACTACCAATAAGCCCTAGATCTAAGATTTAATTAGGGATTTCTTGGGTAAATCGATTTCTATTAGAGTTTAATTCAAACTCATTGTGTCTTCAAGGATTTCAAGAAGGGTGACTCTTCAATCCGAGCTTAATCAAGTGTTGAGGTAATGGGTCTTCAAAATCTCTGTTTGTCCATGGTAAAACTCTTCATTTTTGGCTTATTTCGAAATGGTTTGCTTGATTTGGTGTGTTAATGGTAAGATTAGAAAATGGAATTATTTAATCCCGATTTCTTATGGTTTTGCATTATTATGGTTTGGTTTGATGTTCTGGAAGTCAAGGAGGACTTTGATGATGATTAGGGTGTTAGATGTGGATTTGAAGTGTTATCTATGGTGTTTCGGTTTGGATTTGCGAAAGGAAGAAGATGATTGTTCTGCCGTATTGGCGATCAATCGGCCCTGCAGGGCGATCGATTGGCTGAACTATAAATTTCAAATTTTTGCGTGTAACCGATAGAACGGCCTGAAGGGCGATCGATCAGCTACACAGGAAATTGTATGTTGTGCATATGATGTCTATTATGATGATTCTACTTTAGCTTGCCAATTTTATATGAATGTGGAGTGTTTTAAGCTATGTTAGGCTACTGGAAATGCATGCTATTGAGTTTATGGAGTTGAGATATATGCTTAGAGATGGTGGAATGACTTATGTTTTGTGGCATGATGTTGGGATCGTTATCTTGAAATTATGAATGGTTGTTTCCCTTTGGTTAAGCATATTTTCAGTAGGACTACAATCATTGTTGGACTGATTTGTCATGATAGATTGTGGTTAATGGTGTGTGAATGTTGGTGAATGCCATGACTCAATGATGAAATGAGTGATGTTATATGTGTTTAGCATTTGTGGTTGAGTTTTGAATCTAGCTATGATTTCAACAATTCTTCTTCTATGATTTCTGCTGGAATTCATGTTTGGATAGAAATTCACATGTGTAGTGTGGTAGTGAGTTGATTTTTGTAAGCATGCTGATATGCATTTTGTGAAATGCTTCTACTAGATACACACACACATGTGGGGTTAAATGATGATGTTGAAGCTTAATATTGTGATTATGAATGATGCATTAGGGGCTGGTGAGAGCACTTATCATGGATTAGGATTCATGTATGCTTTGCCCACGCATGTACCATGCTGCACGCATCATGAAAATGGATTTTCAATTGAGGCTTCATCGTGATTAATCGAATTTGACCGATTGGATGCAATGTGATGAAATTGTGTGCCAGGTTGATCGGTCGTGGATTAATAGCAAATTGATTGGTCCAAAAGGACATATTTTGATTTGAAGTTCCTGTGTGGAACGAGTGCACTCCCCGGGTTGAGTCTTGTTAAATGGAATGATGTGGGGACGAATTGTGTACTTGTCTTGCGGATATGTGAGAATATTATTATGTGTGTCATCTGGACCCTGAGAATCCAGTGTGGTATGCCGTGTGCACCCCGCTACCACGTATTCTAGGGTTCTCTGTGTGAGAACTCGGGCTCTTCCCTCTGCAGGAGATGTCCCTGGGCGAACACCCCTGCTCTAGATTCTCTGTGTGAGAATGGGATATCCTTGGCCAGGATCATCCAGGGCGAGTAGTATTAGGGATTGACAACCCCGATCTTTCTTTAATTCTTGTGTAGAATTTTGGACCATGATACGCCTCCGTGGCCTTGTCTATGCTCCCGTCTGTGTGATATTATTGTGTGGTTACTCCTTGATGGAGGTTGATTTTGATGTTATGCATGTGGAATATGTATGTTAGAGATACATCCATGCATGCTGATTTTGATGTTATGCATGTGGAATATGTATGTTAGAGATACATCCATGCAGGTTGAATTGTGAAATAATGCATGTGGGAATATGTATGTTTGAGATACATGCATGCAGTTTGATTTGATACTATGCATGTGGGAATATGTATGTTAGAGATACATCCATGCAGGTTGAATTATGCATTATGATGCAATTTTTAAGTGATGTGAATATGTGATCAGAAAATGATACACCTTGTACATCGTTGATTTGAAAGATTATATCGCCATGCTATCGTATTTTCGATGTTAGCGATATTAAAACCATTGCTGAGTTTGTTAAACTCACCCCTCTTTTTGTGTTTTGATTTGGGGCTGCGTGGTGCGACACGCAGACGGACAGGATTGCCTCTTTGAGGAAAGGTCAGAGATAGCTTGGGTGTGATGATGGAGATCGTTGTATGACTTACTTTCGTTTGTTTCATGCTTTATGTTAGAACCTTTGTGTAGGGTTCTTGTTTTGGATTTATGTCATATTTTACAGTTGTGATGCTTATGACTTATTTTGAGCCGGTGTGGGCTTTACTTAACTAAGCTTGTGGGTTTGAGATTGTTGTTTACTTTGTGATAAGCAACACCTTTTCCTTCCCTTTTATTTACTCTTGCTCAAAGGATTGTGCGCACTCCGTATTTCTGTTAATCGCCCGTGGTTAGGGTTAAGTCTTCTGCTAGATCGTTTCTCAATTTTCACTTCGTCGCCCCCGCGTGCTTGACCGGCCCTTGGACCGGGTTCGGCTCGGGTCGGGCATCGCCGGGGCGTGACAGAGTTTTTGGTATCGGAGCACATCTTTTTCCAAGAGTAAATAGGGTTTGTGTGACAAGTCTTGCTTGTTTGCTTGCTTGCTTGTTTGTGTGCTTTCTGCTTGTTTGGCTGTGTGCTTTCGGGTTGTTAGGCTGTATGATTAACGTCTGGTCTTTGTGTAGATGGCTGGTCCTAATCATGTAGGCGCTAATAACCATCGCGGTGCTCGTGACCCAAGGGTGGACGATGTGTTGACCGCCATTGAAGGGTTGACACAGGTGTTCCAGGCTAAGCACGAGAGTGGTAGCAGTTCTGAGTCTCTTTTACTTGAGGGATTCAAGAAGCTTAATCCCCCTAGCTTCAAGGGTGGATTGGATACCTCTGTGGCGGATAATTGGAGGCTTCATATGGAGAAGATTTTTAGTGCTCGACGTTGCTCGGACGAGGAGAAGACTAGACTTGCAGTCTTCACGTTCGAGGGCGAAGCTCAGAGGTGGTGGTTATCGATGGAGCGTCAGAGGTTCCATGGCCGAGCAGACATTCCTTGGGAGGAGTTCTTGTCAACCTTTAACGACAAGTATTTTCCTCTTCATGTCCGAGAGGAGAAGAAGAAGGAGTTTCTTAGTCTGCAGCAGGGTTCTATGACGGTCTTGGCTTATGAGACTCGTTTCGTGGAGCTTGAGCGCTTTGCTCCTCGCTTCTTCAGCGATGAGTATGAGCGAGCACGTAAGTTTGAGGACGGTCTTAAGCCTTTCATCAAAGGCCGAGTCGTGCCATTCAGGCACAAGACCCTTGCTGAGGTACTTGAGATGGCCATCGCAATGGAGCGAGATTCTGACGAGTATATTCGGAGGAGAGGGCAGCAGCAGCAGCCTAAGAGGTCGAGGGCGGAGGATAGCCGTAACCGCCGGGACTTTAAGCGGTGTGATACCCGTCATGCGAGGCATAACACTCAGCATGTGCAGCAGGATCCTCAGGATCGCCGTGCTAGTGTGACTTGCTATGATTGTCGGTAGAAGGGGCACTATGCCAATGAGTGCCCGCAGAGGGCTGGTCGTGCTCAGAGACGTGCACCGATGACACCTAATACCGGTCCCAGGCAGCCGGGTGTACCACCGGCGAGAGCACCTACTGGGCAGCCCAATGGCAAGGGGAAGAAGCCGGCACATGATGGGAGAGTCTTTGCTATTTCAGCGCAGGAGGCACCCATGGCCACCACGGCAAGGCGGCAGCCAGGGCCTACGGGATCGCCATCACTTGGAGATTCCGACACCCCTAGTCTAGCCGCCGCCCGGTGGCCGGCCATGGCGGTAAAGCGCCACCTTTTTTTTTGTTCTGCTGCAAATCAATGAAAATGACCACCGGCCACTTGTGATGGTCTAGCGAGGGACTGGATCAACTAGACCGCCGTCGCACGGCGAGTCCAGATGCCCACATCCAGTCGCAGGCTGTCGACGGTCGGGAAGCATGCCCCCGATTGTTCCCTCTTTTTTATAACCTACTGTGACGACCCGACGGCAGCCGATCCGCCACCACCAAGGCCGCCAGATCCAAGGCCTCTACGGCCAAGGCCAGGGCCGGCACGCCCCTCCTACAACGGGTCCAACCACTAGTGGTCGGCCGGTGACTGGCCAGTAGTCATAAAACAAACACAATACAATGAAAGTGAACAGTGATTGTAAAAATCACTATTCACATCATTTACAAAAATGATATATATTTTAATAATAAAATATCTCTAATCTTGATTTAAAATCCTACCTCAAAAGCTGAGTTGTCGTCAATCCATCGTCGCCAACGCTTTTCCAGAGTCTCGCCGAAAAATTCCCTCCTTTCTTTCACCGTCCAAAAGCTCCCCCAAAAAGCCCTAATTCATTATTTTTATAGGCATGGGATTAGGGCTCCTAATCCCATGAGAAATTGGGCCAAAATCTCTTCAATTTAGAAACCAAATTGGGCTAAAAAACATAATTTTGAAATACTAATTGTTCGGGCCAGTATGGTGACTTAAACAGACAATTCACACATCAAATTCGGGTAAACGGGCCCTGCAATATATGTTTAACTTTGAACGGTCATATTTCCCTTATCCGAACTCCGATTCGCGCATTCTTGGTGGCTATTTTGAAGCTCTTTCTGTCTAATTTCCATCCATATAGATTTTAGCCACAAGTTCTAAGAATTGATTAAGTTATTCCAATGAGAAGGTCAAGGGGTCCAACACCTTAATTTCCCATGGTCAACTTCGGGAATTTAGAAAATTTTTGGACGTTACATATATAGCGACATAAACGGCCCAAATGCACATCTAATTTGGGTAAACGGGCCTTTAGTTAGCACTATGCCCCCCGAGTGTAGGCATATGAGTGCTTAGGTAAGTAGTATCATAAATCTTCTCTTACCTATTTGAACTATGCCCCCCTGAGCATAGGTGTGTCTTACCTTCGAAAATGTTGAGGCGCTTAGTTGCTCCCCAAAGGTTAAGGCGACGCCCCAGTAGCATTAATTTCCATTGACTATAGAACTACTTAAATTGTAATTAGTTTTAGTTGTCGATAGTACGTGTATGACTATATAAGTATGTTTGTAAGTTTCTGAATAAGATTGTTATTGTAAGATTCTAAGCAAGACTGTGAGGGTAAGATTTTGAGCAAAACTGTAACTGTAAGTTTTAGAGTATGACTATAAGAGTCTAATTAGAACTATATGAGCAAGATTATAAGTATAAGGATTTGAATAAGATGATACGAGTAAGGCAATAAGTGTAAAAGTAAGTGTAATGATATATGGTAAGATACTGTATATATGTGAATGGTTATTATATTTTGTGACTTTGATGTGTTATGTATGCCATTCTACTGCATGTTAAAGTTTAATTAACACATCTATGTATAGACTTACAGAGTATTAGAACTTTCTTACTTAATATAAAAATATTATTTTGCCTCTTTTTAGACTCATGTTCAGCAAGTTTTTCTAGGTCCTTAATTGAGAACTCATTAGGATGGAATCTTGTTTCCATTAATGTACCGATCTTCATTGGCTTAGGTATACCTTTTAACTCATAGTGAGTCTTTCATTATTTTGTCACAATCTATTGTATTGAGTAAGATGAGTACCAATTATGTTTGTATTTTTCTAGACTTGTATATAGAATAATAAACATTAGACTATTGTGGGACTTATTCTTAGTAATGATTGGGAGATGTATTTTTTATTAAGCCCATAGTCATGCAGTTTATTTTATATGTTTTCGTTTGGATTCACGCCTGATAATGTGTAGTTTGGTCATACGATAATTTAGAAAATCTTGTAGGAAAAGTGATGTATGATGATTTAAATTTATAAAAATCATTTTAACAAGTTTTAGAATTCATCATTTTTTTATTAATATGCCTCTTCATGTAAAGGACTAAATGAGAGCAATAGAGGGGATGAGTGAAGAAGGGAAAAGAGTACCAAGCATGGGAGAGAGGAAGCACTTGCATATGGAAGGTGCGATCATGAGAAGAGGGAGAGGTAAGAGAGAGTAAAATTGAGAGAGATAATTAGAGCAAATAATCATTCATTCAATTCTGATTACAAGAGAAGAGGCCTAAATAGGCCGCCTTAAACCTACAGGCTATATAGAGATAAGCCAACTAGCTACATAGACAAATCAAATTAAACCTAATTAGAATCATAATAAAACCTACTATAGCTCAAGTAACTATATAGCTCAAGTAACTACTTAGCCTATGCACTATTCGTAATACATAATATTTATAGTCGTTACATTACAAAAAAATCATAAATTTTTTTAAAAAATATAAAAAAATCTCTAAGCTTGATAAAAGCACACCCCAAAAATGCCTAAATTCTAGCTATGCTACGAGGTATGGAGAATTGATGATGAAATCCTTACTCTTTTTCCCAAATTTCCATTCATTAATAAAAATAAGACAGATTTGGGAGGGTTAAGCATAAGGTGAGCTAAAATATGGAGTAGATCAAACTTCCAACAAAATGAAATAGGACAAATCATGATCCTGCGGCTCTCAAGTGCCCGTGCACACCCAGGTGAATGGGCACTTATCTACTTTCGTGTTTTGATAAATCTCTCAAAAAATGTGTACACCCTTTTTCCTTGGGAATTTGCACAGCACAATCCTCAAGATCGAACGGTTTGGGAAGTTTTACCAAGCTGATAAAATTGGTTTTAGTAGGTACAACTTCTAACACCGAATGAAAATGCAGGCAGCAGTGTCGACCTACCATATACAATAATCGAGCGTTATTGACAGTCAGTCCTACAAAAAATCACATGTTCATAAAAATTGTATACAGAGCTATATTATCTTATATTTCGCAAATTCACAAGGTTCCATGAAAATTGAAGCCATCAGATACAAAGATCGGTGGCTCATCTCAATATTCATAAGAATGAAGGCAAAAATATAACGCTGCCAACAAATTAAGTTACGACAAATAATTTGATGATACAAAATGCAGACGACTTTATTGAATCAGTGTACTACAGTAATATGGAAATAAAATAATTACTCAATTCCAATCATTTAAGACAGGCTCTCAATAGTTCAGAGGACCCTGTGACTTCATTCAGCAACATAACCCAGTCATCTGGCATAACATTAGCCAGACTATCCAACGCATAACATTGGCCATATCTCCAATTATGGTTTTGCCACCAACACCCACACAAGCAAGCTCTTCTTAGCAGACTGACAAATGCACATAATGAGCATTGGCGGATTGCTTTGCAGAAAGCCAGAATCCTTCCATGTTTCTATGGAGGTCTTTGTAAATGGTGCAAGTTCCAACAGCATTATCCAGCCTCATGTTCCTGTTCGGTTACTCAGCTGAAGTGTCATTTTTATGTTCATGGCTGCTAATTCAGCAGCCAGATACCTGAACACAAAAGGCATTGCAATAGTTTCCATTCCTTTGCTCGTTTTACATGCATTACAAGTAACCTTATTCTTGGGGCCACGCCCTCGTGGCAGTCCTCCAATCTCCCGTATCACAGTTGCTCGTTTATGCTGATATTGAACAACAGATGCAGTGAGTATGCTGCCACATAAAGAGCACACATCGGCAATATGATAATCAGAGCACGTGTGGAGCCTGTCATGTAATAGGTACGCAGCTCCATGAGCAAGTACTGAATCACGTTCCATCTCCCCAAACCTAATTCCTCCTCCAACTTTTCTACCTTTGACAGGCTGCTTCGTTAATCGATCCACAGTTCCTGTTGATCTAACCTATATACATACAGAAAACACTTTCAGTTCATTACCAAATCACATTAGACGCATGTTCAGTACAAACTCATTGTAAAAAAGAAGATAGTCAAAGCTTTACCTAAATAAGATGTGAGTTAACAAAAGGAAAGATATTTAAAGTTTTAAATAAATAAGATACGAGTAAAAAATAAAGAATATATAGACTCATTTTTTCACTAACCTGATATTTGTCAGAAACCATGTGCCGCAAACGCTGATAATAAACTGGCCCAATAAATATTTCACAAGTAAGCTCAGTACCAAGAACCCCACTATACAAAACTTCTACTCCGTGATAGTTAAACCCATATGATGTCAACAAAGGACCCAATTCATCAACAAGTGATTTAGTTTCATTAGACGAATCCTTTTCCTTGTGTGAGCCCCGGAATGGTGTTGCATCAACAAATTTTCCATGTAAGCTTCCTCCCTAAGAAAAATAGTGGCTGTAACAAATCAGGCTGGAAATGCATACCAAGCAAAGGAAAGATGAAAGCATAGCATTCGTTCAAAGCACAAGGTTTCAGAGTGACAGAAAAAAGTCCAAATTATAGCTCCAACTCCATAAGTAATATCAAATTTGGCCAACTAAAGACGACCTTGATATTTTTGGATCAATTAAGACATTCTACATCAGTGATCAAAATATTATGAAGAAATGTTCAGTCACACATACCTGCACATGCATGCGCATACATGTGCCCGCACGTGCACTAGTTTTTCTTTGCAGAATCTGTTGTGCCTTCATACCATTTAATACTTTATAATTATAGTTATAATACTCACTTATTCCCCCATCTTCTCTTTTCATCTTTTTCAATTATCCCTTCTCCATGTCCCTTTTTTTACTTCCATTTTCCCCTCCCCAGCCAATATAATTTGCATGTTTACTAGCTAGCTTCAGTTTGAACCAACAGGCCTCACAAGCAATCCAAGAGGCCTCTCGTCAGTTTGAACCAGCTAGCTTCAGGAAGAATTCTTTTAGAATTATTTCAAGGAAGATTCACTAGGTAAAACAAATACAATGCCTCAAAAAGTGTCACATGCGAGAAAAAACCTCCATCATCCCTGTCATCTCATCATTTTTCTCCATTGTATGGGGTCATTGACAGAAATTCTGATCCACAATTCAACCACATCTACATACAAATTATAGATAGACAATTTAGGGGCTGTTTGGATATGGAATTAATGTAAGATTCTATTGATTCTACTTCAATTCCGGACAGAATTATCGGAATCATGTTTGTGTAGAAAGTGGGCGAAATTAAAAATTTTGCCCAAAAGTTGATTCTAACCCGTTTCGAGCCTGAATCGGTCGGAACCACTGAATCACCTTATGAGGTAATTTTCTCGATTCCGGCTCCCAACCCTCATTTTAAAATTATAGATTCTATTATTTTTCAACGGTTACCCCTCATAGCAATTTGAGCTTCAAGAAGTGTACCATATAGGTCAGGCCCACTTTAAAAGTTCAATACTACCTACCCTGGTGGGATCGATAAGGCTCGAATTTAGGAGCATAATAATACTAAGAACGTGCATATCCAAGTTCGGAAGAGAGAATTATATTAGTTTAAAATTTTAAAATTAGGTTTGATGCGACATTCAAATTTATTATAAAAAAATTCCATTACCAACCCTAATTCACATTCGACAGAAATTCCACTTTCTGTTTCTAAAAAATCCAACACCCAAACAGCCCCTTAATCTTAGTTTTTCTAAGCATAGTAACAAATATAGCGAAATTTCATTATTTTTGGTGAAATGGATTTGGGCCAAAGTATTTAAAAATTTCGTAAAATTTGCGTAATTTCAAAGTTTTTGACAAAATTTTGCGAAAATTACGTTTTAGGCAGGTAATCTTCGATTTTTTACATTTAGGCAGGTCAAATTTTTAGGTGTTTACAATTAGGGCATGTTCTTTTTTAAGTTCCCATTCTTCCTTACAATTGCTCCTCTTATTTTCTTCTTTATACACTTCAGAACTTTTCCAAAATGAAACAAATTGAACCCTAAATGACCCCTCACCGAAACGAACCGAAAACCGACTTTGTTACTATGCTTCCAAGTCATTTTAGGTTTTATTCATTTTCTACTATAACCCTATCTAATCCAATCATCACATCTCTTTACTAGCACTATTTGTGGAGTCCTTTGAACATGGTCTACCCATCACAATTGGTTTTTCAATTAATCACAAATCCAATCTACTCAAGTTCTCCCTCAAATGGCAATTTGATAATTATGATCTCCTTACTAGTGCCATGTGTTGCCATCTTAACACTATATACATATACGAGCCCAAGCATCACAAGCCGTTAGATTGCGACCAAGGGTGCACATTGCTCAAGGGGCAAGAAGATTTGAGTCATTTGCCAGCCCCCACTATTAATATGCATCATTGGATCTTGATCCGACGGCTCATGATGCCCAAGCTCACGATGGTACATGTGAGCCCAAGCTCATGTTAATCTTTTCCTATATTCTATACTCCCTTTGTCCCACATTAATAGCTCCAATTAGTTTTTTAAACTAAACTAAAATTAGATCATATTGAAAAACCAAATGGAGTACTTATATGAGGATGGTTAGCATGCAGCTTCAACGCAAGCTTGTGAGTTGGAGCACCTTGGCCATCAAATCATGGCCAGGGGCCGTCCCTTGCCATGATCTAACGGCAAGGAGCCTCCAACTCACTAGCCAGCGCTGAAGCACAAAAATGTCTGCATACAACTCACAAAGTCACACTAGGCCACTGAATGACGATCCATCAGCCGTGAAAAAGTGGGGCCAAAGTGCGGCTACTTTATAGGAGTCAAGAGTGTGCATAGGAGCGCTAGCCTCTGCATGGGAAATATATTTATATCTATGAAAAAAACCTTCCTAGAGCAGCATATCACTACAGCTCTGCCAAATGGGCCATCAAATCATGGCCCACTTCCAAGAGCTGCAGCTATAGGAAGGTTTTTTCTTTATATATATATACTTGGAACAGTTGAAAAGTGCCCGGGCATTTCAGTCGGTGGATCGTGATCCCAGCTCAACCTGAAAAATGTTTCTTTTGGTTGATTTTCAAAATAAAATCCTTACCAAAATTTATTGAGGGTGGGACCAATTGAAAAAGAAAGATCATCATATAAAAGAGGGGGCTATAAATTTTAGGCCAATTTGGACATATGGGCCCCTTTCATCATGGCACTTCATTCCAATATGTGGGGCCTATCTATTTAACCACGTCAAATTTAAGAAATTGATTTGAGGTTGAAACCTTGATGAGTAGGCCACACTCATCAAAATGGGCCCAAAATGTATCAAACACATCCCCATGATTTGCCACACATTCTCCTAAATCTCATACCCCAATTTGATGGTGACCCACGAAAATGAAGCCTCTCAAATATCAACTTGGGAAAGTTTCTCAGGTTGACCTGAGAGTTCCACCTCTCTATAAGAATAACATAAAGTCAACCCCACACAAGCTTCCATAAGGTTGGTTTTCTAAATGTGGATCTTGCCAATATTTATAGAGGATGAGCCCAAGAAGAATTGAAAGAGCACCGTAAAAAATAAGGGCTGTTTTGGATGTATCATCACATCATTCAATCTCAGCTTTAAATCAAATATTGAGATTGTATTTTTTAACTTGGGTCCGTGGAGGCAACAAAAACGAGTGGTGGGACCAATTGGCATTTTGATCCCTTTTGATGATGAGGGTCAAACAAATTTGGCATCATTTCAATCAGTCAAACCCATTTATTTGACCTCATCAATTTTGAGCTGTTAATTTGGGGTTGAAATTTTGCCCAACCTTAAAGAGTGGGTCCCACAAAAATAGGCCCAAAATTCACATCAAGCCTACCCACATGATTTGCTACTCATGCCCTTTTGGTCCCATGCCCACCTTTGATGGTAGTCCCACAAAAATCAACCTCACGGAAGATTGTGAGGTTGGCCTTACTGTATATATGTAATTTTAAGATGGTCGCATATAGTATCATAATTATCACCATCATTACATGCCTTGTCCTACCATATTCAGACTTTTTATAATCAAAATGTTGGTACAAAATCCACGTAAAGAAACATAGTGACTAGATTTTACCATGGATGCACTTCCTGACGCAACCCTCTTAAGAGAAGATAATGAGATGAAGGTTCAACATCATCATTTTCATCGTAGGCATTTCAAATTATGTGGATTAGGTTCATGAAATAATGGTTGCACAGGAAAGATTGATAGTCATGTTCCATGACGAAGCTGGTAATAAACAAAACTAGTTTGCTTTCACATGGAGGCATGACACGATGTTAACACACGTAAATTGTTCCCCAACAGTCTAAATCTTACAATGTTGCAAGTCTAGCTGTTGTGACCTAGATATGCATACCTATGAAGCCTAGATATTTACTTTCCATTTATTTTAACATAATCCATCTAATCAGTCTTAATTCTACAAATCTTAAAACAGCTATATTCTAGCCCTTCCCTCCACAACTCCAACTTTGTATTAAATCTTTCTCTAAACATATCTAGTAATACTATATAAACCTAAAAAAAAAACAAGGACCCTTGTATTGAATGTGTTGTTAGTTCACCTATTACTAATCATGGTTCGCAATATTTTTTATTGGAAATATTACCAGTGACCTAAAGATAGAAGATATCGGAGATTTTGGGGAAAATATCAGTGACCAAAAAGTGTTTTCACAGGTCTCATGTTAATCTAAGCATATATTAACATCTAAAAGCTCTAATACTAATCTCAAACAACCATAACACCATGTAAATACACTGTACTAACATAAATTACATTTATCAAAAGGAACACATACTCAATAATGATAAAGAAAAATAAGTTTGACAGTAATATCAATGATTAAGTCGAGAACATGATGGTATTTATCTACATAAAACTTTGAAGTCATAACAAAAATATCTAATGGAAAACATGATACGAGTATTGGTCACTAGTGCTAGAGAAGATGCTAGAAAGCGCAACGGAGTGTCCAAACACTGTCGCCACGTACTTGGAAGCGCACTGGAAAGTGACGGTGGGCCCAAGCAATCACCAAATATCTCAATTATATCACCAATATTTGAGATATATTTCAAATTTTATACTTACATAAACTTTCCCTATATCTTGCAATAGTCAAGTGGCAAATACAAATACATCGGCTGACTCAGATATATATGAAATATATCTCAAAATTGCAAACCATGTTACTGATGCAAAGAGATCTCACGGATACCGGATGCAAACCTATGGTTACTAGAAACAATTAAAAATTGTTACGCAGAAGTGTTGGTAAACTCATCAAGAACCAGCAACTACATCAGTTTGCTACAGACTTATAATAAACATCATTCACATGGACAACATCCTATCTCACCTGGATTTTGCACATTATATTCCCTAAAATCACTTGACTCAATCCAAACCCATGATAGAAAAATTAGTCCTCTTCAAAAATTACTACAATACCTCAAATATTCAATGGTTACTCTATATTTTTGTATATCCATTGCATAAGAAAAATGATAACAAGACAAGAATTACCACATGAAGTGGATAGAGCAGTTCAATCAGAATCGTACCTTAGCTGCTATAGATTCCAACAGCATTCCAATGGTCATCCTAGAAGGAAAGGCATGTGGGTTGATAATGAGATCTGGGCGCATTCCAGTAATTCCAGAGAATGGCATGTCTACATCAGGCCACAACTGAGAGCAGACACCTTTCTGCCCATGTCTGCTACTAAATTTGTCACCAATAACAGGATTTCTTGGCCGACGGAAACGAATATCAACCTGTTCCATAATAAATAGATTCAAGAACAAAATAATGTACATCTAAATATTTGTACATAGTAAACCATCAGAGATGTCATATATCACACTTGCTTTCACCAAGATGTCTTTTTACTGACAAAAGATTCATTTGACAGTAAACAGTCAAAAGAATTCAAACAAATCTGCTTGTACAAATTTTGCACATAGGCCATTTACGGTCTTAATCTGCATCCTTTATAATCCAATATTAGATTTTAGAAAAGATGCCGCAGTAGCCTGTTCTAGTTTTTTATTTTAGTTGGGAGGGTTATGCCTTAAGATATATCAAACTATTAGAGAATATGAGCAGTCAAATGCAAACTACATACTGTGGGGGTTTCTAATTTAGTCCAGAAGATCAAAGAAGTTGAAACCAAATACAGAGCGAACTGCAGAATATAAATGCCAGAAGCTAATATACAAAGTTTCCTTTTTAATTTTGCAGTTCCCTTGTTATTGCAAGAACAAATACAAGGAAGAAATTTATGTCATAATTCGACACTAACTAAAAGAAAAGGTTTTATGCAGTATAAGGTGGCGGGTCATGATTCCAAAAACCCAAAGAATTGTGCCCAAAGCACTCTAAACTAAATTTATATGTCAAATCTACTACTTTTCACCATTTCGATTATTTGCCACCATTGTGTTCTTTGAAATATATGCATCTGCTAAAACCAGTTTGGCACATACAACCATCAACATTTATTTAAGAGTGAAACGATTTCTAAAAGGGTATGTTCTTAGATGCAGAGAACAACTGCAACATGATGCATGGTATAGGAAGCTTACAATTTACCAATGGACATCTAGTAATCCAACAGAAGAGAGCCCCATGTTCATTTTGAGAAACTATTAACAGATAAATGCCATACCTTCTGAAGCCTTTCTTTGGAACCTTTTCCATCAATAGCTACATAGTCAACGGTAGCAGGTTCAGAACCCTTCAGTTTGTATGTTTTTACAAAAGACTTTTGTGTATTGTATATGCCACAATATGGCTCATCAGGTTGAATCCTCTGAAAGTAACAGATGCCGCAAAAAGCAGTTAGACTTGTACAATACTTTTCTCTTTCAACTGGAAACGTGAAAGGCAAATTGGCATCACCTGCCCAACAAAAGGAAGACCATCCAAATCAATCGCTGAACTCACAGACTTTCCCTCAAAGCTGCTTTTACGAAATACTTCATGATCTCCCTCTTTCCCACGCTTATCTGACAAGTCAATAGTTTCAACCTGCATACAGGACAACATTAAATGGTAGTCATACAAGGGGTATCATTCATCAAGAAGATTATAAGAGGAAGAGTACCACACATGTGCATGCAACATGTAGTACAATTTTAGTACATTTGGTTTTCTATTGTTTAGATTTCATAGTGGGTTGATTAATGAGCCTAATGAGTAGTATATTACAAGTACCCTACAAAAATTTACTAGCTATGCAGAACATTGTATATGTCCATAATAAGCAGTACGATCATCAAGAACTATGTTTTAAGTACCCTACCAAAAGGTTTACTTGGTCATAAATTAAAACTCATAGTTAAGGAAGAAGTCTGCGGAGCATGATTAATCCTTCTTCCTATAGTCTGCAGTCCTTAGTGAGCTGAGTAGTTGTAATGGCCGGTAATTTGGACACTACTACTTTATTTATCTAATTTATCCCCTTGCATAATAAATTTGAGCATTAAATCTATTTAAATAAAAGTAAACTTCGAGTCCGTTGTAATTGTACCAAGAATGAGAAAAACAGAGGTAGAACAAGGGAAATGTGATTTTTCAAATATTTCCTGACTTTATTCCGAATTTTAAATTGTAGCCTGCATACACGTGGGACCCACTTGGAAACGTGTTTTAATTATTAATTTCGAATATTTTATTTATTAAATTACTTTGGCTATAATTGGGCCTTTTAATTAAAGGATGAGTTTACCAACCCTAGTTTTAGCCAGCCCACCCCATATATATATAGTCGGTAGATATCTACCAACACAATTAATCAGGGTGGGGTGGCTGAAAGAGAGGCTGGAAGACTTCTCATCCTTAATTAAATAGAAAGTGATCTTTTCTTATCCTTGGTTTAGATGTGTTCAAGGTGAAGTGGACCTAGGCATGTTATTTAACACAGGTAGTGACCAAAGGCAAGTCGAGAAGGAGATGGTCATGGGCTTAGGCAAGTTACGGATATGTTGGGCGCTCAGACCCAACATGTTGGCGTGTAAAAAATTACTACCTTAGTGGTTTATTTGGGGCAATTACCTTAGGAGGGTTGCCATGGGGAACAGTTGTTCTGCGCCCAGGAAAAAGCTAGAAGCAAGGAGAACCAAGAGAGAGAAAATACAGGCGGGGGAGAGTAGAGCAGAAGAAAAAACACCCAGAGGAAGAGGAAGAAAAAAAAAAGAAGGAAAGAGGAGAGAAAAGGGAAAGAAACGCGGGGAGGAAGAGAGGGGGAGAGTAACGGTGAAAAGGTGGAGGAAGATGGTGTTGGCAGTCCAAGCCCCCAGCTTTGCCAGAAGGCTGTTTCCAGCTCTTTCCTATCTACCCAACAGAGTTGGGTGTAGCAGGGCCAGAAGGGTGGCAGTCTGGGCTGAAGCAGCAAGAAAGTGGGTGTTGCACAGACACAGGTGGCCCCTGCACAGGCCTCGTCGTCAGCTCTGGAGAAAAAGATGGAACTTGGGTTTGTGTCATCTACTACTAAGGCGCTCCGGACAAAGAGAGAAGAAGCGCAGTAAGAAGAAGAGTAGCAGACAGAGGGCCTCTGTGATCAAACGGTCACCTATTGGGAAGCAGCCATTCTCAGCCCGAGTGGGGATGTGGAAGCTGAGAAGTAGTGTACCAACAAGGGGGTTATCTCCACCACAGTGGCCAGTGGCACCAGATTCTCCCTCGTCGGCTGATTGCCTTGTAGACTTCTGGTATGTGCTTTTTCATCTCCCTCGTCTGTCTTGCTTTGGGAGCAGAAGGATACAAGGAAAACGATATTCAAGTTGTCTCCCAACTTTCCTGTCACCCTTCACATGACCAATGGCCGTCGCCTGACTTCGTGCCGGATCCGAAATTCCATCCTTCCCTTCTCTTCTGACTTCGGTACTAGGTACCTTATTTATCAGGCATCCAAAATTTACAAGAGACTTGCATCGTCTTTGAGAAATATAGGCAAATTAGGAAGAAATTTGGTTGTGCTCGTTGCCTGCATTCTGGTGCGTGGAATGATGTTTTGGTCCAAGTAATTATTCTACTCATTGTGATATGTTGTGTATACTAGTGATGTATCAAATTTTGGTGAGTACATTTGAACCGGAGTTTGGGTACTGGAATTTTATGTTTTACTACTTTCTAGACATGGTTGTTTTCTGGGTAACAAAAGAACTTACATACTTATTCTTTTCATGCTTATTTGACTCACGCGTTATTTGTTTGAGGATTAACTGGCTTTTAAATACCCAAATTTGATCCCAAAAAAAAAAGAAAAAGTGTCTTTAATCCAATTTTTAATGGATGTGAATGGCTTAAATATGAAATTTCCGATTAAAGCAGTGTTTGGTTTTATATTCTCATGAGATACCAAGTACTTGTTACTATGAAAAAGTAAAACAGGGAAATGTAACTTCATTCTTGATTTACTGCTGAGAGGATTGATTTCATTTTGCGGTGGATTGACCTCTGTTAGTTGTGTAAAATTAAGCTAAAACCTTTAATAGTAACATGCTGAAATACCTATTGTACTCACCTGTAGTTTCTATCTCACTTCTCTGTTTTAGATTGATGATCTTTGTATCAGCCCAAGCAGTTATATGACTTTCCTCACTTCTGCAAGTTGTTAATATTAATATTAACTGTTGTGGGTGTGGATTTGGTGCTTATCCACATTGAAATCCTCCTTGTACATGTTCTGCATGTTTAGCATATATGATAATCTTGATTCATGCACGCTACTGTCCATTGCAAATTGTCCATCCTTTGATTTCTTTATGTGCATGCTCCTAAATCATTTATGTTTGAAATTGTGTTCAGTTCAAAAGTGTAATCCTTTATTAGCTATAACTTGGGAGGACTTATTATGTTTTGATGTTATGTGTAACAGATATTCACTGTATAGGAGTTTTATGTTGTATGCTTCTAGCAGGTTGTATAAAGCCTAATACATGTATAACTACGACGAAAGATGATAACTTATATTACTGGAATTATTATCCATATGATTATATAAAAAAATTTATATCAAGTGATATTGAATTTTCAAATATTATATGCAAGTATGTATATACGTATGTATGCAAGTGTATGTTGAACTTGAGATTTAGATGAAAAGACAGTCTACTATGGACATATGCACACTTATGAATAGAGGTAAATTTGAAAAGAATATTTTCACATTAATTTTTTATTTTATTAGGATTATATAGTCTCATGCTATACAAGTCTATTATGATGAACACATGTTTTGATGATGAATTGGACCCCACATTCTTGGGTTTTGGGGTCAGTGAGTTATTTATTTTTAATCTCTTTTATGGGCATGAGAGAGGAGTGCCTTGCATAAAAGGAAAATCCAAGTATTACTAACCTACCTAAGTCTTGAGAGGTATTGGCAAAGGTTAGTTAAGGCTCGGAATGAGTGTCTTCAGCTTCATGTTTAAGATAAAATATTACCAGGGTGCCACGTATTGGGATAAGGGTGGACCTAGCCATAGGCAGTTCCTTCCCGGCTTTTAGCTAATTCAATGAGAGGTTTAAAAGAATTGGGCTATTTACAATTACTGTGATAACATGATATTTCATCCAAATGTTATCCTTTATCATGTCATACATATGATGGTTATGTGTGAATTTATTATACATTGGATTGACAAATGTAAAAATTATTTCTACTAAATAAGTCATACGATGTTATATGTACATGTTTTGCTTGAGTTATTATTTCTGAAAGTTATGAGATGACATAGAACATATGTGATTGATAATCATCTTAAGCATGATTAGTCTTTTGCAAAAGGTGTGCATGTTGTGTAAATGAACATGTTGAGTGACACATTTCATGTAGTATCATATTAGGGCATTTAGAACTATGTACAGATCCGATCCTCTTCTACCTTGAAGTGGTGCGTAGGCAGTTGACATGAGATGATGTTGATCCGGTCCAAATAATTAGTTACTAATCTTTTCTTATGAGATGCAAGTGTTTAGTCATCTTTATGATTCATTTTGCCTGTATAATTATCATCCTAACCAAAGGTCATAGGAAATGAACGACCAGATTCTCTTGAGGAATTTTGTGTATTAAGAATATTTTAGTATGAGTTGTATTCTATGTCAATTTTGGTAAGATAACTTGATCATTATAAAAAAAATTCCTCTGGAAAATCAGGTCGTAACAGTAGTATAGTCATGGAGTCGTGTAAGAACACTACTTAAAATTTTACTTGGTTATACACACTTTCTAGGTAGGTGTTAATACAGAGATTTTCTTAGTACAGTACTGACTTCTGCTTTTGCTGCTTCCCCTCTTTCCTTTCTAATTTCAGGTTTTTTATTACATGCTGAAATTTAACATACATATAACCCCACCTCTTTCATGATTGCCAAATTTATATGAGCACTCAGAAGTTCAAGAAAATCATGGATGCCTAAAAACTTTATGGGCCTAACATCTTTATGTCTGCATACATGATGTGAATATGCATATAAAAAATTTCCTCATTAAAGATTTGCATGAGGCTTAATAGAATTATAGCTATTATAAAGCAAAGTTGATACCTGATAGATATGACCATGACACAGCCCCCGTTCAACAGATGACTTATTCAAGATCATTGCATCCTCCATATCATATCTGTTACAAAAAGGGAAAATCGAATCATTTAATTGGTAAAGAGATTCATAAAAGAGCTTTATACTGGTCCAACATTACCCAGTGTATGCCAAGACAGCAACAATAGCATTTGTCCCCGTGGGAAATTCATCCATGGCATACTTTGCATATGAACTTGTCCGCACAATGGGTGACTGAGGAGTCTGCAAGGTAAAACACATTGCATTTATGACATAACTACTCTGTATGGAAGTTTAAGACCTTTCCACAATCATAACATGGCATCTTAATTGGGCTTTATTCACGTAGAAATAATACAACTCAAATTGTCAATATGAATTACATATTTTGTCTGTATACACCAAGCATGGTCTACAATATGTTTATTCTCTCTTTGGCTTGTGAGGGCAGTTAGTCCGTAGATTATCTTTCCCGTGTAGAATGTTGTACAACATTGTAATGACTTCTACTGTCCAGGGGTTATGTCAGAATATCTTGGGATTGTGTCAAAATATCTTTCATGTAGAGAACGTTGTACAACATTGTAATTACTTTCATTTGTCCTAATTTATTTATATTACGAATCATCATGCATGCCTTAAGAGATGTGCAGACCATAGGATAAATATTAGAACCTAGGTAAGGAGAGTTTTGCAATTACTAAACACACCTCATAGAGAAATGGGGGAAGGGAGACCTCTTTTCCCAACCCCCCAAAAGACATTTTTCTTTCAGCCCACCGTGCCTCTTTTCTTTCCACCCTCTACCACTTTTTTTTCTCCTGGAAACTTGACAATAGGTATCCTGCATTAGGATTTGGATAAACTGATGGTGGTTACACACCGTCATTTTTTTTCATCTGGGTGCAACCTAAGAGTGGGCACCGGTAGGTTCTGGTCTACATCTCAAGTTGTATCCAGAAGTAGAAAAAAAAACATTGATAGTGGGTTCTCACTGTCAGTTTTTCAAAATCCTGAAGAGGAGGTGGTGGCAGCAGAAGAGAAGAAGAAAGATGAGGAGGTGGCAGCAGAAGGGGAGGAGAAGGACAAGGAGGTAGACGAGAAAAGTGGTATGTACAGAGTAGTTAAAAAAAAGACATAAAAGAAAGTTTTTATGGTGTGGTGGACTGACCTTTTTGCTGTGGGAAGATAAAAAGGGGATGTGATTATGCACATGCTTTTAGATAGGCTACTGAACCCAACCCCTAGTGGCATGCAATGGCCACTAGAATAGAACACTCAAACAATGGTCGCCATGTCAGATGAAAATAAAGGCAGCGTCCAATCAGTATGTACAAAACGTTAGATACTGATTCTGCAGCAAAATATTCTAAAGAGCCAAAAGATGTACCCTCTGCACATAAATTCTAGTACCTAGAATTATTAGCTATTGATTCTAACTAAATAACCCTTGAAAAATGCACATGTAACATTCTTGGAAAACTTATTGCATCTTCCAACTATATTGATTCAATCACGTATTTGTTTTAGCACGAACCAATATAGGAAAATGAGAAACTTCGAAAAGGAAAAAAACAAAACAATATTGAGTATACAACATTTTCATCTTTCCATGACAAGAAAAGAAACACATACAAGCCAAGATCATAGCAAATATAGGAAAATGAGAAACTTTGAAAAGGAAAAAAACAAAACAATATTGATTATACAACATTTTCATCTTTCCATGACAAGAAAAGAAACACATACAAGCCAAGATCATAGCAAATGCCACTAGTTAGTTTTGAGCGGAGGCTCTTTTATAGTAAGTTGAAGGACACATTTATAAAGGATGCCTGTCTCAGTCCATCAACCATAGCAATCCAATTCAAGATTTTAACCTTCACAAGATTCAAGGATCAACCTTTACCAACAATTGTCAATAGAAAAACAAGCTGTCTGCTCCTAAAGACATTCCTAGCTCTTCAACCCAGAAGTCACAAGTCTTTAATTCAGTTGTTGCTTCCAAATTGGAAGAGGTTATAGGTATATTACCAAGAAGACACAACAATACAAGTCTCAGAAAATTATATAATTAAAAAAGAAAGAAAAAAACTCAATGAAGAACATTTGAAGATACCTGGAGATGGTAAAGCTTATTATCTGCACGGTACTGTATCGTTTGGGAAGAAAATCCCATTGTCTGCTTTGCCATCTAAACTTGAAACCAAAAAATATGTGTAAAATTAATAAGGTATAGTAACAAACTGACTGCCTATAATTTTATACTTATTAATCCTTTACCTTTGCATGTTCAAAGGTAAAATTCAACCTAGAGCACTCATTTGGTTAAAATGATAATATCTGATTTTGACAGGGCACAGTTGACCCAGGGAAGATAGGGTAAATTACATGACAGCCAAGATCCAACTGAGAATCAAGGCATATGGTTGCACAGAGTGCTTTGGAACTCCAGAATTCATATACCTTGCAATCTACTGGTCCATATTTCGTCCTACTTGAGATTGGCACAAATATAGAGTCTCGTGTTACTTAAACAAGATATTCTTAGATTAACAAACTAGGTGAGCTCTCAATCAGGTGCCTGTTACAGCCTCCTCAAAGCATGCAATAAATGAAGCAGTCCAGAAATGCTGAAATGACTTCGTGCTTCCCCACCTGGGAAAGATCCTTCATAAAGGAGGACCAGAACACAAGAGGAGGCCAAAATTTCTGGGTGATCCCAAAAAAACTAATGAGAATACCACATATTACTAGCATTCAGAGATGCCTTGGGTGTAACTTTTTATGAGCATCTAATTTATACAAGATGTAAAACAAGATACGAACCTGGCATTGGTACATGTTACGAGGACTTTGATTGTGGTCAGAAAACGGAGTGAGATTTGCAATAACACTGAGAATTCCAGTTGGAAGAATTTCCTCATGTGTCGCTGGAAACGCATCAGTCCTGCCTCCATCTCCACCATCTTCACATTTTATCTCCATAAAAGCCTTTGAGGAAACAAATAATGTTGATCCAGTTATGGATTACGCAGCAACTACATTTTTTATTAAGAAAAAAAAAATAGTGTATGTAGCTAAAGAGAATCTTTGCACCTGCTCAAATGGCCCAATAAGTTCAATGTCAAGATTTCCTTCAGATGGATTCAAAATATTTCTGACAGGTCGAATGAACCGAGAAGGGGAAGTGAAAAGAAATAAACCAGGATAGGCCCCACCCGCAGTATAAGGTACAAGGCCCACCTCTAAATCAGCAGGGATCTACAATTGAACTTGTCAGATCAGGATATGAAAAATAGACAAAAAGAGAGATAAGCAGCAGCGAGAGAACACACCACCGAAGTCGCAGAAACTTTCAATATGCGGATGTGTGATACAAGTTTTTCAATTTGTGCAGCCATTATAGATCCTATGACACGTCCATCTAATAGAACACAGAGAACTTCAGGTAGGCCAGCATGATCCAGCTTTGGTAGGGAAGGAGTCATTCCCATTCCAACAAGTACATCAACAATACCCTTCCGCATATTAAAAAAATCTTTAATATTTCCATTTGAATCATAGTATGATGTAATTTCTGCACATCAAACAAGACAGAAGCATTAGAATTTACATGCCAGTGTCAGAGTACTAAAATCTCTTCACATATAGAATCAAAGAAAACATGAGAGGTAAGGAAGAGTAGCTGGCCGTAACCAGAAGAAATAGTTAATCTCAACACTTTCTCTCCTATCCCGAATTGGAAAGTAAAAAATGAGAGCAAATACACCATGGCATCACAACTTCTTCACAAGTGAGAAAAAAAAATAGAAGGTTGTATGAGCAAATAGAGAAGGGAAAGCACTGTAAGAGTGATCATAGGAAAACCAAGGAAGATAACAATCATAAAAAATAAACCAGATACCAATCTTAGGCTTCTACTTTCGATTAATAGTTTAAGAATACAATTTTAGTTAAAAAAATGAAATTACATGGCATATAAACATGCTTGTAATTTGACGCTTCAAAGTAACATAATTACTGTCTGCTAAGTGTAAAAATTGCTATCACAAAACAGCTAATTCGATTTGAAACTAGAGAATGTTACTCCAGAATTTCTAGCAGACTAGATACAGCCAAACAGCTGAACAAATCTTTAATTTCTGAATCTTCCCTCCTCTTCAAACTCCCTTTTTAAGCAGAATCTCATCATCACCCATCTATCTACATCTATATAAGATTCGGAGTTAAAAAACTGAAGTTTATCTTTCAATCTACAGTACACAGCATGAATACGTCCATATTTTTAAAGAAATTCATAACTTTTACAACGAATAGTTTGAATCACACTATAATATTCAGGAAGAATAGGCCTTGCAAACTCAAATGGTTTTAATAAGGTAGTCATGATGATGAATGTTCACTCCACCTCTCCCTATTTCCAAGTTTGCATGATTCTAATATTCCTAAGAGTAAACTTCATTGAAACTTCAACAATAATTTGAATAAAAATAGCTGCATACAGCTATTTAAGATTTAGAGTTAAAAACTTGAAAATCATTTTTCAATCTACAGTATGCAGCATGGATTAGTCATCATTTCTAAAATAATTCGTACCTTTACACCAAATAGTTATACTCACACTATAATAACCAGGAAGATTCTGCCTTGCCAACTCAAATTGCTTTAATAACATAATCATAATGATGATTGTTCTCTACAACCCTCCCTATCCAAGTTTGCATGATTCCTTTTCTTACATTAAACTACATTGAAAGTTCTAATAACAATTTGAATAAGAATAGCTGCACAATCATACCCAAATTGATCATCTATTGCACAATCATCTAAAACTGTACCATAGACAGACGTCATGGAATGAAAGATGCAACTGACTACACTATAATAAAAGATGTGACTCAAAACTTACTACATGTAGACGTCATATGGTTTAACAAGCCACATGGCTCTCCATCAGGTGTGTGAACCGGGCAAAGGAAACCCCATGATCTGCAAAGATTATGAGATTAACAAAGATACCACTTATGGTAATGAAGGCTAGAAAATAAAAACACCAAAACATACTCCGGAAGCAGTTTACGAACAGTTGTGGTTCTCATGGTTGTAAAAGAAGCTCCTCTATGAACAGATTGGAAATGTGAAATAAATCGGAGAAAATTCAGCCTTTCTGCCACTATCGTCATCCCAACTCTCTACCAAGATTACAATATAAAACATGAGTACCATTCTAGCATGGCAACTTTATATATGAAACTAAAATTATACAATGGAATTTAAAAAAGTCTAAATACTATTGAAAACTAGTAATGAAGGGCATTTCAATTAGGATATTGTTGTCATTTTACACCTATGAGTAATTTTCACATTTTGGGGTATAATGGTGTTTTGGTTATTTCAATTTGGAAGAGATTTTTAATAAGGGAGAGTAGCCACACTAAGAGTTTGTCTGGGAATAATTTGTATGGGGAGAAGTATTTTATTAGAAGGAATGAGTATGAGTTTGATTAAGATAAGAAAATTTCTTTAATTATTGCCTAGGAGTTGGTTAATGATATCATACAGTGTCTGGCCATCAAGCACATAGCCAAATTTTGGAACAAAGGTTTTTTAAGCACTTCCTTTCTTCCACCCTTCTCTCCTTTATTTACTATGGCCACTTCCCATCCATTGTTCTCTCCTTGTTCCTCTTCTGATCCATCTGCAACTTGAGTTACCCTCTTGTTTCCGTATTTTCCAGCACTTTTCACTCTATTCCTCCCTCTCTAGTTCTATGCATCAAATTTTTTCTTCATCCTCCTGTTCTTTTTGAAACTCCTTATTCTTCCATTTTTTCCTGTAAAACGAGTAGGGTCGCATTCCTTCTTTTTAGCCAATAAGTTCCCTATCTGGAACATCCTATTCGCATCAAGAATTAATCCAAATGAAGTCCAATTGAGAGTAGACTGTACCGTCCCAGAACAAGCAGCCAAGACTTACTTTGTGACTTCTCAAAGTGCCCTTATTCCCAATAGAAACAACCCCTATCACGTCCTAACCCCATAGGACATGATATGCTAGACTACACACAAACAGACCCCAACCAGAACCCAATTACTTATTGACCACACACATTCCCAGCTCAAACATTACAGTATACCAAACCTCTAGGTAGGATTTTGTCTTATTTTGAAAATACCAAATTTACCATTGATAGCAAGCGATCCAATAATCTACCATTTTAGTAACCCAAACAAAATAATATTGAATCAGTATCAAAACCCATTTGAAGACTTTACCCACTATTACTATAACAAACAAATACCAAATAATTTCCGGACATACATTATCATACCAGAAACAGATGTTGAAAAGAAACTTAAACTGTTAATTTTCGCATTGAAATCCAACTGTTAGTTACTTATTTGTTTTGACATCAACTAAATAAATTGAGATGATTGTGGAAAGAGAAAAAAAATTGCATAATAATCTAAAGGTCACGCAACATAGTCCTCATCATCACCACCACCACCACTTTGTCACAACTGAACTTTGTCCACAAGATAGTTTTCACTCTGCCATTCAGATCTTTATAGTCGAGCATTTCCACTTTTAAGTCATACACTTTCGACTTCACACTTTCAACTTCCAAGTCTTCCTTAGTCTCCCCATTCTTTATGTGGCCTCTATAAGCTGCTAATAGAATCGCCATACAGGTGTTGCCTGCAGCCTCCTTAACTCTTGGCAAAACTCTGCAACCTTCCCTTAGTTATAACACCACCTGGTGTTAACCCCAGCTCTCCCAAACGTGATCATCTTTTAAAGAATTTCTCCCTCATTGCTTTGCCTGTACAAGTGTGCAAAACGCACTTAATGTCTTGTCATTATTAATAATGCACAGAGATACCAACTAGATGCTCATCTTGCCAGCCTAAATCTCCACTAATAGTCCGTTATGGCCCTTTCCATTTTCTGTCAACAGGTTTGGGCTGGATATGCTATAGCTATTATAACTTTCCTAGTTTAAGATAATTCTATTTCAAGAAGTCTTTAAGATTCCTACTTTAGTTAAAGCTTATTTCAATTAGCTTTCCAAGTTTAGTTTGTGCACGATTTCATGTTAGTTTCATAGTTTGAATAAGAGATGTAATTAGGTAAGCGTAAAACTATAAGGGTATACTACCCCCATTGCTACTGTAGTACATGAGCAAGAGCAGAGCAGGGTTTCTCTTTCTCTCCTACTCCTCATCATCTGATTATTATCCACTTACATCCAACTTCCCATCGTCTATTTACCTAATAATCTCAAGGGGTTAGAACATTAATACCAAAGCATTCAATCCAAAGGGATACCATGGTACAATCCAACACAGCTTTGGCAAAATTGCAGGAGGGTTTCTCGGAGCTTCAGTCTATGGTCAAGACTCTTCCAATCACAAGATGAACGCCTTTGGTGTCTTGAGACTCAATTCGATCAGCTTCAGCGAAACCAATATGCACGTGATGTCCCAACTTGCGGAATAATTCAAGCAATGGATAGTGCAATTCCTGTAGGGTCAAGGCCTCACATACCTTGTCTACATAAGCGAGCCAATGCCACTTCCTATGCCACGTGAGCCGGCACTGCTTCCACAGGCAAAATCTGAGGCCTTTTCTACACTAGTGCTAATGAAGCCAGAAGAAACAATGCCGACAAACTCCAATTTGTTAGAGGGCAAAGCCGCGGTTGAATGAAGAGCAGTCGTCACAGCCAATGCCATCCAGGGAATTTATGTCAGAGAAGGTGCCGCAGGGTGACTTGCAATTTATTGTTGACCTAACCAACATGGTCTCTCCTGGAACTGTTGTCGCACAAAGCCAGACGGTTCCTTGCCAATGGTATCTGATTTCTTAACCCCTCATCTTCCTCAAGCCCAGCAGCAATACAGTGATCTATCTCTGGATCTCCTTTTTGGTCATGGGAGCAACGTTGAAACAAAAGGCCAAGACTGTCATCACCATTATCACTTAAAAAAGGGGTTCTTTTCTCAGCTTTGTCCATGTTCTCTGCAGTTTTTCCGCCTCTGGTCTACATTCACCCAATTGTTTGCCAACTACGAAGTCCTTTTTGTAGCCAGGGCACTGCCAGAAGTTGCCGTCCACTGCCAGAAGTTTTGAGCAGTGCATTGTTGGGCACATATCTTGCGACTCATGAAAAGAAGACCACCTCAAGGGACGCAGTGGAGCGGAAACATTGGTGAAACGTTATGGCCCTTTCCATTTTCTGTCAGCAAGTTTGGCCTGGATATTCTATAGCTATTAGAACTTTCCTAGTTCAAGATAATTCTATTTTAAGAAGTCTTAAGATACCTAGTTTAGTTAAAGCTTAATTAAATTAAATTTCCTAATTTAGTTTATGTTGTAATTGGGTAAGTGTAAAACTATAAAAGGGCTTACTGCCTCAATGCTAGAGTAGTACGTGATCAGTGTTTTGCAAGAGCAGAGCTGAGTTTCTCTTTGTCTCTCCCTACTCTTCATCTGTGTTGTAGACTGATGTCTACAAGGAATTTTCACACCTGGGTAAGGGAGGAAGAGAGAGCTAGCGAAGAAGGTAAATAAACTACTAAACTACATTGATTTCTCCATTCATAATTTGAACAGTACATAGTAGCACAATTCATAGACTTCAAGCTTATCCCTAATTAGGAAATAAAAGACAACTAGGATACTACTTTATTAAACATAATCAAACTTTACTAAACTAGGAAAAATTTAAAAGACTCCTAATAAGACTCTAAAAGATATGGACAGAAGCAATTATAGAGAATGGGTACAATCCTAGTAGCCAGGCCCGTTAAGTCATAATAATCTGTCTCCCCTTTCACTCTGTTATCACCCCCCCCCTTTCATCCAACTTTCCACACACCATTTACCTTATAATAATAAGTACCAACTAAACCAGGAATCTTAAGACTTCTTAAAGAAGAATTATCTTGAACTAGGAAAGTTCTAATAGCTAAAGAATATCTAGCCCAAAATTGCTGACAGAAAATGGAAAGGGTAGTAACATAGTCCTTAACATCTTTATCAATCTCCCTTATAATTGCGTTAATTTCGAGTAGCTACTTAATAGTATCCCTTAGAACCCGATGACATGCACAAATTTAACACAGAAGTTAAAAAGATTTCCTAGATTTTCTTTTGCATCAATTGTCTAAATAGGCATAATTTCTACTATTGATCTTCCAAATAAAACTTTCATTAGTAGGAATTTTCGTCACTAATCATACTCTTTATCATTATTACACTCTCCCAAAGCTTTATTATGTATGACATGAGCTTGCTATCTATGCCTATTACAGTTCTAGGTATGGGCAAATGGCATTTGATACTCAATATAACTATAATCATCTCATTAATCATTTCCATCTTCAAAATCATGTTCAACATTTGACTTCCTGGTGCAACTATACCTAGAAGGGGACATCACATGAACCTACAACTATATTTGTTTCATTTTTCTTTATAGTGTCCTTCACCTATATTACTGCACTTTTATGATAATAAAATATTATCTATGACAGCCACTAGACAAGCCATGCAGCAACAAAAATAGCAATCTTAACAAGTTTTGTCAATAGCTGAGATTACACTGGGTAGATTGATGTGTAAGAAGTCGAGAAAGATCATTATCTCACATGACAGGTATTTGGACTAGGAAGTGACTAGTATTGGCAGCAAGCCAGTTGTGGTGGTTTTGTCTTGAGCAGAGGAAGGTGTAAAAGAGGACCAAGAAGAATGTAGATGAAACTTGTGCGAGAAGAAACCAAGATAATTGGTTAGAACAATAGTACAGCCCATAATCAAGTGGCATGTTAAAAAAAATTGTGTCCTGACAACATAATGATTATGATGATGCTTTAAATTCTTAATAATCATAAAATTCTAACTTTTAATAACTTCATAAAGTGTCCATTCGATCTCTAGCATCATCATCTTGTACTAAAACTTTTTGCTACTCATTCTTACTAGACATGGTTTAATGAAAAACATCAGATCTTCTCTTGTATTTGTACCTTCGGTTTAGCTTGATTTGAAGCTCTTTTAGATTCTTCCTTTTATCTTTACACTTTTCTAAACCCGTAATAGTTTCTGTTTTCACCTCGTTATAACAAGTTTTCTCTACAAACTTCTTAGACAACCTTACTCCTACACCATGTCTAGCTAATGCCTTTTGACACCTTTTCCTAAAGTACTAGGACCCAGAGATGATAAATGATCATCCATATTATCATGCCTAAAACAAAACTCTAGCAGCATAAAAAGTAAACATTAAAGAATAAATAAACAAGCAAATTAAACTAGCAAAGAAAGATAAGATCATACTTGTTGCAAATCTAGTCCCGATGATGTGTTCAGTCTACCAGTCTTTAACATGTTCTCAATTGCTTTACTGACATTAGCGGGGGAACTTTTCTCCATAAATCTCTTCACTTCTTCTACTGCATGCAGGTCACACATTGTAGAAGCAATTTCAGTGAAGGGTATAATTTGTTGATGGGCTAAAGTTTTAAAAGTAAGTCAGGAAGAAATAGCGCCAAATAAATAAAATTTGAACTGTTCAAGAAATACTTGATGGCCACAAGTAAACATAAGAATAGACCACATGGCTAGGAAAAGAAATTTGGTCCTCCCATTGATATCCTCCATGCTGGTGGACGATTTCCTGGAGGATGCAACTGGGAGGACAGAAAATTCTTCCCTTGGCTTGGCCCTCTAATAATCATTTCTGTAAGAGCAACCTTTTTTAATGTTAGATAAATTCTTCTATTTCTCTAACAGTAGATTCTTCCAAGCTTACCAGTATTTGTAATATATATCTTCTAGCAAGAATCAGGCTTCAGATCTAGGCATGGGAAATGAAGGAAGAAAGGTTTTCCAAGAGGGGAACACACAAGGGCAAAAAGACAAAACTACAGAAGTAGGACGTTAATTATAAGTTTCTGTCAAGGGACATGCTAGTACAAATTTTCAAGTTGCACCGGACATAGGCCCTTTATCCCTATCAAACTAACTTGTCACGGCTTCTAGATAGCTTATCTTCGAACATAATCTTCCAAATGACCAGCTATTTACAAATTAAGTTAGATCCCTTATCTGAATTTGCAATAAAGATTTATCCCAATAAATTGCCTTGAACCTATTCATAATCACATTATCATACCATGTATATTCTACAAAAACCACCATCAAATATTGCGACATACTCCCTCAGTCCCACATTAATAGCTCCATTTAATTTTTCAAAATAAACTAAAATATATTCTACAAAAACCACCATCAAATATTATGATATACTCCCTCCGCCCCACATCAATAGCTCCATTTGATTTTCCAAAATGAACCAAATAAAGCTATTAATGTGGGAAGGACGTATTATGACTGTCTAAATAACTGCAGAAGAATCTTCCATACTATGTTAATAATGATTAACTATGCCAGAAAACACTTCTCCTGGATTTTTTAATTATTTAACTTATTTTAATGGTAAAAAAATCTAAAATAAAACATGAATTCATCGAAGTTGCTATTGGTAGATCCAATTCCACATTTCGTGCCAGAATAATTCAAACAGGCTTAGTGATCCTGGCCCACTATGCCAATAAAACAAAATGACCCTCACTGTCTTCACAAAATCTAGCAAGCAATTTAGTGGTTGAAGAAAGTAACTGTAAACATAATAATTCCATCTTTTACAAGATCTAATTCAAGGACAACTTATTTCCTACATGATAGGCGGATATACATAAATATGCATGTTTACACTCTTCACCCAAGGCTACTAGCAGATAATATACC
Source organism: Saururus chinensis (assembly GCA_035235625.1). Lineage (NCBI taxonomy): Eukaryota > Viridiplantae > Streptophyta > Magnoliopsida > Piperales > Saururaceae > Saururus > Saururus chinensis. Next base: position 27,561,916 of record CP141148.1, on the reverse strand, counting down.
ACATGGTAGCATATTACAAAGAAGACTCAAGAATAGAAGAAAGCAACCATAAAGAACAATAGAAAAGAACATGTCTAGCTTCTGGAAATGTGCAAATCTTAACAGAGGAAAACATACAGTTATTAATGTTAAGCTTCTGCTTTTCATTTTGCATTTCCAACTGAAGCTGCTTCCTCGAACTGTACAACCAATCTTGAAGCTTCTCCTGTCAAATAAATCAATTGATCAGCAAAGCTTTTATGTCAAGAAGTACTTTTTTCAAATTTGGAAACGGTATCAAATACATAAAAGAAGCATGGTACACATATCAACAACTTTTGCAGCAAAGCTGCTAATGCTTGCATACTAAGATTGAGAAAAGTAAATCACAAAAATAAGGAAGAAATAAATGATCAATTATGAAAAATACAATTTTCATTAATCTACACACTTCATCCTTATCTATTAGCCCGAGCTATAGGGATGCTAACACTGGGTAATACAGTGCTTACAATTAGAACTGTGCACCATCTTCACAACATCTAGAGCAGATTTTCAATGTCTCTTCTCATCATTTTGTTAAGTCAATGCCACAATATTGTCTATAAACATTTGTGCCTGTTTGTTTCAACTGGATTCCTTGTTTGAACAACTTTTGAAACTAGCTCTAAATTCCTCCAATGCTATCTGTCCACCATTAGTCCATTCAATTAGGTCATCTGTATCTCTCATAGAAGTCACCCTGAGAAAACTTGCACATGCACAACAACGGTCACCCTAACCAAGATTCACAATCTCACAAGGTCTCAGAGAGATCTTGGTCTCAGTAGAGAGACCATGTAATTAGGCAATTTTGCCTGTTTACCCAGTCTCGACAACAACTCAATAATTTCTCACCAAGACACAAAATAGTCATTTCTTCGTCATTTCTTCTTCCTCTATTCAACCGCACTCAAGTTTACTCTTGATGAATTTTTTCATTTCTATACTTTATTTAATTGTATATTCTCAAACTTTCTATTTAATGTATGATGTTAGTGTTTGTATATGTAGATATGTACTTAGGTTGTCAAAATTATAAGTGAAAAAACCGAGATGGCAAGATCATTTTACATGATCTCTCCGAGATCTCTCTTGAGGCCTCTCCAAGATCTCTCCCCTTTGGCCGACAACAAGATCCGAGATTACGAACCTTGACCCTGACAAAACTTGCACATGCACAAGAATAATGTAGACCAGCAATATATAGTTTTTTTAATTCAGATTACTGAAATCTAGCTTACCTTTCCTTTGTTACTATGCACATAGTGAATATCCTTGTCTAACTGAAGGGTGCACTAGTGGTCCAAAACATTTGCCAATCTGCTACATGATGGCCAGATAATTTTATCTTGTGTGCTGCGGATTGGGTATGGCCTAAGAATTTCTGATACTACTACCAATGCAAGTTATTCTTCACAAAATGCCCTTCCTGTCACATAATGTCGAACCACATCAAGCTCTAGGAATTAGGATTTCTGCATCTTAGCCCTTGGGACATAATTATGTTCAGTTTTCAGATACTGCACTGAAACATACAAGACAATTATCTATCTTATTTTGTACGCTTCTCTCTATGACCTCCTTTTTATACCTTCTCTTCCCTCTTCTCCTTGAATTTATTCTTTTCCTCCTAAATCACTACTATCTACAAAATTATCAATTTTTGTTCCCATTATTCCTTTTAATCAATTTTTGTTTCTTTTTCAATTCAACTCTTCTCTTGTTTCAATAATTCTTTTAACATTGTCTAAACCGTCATCATTGAGGTCCAAATATTCTTTATCCATATTTTTATTTCTTCTCTTTGTTGCAATGCATTCTTCCTTGTCCTCACTTCAATTAACTTTGTCTTAGTGCAGGACTAAGAATTTTAGGTCAGAAAACATGGCAATACATTGGTATCCAATGCAGTTCGAATTTCCCAAACAGTGAACAAAATTTGAAATTTGGTTGGTTACAGTCAATGCTACCATAAAAAAGAACTACTAAAGTAAAAGGATAGATCAGAAAGTAAACTAATTAAAAATATAATTCTCAATAATCAGCACTACTTATTAAGGGGCAATGCCGTGTATTAGTAGCACACTGTCCACCAAAACTTCTAGAAAGTACATTATTAGACTTCTTTCAGCAACAATAACTCTCTTCATTCTAGGAAACTACTAGATGACTTTTTCTTTTCACTTAATTCTGAAAAAACCAACTGCAATTAAGAATTGAAACCATCTAGTCTGTGGTACACCTAAGACCATGGACTCTGCAGTAGTGGGGCTAGGAGATGCCTAATTTTTATCGAGTGGCTCATTTCAATTCACGGGTCAAGCAGGTTTGGAGGGTCCCACCTGCCCCTTTTTTAATTCGCGTCATTGGATTTAAATTTGATGGCCTGCAATCTCTTGTCCCCATAGCACAGACCAAGTTTTTCGTTGAGAATTTCTATGAATACTAAATAAAATCTTACGCTAACAAAAATATAGAAAACCGCCTAAATACTATAATTAGTGATTATAAAAAGACATCCCACAACCAAGTGGACAGATTTTGATAGTCTGCTGCCAACATTGCAAAAAATACAGAAACACGTGTAGGCTTCTCTAGGAACTCCAGAAGTAGCCTTAGGCAATTATCGACAGCATCATGTTGTCCACTTTGGCTCAGTGTTTGAAATTTAATTTAATGGCACTTCATAGATATTTTACGCACCTTTGTTAAAGGTAACCATATCAAATTCATGCCAATTTTCCAAAAAAGACACAGTACACAAAGGCAAATTCTAAAGCAGAAAGTACCTTAAGATATATAGCAATAAGATGTCCCGGCAAAAGAACTTCCTGATTCTGCAATGCATCTTCATTGTCTGGCAGAGCAGTTTCGTCCACTAGTGCAAAAAGCTTCTGTAACAAAAAACTAAAGGGAAACAGAAAAATAAATACACAATCATTCACGGAGAATAACCGCAACTTAATTAAATGTATAAAAAAGCGAACAAAGATTGCTAACATTAGCAAGTTGAACTTGTCATAGTCACTGGAAAGATGCACAAATACATAGTCTCTCAGAACAGCTTTTCCAACCTACAAATGATGGAGGCAGTAGAGGATTCAAGAGTAAGAAGCAACATCCAATCTCTAAATGCAACACTAGTTAAAACTTACTGAAGAATGACTTTCAGCTTCTAAACCCTCCATAACGGGCTGAAAATATTCTCCTAAATTTCAAAAAACAGAAATCATAGCTAATTAAATCAAGCGAACAACATAAAAGAGCAACTACAGACAAATGACAATGAAGCTATAAGATTACCAATATGGTTTAAACACTGCTGACGAGTAAAAAGAGACAATCCCCTGACTTCATTAAGTATAATTGTTGCCCTTTCACCAACAAGCTGATTAGTAATACTTCTTTGCCCAAGCTTATTCAGTTTACTGATGCAACTAGTCAAACTCACATATATTTCACGATCACTGGTGTCAACAAGAGCCTGCAGAAGCAAAAGCTAGATTAACTAATCTTTGTGACAAAAACATCATAATAAGAATATAAAAGAAAGAAAAAGCTAAATTGAAGCATTATCATGGAAACTTGCTGAGAAAACCATAAGATCTAAGCAGCCACAAGCAGTTGTGTACAGAGGATCAGATGAGATGAATAATATCACACTGAAATGGGCTTTTCAGAAATAAGTCCCACCTACATCTACTTTTAATACATCATAAGGCATAAGAGACAAGGGGAAAACAAAGCAGAGATTTTGCAAATAAAAGAGAGGCTCTTCGTGAGTGCATCACTTCATCTTATGGGGCAAGGTTTTGCAGGCAAACAGAATATAAAGCTCATGGTCTTCCTACTTAATAAGGTTTTGGGATAAAATGAATAAGGGGCAAGATTTTAGTAAAGGCCAGTGATGCAGATGAGAAAACAACAAGAAAGTCCATGAATTACGTTAGTTCTAAGCCCAATTAATGGCCTACATGTGATTCTGTTGCTTGTTTCATTAACAGCCCAATTGTGTTCATTAAAAGTGATAATTATATCTCGGCTCAAGGTGGACGTTCTATGTAATTGTAATCAATTAAAGGCCCATTTAAAAAGAAAATATAGGCCAACTGAGTGAGTTTAATTAGTGTAGGAGTATCTCAGATATATTTGAAATATTTCGGTATCAGTCACTTTACAAATACAATATATTGGGGGAAAAAATATCTAAGATATATGTAAGATATAGGCAAAATAATGAAATATCGCAGATATCATTGATATCTTGGACCCATTCGAGCCCTCACCCGTGACTTTTTTCCCACTCGTGACCCCCAGTCCCTTCCTCCTTCCACTTTTCACTCTGGCAGCACGCCAAAACTTGTCCATTGCTTGCATCGTCTACCTCGGCATGAGTATGAGAGGCATGTGTGTGAGTATTTTAAGTACTACCAAACAATGATGATGTAGGAGCAATATTGTGCCCACTTAGATACATTATATGCTCAGTTTTCAAGTGGAGGCATGTGAGTATTTTAAGTACTACCAAATAATGATGATGTAGGAGCAATACTGTGCCCACTTAGATACATTATATGCTCAGTTTTCTAGTGGTCAGGCAGCTTTCCAACCTCCACGTCACACTAGTGATTATTAATATATATTCTAATTTTTATTTAGATGTATATCATCATGTTATCCACTTAATCATTGACATTATCTTCAAACTAATTGTTTTCAATTATTATTGATCATATTTTCTGCTTGATGAGCGTACTTTATGTTAGTATAAGTGTATTATGATTGTTTGATATCAGTGTTAGGAGTTTTAGATATTAATACATGCTTAGATTAACAAAATATATGTGAAAACATCATAATTGGGTCACCGATTTTTTTTCCCAAAACCTATGATATATCTTTGATATATCCTATCTTTTGGTCACCGATATATCTCTGATAAAAGATACTGCAAACCATTATGAAAGTTAGGTAAGTATTTAAAATAAGGAAGGCGGCAAGAATCAATGCACAATCCAGTTGTTGTACTTGGCTGATAACTGTTTTAAAAGGGGAAATCAATGCAAGAAGAAACCTAATAGACTGGTTTCAAAGAGGGAGAGTGGAGATTACTGTAGTCAGACACTGTAGTCAGGTTCACCGTAAAGGAATGACTATTTAAGGAAGAATCAAGGTGGTTAATTGGTTGGAATTCTAGAAGATGAGATAGGAGGAAATAACTGAAAGTCTACAATTATTTCAAGCATCTATTGAGTTTAACAATTAAGTAGTTTCTTTACTTTAGTACTTTCCAATTCATTGCCTATTGATGTAATACGTTTAGGCTTACCTTATAAATGCCTATTTGTTGAGTCTTGTAGCGGTGCCATTTTTTATTTAATGAAATTTGAAAGAGCTATCTCTTGTGTTGTGCTGAGTGTCTAAGGTTTACACTTACACAAAACTACCCTAACCTGGTCACCTCTCTCTGTTGCATAATCAGAATTAAGGTTGGTAAGGGAATTTTTTAGAATAAATTCGGATGAAATTTCAAAACCATTTCTAAGAACTTTTAACTAACATAACTCTCTCAACCACACTAGGATATGCATATTTTTGGTATTGTTATGCTGGCATTGACGAGCCCTAACATGGTTATGTTATCTTGAATTTTCAAATGGGGCCCATGCATATGGCACGCTTCTTGAAGCTCATATCGAAATTGAAGGTAATAATTAGAAAATGAGGGAATCCAAAATTCCAAAACGAGAGGTTGGGAGCCGGAATCAGTGGCATCACCTCATGAGGTGATTTGGTGATTCCGTCGGAATTAAGCCCAAATCTTCCTTCCAACATAATTTCTATTCCGTACTACTTTCGTATCCAACCAGAATTCCATTTATTCAGGACGGAATTGTGGTGGAATCCTTGGAATCTGAAAGAAATTCCACACCCCTAAAATAATGCAGAGAAGTCTTACATTGAATTAGAAGATAACTTAAACAAAACCACTTGTAAACAGAGCAAACTAAAACTAGAATTCTAGCAAACAAGTCTTTAGCAATAGATTGAAATAGCCTTGGTTGTCCAACACTTTCCTCCTTGAGAACTGCCCTCAGCACTTTCCACCTGGTGTACTTGGTTATTGTTTGGAACCAACCTGTTAGGTTTCCTCCAACAGTAAAATTGATTTCCTCTTTTAAAAGCACTTATCATTACCAACAAAGTACCCCAGCTGGATTGCAGAGGGGAATCCAGTTGCCTTATTCATTCAATTACTTACCTAATTTTAATTAAAACCTACTTAAGTCCTACACTAACATAACTCACACAACTAGATCTTATTACAATTAAATAAAAAACACCTCCAACCCAGACACAGTTAGCATCTCTAATTAATAGAATTGGGCTGTTAATTAAACAAAACAACAGAACCAAACCTGGGCCATTAATTGGGCTCGCTCACATATAACATAATTTGTGCGCTTGTTGTTGTCTTCTAATCTACATCAGCAGGATGGTTTGATGCTAAAAGTAGCATAATAAATGTCTTGCTTAGAAGATGTATCCTTTATTAAACCACAACATCTTTATTTGGCTCAAAAAATCTATTCTTTATATAACTAAGAAAAAGGACCCACCAGAAACATATTTTCACACTAATTAAGAATATTCTAGTTTGTAGAAGCATCTCTATAAAATATAGTAGGCAAAGAACTGATTAAGATTGCAAAAAGAAAAACACGGTACATCAAAATGTAATAGTATCTAATCTAAAGGCGGTAAGATGGTATTAAAACAAAAAAAAAATTGCTTCATTGAGACCGACTTCACTGTGGTGCACTTGTAATTCAATCAACATACATTCAAAATATTTGAACAGGTTTCCATTTTCTTCAAGTTAAAAGTGCACAGAACACTTGTTATGTCTATTTTTCATGAATTGTGTTCTTCCACTTATTTCTTTTCTTTTTAGTTGGGGTATGTGTTGGAGTGCCAGATTGTGGGATGGGTGGATAGTGGATAGTTAATACTATCCAGAAGCACCAAATTCAAGATGAGTCCCGTTAATGTGCACCAGGCGCATATGCGCTCCGTGCACATGCATAAAACCCATCTGCATTTGCCCCCTGAGCTGGCGGGTCGTCATCTGCCAGCTGAGAAGCACCATGGGCGCATGTATATTCAAAATACATACATGATGATGAGTTCCAACCAAGTAAACTTATAACAGCTAATCAACTACAACAATAGCACCACTCAATCTTTTCAAGAAGTATTCAGTCACTTTGGAGGACTATCAGACTAGTATAGTATGATGAACCAAGTAAGTGCCCCTTAGTTGCAAAAAGAAAATAGAAATGGCCTAAACATATGACCAATCTCATTAAAAAGTTTGAACCGACCTATGCAACAACTACAAATCTACAACTACTATTACTACATTCTGAAGCAGGCAACTCACACAGCACACATAAGCAACAAGTGATCACTTCCAATAAACTTGAGAGCAATAACACTACCAAGTTAAATCAAGAATATAGGTCCATCATTTTACATCACAATCGCATATAATATTAGCTAATTTTTATATGATTTGGCCCTTTTGTAAGTTTATTCTAATTGGTTTTCCACCAATTTATCTATTTTTGCTGCTGATTAGTTACTAGGCTAGGCAAAAGGTCAACGCAATGCAACTGCTCCCTTAAAAATGCTGCACATAGCTTGTCTGAGTTCTTTTCAAGGATACTGCACTTCACAATCATCATCGTTTATGCTACATTCCAGCCATGTGGAATCCATAATGCAGATTCTACATTGCCTTTCAATTGATAGTTCATATCAATATACAAATTCGAAGCAAGATAAAACAATGTGGCAAATTTTATGCCAAAAAACCTTCCTGGTGCAACCTTCTCATAAATGTACAATTAGATGTTACCATCATTATCACAAGTCAATTACCATTTGATTGATTTCATGAGATGATGGTTGCAAGGAGAGACACAGATAGAAACATCTCCTGATACAAAGATGGCATGCAAATAACCAGTTTGCTTGCCATGCAGATGCATAAGTAGAAAATTGAGTTTGCCACTTTCTGAGAATCCATGAAAAAAGGATCAATTCACATGCATAACATTTCCAAGCTTCTACTTGTTAGACAAGTATTTGCTCTTTTGTTCAAGTATTCGGTAGGGTGGTTTATATTAACAGAGTGTAGTTTAGGCTTTCATATGTAATCTCATTTTATGATTGGTCAGCCCTTAGCATAATTAAGTGCATACAAATCTTTTCTTGTAACTGGCAACTCTAAGCCTGTTAGAGGCTGGTAGACCACTTTGATTGTATTATCTTCTTCATTATTTTGTAAAACAGAGCTCTTCTTCTCTCTCAAAACCCTAATTCTCTTGATTCTATCGCTAGTAACTGGATTTGTTGCATGTGTTTTCCTCCACAGGGAACACTACATTCAGAACACACACCTTATCTAAATAACACAACAAATAACTACTTTTGGGAATTCTGACTGGTCAGCATCTGCAAAAAACTCGCAATATACAAGGCCAAGAAAGAGACTATTACTCCCCATCCCCCTCTCAAATGGCCAGCGCAGAAGTAGAAGATAACAAACATGTGGGCCAAAAGCAAAACATGTCATGGAGCTGGATATAAGTTCAGATTCAGAGATATGTGCACCACACCATCTCATGGGAAATCAATTTTAACCATCCACACTCCATACAGAAGAAAAGAAACTAGAGTACAACAAAAATAATAATAGATGTGTCACCTTCAAAACAACACCAACAGGAAGTAGATATTCCCTTGCCTTTATCCTATTTTAAGAAACAAATCCAAAACAAAACAATAAGTTAATCAGTAAGTCTACGAACAGTCAATCATTCAAGCAGGTCACCAGTGCATGCTTACGAGAATCCAATCCTTGCGCTGCCATTTTTAAGGTAGTACAATCTAACTGTCACAGAAGATTGATCTTCCCGCACACATCTGAAAATATAGATGCAAAAGGACATTGTATTGTTAACAGATCTCCATCAATACAAACATTTGCTCGAAGCTAGGCAAATATAGACAAAACACAAAATAATGATCTCTGTGTCTGTCTCCCTAAGAAAAGAAGAGCAGAAAAAAGCTGTTCATGTTCACCAAACAGGCTCAGACACATGGATAGCCAGCCATAAAAAGGCATTAGTTAACCACAGATGCCCATATATCCTTAAATTATCCTGTTCATAAGCCTAAGTTTACTTTTCACTTCACTATGTTTTTCCTACTACATCTCTCGCACATCTCAAGCCATGTGTCAATAATACTAACTTGTCCGGAGAGAAGATTGGCCCCATAGTTGGGCCACAGAAAAATAAACCTTCTTACCAAAGCAATACAAGTTAAAAGAAATGTATAATTCAGAATCATTCTAAATGCTGACCCCTACAGGCAGTTCACTAGAAGATCAGATGCACCAAAACAAGCCAATTTTGCGACTCATCTAAAGTATTGAACATGTGACCATTCTTACTCCATATATCACTTTATGCAGGGTGGGAGAGCAAACATATGGGCTCCATTATATTAAGTTCCAGCTCCACCCTAGCAAGATGAATCCCAAGTAATTTTTCCATCTGATCAAAGCTGAATGTTTAAACTTTAAATATATGAAAAAACTTACCCTTTTCTCCATTTCACTTTAAGAAGTAACAGAAGATCCCGAAGTAAAAAGAGAACTTTCAGAAAAAAGTTTGCAAGAATCAATCAGGTGAGGCAGTTAAAAGATGTAGAAAATGCACCTCATAACAACAGCTTTATCAGTATATCCGTCTCCTCGATTACGATATGCATTTCGTACCACACCAGTTGGCTAAAAATCAGAGGATCATAGAGGGAGGAGAGAGAAACCAAAAGAAGATGATGAAATACCCATATGCAATAACAAAATAATTTGGAAGAAATAAAAAATCCCCTTTCTCTCTTCAAAGAAACATAGGTTGACAGGACATAAAGAATTATAACTCACATAATTGCGCTTTGGCATAATTAGAAGCCGAACAAGTCGCTCTAAACCATTGCATATGAAGTAACTGGAAAAAACAAATATAAATAAAATCAATATAGTATCCCAAACAAGAAGTTACGACAGGGAAGAAGAAATGATGAACCATAAAAGAAGTTCAAGGCCTTTAAAAAAATATGTTTAAAAAACGCAATGATAAAACTACAAAGTAAATGTGATGCAGCTTACACAATAGAAAAAAATGGTTCCTAGACAGTTCTTGGCCATTCTTACTGTATCATGGGATATCCTAACAAACATAAACAACACATATCTATAGAAATCCTCTATCTATATTATATAACACCAATATAATATCCAGAACCACAGTGCTCTTGCATATATTTTTTTTCTATAATTATATCAGGCTAGAAATGATGACTATCCATATTTACAAAGTAGTAAAAAATTCACTGCCACAAAATTGTATTGCTTGATTAGCATTGATTAGAGCAGGAAAAGCATCCACCTACCCACCCATTTCAGTTTGCTCTTCCTTGTGGAAAACAAGCTTTTTTGGATCTGCATCTCTCAAGTGGCAAAGCTTTGACTACAACACAGAAAAACACAAGATAATCACATTTAATCAATATATTTAACAAATAATATGTTCATGCCAAATTGTGAATATCTACAATAGATCAAAAAGGTAAAAGTTCTATCAAAGTGCACAATTACAGACTTTGCAATCCTTCAACAGGCTCATTGCAAGATATAGAACCAAATAATGCATTTAACCAAACACAACAACACACCATATGGATGCATTCAGTTAAAGCAATTGGAGGCAACAAATATGAGTTCTACAATTTACAGGAATAGATTTTGCTGGTCCAACTAAATGTGATGATCTGACTCAAAATGCCAGCCAATCTCTTCCTATCAAGCTCAGACAGACCAAGCTCATGAAGATAATATTACACATGCCAAATTACCGTACAGTAATGCTTAATATCACACACATAAAGTATCACGAATGTGTTTTTGTTATTCAACTCACTATATCTAAATGCGTTTCTAGTGGATGTTATAATGTATGTACGCAAATCAGTTACAACATCCATTACAAGTGCTCTTAACTTTTTTAATAAAACGACAATGAAACAATTTGAATTAGCACAGTAAATGAGCTACAGTCGAGTAATTAATCGTTGTAGAGGCCTTTAGATAAAAAAAAGAATGACCCAAGATGTCTTCGACTAAACTAGTGAGACAAAATCTTGAAGATGTACATATTGTATATAGAAAAGGTCTATGATAAGGTCATATGGCCGAGTAGGATAAGTGAAACCAATTTCCAAACAAATGGGATAAGGTGTTGATGGTAATGGTTTCCGGCTGACTTAATCCAATGTCCATGCTTGAGGTCAAGATTTAACATTACTACTTCAACTCTATTAAACAGAACAAATCTTCGCTCATAATTCTACCTTGTTTGTTATGTTATTGAGTTTGGATGCATTTTTGGCAGCCACCAGGACTTGACCTGAGTGTATACGAGATACCCAATCAACTAAGCAATAGATAATTAGGCTTGTAGATTGCCGTTTTCACAAATAAAATTCACAGATAATTAAGAAGAAAGCAATCTAGTAGCCAACTGAGGCAGAATTAAAAACCATATTACCGATAATTGTACAAGACAACAATCTTCATTCCTACATTAACTAATATATGCATGATGGTCCTTTCAAGTACAAATATAGTAACTATAGACAACGACTTCCAGAAGTTAATACTTAGACAAGCTGTGTGCATGGCTTCTAACTCGCTTTAGCATGTTACAATCTTTCATGTCCTTGACGCTTTTTACCCAACTTTGACTGATATAATAATAAGTGAAGCATACATGATTCATCCATCACCTTCAAGCACAATCAAACTCATACAATAATAACACCACCTTCAAGCATGCTCTTATCATACTAAGAAATATTCTTCTTAAGAACACCAAAGAAATCAAAAACATTAAGCAGACCGTTCTAAAAAAAAACTGAAAATTAGCAACGGTTTAATTCTTAACACTGCACTTAGTTCTATTGGTTTGATTTTTGTATCATTCTGTTCCTTTAGAAGATACCCATATTTAGGTCCTCTACCTAAAAGCTTAGTTGTAAAGGAGTCTGATTTCTAACATAATATCAAAGTTATCTTGGATTCAAGTCATGCCCCCTCATCTGGATATTACTAAGCAAGTGCCTCATATGTTTAATCACACATGCACTAATGGGGAATGTTAGTTTGGTTTGCTAAAATTTGGTCTAGTTTGATTGATCATGACTGTTGGGCGGGTCCTTCCTGTAACAGATTAAGTTCCTATAATACTTAGTTTGTGACAAAGGTATTCACCATTAAACAACCTAGGGAAAAACCCTAAGCAAACTTAACTCTATCACGATGAATAGCCTTCAGTCATGCTAAGGATACACAAGGCAAGCAAACATATAATGACCAGAGTCCCTGAAAAAGCATACCAAGTCAATAGCACTCTTAAATTATACATATTTAATTTTATTAGTAAAAATAATAATGGATATTCATAGTTGGTCCTTTAGCCATCAGCTCAAACTTTTTAGTAAACTTGGTGGTTTCTAACATGGTAGTAGAGTCAAGGTCCCAGGTTTGATTCATGGTGGAAGCTTTGTACCATTGTGTATGTGAATGATCATGCATTTATTTTGGTACTCCTCAGCAAATTCTGTACATGTTTTAATATGGCTTCATGTGATGGGGAGTTTTTGTTTGGTAACTCGTGTTGGGTCCTTTGTCTTTCAGCTTAAAAGTTTAGGAGAGTTGGTTTCTAACAGTTTGAAGGACTAATTGATCATGATCAAGCTGATACTCAAAAACACATCTCTGTTCGGTACAACATGTAGAAATTACCAAATAACTCATTGAAGAACAAAAAAACAACGAACCTTCAACATAATAGGTAAATATCCAAAATTGAATTTAATCCGTACAGGTGGCCCGTCATTGTACTGGAAGCACGTCTGAATGTGGAGCTTACCATGATATGTTAGTCCAGCTCGTCTACACTGTTTACGTAAATCATTGTCAACAACACCCAAAAACCATATGCCAGGATAACCCAAAGGAACAACAAAAGAAAAGGCTTTGTAAGCATAAACACAAACCTCAGTAGGAAACATAGGTTCACGCATACCCCTGACACCTTCTTCCTTCTCTGGAGCAAGTATCTCAGCTTTTTCAAACCAGATTGCAAGAACCAAAAAACAGAGAGAAAAAGTCAAGGCATAACAGGCACAACCACATCAACAATAATAAAAGGGCCACGCTAATTAAAGATAGTAGTAATTTAGATCATCAAAACAAAGTATAATCCTCAAATAAAGCAACAATCAACAGCAAGAAGAAAGAAGAATTTGATGATAATGATATCATCTACTCCCTCCGTGCCATTTTAATAATCTGATTTGGTTTTCAAAATGAACTAAACATTTAGAAAAAAACAAACTAGACTATTAATGTGGGACAGAGGGAGCATAAAACACTACACAAAATGATAATTAAGCCACAAATATGGATGCTTAAATTAAACAAAGAAAATTAACAAAATGCAACTAAGGATATTTCGAAGCTTAGTTCCGGTGGAAGGTTCAGTGACTTGAACGGGCTTGATGTGCAGGAGGAGCGTGTCGAGCCCAGAGTCAATGAAGTGATCAAAGGACTCAATATGAGGCCTTACCAGCTCCTGCAACGCACTGAAATCCGGCACCTCCAGCATCCTTATAACTGCTTCCCTACCAAGCACACCTAATCAGAAACCGAAGAACAGAAATCAGTAATACCTCTTACTCGATCCTTCTAATCAAAGCTTCCACTCCAAACCAAAATTAAAACTCGAAAATTTAAAGATTTCAGAGCTAGGAAGCATGGATACGGATACGGGGATACAACACAACATGATACGGACACAGGGATACGGCAATTTCCAAAAAACTAGGATACGATACGGCAAGGATATGGCTACTAAAAAATTATTATATATGTTTTTAGGTGCATTTTAATAGTTCTAAGTGAAAAAAATAAGTAATAACTAAAAGAAAACAACTAAGAAGCTTATGAGGTAGGCAAAACATAGAATAAAAAGCTAACAGGAAAAACCATCCAGAGACACTCAAATTTAACCATTCGGAGCAAGGAAATAAAATTAATCTGAAAATCAAATCAACAAAGTAACAAACCATTCAGAGACACTCAAACTCAAAAGTAACAATTAACAAACATCATCAGATTCAGCTGAATATTCAAATAACTTTCCAACCCAGCAAAGACAATTACAGTAAAAAAATTTGACCCAGTTGTATTAATCTACTGTGCTGAACTTTCTATGCATCAAGCCATCAACCAACAAAGCCTACACAGGTCATACCTTTACAAGGAAAATCCAAACTGAGAAGCACAATATTTTTCACAATTTTCAGATAAAAAATAAGAGCAAGAAGCCAAATGGGCAACTGTCCAAAAGAAAATACACAAGCATTCAAGACACAAAAACACCCACTGACCCAGACATATGATTCAAGCAAAAGCAGCAAAATATTGTTAGGATTCAAAAAAAAAACTACAGTAGAACATGCAGTAGAGAATCATTGATTACAAAAAAAAATACCTTTGGGCGGTGGGCAGAAGGGGCTCTGGGCACTGATGGCGAAGAGTGGAGGGGCTCCTGGTGAAGGGCGTAGGGACTCACTAGGCGGAGGCCGGCGGAGGCGCTCTCTGGATGGCGAAGGGCTGAGGCCGGCGGGCTACTGGATGGCAAAGGATGACCGGTCGCCTGAGAGGGGATGAGAGGAAGAGGGGGAAATCAAATGGCCGAAAGGACAAGGTGGCCGGGGGTTTAGGGCTTAAGTGGGCCGGAACGCATTCGGATACGTATCCGAGTTTTCTTTTTGTTTTCGTGGAAACAGCGTGGATACGCAAGCTTATTGGCGCCATATTCGTGTCGGTATCCGTAACTGTATCCGTAGGCGTATCCTATCCGTGCCTCCTTCCTTGAAGGAGGATGGCAGGGTTTAGGGTTTTAAGCAGGAGCTGACAGGAAGGGGTGTCAAACGGGCCGGATTCGGGTCGAGTTAGACGTCTTCGGACCCTCTATGAACCCGAAAAGCCTGCCAGTTGCTAACAGTCTTGGGTCGGGTTTTGAGGTTCGGGGTTGGACCGGAGTAATCGGGTCAAGGAGGAAGAATACTAGAGCGTGCAGCAAACAGTTATGCCGCCCGCCTTCAGACCGTGGCCACCTCCAGTTTGGCCATTTTGTGTACGGCTCCGCCATTTCCATCCCTATTCCCGTCCTCCACCGCCTCCCCCACTGGGACAGAGCAGGATGTCGGTCTTGCTCAATTGAAAGTGTTATATAGATGCTGAAAACGGGCTGAATTACAAAAGATATGCGGATGGACCCTCAAGCTTACACATTGGATTTGAGTAGGGATGTTAATCGAGTTAGGTATATGGTAATATTCAACCCGACCTCACTGGTTAGATATAATTTTTAAAATTTAACTTGAATAGTTATTTTAATTAAATTTAGGTTTTAAGTAATTTAACCCAACTCGACCTAAATAAAATTATAAATATAAAATTTTATTTTTTTTATTTTAAAAATATTATTTAAAAAAATTAAACAAAAATTTTTAAAATTATTCTTTTAAAATTTAAGCAAGTCAAACGGATCGAGTTTAGGTTGGGTCGGTGTATTTCAAGTTATATTATATTTATATGATATCGAACTCGAATTTGACAAAACCCGACCCAATAGTAATATTTGACTTGAGAGAACCCAGTGTAACATTTTAGTATGTCTGCCCACTTTTATTTCCTACTAGTATGTGGACCCACATCTCAAATTCAGACTTTTAAATTTGTGGTCAGGCCTCTTCTTCCTAAGTCACGTGGGGATGCCTTTGCCCCGAGCGAGCCTTTGGTGATCTAATTGGGCTTTGGGGGTGAGGGAGCTATAGCCATTTGGTGACCCCTATTTGGCATTGTCACTCCTTCCTCTTTCCTACTGCCACTCCTTCCTTTCAGTGTCGGCTTGTTCGGACTTCAGCTTACTCCCCAAAGATCTTTCTCCCTTAGCTATCCCCTCCTCTCCCCCTTTTTTCCGTGAAAGAACCTAAAATTTTCCGCCCTCCCCTCCTCACAATCCTCCAAATATGAAATCATTTCACACTTAAATTTTAAAAAATGAAATCATATCACACTAAAATTTTAAGACTAATATTTAGAAATTTTCATGTAATATTTTGAGAAACTTTTTTAAATTTTTTTATTTTTCAGATTTTTTTGGAATCAAGGTATATAGAACTGTTTTTTAGGCTGTATAGAAAGAATTAAGGGGCCACTGCGGTATGTGGGGCCAATTAGGCCACTTGATTTCATTTTTTCTAATTAGGCCTTAATTCTACTTTTCTACTTAAATAACCTAAACCTAACTTTAACCTTTAATGTGTGCTTTAAAAAAAACCTAAAAGGTATTAGGAGAAAAAAGGTGATAGATAATGAGGCTCTTGTTGCAGTGGATCAATAGTAAATTAATAATTAATGTAAGATAGCTAAATTGTTGTTGAACCAAAGTAATGTTAATTTAAATTTTTATAAAATTAATTATTATAATTCATTGATTAATTAATATAAAAATAATAATTAATTAATGAGGGAGTAACATGGGAGGATATGTGCAGCAGGATCGCTGGCCAGCTTTTGCCATCTGACCAACTCACGGCCGTTAGAGCAGCACCATTGTCCAGTTGTCGGTCATCACCTCCCATCCCTTTCCTCTACAACAGAGTCTCTACAAGCCTAAATTAGCGGCGAGCGGCCACTACTATAGCTCTCCTCTCCTTTTGGTTCCTCATCCATTGAGCAACACATAAAGGGTGGAGGTTGTGGTGCTGGCGGTCGACCCCAGTCTGCCTAAGTTGCCTTTCTCTGTCTCTCCTCCCTCCTTCCCGTGATGACTAACAATTATAGTTGTTGGAGTCCATTGGTAATTTTTTCACAACTGTATTCTCTCCCAGCGAAATAAAGGATCTCAGGTGAAGGACCAGCCATGTTAGCCACCAAACTATGGTTGTTCATGTCATAACCCTCTACCCTCCCTTAGCCCTAGTTGGGTGGTAAAGACTCATCGTCTGTTGGCCTTTGCGCCGTTGTGTGGGGCATTGTTGCGCATCCCTCTACTTTAGCGGAAATAGGGGTATCCTAGAGAGTGAAATTAGCATTAGACGGTTTCCGGGGACACCTCCGCTAAAGGTCCCCTCTGTTTCTATTTAGGTTGGCAGGGTCCGGCTCCAAATCTAATTTGTCACCTGGAGTCCCTCTCTCTTCCTTGCTCTGCTCCAAAGGAGACCCTGCAAAGAGTATGTGGAAGAGGATAACCCCAAACTAGGTCCCGGGTGTGCCTGTAGCTAGATGCGTTAGGCCCAACCCACGGCTGGATCAACCACCGCTGGACCTACAGACTGGCCCAACCTACAACCTAGCCCAATTGTACCTAGGCTTGCTGGGCTGGGCCTAGTGGGCCTTGTCCAATGTGGCTTAAAAATGAACAAAATCTTTCTAGTTTTCAAAAATAGGATAGAACAATCTAGTCTATATTAAAGAAATAAGCTACATGAGGCTTTTTATATAGTATATACATATGCAATACAGTACATATGGATTATTTTTAGAAGTAAGCTCAAATTTTACCTTTTTTTTAACCCAAGCCCTACCCAGAGAGTATAATGGGCTACGTAATTACCATTTTTGGGCCTAAACTCTAATAATGATGATTGTTAGACTATTATTGGGTTGTTTAAATTTTATTGATTTGATGTGTGCGCATAAATGAATTCTATGGATCAATACACTAAGGATCTGTTTGGATTGGGAGAAAGTGGGGGAAAGAAAATGAATCTTTTAAAAATCTCTCAATTCCTACTATTTGGTGCAACGTGGAAAGATAACTTAGAGTGAAAACTAAGAGAAAATGGGTGAAATTTTGGCCTACAAACTTTTCGCCGCTCAACCCATTGATTTTGGGGAAAAAATTTGTAAATCAAATACTTACGCCTTTAATATTACTAATATCGACCTTGTCACCGCCACCACAACCATCATCACCATCGCCACCATTGTCACTACCATTGCTGCCTCTACCACCGCCACTGGTACCATTATCACCACCACCACTACCACAACCATCGCCACCTATCAGGTGATGTTAACCTGATCTAAAAAAATATTTTTATTCTTTTAAAACTTTCCTTCAAAGCGAGGAGATGTTTTGCTGTTGTTTGGTCATGTTGGTTATAGATTATTTAGGAGAGGACTAGCGAGACCAATATCATTGATGGGAGATCGATGACAACATTGCACTAGTGAGATCTAGTTTTTTACTTCTACAATTTTGTATGTAATTGTAATTACTAGCATGAGAGCTAACTTTACTCAGTTATTTATTTTTAGATAAATAACAAACTTGTACTTAGAGTTAACCTACTATTTATAATATTTTGATATGTGTAATAATATCATATGTTTTGATATTCATATTTGTGAACCCCAGTTATTATGACTTGGATATCTAATCGAATGAAAAAGTTTTTCGTGATTTATTGTGTATCCTTTATTGAAAAGGGTTTTGAAAATCTGGGTCTTGAGACTACGAATCTCTGACCTTGTGTCATTTATCATAAGTATGGAGGGTGATCCAATATAAGGATTCTTACATACAAAGGGTACATATAGCAATACATTAATAATCATATCATCACACACAAATGCACTTTTGTGCATAGAATCTTATGCTATTATATTACATAATAATAACTTATATCATATAGTAATTCATGCTAAAAAATACTCAATACCGACTTACCATTGGTAGACTCATTGACATGTTGGCTTACCGACAATGGTTGCCATGGGTTAGCCTACCTCATTAATGCCTCACCAATGCGTCAACCATACTACTGATGATTGATCAATTTTACACTGACATGTCAATTAGTACTGTCATTTCTTATCTTTCACTATGTAATATCTAGGATTTTTTTAGGTTTTGAAAATTAAACATGTGGAAAATTAACCCATTGACCTTATTAGTAAAATAACTTATCAATAGATAGAATTTATGGCTGAAATCTATGTGGTTAGAAAGTAGATAGAGCGAATTTTCCTTATATGTTTTTCGTTTCGGGTCACGCCTAAGAATTTTAGTTTTGTTGTATGTTGAATTAATTTACGAAAACTGTTTTCACACGTTTTAAATTTTGTTGGTTTATTTGATTTACATCGGTATTTCGGAATAAAAGATTTGCAAAATTTTCAATTAAATGTGTGGAAAAACCTCAGGTGTGACAGTTGGTATCGGAGCCTAGGCAATCTGACTACAAGTTCATAACAGTTGCAAGTCCAGAGTCGTGGCACGTAAAAGTAAGTTAAAACTTTGTTGGAGGGAATCTAGGGAAAGATTTTTCTTCAAATTCAACTTCTTTCTGCACTTAAGCTGAGTCAAATTGGAGTGTAGTAACTGTGGAGAGTAAGGATTGGTAAACTCTCACTTTTGATGCTTGTGGAGAGAATTGATGCTGTCATAGAGCAATTTGTGAATATGAAGTGGTGGTTGAATTTTCACATGATCCGGGAGATCAGAGTGTGGTTAAGGCCACCTATGTTCTGACAGAGGACAAAAGTAATTGGTGAAATCTATCTGACGTACCTATTTTTTTGAATATGTCACCCTTTGACTGAAAAAAAAGGTTGTGAAGGTTCTATGGAAAATATTTTGTGACCATTGTTGTGAACAATTGAAGTTCTTTTTGTTGTTTGCAAGGGAGAAGGTAATGTCACGACCCGGATTTTTAAAAGCATTTTTAAATAGCTTGAATGGTAGGTAAATTTTTTTTTCTTTAAATACAAAACAAACCCTTCGATTAAATATCCAGGTCATGATAACTGGGGTTCACAAATACGAATATCAAATCATATGATATTATTTAACATCTGAAAATTCATAAAGACCAGCTCATCCATCTAAGTACAAGTCTGTCACCCGTCTGAAAATAAATAACAAGTTGACTCTCACGTTTAAGGCACACTTACGTATCGGAGTTTCAAAAATGCGAAAACCTCTTGAGCTCGCCAGCCTTTGTGTCACTTGTCGTCGCCTGGAGAATCTGCAATAAAGCAAACCAAACAACAACCACAACCACAATGGAGCATCTCCGCCTTCAGGAGAAGAGCTTCCAAAAGACAAAAGGTTTTATTAATATTTTTCGGATCGGGCCAACATCACTCGATATTAGTTGCCTACGTACTCATCAGACAACATCTTCAATGTTTCCAACAAGATCGGATCCAGACGTAGTTCTGCCTAAAAACTATACTATACTAAGAAGCATAGCATCACCCATGCAATGCTTAAGTATTTTCAAGCAACCTACATTTTATGCAAGTCCTTTAATCGTTCCACTTGTTCTAATTAAACAAGCAATATCAATCAATATTATTAATTATTTCTCGAACCATTGTTCGATAATTAATATTCCCGTCTAATCCCAAAGACAGACAGACACATCAGATGTCAACCTAAGTGACAAATGATAAGAAACACCCTGGAATCCACCAGGCCCCTGGAATCCACCAGGCCCCTGGAATCCACCAGGAAGTGCCATCTCCCAACCTAGTCCATAAGGACCTGACCGGAGTGGAAGGGCATGGTCCACAACTGCACCTGAACAGAAGTGGTCAGAGACGCCAACCAAGCAGGATGTCAGCGACCCTAATTGCGTGTACACTAAAAGATCCTCAATAGATCTGCGGTGAGCCCGGCTCACAAAGAACTCCCTCCAATGGGGAGGTGTAACTTCACGGTCAAATCAGCGGCTCCTCAATAGAGCTAGAACTCAGGAAAGCATTCTGAACCCTATCTTGCTCATCTATAAGCCAGGATTCCGAATGACTATCCCAAACCCTATTAGTCCCTTCTAGACTAAGGTTTACAACTCAAAACATGCCATCGGTTCATCAACCAAGGCAAATCGCCAGGTCAAAGGCTTTGTTCACTGTATGAACTAGTCCCAGACCCCTCTGAGGTATTTTAGTCTTTATCTTGATTAGGTGTTCTTACCCAATCCAAAGCTATCAAACCCCAAATAATTATTCTTTCAATAATTTTCAACTAGTGATAAATTACTATCACAACATCAATATCAAAAATCGAAACAAAGAACAACATAAACAATCAGAACTACACATGTCCAAGCATATCATAATATCAATAATAGAATTCATTAATGATATAAGAATCATTCGAGCTCTCGTGCCCTAACCCTCCTTGGGTTATCTTAATAAATCTTTATTAAATTGGTCGAAATGCGCCTAAGGGCATTAGAATAATTATCCAACATTGGATATAGTCCTCTCTGCACTCGGGCATGTCTTTAACCTCTCAAAATGTTTCAGTATTACATTGGCCTGTTAATAGCATCCATGCGAATACGGGCCAGTTTGCATAGGGGTAGTTCTGTCATTTGGTTTAAGGCCTTAATGATATCCAATGGGTCTAAAATTCAACTCAAGGGTACTACTGGCCTTCATGGACTCTGTGTAATTTTCTTGACATGTAACGGGGTCATGAACCCCTTGAACCGACCCAGGTTTGCTTAATGGTTTACTATAAACCCTAAGGACAAAAGGGTCAATTATCCACTCACTGGGATTTTTTCTCAATAAGTGGTTTAGCCCATAATTAGTTTACATATTAAACTATCACTGAGAATTTTTCTACTTTTTAGATCAACTCATAGGCCTTTGAACCGGAGCCTCTAAAACAGGTAAGTGATTTCACACGATAACTTAACTACCAAGGGTAAAAAGGTCATTTCACAATCTCTGGGATTTTTCCCCAAGCTGAAACTCGGTCAGAATAATCCCAAACCTCTCCAGATACATGAATATTTTTATAGAATTTATTTGACACTTTTAGCCCCTTGAACCGGACCCGGTTCACTCCCTTCTCTCTTCTTTTCTTTTTTTTTTTAAAAAAAACTCGACCCGGACCGGGTCGGTTTGGGTCGACGACCCGCAGCGCTGGTCGTCTTCCCCGCGTCCGGCCAGAGGCGTTTCGGCCTCTGGCGGCGCCGCCACCCCCGCGGCGGAGGTATGGACGGCACACAGACCCCGGATCGCCGGAGCACGGCGGAACCGACAAGGTCGGTCCCGCTGCCGTCCGGTGTCCGGCCGGCGGCCAAAAAGCTGGCCCCTTTTTCGTTTTTTTTTTTTTTTTGAAACAGACGGTGGCGTCACGACGGCAGGCCGATGGGCCGGGCTTGACCGGATTGCCATCGTCCGGCGATTCCGGCAGCCCTGGTCCATCCACCGGCCGCCGGCTGCGTCGCGCCGCCGCCAGTTCTCGTCAATGAATTGTTTTTACGTGCGGCGGCGCGAAGCCGCCGCCGCCGCCCAACATCCCCGGCCGCCGCGGCAAAGGCCAGCACCGGCACTCCGTTTCAGCCATGGGTCCAGCCGCCAGCGGGCGGCCGGTGGCCGGCCGGTGACTGGCCGGCAGATGAACAGTAAATAGATACTATAAAAAAATTGTATGAACAGTAATTGCAGATATTACTGTTCATATAAATGACGAATAAGGTTTATCTTCTAATTTACAAATCTATGCAAATTTCGACTCGAAATCCAACCTCAATAGCCAAGTTGTCGTCGATCCACTGCTGCAAACGCTTTTCCGGAGTTTCGCCGGAGAATTCCCTCATCTCCTTCACCGTCCCCCCAAAAGCTCTCCAAATCGGACCAAAAAGGACCCCCAAAAAGCCCTAATTAATCCTATTTATAGGCATGGGATTAGGAGCCCTAATCCCAAGAGAAATTGAGTCCCAAAAACCCAATTTCGGAATGCTAAATAATCGGGCCCTCAAAACGACTTAAATGGCCCAATTGCACGTTTAATTCGGGTAAACGGGCCCTGCACGATATGTTCAACTTTAGACGGTCGTTTCTCCCTCATCCGGACTCCGATTCGTGCGTTCTTGGTGGCGTTTCGAAGCTCTTTCTGTCTACTTTCAAATAGAATTAGTTTCAGCCCCAAATTATATCTAGGGAGAAAGTTATTCTAATAAGAATGTCAATAGGTCAAACACCATAATTTCCACGTATTTAAATTTCGAAACCCAGGAAAATTAGGGATATTGCAGGTAAGGAATGGAGTTAAAATCCGCTTCATTCTCATTTGGTGATTTGTGAATATGAGGGGATTTTTGGAAGAGTTTTCAAGCCTCCTTGATGGTAAATGGTTTGGAGTTAATTGTCTCAACACTAGATGGTGTTGTGGCTGCTATCGTAAGAGTTCTGAGAAGAGGGTGCTAACTTGTTTTGGATCGTTGCTTGGCTGGTCGTGTAGTAAGTGGTCGAAGGTGTCACGACTCGGATTTTTAATAGCATTTTTATATAGCACAAACGGTAAATAGCGATATTTTTTTTTCTTGAATACAAAATAAACCATTTAATTAAATATCCAGGCCATGATAACTGGGGTTCACAAATATTGATATCAAATCATATGATATTCACACATTTCAAAATTTCAACAACAACTCATCCATCTAAGTACAAGTCCGTCACCCGTTTGAAAATAAATAACAAGTTGAATCTCACGCTAAAGATACACTAATGTACCGAAGTTGCAAAAGTGCAAAATCTTCTTCTTGTGCTCACCTTTCTTGGTCTCACTTGTCGTCACCTGGAGAATCTATAACAAAGCAAACCAAACAACAACCACAACTACAATGGAGCATCTCTGCCTTCAGGAGAGCTTCCAAAGGACAAAAGGTTTTATTAATATTTTTCGGATTGGGCCAACATCACCCGATGTTAGTTGCCTACATACTCATCAGACAACATCTCTAATGTTTCCAACAAGATCGGATCCAAACGTAGTTCTGCCTAATGCTACACTATACTAAGAAGCATAGCATCACACATGCAATGCTTAAGTATTTTCAAACAACCTACATTTTATGCAAGTCGTTTAATTGTTCCACTTGTTCTATTTAAACAAGCAATATCAATCAATGCTATTAATTATCTCTCAAACCATTGTTCGATAATTAATATTCCCGTCTAATCCCAAAGATTTCAATCTAAGTGACAAATGATAACGAAACACCCTAGAATCTACCAGGAAGTGCCATCTCCCAACCTAGCCCATAAGGACCTGACCGGAGTGGAAAGGCATGGCCCACAACTGCACCTGAACAGAAGTGGTCAGAGACACCAACCAAGCAGGATGTCAGTGACCCTAATTGTGTGTACACTAAAAGATCCTCAATAGATATGCGATGAGCCCGGTTCACAAGGAACTCCCTCCAATGGGGAGGTGCAACTACTCGGTCAAATCATGTGGCTCCTCAAATGAGCTAAAACTTAGGAAACCATTCTGAACCCTATCTTGCTCATCTATAAGCCAGGATTCCGAATAATTATCCAAAACCCTATTAGTCCCTTCTAGACTAAGGTTTACAACTTGAGACATGCCATCGATTCATCAACCAAGGCAAATCGTCAGGTCAAAGGCTTTGTTCACTGTATGAACTAGTCTCAAACCCCTTAGAGGTATCTTAGTTTTTACCTTGATTAGGTGTTCTCCCCACAAACCAATAACCAATATCTCTTCATTAGTCTTTATTAACCTTACAGTACTGATACAACTTAATGCATCAATAACAAAAGCATGTAGTAGATTAAGCAACATAAATAACATGCAAACATACAAGTGCATAAATAATAATGAATGCCCATTGCACTCATTTTAGGGCTAGGGCTCAACACATTCAAACTCGAGAGTGTAGATAACTTTTAATGTATCGCACGAGTTATGTATTTAATACTCTAGTCGATCGTGGTACTTGGTTGCAGATACGTGTAATACGCTGCCTTAAACCTTGAGAATTAGGGTTCTTCCCTTTATTTCCCGTGACACTATGACTTGATAAGGTCTTCATGTCACTTACTGTTCACATCCCTTACTTTTGAAGCCAATTAACGTCATTCTAGGGCACCCTAACGCTCAGTTGCTAGGTTATCTATTTCAGCGGAAATAGAACATACTGCCCCCTAAGGGCATTATGGTAATTCCACCGCTTGGGGTATACTACCCTCCCTTGGTTCATTTGCTCAACTCACTACCCTTTTGTTGATTTAAGTTATTGACCTCTCACAAGACTCCACTCTCAGACCGACTCACGCTTCCATTCACACGAGTGTGGGTGGGTCCACTCAAAGGGGTATTTCTGTTATTTGGTTTAAGGCCTTAATGACATCCAATTGGTCTAAAATTCAACTCAAGGGTACTACTTGACTTCATGGACTTTGTGTAATTTTCCTGGCATGTGACGGGGTTGTAAACCCTTTGAACCGACCCAGGTTGACTTAACGGTTTACGATTAACCCTAGGGGTAGAATAGTCAATTATCTATATACTGGGATTTTTCCCCACCTTGTAGATTGGTCTAAATTTAGATTACCCATTACAATCTCATTGAGAATTTTCCCAATTTTTAAGATCACTCATAGGTCACTGAACTGGTGCCCCGAAGTTTGGTCATTAACTATTACTCTACGCTTAAACTCACAAGGGTAAATTAGTTATTTTAAAGACATTGGAATTTTTCTCGGGTTTGAAACTTGGTCAGTAAACTAGGAATATTCTCATGGTAATTTGTAATTTTTTCTAAATTTTTAATACTACTCTAATGCATTGAACCGGACCCGGTTCAAAGAGTGTACACTGTTTTTTTTTAAGGACCAGATCAAGTTGGGTAACCCGATCCGGTCCAAGGAGCAGACGACCCGCTCACGGGTCGTCTTTCCCGCAACCGGCCAGAGGCCATTTGGCCTTTGGTGGTGTCGACCCCCTACCTCGGTGGAGGGCTGGGCAGCCCAGCTCTTCTGGACCGCCGACGCACGACAGAACCAACAGGGTCCATCCGTCGACGGCCAAAAGGCAGTTTTTTTTTTCACAGACGCTCCAATGAAAAGAAGCTCCTACAAACCAGAGTAGAGGAGGTCTGGCTGGCGAGCTGCCACTGAACCTTCCGCCCTGGTCTGCCGGAAAAGGTCTGTTGTCCACTCCTTAACCCTTCCGGGTAATTTTATGGTTCCTCATGCTACCCTTGACAGATGGAACCTCTCAGCTCGTTCTTCCGTTCCTTGCACAGAGAGAAGGAGATAGCATTCGGCCAGTGAGAAAGTGTCTGCCTGGCCACCTAAGGCTACTGGAATTACTCCTGTCCTCACCGTCCTTGCCTCACCGTCCAATCACGTTTTACTCTCGACTTTGCCAGTAGTTCTCCCCTGTAAATTCCAGCGAATGAAACAGAGTCGTCTCTGCCGACAAGATTATGAACCGGGTGAATGCTTTTAAGCCATCTATCACTCCTCCACCCTCTAGAATCACCGGAATACTCTTCATTCATGCTGCTGCTGTCATCCTTTCTTCTCACTATTTTTTTTATAGGTAGCAGAGATTTCGCCCTGTATCTCTGCTGCCATTGGACAGAACCGCGCCGAACCTTGGGAAGCCAAGGGCGGCAACTGTCACTCCTCTATGTCGGCTGGGAGTTGCAGATGGAATTTCTCATCAGTCGATCATGCCTTATACAACCGATTTGGAATCCCTTCTACAACAAACAACTACTTCAGCAAGGATTTTTATACATTCAATTAGCCGCTGCTTCTTCTATGTATCTATACTTCCCGTCGGCCATGGCTTCCACACAACCAAGTTCCCGATAAAACATAGTCGGATGACCACCAGCGAGAGAATATCAATGCAAATGTCCGCAATTCCATTATATTCATTAATTGCAGAGAATTATCAATGATCTAACACTTAAAGTATGTATTCAAAAACATAATTTCTAGGAGCCTACCTTATTGACCGACTTGATGTCGATCCACCACCGTTGAAGCTTTGCCTAAAAATTCCCTCGGCAGCCTTCTCCGCCCTCTCTTCTTCCCTCAACCGACCAAAAACCCCCTCTTAATTGTTCCCTCAAAAGCCTTTTTATAAGCATGAGGATTAGGATTCCTAAACCTCCGAGAATTTGGGTAATCCTCCCCAATTAGGCCACCAAATTCGGACCTTAAAAATTAATTTTGGAATTATAAACAACCGGGCCCGCAAAACAACTTAAACAGGCCAAATACGTGTCTAAATCGGGTAAACGGGTCCGGCATGATATGTTCAACTTCAAACGGTCGTATCTCCCTCATCCGGACTCTGATTCACGTTTTCTTGGTGGCATTTCAAAGCTCTTTGTTTACTTTCTAATAGAATTAGTTTCAGCCATAAATTCTATCTAGGAAGGAAGTTATTCTACTAAGAATATCAATGGGTCAAACATGAAAATTCGGGATATTACAGAAGGCCTCCATAAGAAACATGTACTTAAGTGCCCTAATAGTCAGGATGTTTGCATGCAGGGTATTCAAGAAAATTAGCTGCCCATGCGAGGCAGCATATTGTTGAAGGTGCAGAGCTTGTGGGTGAGTTTGTTTGAGAAGTCATTAATGGATTAAGTCTAGAGCAACTATGCTTTTTCTATGAGCTTTTTGCTTGTTTCTCTGATGACTTATCAAGGTTTCTGCCTAAAAATAGAGGTGGAGTTCGTTGGGAGTTAGTGCCTAGCGCACTCCCTATCTCTAAGGTATCATAGTGGATGGCCTGTTAGAATAGGTCGAATAAAGAGGAGAGTTAGCAGAACTTGAGGTGAAGAACTACACTTGACCGAGTGCTTTTCCTTATGGATTATGTTGGTTTTGCCTACGAAGGAAGTCCTTGCGATCATGCATTGACTACCCAATGCTTTACTGGGTGATTTTCAAGAATGAGTCTTTTGCTCAGGTGTGATGACCTTGATCATGAGTGATGGCCAACTAAGGATTTGGGGATTGACTTGAGTTCTAATTATGATTGGTTTAAGGTTTGAGACGAGGATATTTCTATGACAACATTGCAGACTCGATGCCATGATTTCAAGGGTTGAAAGTGGTCATTGTGGATTGGTTGATTAAGTTGTTGTAAGTTCTACCCTTTGGTCAAAGGCTATTTAACAGTAAGGATTTTGACAACAGAGAACTTGACTTGTGGTTGTGCATTTGATTGGAAGGGGTCTATTGATCTCATTTGCCATTTAGTGAGTTTATTTATTCTAACAGCTCATTTCGATCGTGGAATGATTTTTGTGAGCCTTTTGTGGAAGATATTGTTATTATTAACTCGTTGGATGAAGTTAGTGAACATCGGATGCTCTCAGTTGAATTTGTTTGACACTATGTGGATAGCTTGAAGTTAGCTAGAGCAAGGCTGTAGACAACGTAAGGCTGGCGAAAGAATTATACAGATAGAAGGTGAATGGATCTTGAGTTTGAGATTGGCTATTTTGCATTTACACATGCCTTTTTGACATGGGAAGTTGTAACCTCGAGGAGTGGATTCTTTTAAGATCTTTTGGTGGATTGGACAAGTAACCATGGAGTTACCTTACAACCTTGACTCACCGAAGTAAGCAATGGTCCCTTGTTTTAGGGTACACTCTGATAGAGCGTTCTCTTGGTTTAACAGTTGAGGAGCACTTCTATATATTAAACTTTGTCAGTCGAAAGGAGGTTTTGAAGACTAGGATCATTCCTATGGTGAATAACTTGTGGCGATGCAATTTCTCCTAAAATGGTTGTGGCATGTTTTTGCAGATTTGAGAGAGTTATACCCTGAGGTATTTCTTGTTTCAGTTGTACGTTATAAGTTGATTATGAAATTTCGAGGATGAAATTTTTCTAAAGGGGAAAGATTGTAACATCCCTAATTTATTCGTAATTTTTCTACTATTTTGCTGCAGTTTTCTGCTCATATTTTTTATTGTGAAATTTAACGCTTCGGCGTATCCGTATTTCTAATATTAGCAACTGTAAGAGTTGGGAGTGTTGTTTAGTCGTAAGTCATGGGCCTCAACACATCCCAAAAAAATTTTGGCATGAAAATCGGACGAGACACAAGAGAACAAAATCAAGAAAAAAAATAAATTTTTTTTTATGTATGGCGGATCGGGCGGCTGAGGTACGCCCGACCTGCATGTTGAATAGTGAACGGGGGGGCAGCCCCCTTCACTATGTGAGGCCGGATCCATTCATATAAAAGGAATGGGCTGAGCCATTTCCAAATTGGGAATAGGCTATGCAAGGGTGTTTAAGGCCTAATCCTCATTTAGGCTCAAAGAGGAAACAATTAGAGGTATGTTCTTCCCTAATCTAAGCTTAATCATTAGGGTTTTTCCTAATCCTCTCTTAAATCTACTTTCCCCCATAGATTCAATCCATTTTGAAAGCATCTAATTACTATTTTACTTCTCTTTTCCAAACCCTAACCTTTAAAAACTCTTTTTTATGCTTCCAAAGCTCTAGATCTAGGATTTGCTTTATGATTTTCAAGTCTAAATCGAGTTTAGTTGTGTTTTAACATAAAAATCTTGCTTTTGGAAGGTTTCGGAGGTAATCGAAGTATTAATCTGACACAAATCAAATGAAGAGGTAATGGGTTTTCAAATATCAGCCTTGTAGTGGTAAAAATCTCAATTTTTATGGTTTTACTTAAATGGGTTTGCTTGATTAGAGTTTTAATTGTATGTTTATTAAATGTTAATCTCTTGCTTCGATTTCTTAGGGTTTTACCTTAGAATGGGTTAAATTAGTGTTATGGAATATTTGGTTGAGTTTTGATGGTGTATGAGGCTTGGGATGATGATTTTGAGGTTCTTTAATGGTGTTTCGGTTTTGAATTTTGAAAGGAAAAAAGGCTCAAACTGTGTGTTGGCGATCAATTGGGCCAACAGACCAATCGATCGGGTCGTTCAAATGGCCTGCCAAGATGATCTATCAGCCACACAACATATTTTCTAATTTTCAAGCTAACCGATTGAACGGCCTAGAACCTTTCAGGCCGATCGATCGGCCACACAGCAGTTTGGCCCTTTGTCAATTTGTATTCTCATTTCGGTGTGTTTGCTTCAATTGATGATTCCAATAGTTATGAGAAGTGTTTTATGTTGGAAATAAGCTACTGGAATGCTGTGGAATTGATGATGGAAACTTATGAAGTATGCTTAAGTATTTGTCATGTGGTGTTATATGTTGATGAGTATACATGTTAACATTTCATTACCTTAAATCTTTGAATGTTGGAATTCTTATGATTAGAGCATATTTCCAGCAGGGACTGTAACGTCCCTCATATTTTAGAATAAAAGAAAACAATTTTTTTTGAAAACGTAACAAAAGTTAATTACAATTGCCAAGGATCACTATGTACTAAAATAGTAATTACAACACATTTTGTATTATACAAAGATTTCCAAAATTGGGCATCACATGCCCTTATACATCAGTCAGTACAATAATTTACATAAAGTACAAAAACAATAGTACAAGATGGTAAATTAAGGAAAACCTTCGTCGACTCCGTCATATTCGAGTGATATACCTGCAGAATCTGGGGGTGGGTGAGTAAATTCATACTCAGTAGGTCGAATTAAGTTCTAAGAATATGCTTCGTGCACGTAAGAAAATATCGTGTCCTCTTTCTTTTGAAATCATTCAGAAATCTGAAAAAAAAAAAAAACACAATCACAGAATGTCGCGATACCAGACGACTTACCCCCACACTCATGGGGCAACGGGAGATAGAAAGGAAAGGAATTTACCCATGATATCCCAGTCCTGTGTGCGCTAGATGCCAAATTTGGCGGTATCCAAAATCATAATAATTCTTAGTTCCGAGGAACCGAGAACTATCCAGACGGTACGATTACCCAAAACTCGGAGAAATTTTTGAAAAGAGGAGATGATTTTAAAGACTGAGCTTTGTTTTCATAAAGGCAATAGAAAAATCTTAGCAAAACTTCGGCAAGTCAAAATCTAGGCATACGATTAGAATTTAAAGCTACCTACCTATAACGCGCGCAAAGTATAAGAGAACTCCCTCGTAGAAGATCCTTCCTTCAAGCAGAAAATTTGGCAGAAGAACGGTACCAACGCGTAGAGCATCCTCGCTTTAGTGGGGTACGACTTTTGAACGGGCTAAAACGGGTGTAAAATGGTCTAGAAATAGCAAAAGAAGTGAAATGGATAGTTTAGAGAAGTGGCACATTTTTCGAGGTCTTAGAGGGGTCACCTTGGGAAAATAACCTTTCCGGTGCGTAGAGCACCCTCGACTTAGTAGGAAACGGGTCTTCGATCACGAAATTCGGGCTTAAAATGGGTCGGGGATGAAGAAAATAGTGAAAGGGGTGAAAAATCGGAAGCTTGGTGAAAGAATGGCCGGAATGGCCTATTTATAGGCCAAAGGGGCGGTGGTTTCCGGCGGGCGCCCGCGCCGAGCCGAGCCGCCGATATTTTTTTTATATATTTTCAGAAAATCGTAACTTCTTACCCCGAACTCCGATTTGTGCGTTCTTGGTACCGTTGGGCTCGTATTCACGAGCCCTACAAAACTAGGCCATTTATGGACTAGTTTTCCACTATTTACAAAGTGGGCCCCACTGGTCTATGGCACAATTCCCGAGGCCATAACTTGTGTTCTCGGTCTCAAATTTCTGTATTTTTGACTAATTAAGCTTGTCTTAACGGGTTATAATCAGACTTAGGAAAAATAGTAAAATTTATAAAATATCAAAAAATTGGGTTATTACAATCTACCCCCCTTAGAGAAATTTTGTCCTCGAAATTTAAGTCGTTCACTCGCTGAATAACTCAGGATACTTCTTTATTTCGCTCTCTAACTCCCAAGTGGCTTCTTCAGAAGAGTGATACTGCCATAGCACTTTGACTAAGGGGATCCTTTTTGTCCTCAAGATCTGTTCCTTGTGATCCAAAATTTTAATTGGTTTTTCTTCGAATGATAAGTTTGGCTTAAGAGTAATTAAACTCTGATCAAGAACATGAGAGGAGTCTCGGACATATTTCCTAAGCATGGATACGTGAAATACATCTTGGACATTGTCGAGTTGTGGAGGCAAGGCTAATCTATAAGCCACTGCTCCTATTTTATCCAAAATTTCAAACGGTCCTATGAAACGAGGACTTAGTTTGCCTTTAATTCCAAATCTCATGACTCCTCGGGTTGGCGAAACTTTTAGTAACACTTGATCTCCCACGTTAAAGTCGATATCTTTCCGTCTTTGGTTAGCATAACTCTTTTGACGACTCTGGGATGCCATTAGACGACACTTGACAAGTTTCACCTTATCTGCACATTGTTGCAGAAGTTCAAACTTAATCAATCTTCGTTCTCCTACTTCATTCCAACACGTCGGTGATCGGCAAGGTCATCCGTACAATGCCTCATAAGGTGTCATACCTATACTGTTATGATAGTTGTTGTTGTAGGCGAACTCGACCAGTGGTAAATGTTCGTCCCAGTTACCCTTCCAATCCACCGTGCAAGCTCGTAACATATCTTCCAAAGTTTGAATAGTTCTTTCTGATTGTCCATCTGTTTGTGGGTGGAAAGCAGTGCTGAACTTAAGATTTGTGCCTAATTCTTCTTAAAGTCCTTGCCAGAACTTTGAGGTAAAACAACTGTCTCGATCTGAAATGATTGATAGCGGTATTCCGTGTCGACTTACAATTTCCTTCACGTATAAAATTGCCAAAGAGCTTAAGGATTGTTTCTTTCTTAACGGAAGAAAATGTGCACTCTTTGTGAGTCGATCCACGATTACCCAAATGGATTCATGGCCTTGTGAAGTTCTGGGTAGCGCCGAAATGAAATCCATAGTAATGTGTTCCCACTTCCACTCGGGGATTTCAATCGTTTGAAGGTACCCTGAAGGTTTTTGGTGTTTAGCTTTAACTTTCTGACAAGTTAAACATCTTGAAATATACTCTCCTATATCCTTCTTCATTCCATTCCACCAAAAACTCCTTTTTAAATCTTGATACATCTTTGTTCCTCCTGGGTGGATAGTATATCGAGAACGATGTGCTTCATGTAATAGGTCTTCCCTTAGCTCAGGAATTTCTGGTATTACCAACCGTCCTCGAAATCGAATACCTCCATCATACCCTTGGGTAAAGTCAAATCTTTCGAGCAAAGTTTGCATTAGTTCGTCACTTTTTTGACCTTCAAGAATACGCTCAACTAGCACTGATTTTACTTTTAGGTTGGCAATGAAAGATTTCTTGTTTCCATATTGTAGCTCGGGTTGTAAACTTATTGTTTCTTCCAATAATTTCCATTCCTTAACAAGCATGGAAGTTAATCCTCCAGATTTACGACTTAAAGCATCAGCTACCATGTTGGCTTTTCCAGGATGATACTTGATGGAAAAGTCATAATCTTTAAGATATTCGATCCACCGTCTTTGCCTCATATTAAGATCACTTTGGGAAAATATATACTTTAAACTTTGATGATCGGTAAAAACTTCAAACATTTCCCCATATAGATAGTGCCTCCAAATTTTTAAAGCAAAAACTACTGCTGCTAACTCCAAATTGCGAGCAGGGTAGTTACCTTCATGTTTCTTTAATTGTCGTGAAGCGTATATTATCACTTTTCCGTCTTGCATTAATACACATCCTAAGCCTCTTTTAGAAACATCACTGTACACGACAAAACCTCCACTGTCAGTCGGCAATGCCAAAACAGGTGCAGTTGTCAATTTTTCCTTCAGTTCTTGAAAACTTTGTTCACAAGTTTCATCCCAAACAAATTTAACTCCTTTCCTTGTCAATTTTGTCAAGGACGGGGCAATGCTTGAAAATCCATGGATGAATCTTCGGTAATAAACTGCAAGGCCTAAGAAGCTCATAATTTATGTTACTGTTTTTGACCTTTCCCATTTGATGACAGCTTCAATCTTGGTTGGGTCCACCGATACTCCATTCTTTGAAACGACGTGTCCTAAGAACACCACTTGTTCCATCCAAAATTCACATTTGCCAAACTTGGCGTATAGCTTATGATTCCTTAGCGTTTGTAGAACTACTTGCAGATGTACCCGATGTTCTTCTAGGCTGCTGGAGTAGATAAGAATATCATCGACAAAGACGATCACAAACTTATCCAAGAAGGGTCGGAAAACTCTATTCATGAGATCCATGAAGGCAGCTGGCGCATTGGTTAAACCAAATGGCATCACTAAAAACTCATAGTGGCCATACCGGGTACGGAAAGCTGTTTTAGAGATATCCTCGTTCTGAATCCTCAATTGATGGTAACCCAACCGCAGATCTACTTTGGAGAAGACTTTGGCCGTCTGCAGTTGATCGAACAAGCCATCTATACGAGGCAAATGATACTTGTTCTTTATAGTGACGGCGTTGAGGAGTCGGTAGTCAATGCATAACCTTAACGACCCATCTTTCTTTCTCACAAATAAGACCGGTGCTCCCCAAGGAGAGACACTGGGTCGTATGAATCCTTTCTCAAGCAATTCCTGCAATTGGCTTTTTAACTCTTTTAACTCCACAGGAGCCATGCGGTAAGGTGCTTTAGAGATATGGCTTGTTCTTGGCATCAACTCGATAGAAAATTCTATCTCTCTTTTTGGTGGCAAACCAGAGAGATCCTCAGGAAAAACGTCAGAGAAGTCTTGTACTACTTCAATATCTTCCAACTTAATCGTTGAAGTCTCTCTGGTTTCCATACTAGCAAGATAAGCCTGACATCCTTTAGTTAAAAGCCGACAAGCTTTGACTGCCGAGATGATACGTGGCTTGGAATGATCCTTAAGCCCATCAAAAGTAAAACTCCTACCTCCTTGTTCAAAGATCACCTTCTTCTGTTTACAGTTTACTAACGCCCCGTTGTCGGCTAACCAATCCATACCTAATATGACATCGAAGTCGGTCATATTTAGGAGAATAAGGTCGGCTTCCCACTGACATTTCTCTAAGGAAAAAGGTACCTCTTGAAGAAATTTACAAGCTAGAAACGTTCTTCCCATCGGGGTGGACACTTCTAAGACATATCCTAAATTTAAAATAGGATAGCCAAGACTCGAAGCAAAATCGAAAGATATGAAAGAATGTGTCGACCCTGGATCTATCAAGATTTTTGCTAATTTATCCAAGACCAGAAGTGTACCTTGGATGATTGCAGTCGACGCTTGAGCTTCCTCAGCAGTAATTGCGAAGACCCGCCCTTGAGCTTTTGGTTTCTGCTTAGGTTTCGATTCTTCTTGTATTTTCCTCTTTGGGCAGTCTCTAACCTGATGGCCACGTTCACCACAGGAAAAGCACTTCCCTTTGGCACGATAACACGATCCAGATGGATGGATTTTATTGCACTAAGGACATTTTTCTAGCTTCCTTTCTCCCCTTGGCTATGAAGGTGGTTCTGAGGGCTTTTGAAACTTACAATTATTCTGATTGTTAAACGTAAGTTTCCTTTTCCTTTCATCGGGTCGGAAACTATTATTTTGTCCACGATCTTTATGTCCAACCACAAATTCCATGTAGTCTTGCTCTAGGATAGAGGCTAGTTCCACTGCTTTGGCAAAAATCGTGGGTTGATGGCCAATAACTCTTCCTCATAGCCCATTATTTAGGCCCCTCACAAACTTTTGTGCCTTCTTTAAATCCGTCGTGCAAAAGTCTTGGGCAAAACGTTGTAACTGTACAAACTTATTCTCATATTGGGTTACTGTTAAAGTTCCTTGTTGTAGATCTAGAAATTCTTTTTCCTTTCTTTCTTGGACGTGAGGAGGAAAATATTTGTCATATAATACTTCTTTAAATTCCTCCCACTTAATATGGTCACCGTCTGGAAAGAAATTTCTTTCTGCTGTAGGCCACCAGAAAGCAGCTTCACCAATCATAGAGTAAGTTGCTAGTGACACCTTATGATCATCGGGGATCTTCATTGCTTTAAAAATCCGTTCGACCTCAAAGGTCCATCTTTCAGTGGCCTCAGGGTCGTCTTCCCCTGTGAATGCTGGTGCAAGCTTCTTAAAATGTTCCAACAAATTATCCTTTTCACCCTGGATATTATCTCCCGAACTAGTTGAATGATTGGAATGATTCGGTTGGAATCCTTGAGTCATTCTTTGCATTAATAAGTCCAAGAAGTGCGTCATAGGATCTCCCGTTGTCAAAGTGACCGGTGTAGTAACATCCGGTGGAGTTGAGCTACTTGCCGGTTGAGCATCACTACCACTAACGTGCGTCATCTAGACATGGATTAATAATATCAAGATCTTTAAATAAAAACAAGTCTATTTCATAGCAACCTTGTAGTGTAATTACATTACTCAAAAACTACGTTAGCTATTTACATAATAAACCACTCTTAGTACACATCAAAATTGTTCCTACAAAACTATTTACTTGAGATATTTACAAACTTTCTTCTCTAAGTAGTTAAGACTTTAGAGAGGAAAGGTCTTTGCTTTAGGGCACTCAAAGAAAAAGTGGGTCATACTCCCACAAAAAGTGCACCGATCGGGCATTCCATGCCTTCCGGTTTCCTCCCCTTGGAGAAGACGTTGGACGCTTGGCTCTTCCACCCATTCAACTTCAGGTGGGGGCAGTTCATTCAGGTCAAAGTCCCTATTATTTTCAAGGTCATCCTTGTCAAAATTTTCACCTTCTTCCTCTTCCAAGGAGGAGTCTTCTTTAGACTCTTCTCCTGGAGTAGGCGAGTCCGGGATAACAATTACTTCATCCACGTCACTATTTGCAGGTGAACCAGGGACGTAAAAGACTTCAGAATCTTCTGAGTCAGAAATTTCAATGGGTGTTTCATCCTCATGGTACATACTCTTGCTACAACTTCCTTCCATTGGAAGAGGCAATTTACGAGCAGTAGAATGATAAAGATTGCTTGACAAATATGTCTTATGCCAGGGCATCGACATCTGTTTAGCTTCACATAGAAATTCATTAAGTAATTTTAAATAGGAAAACATACGATAAAATATTAATAATTGTATTGACTGATTTAATTACTTTTCAGTAAACAGTAGAACCTTGGCTCCGATACCAATTGTAACGTCCCTCATATTTTCGAATAAAAGAAAACATTTTTTTTTTAAAACGTAACAAAATTTAATTACAATTGCCAAGGATCACCATGTACTAAAACAATAATTACAACACACCGTTTTCTGCGGTCACCCGCCAAAGCCGCCGCAGAAAACGGGCGGCGCCCGCTGGCGTCGCCGCGCTCTGTGGGTGCGCGTGATGAATGTGCATTTGTCACCGCAAATGTGCACCCATCACGCGTTCATCACGCGCAACGCGCGCATTCGGCGAGCACTGCGCCGAGCCGTCAATATATATATATTTTTTATATTTTCAGAAAATCGTAACTTCTTACCCCGAACTCCGATTTGTGCGTTCTTGGTACCGTTGGGCTCGTATGCACGAGCCCTACAAAACTAGGCCATTTATGGACTAGTTTTCCACTATTTATGAAGTGGACCCCACCAATCTTAGGGCACAATTCCCGAGGCCGTAACTTGTGTTCCCGGTCTCAAATTTCTGTATTTTTGACTAATTAAGCTTGTCTTAACGGGTTATAATCAGACTTAGGAAAAATAATAAAATTTATAAAATATCAAAAAATAGGGTTATTACAGGGACATTACATGGTAAATGATGAGATGTGTCATCTTATAATGAGAATGGTTTGTGGGTAATTTATGTTATCATGTTATGACTTCATGTGTATAATAATCATACTTGTAGGTGTAACATTCTAAATTCCCGAAGTTGACCACGGGAAATTAGGGTGTTGGACCCCTTGACCTTCTCGTTAGAATAACATAATTAATGCTTATAATTGTGGCTAAAATCTATAGGGATGGAAAGGAGACAGAAAGAGCTTCGAAACACCACTAAGAACGTGCGAATCAGAGTTCGAATGAGGGAGATACGACCATTCGAAGTTGAATATAGCGCATAAGGCCCATTTACCCGAATTGGGCGCGTAGATTGGCCGTTTAAGTCACTTTATGGGCCCGATTATTTCTATGACAGAAATTAATAAAAATAGGCCCAATTAGTGAGGAAAAATCTCAATGAGTGGTTAATGGACCCTTTTGCCCTTAGGGTTTATAGCAAACCGTTAGTAAAAACTTGGGTCGGTTCAAGGGGTTCACAACCCAGTCATACGCCAGGAAAATTACACAAAGTCCAGGAAGTCCAGTAGTACACTTGAGTTCAATTTTGGACCCGTCAGATGTTAATAAAGCTTTAAACCAAATAACACAAATACCCCTTTGAGTGGACTCGCCCACATTCGTGTAAATGGAAGTGTGGGTCAGCTTGAGAGTGGAACCTCCGGAGAGGATTATGACTTAAAATAAATAAAAGGGTTGTGAGATGACCAAATGACCTAAGAGAGAGTATCATACCCTAGGTGGTAGAATTACCTTAATGCCCTTAAGGGCAGTATGCTCCGGTTCTGTCAAAACAATAACCTAACCACTAAGCGTTAGGGTACGCTACAGTGACGTGGAATGACTTCAAAAGGAAGGGGTGTGACTAGTAAGTGACACGAAGACCTTGTCCGGTCATAGTGTCATGGGAAACAAGGGGAAGAACCCTCATTCTCAAGGTTTAAAGCAGCATATTACAAGTGTCTACAACCGAGTACATCGAACAACTAGAGTGTTTTATATGTAACTTGCGGGATGTGTTAGAGTTGTTTACACTCTTGGGCTTAAACTAGTTGAGCCCTAGCCCTGCAAATGAGTGCAACAGGCCTTTATTCATTATTCATGCATTAGTGTGAATGCATATTATTTACATTGATTATGCTGATGCATGCTTTTATTATTGATGCTTTGATTTATATCGGTAACTTAAGATTAATGAAGTTTAATCAAGAGACATGGTGGGTTGCTGTCGGATTGTGGGGAGAACACCTAATCAAGATAATGACTAGAATACCCTCTTTAGGGTTGGGACCAGTTCATGGAGTGAATGAGGCCCTAACATAGAATCTTACCTTGGTTAATGAACCGAGGGTGATTTTGGGATGTTCTTTGAGTCTTAGCTTAGTGGATGAACTATTTAATGGGCCGATTCATAAGGTGAAGAGGACCCAAATAGTTGAATGGATACTTGACTTGAATGGAAATAATCTAGTCTAAGTTTCAGATGTTTGGGGGAGTCAATGGTCATAAGGACCTGATGCTTCTATGGATACATTAGTAATGCCTTATAAGACATTTTCTATAACGTCTGGGAATTTTCTAAATTCCTGATGTCGTACACGGGGAAATTAGGGTGTAGGATCCCTTGATCTTCTCGTAGGAATAACTTGATCATCAGTTAGAAATGGTGGTTTAATCCTATATGGATGGAAAGTAGACAGAAAGAGCTTCGAAACGCCACCAAGAACGCGTGAATTGGAGTTCAGATGAGGGAGATACTACTGTTCTAAGTTGAACATATCGTGTAGGGCCCTTTACCCGATTAAAACGTGCAATTGGGCCATTTAAGTTGTTTTGCGGGCCTGATTATTTAGCTTTCTGAAATTATAATTTAAGTGGTCTAATTGGGGGTATTTTGGGCCGAATTTCTCATGGGATTAGTGGCACTAATCCCATGTCTATAAAAAAGGAGAATTACGGCTTTTTGGGGGGACGGTGAAGGAGATGAGAGAATTTTCCAGTGAAACTCTGGCAAGGCTCCGGCGGTGGTGGATCGATGTCAACTCAGCCACGGAGGTAGGATTTTAGGTTGTGATTATTATGAAAATTTTTAATTAATTTGTATTAAAAACTATAGTAATTTTTGTTCTGCAAATACTGTTCATAAACGTGAACAATACTTCGATTTTTGGTCACCGGAACAGTGGTCAGACCGGAGCCGCATGACGGCCCTGGCTCTAGCGGCCTTAGCGGCGGCGGATTTGCCTACCGCTGCGCAGGCCGTCGGTCGTTAAAAAAAAAGAAGGAAAGCGGCAGCCGTACCGCACTTGGCCGCGCCACCCATGGCCATGCTGACCTTGGCCACAGCGTACCAGGCTGCACAGGCCCAGGCTGCACCGGCGATAGCTTCTGCCACTACGTGCAATAAACTTAAAAAAAAGGGGGCGACTTTGGCCCCAGCAGGCCACCGGCGGTGGCGGGGGCTAGGCCCATTGGGATCGGCTTGCGGAGATCCGGTGGACCCGGCCCACATTTGCCCGGTGTGGTGGAAAATGGTGGTGCTGCCAGAGGTGAATACGCCTCTGGCCGGACATGGGAAAGATGACCCGCGTTGCGGGTCGTTGACCCAAACCGAACCGGTCCGGGTCATTTTAAAAAAAAGAGAGAGAAAAAAAGGAAAGGGGAATCGAACCAGGTCCAGTTCATGGGGGTAAAAATGCCAAAAATATTCTAAAAAAATACTCAAATACCCTAAGAGGTGTGAGAGTATTCTGACCAAGTTTTAGGCCCGATAAAAATATCAGGGACTGTAAAATAACCTTTTTATCCCTGTTAGTTAATTATCATATAATATTAACTTACCCGAGTTCGAGGCTCTGGTTCAGGGGCCTATGAGTGGATCTAAAAATTGGGCAAATTCTTAGTGAGAGCTTAATAGGGCACCAAATTATATAGCATACCTTTTGGTGAGGAAAAATCCCAGTGAGTGGTTAATTGACCTTTTTGCCCCTAGGTTTAATCGTAAACCGTTAAATAAACCTAGGTCGGTTCAAGGGGTTCATGACCCCGTCACACGTCAGGAAAATTACAAAGAGTCCATGAAGGCTAGTAGTACCCTTTAGTTGAATTTTAGACCCATTGGGTATCATTAAGCCATTAAACCAAATAACAGAAATACCCCTTTGAGTGGACCCGCCCATATTCGTGTGAATGGAAGCGTGAGTTAGTCTGAGAGTGGAGCCTTGTGAGAGGTCAATGACTTAAATCAACAAAAGGGTAGTGAGTTGACCAAATAAACCAAGGGAGGGTAGTATACCCCAAGTGGTGGAATTACCATAATGCCCTTAGGGGGCAGTATGTTCTATTTCCACTGAAACAGATAACCTAGCAACCGATCGGTAGGGTGCCCTAGAATGACGTTAAATGGCTTCAAAAGGAAGGGGTGTGAATAGTAAGTGACATGAAGACCTTGTTAGGTCATAGTGTCACGGGAAATAAAGGGAAGAACCCTAATTCTCAAGGTTTAAGGCAGTGTACATGTCTGCAACCAAGTACCATGATCGACAAGAGTATTAAATACATAACTCGTGCGATACGTTAAAAGTTATCTACACTCTCGGGCTTGAATGCGCTGAGCCCTAGCCCTGCAAATGAGTGCAATGGGCATTCATTATTATTTATGCACTTGTATGTTTGCATGGTA
The DNA here is from genome assembly GCA_035235625.1 of Saururus chinensis. Taxonomy (NCBI): domain Eukaryota; kingdom Viridiplantae; phylum Streptophyta; class Magnoliopsida; order Piperales; family Saururaceae; genus Saururus; species Saururus chinensis. The sequence continues at coordinate 27,520,452 of CP141148.1, read as the reverse complement.
TTTATGTTGCTTAATCTACTGCATGCTTTTGTTATTGATGCATTGATTCATATAAGTAACTTAAGATTAATGAAGATTAATCAAGTGACATGGGTTGCTGTTGGTTTGGAGTGATAATATCTAATCAAGATAATGACTAAAATACCCTCTTTAGGGTTGGGACCAGTTTATGGAGTGAATGGGGCCCTGACTTAGAATCTTACCTTGGTTAATGAACCGAGGGTGATTTTGGGATGTTCTCTGAGTCATAGCTCAGTGGATGAGCTATTTATTGGGCCGATTTACAAGGTGAAGAGGACCCAAATGGTTGAGTGGATACTTGACTGGATGGAAATAATCTAGTCTAAGTTCAGATATTTGGGAGAGTCAATGGTCATAAGGACCTGAGGCTTCTATGGATATATTAGTAATGTCTTATGAGACATTTTCTCCCAGAGTTGGGATGCTAGAGATTGCGATATGCTTCTTCATCGCCATGACGGTTTGGGTATTGACCAGTGGGTCTTTACCGCTGGTCTCCCGCAGGTCTTCCCAGGACTATTTAGTACGTACAAAAAGTGGAGTTGTATGAGCATCATGGAAGGCTTGCGCTTCTCGCTAATCTATGTCCATGAGCATAGTTGGGATCCTCTTCTCTAGATTCGTGGCAGGCTATTAAGAGCCCTGGGGATTTAGGTCAAGCTGCTATTAAGCAGTCTACTCCAAGGTTGGAGTACTATGTTTGGAGGTTTCTCGAGGGGCGAGTTATCTCTGAGTTACATATTTGATAGTATTAATTATCGAATAAGGGATGTGAGATAATTAATAACATTGTTTGATATTGTTTGTTAATTAGACAAGTGGAACAGTTAAAAGACTTACTAAAATGTAGGTTGAAAATATCTAAGCATTGCATGTGTGATTCTATGCTTCGTAGGATAGAGTAGTTTCTAGGCAGAACTACATCTGGATCCGATCTTATTGGAAGCATTAGAGATGTTGTGTGATGAGTACGTAGGCAACTAACATCGGGTGATGTTAGCCGATCCGGAAAATATTAATAAAACCTTTTGTCCTTTAGAAGCTCTTCTCATGTAGGCGGAGATACTTCATCATGGTTGTGGTTGTTATTTGGTTTGCTTTGTTGTAGATTCTCCAGGCAACGATAAGTGAGACCATGGCAGGCAAGCATAAGAGGTTTCCGTGTTTTTGCAACTCCGGTACGTAAGTGTACTTTAAGTGTGAGAGTCAACAACAACAGAAAGTGGTTCGATGACTAGGCCATCAGTTATGGTGAACATTGCAGGGTATTTCACATATCCTCCTCTCTAATCCTGTGTTTGTGCACTTGGGTATTTAGGATTTATAAATTTCAGTGGCGCAATGGCAGAGTTTTTTGCATGCATGGTTGGAACCAGGGTCCCAAGCTCGAACAGTTCTCTACAAGGCCAGTAGCAGTGATGCGGTGTAGATGAAGGGTTCAGTAGTGAACCCGCAATGCTCTTATAGGGTGGAGAACCAGAGATCCTGGCTAACAAATGGCCCTCTTTCCCCAATCTTTGGACAGACTTGTACAGGTTTTCTATGCATCCGAGAGAGGACGACCCACCAAAAATGTGGATAATGGATCCTATAGGTAATGTGAGGACGATGAGGAGGCAATTGATCAAATAAAAGTTTGCTTTGGCGTATACCATTCTTTTTCTTTGAGGTGGAGTTCATCGGCACAGGTATGGTTGATATTCACCTATTCATGTTGCAAGCCTCCCCCTCCTCAGCTCTTGTTTCTAGGAATGTATCCGTCAGAGGTGTTGTGGAGACTAGTGACTGATTCAGCAGTCTTACAACCTAATTGAACCATTAATTGTTAGTGTTTTATAAAGAATTAGTGCATATTTCTAAGTGGAACTGATGCACAATCTACGTGATACATAAGTCCATTCAATGTTTCACATTTTAATTCATATATTTTACATGTGTGAACATGAATAATTCTACATTTTAAGAATGATTTATGTGTCTAAAACTAAGGGGTTGTTTGGCTCACGCTTTCAAGTACAAAGAAAATTAATTTTTAGGGAAAATTATTAAAATAATAATAAAAAAATATATTTACCAAAATATACCACTTTGGGAAATATTTCCCAAAGTGGTGTTCGTTTTTGCCACGCTGGCACCAGCCAAGCAGCTGGTGCCAGCGTGGTTTTTTTTTTTTTTAAGTTGATCTCGTCGTTTAGAACGACGAAATTGGCTTGAATACAATTTCGTCGTTCTAAACGACGAAACCTTTTATTACTTGACCCGGTTTCGTCGTTCTGAACAACGAAACTGCCACACTTGGCTAATTTCGGGTTCTGGCATGGGAATAACACTGATTTCGTCGTTCTAAACGACGAAATCAACTTAAGTTGATTTCGTCGTTTAGAACGACGAAATCATCGTCGTTATATCCGCAACTCCGCTCCGCCTCCCGTCGCGTTCCAGTCACTGGTTTTCTCTTCGCCACTTCTGCCGACGTCCGGACACTGCCATTCTCGCCGCTGCCGTCCAGCCCACCGCCGCCGACCTCAGTTCGCCGCCGCCGACTTCAATCCGCCGTCGCCGACTTCAGTCCGCCGCCGCCGACTTCAATCCGCCGCCGCCTTGGTCTAGCCGCCGCTGCCCACGTCGAGCCGCTCCCGTTTCATTTTTTTGGTGCATATTTTTCTATTTTTTTTATTTACCTGTTTTTCAATCGTTGTAATATATCTTTTGTATGATACATTGAAGAAATATAGCTTTTGTATATTACATTGAAAAAATTTAAAGTTTTGAATATCCTATCATTGAGCCCTAGTTTTAGAAGTATTGTTCTAAGTCATTTTGTGTGTTTTTTTTGTTTAAGATTATTGAATTGAGATGGATTTTTAATTAATGAGTTTTTGTTTTTTAAGATGGCAAGTCTCTCAAATTTTGGAAAATAAGGAGGATTTGAGTTTTTAAACATATTTTTATATGATTTGTGACATTGTATGCGTTATTGTATCAATTGTGTAATTTTATTAATTAGAAAATTTACTCATTAATATAAAGTATTAATGATATGCTTATATACTTGGTAAAGTTATTAGTTTCTATGTTTATATATTTTGAAAATATATTTGTTAGGGTAAATATTAGTATTAGTTTGCTTAATCTAATATTAATTTAATTTATTATAATTCCTTCTAGGAAAGTAAAGTAAAATGAGATTATTCCTTTTAGGGGTGGGAAAACAAAAAACCGAATTTAGAAGGCATCACTTACCTGGGGAGCGGAAGGCGTGAGGGGAGATTCGGAGCAGAAGCCGTCCACATCTGCTTGTCCCTCATAAGCAGGTTATCAAAGAGCATTCGGGAGCACTCGGGTAACAATGAGGAACTCGTGCAATTGGGCAAAAGAGGATTCAAAAACCTAAAGGGACTTATCAAGCTCCCGTGGCAGAGCCCGAGCCCAATTTACCTTACTACAGCCCAATAACAGCCCGTCTGTTAATATTAACGGGCTTGGGCCAAGACGGGCCGGTCCGGTCAAACGGGCTCCAGGCCCGACTACCAGCCTTACCTAGCGCTGAGCCTCCTTTTTTTGTCACAAACACAGCCGGCGATAAGGGCTACTCTTTCAAATTGCACGCTTTTATATACGCACGTGTGAGGGCGGAACTTCGTCACTCCCGCCTTCCCTCTTTCAGAGAACTGAAAAAAGAGCTGAGAAGGAAGGCACGGTCGTCTTCAGGGAGTGCTTCATCGACAAATTGAAGACGAGATGATGCGGAGGCGAGGTGTACTGACTATAAATATAGATATGTGCCAGTCCCTCTCCCTCGTCTCCTGGCGCTGCCATTACCAGGGGACGGCCGCTCGGTGTTTTTCCGCTTTTCCCCTCCGATCTGAGCTCCGGCCAGTTCTCTCTGCCTGCTCCGCCTTCACGCTGTACTCTACCTCTCCGACCTTTCCAGTTGCAGGTTTTTTTTCACTTCTCATTGTTTACCTCTTCTTCTTCTCTCCTAAATTTTTTTGTTCGTAAACAGAAGATGAGGTTCTGTTTCGACTCTACCTCTCCGACCTTTCTAGGCAGGTTTTTTTTTTCACTTCTCATTGTTTACCTCTTCTTCTTCTCTCCTAAATTTTTTTATTCGTCTTCTCATTGTTTACCTCTTCTTCTTCTCTCCTAAATTTTTTTGTTCGTAAACAGAAGATGAGGTTCTGTTTCGACTCTACCTCTCCGACCTTTCTAGTTGCAGGTTTTTTTTCACGTCTCATTGTTTACCTCTTCTTCTTCTCTCCTAAATTTTTTTGTTATTTGTAAACAGAAGATGTGGTTCTGTTTCGACTCTACCTCTCCGACCTTTCTAGTTGCAGGTTTTTTTTTCACTTCTCATGGTTTACCTCTTCTTCTTCTCTCCTAATTTTTTTTTGTTCGTAAACAGAAGATGAGGTTCTGTTTCGACTCTACCTCTCCGACCTTTCTAGTTGCAGGTTTTTTTTTTCACTTCTCATTGTTTACCTCTTCTTCTCTCCTAATTATTTTGTTCGTCTTCTCATTGTTTACCTCTTCTTCTTTTTTTGTTCGTAAACAGAAGATGAGGTTCTGTTTCGACTCTACCTCTCCGACCTTTCCAGTTGCAGGTTTTTTTTCATTTCTCATTGTTTACCTCTTCTTCTCTCCTAATTTTTTTTTGTTCGTAAACAGAAGATGAGGTTCTGTTTCGACTCTACCTCTCCGACCTTTCTAGTTGCAGGTTTTTTTTCACTTCTCATTGTTTACCTCTTCTTCTTCTCTCCTAATTTTTTTTTGTTCGTAAACAGAAGATGAGGTTCTGTTTCGACTCTACCTCTCCGACCTTTCTAGTTGCAGGTTTTTTTTCACTTCTCATTGTTTACCTCTTCTTCTTCTCTCCTAATTTTTTTTGTTCGTAAACAGAAGATGAGGTTCTGTTTCGAAGAAGTATCCCCTGTTCAGGTGGTTGCGGTCGTCTTTCTTACTGTTATCTTGCCCTACGTATTTCGGAAACTTTGGCTCGGTTACAAGAAGTCACGCAAGCCTGCCAATGTTCCAGAGGCGACTACTCCGGCCAGAGAGGCGACTACTCCGGCAAGAGAGGCCAGAGATGATTCTATTGAACCCGATTTAATTCCTGATGCTGTTAACAATTTTACCTCTGTACAGGATAATAATGTTGATGAACCGGACTTTGGTGGTGATCTCTATGAACTGTTTTCTGATACCTGCAATATGATGTGAGGAGGTTGAATCTGAATTGTAAATAGTGCACTGTGATTTGCACTTTTGTAAACTTGCTTTCTGAACTGTTTTCTGAGATGTGAGGAGGTTTTTGTAAACTTGCTTTCTGAGATGTGAGGAGGTGTCTGAATTGTAAATAATGCAGAGTTAGATTCAAGTTGGATAAGTGCTGAATTGTAAATAGTGCACTGTGATTTGCACTTTTGTAAACTTAGCTTTCTGAACTGTTTTCTGAGATGTGAGGAGGTGTCTGAATTGTAAATAATGCAGAGTTGATTCAAGTTGGATAAGTGATTGTGTCAAAGATGCTAAGCCAATTTCTTTTGATGATTCATTAAAACTGTATGCTTGTTAGCATAACAAGTTTGATTGCTCTTCTTTAAATCACTGAAATTGTGTTTAGTTCAAAAGTGCAATCCTTTAATATCTATTTTAATAACTGTTCATTTAAATTGATTTGTACTTGCAACTCGCAGTACAAAATTATTCCAGGTAGAGCAATCTATTCTTCTCTACAGACCCAATCACCAGCTCCTTGTCATTGTTACTAGATGATATCTGTGCTTGATTTTATTCTACAATCTGCTAAATCTGTTGGAATAAATGCTGTGGCTTTGGCATCTAATTGGTAGACATTGTGAGCTGATTTGCAGGTGTTAGAAATGCAGTCCTTAATTTTCTCATTCATATGCACTACATTTTATAGGATACAGAGGTTATCAATTCATAGGGAGTCAATCCTTGTTGACTAGGAGTTAGTTTACAACAATAGGGGAATTTGTTACAACTGATCTTTGACTCTCCGTTGAGTTTGTTTGAGTGAACCTGGACACTCTAATGGTTCGCTTCACAGTAGGTGCTTACTGGAGAAAATATTACAGGTTCCTGAGTCCTATTTATTATTATTATTTTATTTAATTAATAACTTGGGTCTTGATTTGATCTTATGGTTTGTTGGGTAATATTTTGTCTTTTTCAGGTGGAAGAAGTAACTACAAAGAAATTGAAGTTCGTATACTACCTCATGCATAGGTGATCCCACCCTATATATGTGCTCCGACAGCTAACTCTTCACAGTTTGTGGTTACTCTCCAACCCTATCTTAAAAATTAGTTACTTTTTTTCTTCTTATATTTGATTTGATTTCTAAAATTGATCTACATGACTTATTTGGTTGTTGTTTATTATTATAAGTACATTTTGGTGACCTATGTCTATTTTATGTTATTCTTTATTATTTTTGTCATCAGCATATGTCTACTGCTATGGGCTTTAAGGCGGATTTATTTGGGTTAACATCAACCGTGTTTCGCGATTTGCTCCTGGACCTGAAGACCAACATCATATCCCTGAATTGCAAAGGTATGTGGCGATCAAATACTTCACATGGTAGCCAAACTTCTGAAAGCATGTCTTTGCATAAAATTTGAAATCTTTTCTACAAAGAAAAGATGTTTCAATCACAAATCATAAGAGTTAAATCACTGATAAGAATTAGATTGTGGGACTATGGCACTCAATTTCCGAAATTGTAATATCGCATTGTTTACTGATATTATTCTTAATAAAAAAATGACTAATTTTGGCTAGCTAGTGCAGCTTTGTGACGACATTCAACAATTTAAATTTCAAACCATCAGTACAGAGATAAAAATTTGTACATGATTTGGTGGTTGAGCCATAAGGAAGGTCCCAATGATCAAAAGGGTTACAAATGATTGGATGCCTAAAAGTACATAAACCAATAAGTTTTGTAATCATTCATATTTCTTACATACACCTGTTCAAGGGCAGAGCCACATATTGGGTTAAAGAAAAAAACTTTGACATTTCCCCCTTCAACTTTCCTCCTTAGGCAGTATATTATATGTCATATATGTGACTTATATTCATGCTTACACCTCCTCATACGAAGTCTTGGCTCGACCCTGCCACCTCTTTTATTACAAACAAACTAATGAAATTTTTGAAAAAGTAGGAGAATGTACCTTTAGCTAATAATGTTCCTATGGGTTATGCAGACCTCATGAAGCACGCATGGAAGGAGCATCCTCTTCCTTAGTGGCAAGAAGTATATATGGAATAACGAAGGGATGCATAAGGAATGTGACTCAGGTGATGTCTTAGCACAATTTTCATTGGGGAATCTATTACCATTCTTTTAAGATGTTTTTATTTATTGATTTTTACATACTCTTTCAGTCCCATATTAATTGTTATATTTAGAAAAATAATAATTTTTATGGAATAGTAAAACCTACTTCTATAAGAGAAAGGAAAATAAGCTTATGACCCAACCACTAAAAAAGAGTGAAACTAAAGTCATAATGCTCTATCAATTACCATGATGCGTTCATTATGCTCTATCATTTACCATGGTGCCTCTGAATATTTTCATTGTGAATTTAGAGTGAACCTAATAGCAGTCTTAAAGCTTTCAAATGACGGTCAGTTAACTTTTTAGGTTGAAGTATTTCCACCTGCATCACACGCGTGTTGAGTTGGGGTTGAGAAAGTGATTCTTCACCTCATATTGTTGTATGGCAGTTCCTAAATTTCGTTCTGCTTTGAGGAAAGATGGTCTTGTTTATCACGGACTTGGTTAATATATTTGTTGATGTCAGGTGTTTCTCTTATGGGGAAACCGATAATTCCTTAATCACATTACAATATTGAAGTCTACTTGTTATTATTAATTTTGAGGAACTTCTGTATAGAACTTTTACGAACACATTGTATTGTACTTGTGTTTAGTTTATAGACTCTCATAGAACACATAGTGCTTAGATTGTTCTACCATTGATATGTATCATATCATATATAGAAAATTATATATGGAACCTTGATAATCGCGGTTGTTTTCCAGGGATCAACTTTTCTGGAGGCAGCCAGAACCCAATGGAACTGGAGAGAAGCATCACTTCATACGTAGGCACTGTAGAAAATGGAAAATTAACTTTCTTTCCGGGTTTGGGTATTTTCTCAGTATAAAGGAAGATTAGTAGTAATTTACGATCATCTTTGTAAGAAGTAGGTTACCATCATAATGCATCAACCGAACTTTGGGGAAGTTATCAGTTCTAGCTCTGCAATTATGTGACTTATTTTTATGTAAAATGTGACAAGAAATTATGTAAGATGTCAACTAGTTCAGGTTTCACTTTTCGGTAAATATTGGAATCTTCAAACGCGCGCATATCTTCATGTTTTGGATTTCTAAACATATATGGCGCCCACGTGAGAATCGGGTTTTATGGCTGGGAGAAGAAGCAGGAGAGGGCGGTGCCAATCTCTGTCCGGCCAGGTTACAGCGGATGGATTCTCTGCGCCTGGTTCATGCAGCAATTTGCTGCAGTGTGGGTGTCGCTCCTCCGATTGTCCGGCTCTTCCCCTCTCTCCGGAGGTTTTGAAAGCCCTTCCCCTTTGCAGGTTCCAGCCAACCCTTGGTCTGATCAGTAGCGTATCTCCTCTTTCCAAAGCCACGCTGGTGTTAAGCCCTTGTTGCCTTCACTTCGCCTTTAACCTTGCGTCAAGCCTTCCGGTTTCCCTTGTTGCCTTCACTTTGCCTTTAACCTTGCGTCAAGCCTTCCGGTTTCCCTTCAGGCTATGGTCAGCTTCACTGGTTCCCGTCCTTTTCCAACCTTACCAATCTTGTCCAGCCTCCTCCACTCAATCCCAGCTTTGGGGCTTTTATAGTGGAGGGAGGAGCGGTTTGGGCACAGCCCGCCCACACTCTCCCTCTCTTCCCCTTTGTGGTCAGCAGTTAACTACCCACTTTGGCACATCCCAGTATGCCCCTTCACGTCCAATTAAGTTTGCCCATGTTCCTTTAACTACCCATGCATGACTCCTCATTTCCCAACTGTTGTGAGCCGCTGAGAGTGGCAACTATCTAAGAACTGCCACTACAAGTCACTCCACTTTTGGATGTGCAACTGCCTATGACCCTTGCTTATGGCTATGGGTCATGGTGCTATCCGGTCTAGCCTTGATCTACCCCTTGGGTCCAACCCATAGAACCAACATGTTTAAGTAATTAGAAACACATATGATCACACGTTCCTTACCTTAGCATTGGGTGCAGCCATACCACAAGCCAACGCTAATGATTGAGACTTTGCTTCTCGGGCACATACCTTGGAAGGATGCGCATTAGCTCCTGAGGTTGCTTCTATGCCCCTTTTAATATGTTGTGCATACATTGTTTGCTCTGCTCCATCTTAGAACTGTGTACATGCTGCACCTAGCATATCGTTGTGCCTATGTACATGCTCACGGAGTCTGCAACTCAGCTATTTTATGAGTGCATGGTGTCATTGCTTGTGCTTCTGTGGAAGCGTGTCCACACCCCCCCTTGTGTCCACCTAATGCCAACACTTGCAATGTTGCATCTTTGGCCTCCCGGTCTAAAGGCCGTGCACATACATGGATGGCCCATCATCGCGCCATTCGGATGGTAGCTCGTCTCAAGGGTGTGATAGTGGGTTTCTTCTCTTAAGGCTGTTGAGGATAAAGTACGTGTTGGTAAGGCCCTCCCTTGGTGTCCTTTGGTGTTCGTGCCACCGTCGTGTAGCCTTGGGGCTACACTTCAAAATTGGAGTACACTTCAAAATCGGTATTTGGCTAACTTCAAAATTGGAGTTTGATGTTTAGCTTCGTGGTGGGTTTGTACCATTTAGGTGTTTGTGTTGCTTTGTTTGCTTTAATTGTTTGATGTATGGTTGTTTAATGATGTAATCGTTGTTGGTTGAGGCCTTTGTAAAAAAAAAATAGTATGTCACTTTGGCTAGCAAAGTGGCCTGTAAGTAGTCTCGAGACTAAGGGCTATTGGACCAGTGTATGGGCTTGAGCTTATTGCAGTTCACATTATTCTCAGTTCGGGTAAGTCGGTATGGGCTATGAGGTCTATAGTTAATGAGAGTAATCGTGCCAACCCTATATGAGTCATCATGACATGAGTTCTAATAGGACATGCATTCGTCACACACGTACTAGGCATGTGACTAGGGTGTACATTAACATACCGTGAGGCACGACTCACAAATTAGCATTGAGACATGTGCAGAGGGTCCAGACCCTCTAAGTAGAACCCAAAAATTAAGCAAGAGGTCCAACTAATGAAGTCTACTTAGAAGCATATTTAAGAGGTATTTAGGAGGGGTATAAAAGAAATACTAAAAACAGGAGGGAGTCCCAGCTTTGGCTAGCTGCCCCCCCCTCACCTCTCCTCTCTCCCAATCTGCCCCCTCTCTCTCCCTTGGTCTGTCCTCCCCTCTTGGTTCTTGAGAGACTAGGTGTTGGCCGCCCCTCTCCTCCTCCTCTAATCCTCTCTTGTGCGTGGTGCTAGAGGGGAATCACCCTCCTCACTGGTTTGTGGCTTCAAAGACAAGATTTGGGATGCTCCTTTATGTGATTTTAATCTAAGAAAAGGGTGCAAGAAGGATCCATACATAAACAAGGTAAAACCCCTTTATTTGCTTAATCAATTGTGAATCAATTGAGATAGAAAATTGGTGTGAAGGCAAGAGCACTTCTAGGGGCTGATCAGCCCAAGGTTAGTCCGTATTTATTCAAGAATTTTGTTTTGATTAATTGTATACCCTTGATTTTATATTTTATTGCTTATATAATTGCATGTTTATGCTTGTCGTGTAATAAATCGGTAAAAAGTTAGAATTGTTATGCTCTATGCCTCCCCTTGGTTTTAAGCACCTCCATGCCTCCGCTGATCCGCCACTCTACATGGGTGAGTATATAAGATGAAGCTGGCTAAACTTATTTCCATCCATCTTATAATTGAATAAAGATGATGGGGATTCAATGAAGTAGGAGCCAGACCATTTAGAAGCTTGGAAGGCGGAAGCTGATTAAATTATGTTTCCTCAGTCCATTTGGAAAAACAGTTTATCCCATATTGATAAGCAGCTGGATACCTAAAAATACATATGAGAATACATTCAATAAACTATTTTCTATTTTCTTTGCTATGGAATTTACCATTTAATAACAATCACTATTTTGCTAAATGGAGTTATTAATATGGGAAGGAGGGTGTATGAGATATTAATTAAGTATTTGAATGCAACTCCTTTATTTTCGCTATTAACATAAGACAGAGAGAGTATGGGATATTAATGAAGTATTCAAACTCAACTACTTCATTTAGACCCAAATTGAAGAGCTTCCTAACTATCCAAAGCCCCGACCACTGTCACAAGTATATCCTAACTGTTTAATGTCTCCCTTGCTCGCGTCATAGGATATTGTTTTCTCGATGGCCCTATTATGACTTGGTTTGTCTGCATATTTGTGTTATATTTAGTCAATTGTTTTTTGTACTAAAATACAGGAAAAGAAATCATAATAGTTGTTCCATCAAATACAGAGTAGTATGGAGAAAAAGTATTGGTACTTAAATTTCCAAAACTTAATTGCTTAAACTATATTGTCACTGAGAAAATTGAGCAGAGATGTCTGGCCAACCAAATATGGCGATCAATGCATTTCAGCTATAAAACAAGACAAGCATTCGGGACGATGGGCAGGGTGATGTCATTTGATGCCTTGTGCAAATCAATTATCTTGTCATCTCCAAGAAAACATGAGTTAAAGGATTCTGTAAGACTAGAGACGCTCTCAGCAACTTTATAGCCTGCCAAAAACAGACAAGGGAAAAGGAATATTTATATTAACCATGCATGCACTAGCCATGTTTAGATAATAAGCTCTCAGTTTTACATTTGTAAATCCAGCTTAATATAAAAGTGGCAAAGCCCTTGAGCCAGCTTGGGAAAAAATTCATTGACAACCAAAATAAAAGGCTGAACAGTTTTTGTTTTAGTTGGGAGCAATACATATAGATTGTATGCATGTATACGACTATATTATACTATAACATAAACCAAATTGGTGTAATATAAAACTTTTAAAATTTGATGTTTTAACCCAGGTTTTATATTATTAATTTCTATTTTACTTTTGCTTGACCCAATTTAATACCCCAAAAGACAAAGATAGTAATCTTATCCCCCAATATATATATATATATATATATATATACTCGTTTATATGAGCCCGGGCTCAATGGGTCGTCGGATTTACATCGGGCAGCCATAATACTCATGTGTTTAAACCATTATCTTCGCCGACTTATAATATAATATTTAAGTTATGATATGTGGATTTACACTTGCCTACTACGAGTGTATATGATTAATACATAGCTTGTGTATATAACTAATGATCATAATGAACTTTAAAGCAATGTAGAGAAACTTTTCTTTAATATATATTTTATTTTAAATATATTTTACTTTGTCTTATTTAATCTATATTTACATGCATAATATATGTGCAATATTTCTACTATAAAATTTTCAAAATTTGACTATTAGACCCATATTTTATACCATTAATCCCTATTAAACTCATCTTAATCCCCCAAAAGCTAAATATATTATACTTTTAATTCCTATTTTTTAGATTATGTTAATTTTAACCTTATAATATTATAACTTGCATTCCTGAATTCGAATTCATGCATTTTTGGTATTGTCAGAAAGTTCTCCAAGACCTCCATCAAATGAGAATCCATGACCATACTTTCTTGAACTTTTTTTGTAGGCCCCACATATATAACACACTTCTCATTAAATTTTATTTATATATTTTTATATATTATATATGTATAGATTTGCATATTTTAAATACTCTTGAAAAGCACCGAAAGAGTTAAATCAAATGAAATATGCTACCAAACTAGTCCTAAAAGTAAATAATGTGATTGACGATAAAAAGTTATTTGACACTATTGTATTTGTCAACTTATAACATAATATTTAACCTATGAGATTTGAATTCATAGTTGATTACTAAATTGTATATAGGTTAGAATAGTGCTTGTGTGTATAACTAATAATCATTATACATGATCTTCAAAGCAATATCTTATAAACTAAGCATGCAAGGCAGACCTTTTTTTAACATATATTTTATTTTATTTAATCTTGTCTAATTAATATTTACATGCGTATTGTGTGTACAATCTCGTTATATCTATATTATTATTAAAGTCACAAGGGGGTAAATTTTTACTACACTATGTCTATATTATCCTTCTAAAATAAAAATATATATAGTTAGCATAAAATGACCGTAGTACACATCCAACTATATGCTAAGTGATAGTCATTGTTCTTTGTTAACCACGTGCATTTGCACGTGCACATTAGCTATATAGTCAAGCCAAAAAAGGAAATAAATAGTTTACTTTGGTCCCTAGTATGCATAAATAAATTGAAGGAAAAAAAAACCAATGATTTTATTAGTAATGTACCTCTTCCTTGCCCACATCTATGTTCCTTGCTACCAAGCCTGAAGAGGTAGCTTTAGTAACAGCAGAAAGTGGTTTGATGACTAGGCCATCAGTTATGGTGAACATTGAAGGGCACTTCACATATCCTGCTCTCCAATCCTGTGTTTGTGCTCTTGGGTATTTGGGATTTATAAATTTCAGTGGTGCAATGACAGAGTTTATTGCCCGTACGGTTGGAACCGGGGTCCCAAGCCCGAACAGTTCTCTACACGGCCGGTAGCAGTGGTGCGGTGGAGGTGAAGGGTTCAGTAGTGAACCCGCAATGCTCTTATAGGGAGGAGAGCCGGAGATCCTGGCTAACAAATGGCCCTCTTTCTCCAATCTTTGGACAGACTTGTACAAGTTGTCTATGCATCCGAGAGAGGACGACCCACCAAAGATGTGGATAATGGATCCTACAGGTAATGTGAGGATGCTGAGGAGGCAATTGATCAAATCAAAGTCTGCTTTGGCGTATACTATTCTGCTTCTCGTTTTGTCAAGGAAAACGGTGATACTCTTTTTCTTTGAGGTGGAGTTCACTGGCAGAGGCATGGTTGATATCCACCTATTCATGTTGCGAGCCTCCCCCTCCTCATCTCTTGTTGCTAGGAATGTATCCGTTAGAGGTGTTGTGGAGACTAGTGACCGATTCAGCAGTCTTACAACCTAATTGAACCATTAATTGTTAGTTTTTTATAAAGAAATAGTGCATATTTCTAAGTGGAATTGATGCACAAGCTACGTGATACATAAGTCCATTCAATGTTTCACATTTTAGTTCATATATTTTACATGTGTGAATGTGAATAATTCTACATTTTAAGAATGATTTATGTGTCTAAAACTAAGAGGCTGTTGGCTCACACTTTCAAGTACAAAGAAAATTGATTTTTATTCTAATTCCTTTTAGGAAAGTAAAGCAAAATGAGATTATATTTGGTAAAAGTAATTTTGATGACTTTTTAAAGAAATATACAATTTTAGCTTATTTTGAAAGAGATAATATGTTTAATTTGCACCCTAATGATCTCATCTTTACTCTGTATATTGGGGCATAAGGGGATTATTGGGTGCAGACACATTCTACTTAAAAAGGGGTCGAAGAGAGTACTCACCTGCTCACGGTCGACGAGCACAACTCTCTCTCGGAGGCGGGTGGAGTCTCTGACGCCGGCGGTCCTGCACGCTTCCCGCCTGGCCTCCACGGACAGTCGCTCCATCCGCAGCTCATCCGTCACTATGTATTTGCCCTCGCTCCTAATGAACACTGCCTCTGACATCTCCTGGTCCGGCGGGGATACGAAGAGCCGCGGAACCATCTTCCTGCCGCATCCGCACGTAGCCCCGGCAACGGTGCTCACGAACGCCTCACCTTGGACGGTGGTGACGTGACACTTCTTCAAGGAGGGGCAAAGGTAGTAGGCCTCACTGACGTCGTTGATCTGGAGCTTGAGCTTGTTGTAGGCGAAGCCGAAAGCGTTCCTGGGTCGCAGAAGTATACCCTGGCAGGCCTCCGTCTCAAACTGGTCGGGGCTTAGCTTCTCCATGCTCTGGTAGAGGGAGTCCATGCATCCGAGGCCGGAGCGCTTCCCGCTAAGCCTAACTATGGCGCCGACGGGGGTGACCAGGAAGCTCAGCAGCACGTCGGCCATGGCCCTGTCGCACTCAGCGTACACCACCCGCCGCTGCTCTGTGTCCACCACCAGCTTCATTTCCGGCTTCGGAGTCGTCATTGCTCCGCCCATGAGAGGTCGTTGATATTGATGCTTCTTCTCCAAATTGATCTGCCGCTTGCTCTCATGTGGAATGGATTTATTTTATACAACAGAGGGGGAGGACATTTCTATATATAGAATGTTAATAAGAAGAAAGGACACTTCATCTGTTTAATTATCTCTTTATTACGGCACATCCTCTGTTTAATACTCACCATGCGGCCAAAAAAACAGTAAAAACATACCATGAATAGAAGCCTTTTCTTGGCTGGTTGCCAGAATTGGGAAATCCGCGGATATTCATCCTTCTACGTGGGAATCGTTTTTTATGCTATGTCTGATAATGAATCTAAAAATATATATATAACGTTTATTTGCTTGCTCACTCTAATATAAATATTATTTGCGTTAATATGTATTAATATATGTGTCATCTATCTCAAAAATAAATGCTTTATTACTAATGAGCTAGTACAAGTAAGTCATACAGCCCTTCATATTTAAGATTGATGATGTACATACTAACATACTTTAGTATATATTATTTTGATATATAATTGATCCTAATGTGTGTTAATATATGTAATGTTGATCTTAAATATATATTAACACTTCTTTGCACATCTTACGCTAGGCTCATGGCCATTGGAGAGCATAAAAAGTGTTTCTATAAATGTGAATCATGAACATGAGTATAATAAGAAGAATTATTTTTATCCCTAGTTAGGGGCTGTTTGGATGAAGATTACTAGGTGTAGTAAATCATGATTCACTTTAATCTGATTAGTCAAATTCATCGATAAATTACTTTTATGTTTGGTAATGCATATTTCATAAATCTAATTTATAAAAGATTTGTATATGAATTATGTTTGGTAAACTCATATAAAAATATGATTTATGAGTTACAAATTATATATATACCCCTTTTAAAAGAAAATAGAACTTTATTTATTATGATCATCTCCAAAGTTGGACGCCAAATGAATTTGGTACCCCGTGACCAAAAAAATGGCACACTGGTTTTTGTCGCCTCTATTTCCATTTGGAGATGTCATTTCATTTTTTTATATTTTGTTAATAAATACACTTCACACACCCACCCCTCCTACACTTTTACATAGTTTTAAGTACATTTGAAGACTATAGTTGGAGTTCACCATCTTTACTTTGCCATATAAGCAAATAGAATTGCGCCTTGAGCATCTCCAATGGTTTCTTTTAATGTCCCCGGTCGAAGATATATTGTAAGCATGGGTTTTATGTTTGTGTGGGTGAAAAACTTGAGTTTGGTCATCATCTACTTGAAAATTTTGGCCATCACAAGATTCTTAGCAAAAGACTAGGTATGTTACACACCCTATATAATACTCTGTGCATCTTCCTCTATCAAGTCCTATTTTCTTGGTGGTTTATATGTTAGGCCCTGCTGCATTCACATAGAAGACCACACAATATTTTTCTTGGATGGATTATCTTTCTCTCTTTGTCATTTGGTTGAAGTTTTCTTCGGGAAGACCTTGTAGCCCCAGTGGCAATCACCATCATAAGTCTGATCTGCATTAATAATATTAACATTTTTCAAGTATAAAAAAATGTTTAGGCTTAGATTTTGGTCGGACTTCTTTTGCAAAAAGAATGACCTGGTTGTTAATTGTGTCTTTCCTTCTTCTACTTCTACTTGCATATCCTTTACAACCATATTGCAAGTTGTTGTTCCCTTTGCGACTGTTGGTTTCTGGCAATAAGCTTCTTGCATTTAGTGATTGGAATTTTGCATTTTCTATCTAGCTTTTCCCAAACTTTGCACATCGGCAGATTAAAAAAAAAATTGTGTGTTCTAGCAGTCGTACATTAGAAACAAGTACCAAAAATGCAGTCAACATAAGGGGTTGGAAGCTTCAACAATCATAGTTAGACAACGATAACCATATACATCAGCTTCGCACAAGAAGAAATAATTGGCAATTTTGAAGCAACCCAAGTCAAAATCTTATAACTATTAATCTACTGACAACAAGGTCTAATTCTTACGTGTATGTGCTTCAAAACTGTGCATTTATATTCCAAAAACTAAAACTTATATTCAGTCACACATCAGAAACAAATAACAAAAATGACATGAATAGAAGGAATTGGAGGATTCAACAATCTCAGTTAGCCAACAATAACCATAGACATGTAACTCACACTATAAGAAATAATTGGCAGCTTTGAAGTAATCTAAGTCAAAATCCTATAACTCATAGTTATTTATCTATTAACAATAAGATCCAAATCAATTCTTAAGTATTGGCATTACACAATCATTGTTAAAATTCGAACAAACACATTTGATTTTCACCTAGCTCACTCACCTAGCTCACAGGCAAAGATATCACAAAGTAGTATAAGGTCGACACAATCCACTAGTTGAAACTCTAGAAACACAAAATATGGTTTATTAGTAGGAATAAACAATGGCTTCTATTAACTCTTTTAGTGGAGCAAGCTTCTTCTTGTCAATCAACCCAAATTCCTGCATCACAATTACAAGAACAACGAGGAGGTAAGTTGAAGGAACAAGACATGAATTCCTTATCAATTTCTTTGAATCATTATCTATTCGATCTAACCAATTAAATCCATGACAGAAGTGGTTAAATATATTTACAAGAATATGTCAATATACAAAAGAAAAAACAACTAGAAAGAAAATGATGTAAGGGGGAAACAAGTGAAACCATGGCCTACTAGGAGAATAAAGGATTGGAAATAATAACTAAATAGAATAGGAAGCAATGAAGAACAACGATTTCGTTGCCAAAGCTCAAACGCCAACTACATAAAATAACACCCTCTCCCCATCCCAAGAAAATCAACAATAATCCTAAAAAAAAATAATGCTAATAGGAATAAATTGAACTACAATTGCAATCCATTGGATTGCATTATGAACAAAAATAAAGAAGATATTATTAGTAAAAAGCACATCCATGTACCACCTTTCATGTCACTCCTGTCCAAGACTATACCTCCACTAGTATCTATTAATAAACATGTAATATATATAGCTTTAATTATTTTTATTAGAGACGTAAAAGTGTGAAGGACTTACAATTGTAAATAGGATAAAATGTTTGAAGTATGTATTAAGATGAGCTTCTTCCTTGAGGGACACAATCTTCTGAACGTGTGAATGATAGATATTGGCATAAATGAGAAACAACCTCTTAAAAATTGTTTTAACAACCTCTTTAAAATTGAGAGGTAAGGGGGTTGTTACAATGCCATTCAAATAAGAAAAATGTAAGCGAAAGGAATGAAAATAAAATAAAACATAGTTAATAAAACTTATATTACCAAGCTTATGAGGAAATGTCGTTGCTCCAAACATCACTTGAGTAAATCAAAATTGCAAATTTGAACTACAGTCCAATTGACATTGCAAAAAGAGAATTTTTTACCTGTTTACCCAGCAAAATAGCGAGCATTTACTGAATTATAAGCAAGAATAGCTGACTCCAAGGACTTGTAGCGACCATATGCATTTCCACGCAAATGGGACCAACCATTTCTCATGCAACCTCCTGGAGAGCCATTCAAAGAAATGAGGAAAAAGACGCTGCCTTTTAATTTTTATCCAAAATAATAGAATCAAAATGAACAGCCAAAGTTTCGTTCCTCACTTCGTTTTTTTTTTTAAACATCTGCTTTGTGAGTTATGAACATAGGAATATAACTAATTGATGTGAGAATTAAAGCATATCGACATGTCGCAGCCAGATGAGCATGGCAGAGCCTCCCACTCCCTTCTCAGAGGAAGAACAAAGTTCTGCTCTTCATATAGAAAAAAGTGTGCAAATGGTGGAATCAAAACGACCCATCATCAGAAACCCAACAACAATGATACCAACCACCGAAAAACAGAAGAACGGGTAGAGAGGACCAATCAGACCCACCTGCGAGAGAGCTCGAGCACCCGGATCCGCTTGGCTTGCGAGTCATAGGAGCAGCCTAGCACTGCAAATATCCCACACATTCTCACACCCACAAAAAAAGCAAAGAATCAAAGCAATGCTCAGGGAGGAACCGAGCAAGATGGCCGGCTACTCAAAGACGAAGAGGGATGGATGGGAGTCTGCCGAGGCTCTGCGCCTCAATCGCCACCAGCCGTCTTCTTGCACAGCGGAGCTCCACAAAATTCACAGCGGAGATCAATTAAAACCAAACTCAAAGGGTATAACTGGAAAATAAAAATAAAAACAGATTACCGCTATTAATTAGTCCAGAAATCTCCTCCGGAGGTGATTACTTAGGAAAGTAAAAATTAATGAGAAATCTTAATGAATCTGATAATTCATCATGAATCTGATACACATAAGAATTTTTGTATCCAAACGTGATTTATAAGATTTATCGTTAATCTTAGAAGAATCTTAGTGGTAAATCGTCATCCAAACAGCCCCTTAATATTTTAATACATTAATCTTTATATGTTAAGAATCTATTTCATCATCTAAGCATGTTATTGGCGCTACTTATATCAATGTTTAAATAATAAAATAGGTTCTTGATTATAAAACCAAAATCAGTGTAGCATTAGTCATCCTTCCGTAATCATTTTTTCTTGAGCATTGTTCATCTAAGGCATGGAGGCAATGCATCCGGCGCTTTTACACCCCACGATTTTCATCACAAGGTAAGCATGTTGGCTTAGGATTTCTTGGATTAGATAATCAAATGTAGACCACCTTTATGTTTTTGGGAAATTTCGACATAGGAAGATGAAGGTTGTAAACAGAGCATGGCCAAAACCTAAATGCACATTACTCAAAAGCTTACACTGAACCTAAATTTGTTGAAATGAACACTACGATGCTGCCAGCCTCAAAATTTTGGATTGGAGTCTGAACAAGTCAGTCAGTCTGTAACTCAGCTCGCTGTTAAGATGAAAACTTTATCAAGCTGTTAACGTTCTTGCATTGACAACTTCACTAATTTTGTTAATAAAAAAATCACTAATTTTGTAAAAGATCTATGGTTGAACAAGGGTCTTCTAACTGTGTACTTATCAGGAGGCTATTCTAATACTTCTTAGAGTTTGTAGAGTGGCGGTGCTAACATAAGCAGAAGGCGAGCCGGCCCTTGGTGATGGCTCATGTGATAAAAGGGGTTGTCTTTTTCAAAATTCACTTCAAACATGTAAATAATATAAACAATATTATTAGCAATAAACAAATATGCTTCAATCAACAATGAAAAGAGGAATAGCAAGGTAGATAAATATAAACTGACTTTGGGGGGTGTCAGTGCCCTGGGATGCCCACCTTTCTTTCTTCCCCAACGCCCTGATATAAAAGTCTTCTATTAAAGAGGTGATTACCTATGTTGATTGATGTAGAGATCCCTCAATTTGTTTGCATGAAAAATTGCACAGAGTTGTAGGAGTGCCTTAGCTCTGATTGTCACCCTCCATTGAATCTTCTCGGCTCCTAGGATCCGTAGAAATGCCGCCCAAGGAGAAGGAGAAACAACGAGAAGATAGAACCACCACATTGGGCCACGCCTTTGGTGTCCATCAACATGAGTCGGGCATGGGTTGAAAGAGAGGGAGAGTGCGAGGCTCCCTTGCTGATTAGGTCAAGAGAAAGTGTAACAGTGATTACGACTCTCCTAATCACCTATATTTATAACCTCTATGGGCAGACTTATGGCTTAACATGCCTCCTAACTAAACTCTATTTTATTTTAGATCTTTAGAAGGTATACTACAATAGGTATAGGCTCAGTCACATTGAGCCCATGGAGGCCTGAGCCCTTACACATGTCCAATGCAAGTAACAAGGTCGAGCCCAAAACTATCTATACGGCTATACAATAATCAGATATGGGCCCCATAAAGTGCACATGTCTAATAAGTGTGTGTGTGTTAACATGATATGGGTCCCATAGAATATGTATGTTACATTGCAAGTGGGGATGGCGCAAGCACCCCTGTTGACCTTTGATCCAATGGACCCCTTATGGCTCATCCAAGTAGTCAAGGTGAACCGTATGGGATCGAACCAATATCATGGTCTAACAGAGCTGAGGGTGTCAATCTACTACCTATTCAAATTTGTAAACCTGCTGGTTGCTTGTATTTATGTGGATTCTTCTTCTTCTTTAGGCAAACTTCTTGTCCTTGTCTTGAGCTTGTGATTGTGATTTTTTCAAACATACTTTTGTGCTTTTTTTCTCGAGTAGTGTTGCATTGCGCCATTTCCTCCACATTGGGAATATATCCTTGCCATTAATATCATGTAATTCAATACAAATGATAGCTATTTTTATTGAGTCGAGAATGAAAGTTTTTTCTTAAGGGAAGGCTACAAAGATTTTATTCCATTTGTGTGGGTAAACGACCCTGAAGATTTCTCAAGATAGTGGAATAATTTTCTTGGAGGCTGACTAATGCATGCTAAACTGGATGTGAACTTGATGGAATGCAATTACACTAAATGAATATGGCTACAAGCGTGTGAAACCTTCTTCTCTCGCAAGTTACAGAAAACTAGATGGGAAAGAGATAGATAAAGAAGTTTTTTATTCTTCAACAGAATAACAAAATAACAAAGACAATGACTTTTCCATTGTTGGCACCAAGCTCATATAAGGACCTTGTTATATTGAAACAAAATACCTAGAGTCAAAACTACTACTACTACTACAATTCATTAACTAATTGTAAAGAGTCCTTCTAACAACGAGTCCTATCTTAAAGAATCATTAATCACACTATAACTAAAAAGACTATTAGCGACGCTTATAAGCGTCTCTAATAATAGTAAAAGCGTCGCTACTTATGTTGCTAAAACACGAGTCGCTATTGCTCATTAGTCATTAGTGATACTTATATAAAACGTCGCTAATAGTGCACATTAACGACATTTATTAAAATATCACTAATAATTTTAGTATTAACGACGTACAGTAAAGTGTCACTAATAGTAAATTATTAATGACGCATAATACTTAAGCATCGCTAATAATTAATTATTAGTGACACTTTACTACACATTGTTAATATAAAAATTTATTTTAAAAAAATGAGTAACAACTTATTAGAGACACATAGATATGTGTCGCTAATAATTAATTATTAGCGACATTTTTTTATGTGTCTCTAATAAAAATATATAATTTTTTTTAAAGCGTCATTAAAGAAAATGATATTTTTTTAAAAAAAATTTGTATTAACGATTCTTTCTAAACCATTGCTAATACTTAATAAAAAATGCATGTAGCAACACTTTTATAAGCGTCGCTAAAAACTTTAGAAAAAAAATTCGGCACCGGAATCAGGCAGAAGTGGGGGGGAGGGGGGGGGTGGGGTGGGTGGCCAGATTCCGGTGGAGAGCCGGAATCTAGTCTCCCCCTTCTCCCTCCCGCCCCCCTCCTCTGGTTTTTTTTTTGGGAGGGGGGGGGGTCAGTCGGAGGGAGGGGGTGGTGGACTAGGGGAAAGCGGTAGGGAGGCTGGGGAGAGAGGGCTGGATTTTGGGTCCCCCCAGGAATCCAGCCCCACACAATCCTAGCCTCCCTCCCGCGGCCTCCTCCTCCCCCCTCTTCTCTCCCCAGGTCTGCCCACATGGTCCCCTGCTTCCCCTTCTCTGTTTTAGAGGGGGGGGAGGGGGCGGATCCAGGGAGAGGGGGCAGGGGGAGAGAGGCCGGGATTGTGTGAGGGCCGGGGAGAGAAAGCTGGAGGCAGACGCAGGGTGGCCAGGGCCGGACACGGGCGGCGGAAGGTGGTTACAGGGTGGGGCACAGGAGGGGAGGAGCGGCCAGGAGGGAGGCTGGGACTGTGCGCGTCAGGGAGAGAGGGCCAAGGGCAGACACGGGATGGCCAGGATCATAGCGGAGAGGGGTTGCCAGGGACAGAGCAGGGTTGCCGGGTCGGAGCGGATCGGGGTGGCCGGGGCCGGACGTAGGCAGTTATGGGGTGGGGCACTAGAGGGGAGGAGCCGCGGGGGTAAAGTGGGTGGGTGGGGGGGGGCGACGGAGTAGCACAAGTGGCTGATGGCGGCGGAGGAAGGGTAGCGGCTGAAGAAGGCAGATGGCGGAAGAGGGCAAACGGCGGCGGAGGGAGGAGAGAAAGGGGAAGGGTATTGAAGAAAAAGACCCGTGGGGGCAAAATCGCCTGCGTGGGTGATATATATTCGGCCATGCAGGGTGAAAATTTCACCCCGTGCGGGACATTTTCACATTGCGTGCGCAATGTTTTCTAACGATGCTTAGAGAGCATCACAAATGAAAGTCATTTGCGATGCTTCATCTAAGCGTCACAAACATTAAATTTTAGCAATGTTTGAAATACATCACAGTTATTTTTCATTTGCGACACTTATAAATAAGCGTCACAAAAACCTTATTATTTGTGATGCTTATCCATAAACATCGCAAATACTATTACCCCCCTCTTTCTCTCTCTCCCTCTCTCACTCCTCCCTCTCTCTCTCCACCCTCTCCTCTCTCCTCCCTCTCTCTCTCTCCTCCCTCTCCTCTCCTCTCTCCTCCCTCTCCTCTCCTCTCTCCTCCCTCTCTCCTCTCTCTCTCCTCCCTATGTCTCTCTCCCTCTCCCTCTCCTTCTCCCTCTCTCCTCCCTCTCTCTCTCTCCCTCTCTCTCCTCTCACTCCTCCCTCTCCTTCTCCCTCTCTCCTCCCTCTCTCTCTCTCCCTCTCTCTCCTCTCACTCCTCCCTCTCTCTCCTCCCTCTCTCTCTTCTCTTTCTCTCCTCTCCTCCCTCTCCTATTCTCTCTCCTCTCTCTCTCCCCCGATCTCCTTTCTCCACTCTCTCTCTCCTCCCTCTCTCTTTCCTATCTCTCCTTCTCTTTCCTCTCTCTCTCCTCCCTCTCTCTTCTCTCCTTCCTATCTCTCCTCTCTCTCTCTCTCCTCCCTCCCTCTCTCCTCTCTCTCCTCCTCCGCTCTCTCTCTCCTCACTCTCACTCTCACTCTCTCCTCACCCTCTCCCTCCATGCACTCTCTTTAATTTCTCTTCTATTATAAATTATATTTTAAAATTAATAAGAAAATTTAAAAAATAAAATATATTATATATAAATAGTGAAAGTTGAATATATTATTAACACTATTTTTTATTGAAAATTTAATATTTATTTGTTATATATAAATAGTAAATTTTGAATAAAATATACTTATATTTAGGAAGTTTATTATAATTTTTTTAATATTTATTTATTAAATAAAATTAATTAATAAAGTTATTAGTGATGCTTACTATTAGTAATGGTATTTGCAACACTTATTTAAAAGCGTCACTAATAATTTAAAATATTTATTTTTAATTCAAAACTATTAGTGACGCTTCTTTAAGCGTCGCTACTAGCAGCACTATTAGCGACACTTTTGAATAAGCGTTGCTATTGTGAAAGCCATTAGTGTCACTAATAGTTATGTTTTTTTCTTGTTTTATTTAAATATATATCTTTTAGTGACATTTGCGGAAAGCGTCACAAATAGAGGAACTATTAGTGACACTTATAATAAAGCGTCGCTAATATGGTTAGTATTAGCAATACTTTCAACTAAGCATCGCTAATATATGACTATTAGTGACGCATAAGAAAATGTGTCACTAATAACTCTTTTTTGTGACGCTTTTTCATTTATCGCAAGTAGTTGTTTTTAGCAACGCTTAACATTACGTCGCTAATACTACATTTTGTTGTAGTGCTCAAAGAAACTACAAGAGGCCTAAGTAAGTATGACATTATCAAATAAAGACTCCTAATAGACAAAAAAGGCTATCATAAAAAAGAGTATTGTACCATCAGGGGTCCTACATCACCATGGGCCCTACATCATGGGTGGATGTAGTCCCAAACCTCTATGAATTGTAGGCCGGCTCTCAATGCAACATCCTCTCCGGATTTGAAAGAACTTGTCATCAAATTTAGTTCATCCTTAGAGGAATCACCAAAATAAGGATCAAATGCTTGATATTGAATATGTCCAACATCTGTATGTGGCTAATATCTTGAGAAGCTAAGCATTATGATTGATCTTCTCAATGATTTCCGATTGGCCAAATTTCTTTGCTGACAACATGTTGACTTGTCTTTAGTCAAAACAACCTATACTACAACAAAATGTATTATTAACGACGCAAAGACAAGTGTCACTAAAAATTTGTCATGACTCGGATTTTTAAAAGTATTTTTAAATAGCACGAACAGTAAGTAGCGAGAAATTTTTTTTCTTTAAATACAAAATAAATAATTTGATTAAATATCCAGGTCATAATAACTGGGGTTCACAAATATGAATATCAAATCATATGATATTATTTAATGTCAGAAAATTCATAAAGACTAGCTCATCCATCTAAGTACAAGTCCATCTGAAAATAAATAATAAGTTGACTCTCATGCTAAAAGTATACTTACGTATCGGAGTTGCAGAAATGCAGAAACCTCTTGTGCTCGCCTGCCTTAGTCTCACTTGTCATCGCCTGGAGAATATGCAACAAAGCAAACCAAACAACAACCACAACCACAATAGAGCATCTCCACCTTCAGGAGAAGAGCTTCCAAAGGACAAAAAAATTTATTAATATTTTTTGGATCGGGCCAACATCACCCGATGTTAGTTGCCTACGTACTCATCAGACAACATCTCCAATGTTTCCAACAAGATCGGATCCAGACGTAGTTCTGCCTAATACTATACTATACTAAGAAGCATAGTATCACACATGCAATGCTTAAGTATTTTCAAGCAACCTACATTTTATGCAAGTCCTTTAATCATTCCACTTGTTCTAATTAAACAAGCAATATCAAACAATGCTATTAATTATCTCTCGAACCATTGTTCGATAATTAATATCTCTGTCTAATCCCAATGACAGACAGACTCATCAGATGTCAACCTAAGTGACAAATGACAATGAAACACCCTGGAATCCACTAGGCCCCTGGAATTTACCAGGAAGTGTCATCTCCCAACCTAGCCCATAAGGACCTGACCGGAGTGAAAGGGCATGGCCCACAACTGCACCTAAATAGAAGTGGTCAGAAATGCCATCCAGGCAGGATGTCAGCGACCCTAATTGCGTGTATACTAAAAGATCCTCAATAGATCTGCGGTGAGCCCAGCTCACAAGGAACTCCCTCCAATGGGGAGGTACAACTACACGGTCAAAATCAGTGGCTCCTCAATAGAGCTAAAACTCAGGAAACCATTCTGAACCCTATCTTGCTTATCTATAAGCCAGGATTCCGAATGACTATCCTAAACCCTATTAGTCCCCTCTAGACTAAGGTTTACAACTTGAGACATGCCATCGGTTCATCAACCAAGGCAAATCGTCAGATCAAAGGCTCTGTTCACTATATGAACTAGTCCCAAACCCCTCTGAGGTATTTTAGTCTTTACCTTGATTAGGTGTTCTCCCCACAAACCAATAACCAATATCTCTTGATTAGTCTTTATTAACCTTACGGTACTGATACAACTTAACGCATCAATAACAAAAGCATGCAATAGATTAAACAACATAAATAACATGCAAACATACAAGTGCATAAATAATAACGAAGGCCCATTGCACTCATTTGCAGGGCTAGGGCTCAGCGAATTCAAGCCCAAAAGTATAGATAAACGCTTCCCGCGAGTTACATATATAACACTCTAGTCGCTCGATGTACTCAATTGCAGACACGTGTAACACATTGCATTAAACCTTGAGAATTATGGTTCTTCTCCTTGTTTCCCATGACATTGTGACCTGTGAAGGTCTTCATGTCTTTTACTGGTCACACCCCTTCCTTTTGAAGCCATTTAATGTCATTCTAAGGCACCCTAACACTCGGTTACTAAGTTATTCGTTTCAGTGGAAATAGAACATACTGCCCCCTAAGGCATTATGGTAATTCCACCACATGGGGTATGCTACCCTCCTTTGGTTCATTTAGTCATATCACTACCCTTTTAATTATTTTAAGTCATAATTTTCTCAGAAGGCTTCACTCTCAAACTGGCTTGCGCTTCCCTTCACACGAATGTGGGCGGGTCCACTCAAAGGGGTATTTCTATCATTTGGTTTAAAGCCTTAATGGTATCCAATGGGTCCAAAATTAAAATCAAGGGTACTACTTGTTTTCATGGACCCCTTGAACCGACCTAGGTTGTCTTAAATAAAAAAAATCATAACTATTAGTGACATTTTTTTATGCATCGCTAATAGTTTAACAATAACAACATTTTTTAAAAAACATTGATAATAGTTATAAATTTTAAATAAATAATTAGAACTGTTAGTGACGTTTTTAAAAAGTATTGCAAACAATATTAATAATAACGATGCTTGCTTACCAGCATTGCTAATAATTATATTATTAGCAACACTTAGATTTATTTAATTGATTTTATTTAATTAATAAATAAATATTAAAATTTTTAAAATAAATTTATTAAATATAATATATTTTACTTAATATTTACTATTTGTATATATAAATAAATTTAAAATTAACTTCTCAAGTATAATATATTTTATTTAATATTTAGTATTTATATATATAATAAATATATAGTAAAATAATAAACAAATTTTGCTTACTTTATCTCCAGTCCTCATAGTCTGGGCGCACGTTTACAATATAAGTATGTGAGATCGATAGAAATAGAGAGTGAAGAGAGAGATGAGAAGCTAGAGAGAAGAAAGAGGGGAGAGAGGGTAGAGAGAAGAGTATGAGAGAAGAAAGAGGAAAGAGAGGAGAAAGAGAGAAGGAGGAAATTAATTTATATTTTTGGGTTTTATTATTATATTATTATATTTTAAAAATAAAAAATAAAAAATAAAAAAATATTAGTGCTCGTGACATTGTGTTGTTGATATATTTTATTTAAATTTTTTTATTAATTTTAAAATATAATTTATAATAAAAGAAATAGTGAGGAGAGAGAAAAGAGAGTGAATAAAGAAAGAGGAGAGGTGAGGAAAGAGGAGAAAGAAGGTAGAGAGAGGAAATTTTATTTTTTAATTATATCTTATGTTTTAAAAATGAATAAAATAAATTTAGTAGCAACACTTAAGATAAAAGTGTTGCTGCTAAACTAAGTATTAGCAACACTTAACAATAAGTGTCGCTACTAACTAGGGTGGTAGCGACACTTTATCTTAAGCGTTGCTAATAAATTTATTTTATTTGATATACTATTATTTTTAAAATATAATAGGTAATGAAAAAATCCCAAAAAAATTAAATTAAATTCCCCTACTCTCTCAACTCTAATCCTCGGAGTTGAGGCTCACGTTGACGTGTGAGAGAGAGAGGAAAGAGAGGAGAAAGTGTAGAGAGAGAAGAGAAAGTATAGAGAGAGAGGAGAGAGAAGAGAGAGGGTAGAGAGAGAAAGAGAAGAGAAAGTGAGAAGAGAGAGGAGAGAGAAGAGAGGATGAGAGAGGGTAGATAGAGAGAAGAGAGAGGATAGAGAGAGAGGTGAAGAGAAAGAAAAGGTAGAGAGAGAGGAAAGACATCTAGAGAGAGAGCAGAGAGAGGGAGAAATTTAATTTTGGTTTTTAAAATTTTTTTTATTTTATTTTTTATTTAAAAATTAATAAAAATAAATAAATAAAATAAAACATATTAGTGACATATATGAATATGCATCACTAATAAACTAATAAATTTAGTGTTAGTGATGCATGCAAGTATGTGCCATTAACACTATTCGTATTAGCAACACATTTTTAAGTGTCGCTAATACTTAACATATTAGCGACACATTTCTATGTGTCGCTATTACTTTATAATTAATTTTTATTAATTTTAAAACATATAGAGAGAGAAAAATGAGAGAGGATATAGAGAGATGGGAGAGAAGGAAAGGGGATTGGAGAGAGACTGGAGGAGAGAGAAGTGGAGGAGAGAGAGCAGAGATAGAGAGAGGGAGAGAGAGGAGTATGAGGAGGGAGAGAGGATAGAGAAAAGAGGAGAGAGAGAAGGGGAGCTAGAGAAAAGCGGAGAGAGGGAAGGGAGAGGAGAGAGAAAAGGATGAGAGAGAGGAGGATAGAGAGAGGGAAAGAGAGGGGGAGAGAGTAGGAGAGGGAGAGAGAGAGGAGAGAGAAAAAGGAAAAGAAAGAGGAGAGAGAAAAGGAGAAGAAAGAGGAGAGAGAAAAGGAGAAGAGAGAGAGGAGAGAGAGAGGAGGAGGAGAGAGTGAGGGAGAGAGGAGAGAGGGGAAGAGAGAGAGGGTAGAGAATGAGGAGGAGAGAGAGCGAGGGTAGAGAGAGCAAGAGAAAGAGGGGAAGAGAGAGAGAGTAAAGACAAAGAGGGTAGAGAATGAGGAGGAAGAGAGAGAGATGAGCAGCCGTCAAACAACTAAATGAGGAGGATGAGATTTTGCTAGGCAGCCTTTGCTAGGTAGCCAAATCTCGCCGTGGGTGCTGCCGTAGAAGCTGGTCAAAAGAAAATGAGGTGAGGTTTATATACTTGGGGAAGTAAGAGCAAAATAACGGGAGAATATGAGGAAATGAAGTAAACAAATTGGGCTATGAATAGAACTATTTTTTTAAAATGAACCAAAATTAGTTCATTTTAAAAAAATAACGGTAGCTATTATTAGGACAAAGGGTGTACTTTTTTTAAATGTGAAATACTAATATGAGCCTAGGGAGAATAATGTTTAATATATGAAAAACTTCTAAAAATAAAGACATAGATAAATAAAGATTAATAGATTGTGGGATGAGGGGATTCTGTTAATTATTGTCTCAGTCCCTGGGGCTTTTATTTTTTGGGAAAAGGGATACATGTCTTAAAATGCAGTAAAACTTATAATTTCATTTCATTCTATATTTCTGTATGCCACAATAAGTGGCTTCCACATAGTCTTCAAAATGAAGACTTTTCTAAATCGGACCTTTATTTTGGGACGGAGGGAGGATTACATATCAAAGGTGGTGGCGAATCCGGTAATGGCAGTAACGCTTCTTTCTGATGAGGACTGCTGTGATGTTGTGGCTGACAAAGCTTCTGGCTTGTCTTGGTCTAACAGGGAAGAGCTAAAGCCCAACTTATGAACAGAGGAATAAAAAAAGAGAACATGTTTAATGAGTAGCTCTTAAGCAATTAAAGTTATGGTGAAAACAAGCTCAGAGGAGGTCTCTTCAATGTTTACACAGAGCTCAGGACACATTCTCCTTCAATTCATGCTACTATTTTGACGACCAGGAGCTTTCTCCCAGAACTTATATGCTTGAAGCAAACAGAGAAACGAATTCAAACATTGGCAACCACGGACGGTGATAATCAAAATAAAATGCACTGTATTGGATATAGTAAATTATCTGTCAATGCTAGCATTCAGAAACTAAAAATAAAATGCACTTTGGTTACAAGACTTAAAACAATTGTAATAATTACAAACAAAAAGTTTTATTTATTGCTTGATGTTTAATTACAAAATTGGTTATCTGAGAAAAAAAATATTGACATTAAAATGATTATGCTCAATCTTCACATATATTGAATCATAAAATAATACTGACTCTGTCCTTTATTAATAGCTTCATTTGGTTTTTCAAAATGAACTAAAATAAATTTCTTTTGAAATACCAACTGAAGCTATTAATGTGGAACAGAAGGAGTGGATTATAAACTATCATGAGTTATGACCTAAATGATTTATGTTTGTGTTGTTGTTTGTTTTGTATAAACAGAGATAATTAAAGATCAAAGTCAGGCCCAAAAGGTGAGAGGAGACGGATCATGTCGCTGATAGTGTGTGAGCTCTGTTCCCGACCATTCTGATGAGAAGTCTTCCTCTGTATAAAACAAGCCCAGATCCATATAGTTAGTACAAATATTGTCTGTCAGTGAATCCTCTTCAATTTCTTCAGAAGTCTCTTTCTGATCCTCAGCTTTGTCATCCAAATCATTCATCTGCAAGAAGCCCACATCAGAACAATCGCAGAGGGAATCAATCAAAGCTCCTCTTCCCTTTCCAAAGTCATTGCCTGATCATGAACTCCCTCCTCAAAAATCACCCATCAAGTCCCCAATTTCTATGTAACCTATTTTAGGAATATCATCACAGAAGGAGGTATTCAGATAAGCCATCTCTGTCTGCACAGCTATTTCTCCCTCATTCTGATCATCCGCTTCAAAATCTTGAACAAAATCCCCATCTTCCAGAAAACCCACGTCCATGAACTCACAGGCCGATTCTCTCAAACAACCCTTCTCTAACTCAGCTGTGTTCTCCAAACCCTGATCAAATCCACATCCATGACAGTCCGCATGTACAACATCCGCAGTGATAGCACTCGGAGCTGAAGATGAGTTGATGATTTCTTCATAATCAAGAATATCGCCTATTTCAGGTTCTACTGGGGCCGAAGATGAGTAGATGATTTCTTCAAAATCAAGAACACAACTTCCAGTTTCTTTCAGCTCAATAGAGCTCTCCGGATGAAGATTTGACCTCTTCTGCAACAGCTCAATTACTTTTCTCACCCCACCCAGCTCGGAATCAATTCGACCCATCACCTTCTCCAGATCCCCCAAGCCCAACCCATCTAAACCGACCTCGCCACAGACCAACAGAAGCAGACGAGCCAATCGGCTCTCCTGGTCGTGTTCTTGAAACCCCTTCAAGTAGGACTTGTATCTGGTGACCTTGTTCTTGAGAAGGACCGAAACCCCCTCGTGCTTCGCCTTCTGGTTCCCACATTCTTGGCAATCTCTGAACTTCCGGACCAGGGCGAGGCAGGATTCTCTGTCCTCCGGCCAATGCGCCTGCAACCCAAGGGCAGGGGAGTCGCAGATCAAGAACCCATCTGTGCCGTTGAGAATGCAGAGCTCTCCCAGCTTCTTTTTCATAGTGGCGACCTGTTTTTCGACCCAGGCCAGCCCCGGGCCTCCATCGCCGGTCGTCTTCCGCCTCTTGAATCTGGAAGTAGAGGCTCCGGACGGACGCTCCTGCGAGCCCCTCGCCAGGAAGCCCATGGCGACGGACGAGACTGAATGATAATCGCAAGGAGAGAACGAAAGTGGAGTTGGAGCCGGAGAGAGAGAGAGAGAGATGAAGACGGGAAAGATGAGAGAAGAGAATGATCGCCGACGGGAGAAGTGAGAAAGAGAGGCGCGGGTTTTATTTAAATTGGGTGAGCGGGGTAGCCCGTAGCCGTTGGGCACGGGTGTGCCAATAATTAATTTATTTAAAAAATTAAATAAAATTTGTAATGTGGGACACTAAGGTATCTTTTCTAAATGGTCCTCCATCCGTTTTAAATTAAATTAATAATTTTATTTGGCAAAAAAAGTTATATTAATAAATTTTTTTATTTAAATTAAATAATTAAATACTTAAAAAATAATATTATAAATTTATTTTTTCTTCTCTTAAATATAATTTTTATTGTTTAATAAAAATTATTATTAATTTTTTTATTATAACTATTAACATAAGGCACTTAGAGTACTTCTTCAGTCATATGTTAATAGCTATATTTTAAAAAAATAATTTTTATTAAATAATAAATCTTATATTTAAGAGAGAAAAAAAACCTTATGATATTTTTTTCCAATACCCAACTACTTAAATTTAACTAAATAGAACTATTAATATAAAATAATTTTTTTTACCAAATAAAGCTATTACTTTAAAATAAAAAATATTAATATTTATTTAAATATACAATTGATATAGGATAGAGGTACCACTAAAAGTACAAAAAACAAGCACGTGAATTTTACTTTTCATGGATGGTTCTAACCCCTGCGCGTACTCCACCAACATAATTTGGAGTTTAGGGTAGAGGTACTATATAAAAGTAGAAAAAAGAGAGCACTGGTACTCCACCATAATTTGGGGTATAGGGTAGCTTATAATTGGGTTTAGAGTTTAAGATTACTTATAATTTGGGCAATGACTATTATCAATGACTATTATCATTGCTCATAAAAAGACAAAGCTAAGAAATATTAAAAAATTAAAGAAGCTAGAAGCTCCTTGGATTAATAAAAGAAGCATCAGTTAGGAATTAATGTAAATAAATTATACCTTTCAAATGAGGCTTTGCGGTGGAAGAAACAAAAGGAAATCCACTAGTCTAATCTGCCCCTTTATAACCACCACTTGTTTCCAACGCTAACCCTCACGATTTCATTCATCATCTCCCTTGTCATCACTGTTAATCAAGACTTCATCACATGCACAATTAGGGAAGTGCATGCACATGCTTTTACATCGGTCTCCGTCTCTTCATTCTCGCATGATCTAGAATAGTTGTATTCGACCTCTTCTTAGGGGCTATTTGTGTATTGAATTTTTTAGAGATGAAAGTAATTTTTTTAATAATTTACCATTGAATTAGAATTACGTTTGGTAGTGGAAGTTTTTAGAATAAATTCAGATATCGTTTCAAACCTATTTTAGAACTTTAAACTAATATAACCCTCTTTTTCTTTCTCTCTCTCTCGAACTCACATATGCATATTCTTGAAACTATTGCATTGATAAATTCGAGCCCTATCAAATAAAATCCTATAAAGGCAGATAATTTTGAACTTTTAAAGTAGACCCCACTTATATATTACGTTTCTCGAAGTTCAAATCGATATAAGAGGTAACAATAGAAAAATAATAAAATTTATAATTCCAAAATAGGGGCTGAGAGATAGAATAACCTCATGAGATAATTTGGTAATTCTGACCAATTTTTGCTCGAAATGGCTTAAAATCAACTTTCGAATAAAATTGTTAATTTCGCCTACCTTCTGTACACAAACGTATTTAGGATAATTTGTGCTATAATTGGTGTAGAATTGATAAAAATTTCATATCCAAATACCCCCTTTGTTTGCCAAAGTATTTTTGAATGAGTAATCGGCACATGGCCGACTCTTGGAGATAACCCCTATAGTTTGCACCCCTAGTTCTCGTGCATTAGGGGCTTACTATTTTTGGACACTACTGTTTGCATGGATGGAACCAGGATCTCAAAGGCTAAGAGTCTAGTAGGCACATTCGTTGTTAGAGAATCCAAGTTAGAGTACTTGCTAAAAAAATTGAAAACAACTAAAGGGCCATGGTCCCATCTCATAAGTCACAACGTAGTTCTGTCCCTGTAGGGGTGGCTGTGATATGAGTATGTATGCTATGTTTTGAGGCATAGTAATTTGTATCCCCCCGACCAATGCTGACATGTATATAGCCTGCTCCTCTTGCATTTCCTTAGGAAACATTCTTTTTCGTAGATCAGTAAGGGCTTGCTCTACTAGAAAAAATGCTTGCATGAACGTCTATCCATGAGCAAGTCCTTCAGTCATCCGTGATTTGAGGATGACCTCTTACCATGGGAGCCAGCCATACTACCTTTGTCCCTTGCATGAATGTTGTCGTGCTGATATAACCTACGACTTTATGTCAATCATGTCACATGTTGTAAGATAATGTGCACCAATTGAGCTTAAAGACGGAGGCAGGCGTCTTAGTACCCTAATTAGCCATCATTAGTCTTATAAAAAATAGCCACTGATGATCCTTCGGCAAATCCACAAGGACTCAAAGAGCAAATGCTGAATCCTCGAGTGCTTATTATAGAAAGCATTTTTTATATGTTCTTTATTGACAATTTGACACTAAGTTTAGCCTAAAAAACACATATATAGGAGCCATTAATATTTAAAATTAACAACACACACAATAACGCCCATATATTTCATGTGTTAGGCTCACTGTCATTGAGAGTATATAAATAAATCCCTTACTATAATATGACTGAGAGCAACAACCGTGCCGTTTTGACAACATTTTCAGCAAGGAGGAAGGGCAATGATGGATTTCCACATTGGATACATGTGTGGTATTTTCTATGGACAATGGCCATGTCCTGTCCACATCGTGTTGCCTTCTAATATACATATATGACATATAAAACTTTGTGGTTATCATAGTTTTTCTTTCGTGTTCAAAAGAAGTTGAAAGGAATAGTGTTTTTTTCCAATTCAGGGCAGGGAAAACTCTTAGCTTAAATATTGTAATATTAAGGAAAAAAGAGTTTTTAATTCTCCTCACTCACTATTAGATAGCCTAAGAAACACCTTAGGGTTGTTTATCCATGAGATCAACGAAGCACACGTTAGCGAATGTTAGTACACGTTAACGTTAGTATCACTAACATCAACATATGATGGCATATACATTGTTAATCTTAAAAATAAATGGTCCGCGACATTCCTTATGTTGGGCTCACGAGAACGAAGAGCATGAAAACTCTTCCACTTACGAAAACCATGATTTGGATGCGTCAATGTAGTGAGCCATAATTTTCTTAAAATTTTGAAAATAAAAGTTTTGGGCCCATAAAGCGGGTTTTGGGGCCCATAACTATTTTTTGTAAATTTAGATCATTTTGAGCTTGATTCGTTTGAAGGAGTTTTAAGATATTTAGTAGGGCTAGGAGAGATGAATGTATCGATCCCAAGAATGTGTAAATTAGCGTTAGAATAGTTGGTTACGACCTCATGATGTGTATCATGGGTGGGCCCCACTTTCAATTTGCAAGATAATATACCATTGTGTAGTTTTGTTTTGTAGCTAGTTGGTATGAGTACAACGGTGAGTACAACGGTACAAAGAATGTATTAATATGAGTTCGGGGTAGGAGTTATGGCCATTTGAAGTTTGAAAATCAAAATTTCACATAAAGAAGAAAAAAACAACATCAACACTATGTTAGATGCTAATGCATGCTTTGTGTGTCACATGGCATTGACATGTGCCCGTTGCTTGCATCAGGGCCACTGACACACGTGCATTGCACATCACGCTAGATGCACGCCACATAAATAGGGGGCAGGTTTCTACTCCCATTTCACACCTCCCAGACACCATTCTCACCCTTCTTCTCTATGATTTTTCTCCCATCTCCAGACATTCTTTCCTCCATTTCTAACCTATTTTAGCTAATTCAAAAGGTGAACCTAGCTAAACTGAGTGTGCTTTACTTCGTGGAATAGCCAGTTTCCTAAGATAACCTTTTCTAGAGAGGGGAAAATATCCCAGGGTAAGGGAGGTTCTATTCGTCACCTTGGGCCGCAAAGAGAGAAATGTCTAAGGGAAAGGGGAGGTTATGTCTGTCATCTTTGGGTCACAAAGAGAGAAATATCTTAAGGTAAGGGGATGTTTTGTTCGCCACCTTTAGGTCGCAAAAAGATAAATGTCTAGGGGTAAGGGTATGTTCTGTATGCCACCTTTGGGACACAAAGAAAGAAACATTCCTATGTAAGAGGAGGTTTTGTTTATTGCCTTTGAGATGCAAGGAGAGAAATATCCCGGGGTAAGGGGAGGTTTTTGTCTACCACCTTTGGGTAGTAAAGAGATAAACATCCTGGGGTAAGGGGAGACTCCACTAGCAGCCTCCATGCCTCAAACGAAGCATGACCTTAATGAAGGGGAAGCTCAAACTGCCACTACATTTGGAAATACAAGGGGAGTAAGCGTTTATAGCTTTATGATTTTAATGCATGCTTATTTAAATAAATGCATATGTTTCTTAAGTAGTTGACTTGTACGATTTCAAACTTATGTATGAATGCATAACATGATGTTTAAATAAGATGTTGAATGACTTATGATTAATTGATGAGTTCTTCCTTGATTTTGGGTCTTTAACCTTTCTGTATTTTAAATAATCAGATTTGAAGGGTAGTTAGTTGGTATAAAGTCTAAAATTTTCTTTGTAATGACTCCTAGCTACTACCTATTGAGGCATATGGCATGCACATAAATTAAGATATTGCGGAAAAATCTCTTTCATTCTATTCTCATTGCCCCACAAATATAAGTGTATGTCACTTTGTTATCCACGATATTTTATGAATAATGATTTATGCTATTTTGAATGATTTATCATATTATATTTACAAATAAATTATCCAATTTATCAGATTCTGTGAATGATTAACTTATCCGGTTATATGATTGATTTATCGGATTTCGTGAATGAATGATTTGTTTGATTTGTTGAAGGTTTTATTATTCTAAGTCAACTTTGATATATGAATGCAAATTGAAAATGCTTAAGTATTGCATTTATGATGTTATGCTTATTGAAAAACTTAGGTATTAGACAAAACTATGTCTAGATCTAATCTTATTGGATTAACATTAAAGATGTTATCCAATAAGTATGTAGGTAGGCCCAATCCGAAAATGATAATAATTAATCTTTGTATTATTTTTGAAACCAGTGCTTGAGGATCGTTACAACCCTTGTACACAAATGAGGATCTTGGGGATTGACAAAAAAAAAAAATTTATTTTGGGTTTTTTCTAAACTTTGGGTTTTGCCTCAAATTTTAGGTGCCTGTGGACCAGGGGCATTATAGTCAGAATGGAAGTTTTTGTTTATCCCTTGGGAAGCATTTTTTATGCTCCCCACTGACAATGTGCCTAATGTAAATTATGCATAGGAGCCCTTCATTGATGAGATCGACAATACACATGCTAGCCATTAATCTTAAATATCAAGGTCTCTCATGTACGATTTACGCTAGGCTCATTGTCATTGACTAGCATAAAAAATACATGTGATGGCTAACAATGCCCACTCTCTCTAGTCCATATGTTTGCCACCCTTGAAATAACTCCATTTTATATATTTACCATTTCCCCCCATTGTTGCTATTTTGTATTATATCTGTTTCTTCTATGTTGCTGTTCAAAAGGAAGGATGGTGGCATGTTCTTTTCTCTCCCCACAAAACTTCTTAGTTCCTACTCACAAGCATCTTCGTCTTGCTTAATATAAAATGGAAACCAAGAGAAGGAATCCACTTTGCAAGGAAAAATAAGAAAATGTGGGTGGTTTGTTCTGAAATGGTGAACAAGGACATGCATAGAAATAATTCCAAAGAACAAAACAAAGCCTGCATCTTATATTACTGATTAGGCACATGGACTCTGATTAGGGTTGCATGAACTGGGATCAAGTTTGGGGTTAGGTTGGCAAGCGTTGAAAGTGCGAACTTCTATTTTTGTTTCGTGTAACTATAGCATCATAGGGGAGTGCGGGATAATAAATCTGGCCATTCCAACTATTTTGTGAGACCAGTCCATTTGTTGCTTTGTGGCTCTGCTCATGTTTCTAAATGTTGGATAAGTCCTTAAATCATGGTGATTAGATGCATAATTCACCACTTTTTATATTGTGTGATCCTTGGAATCGTAAGATAATTAAGTTTCCCAAAAGCTTGAACTATTTAGAAAGGGAAAATTTTATTTATTTATTTTCTAACACCCTCCCTCACATGAAAGTGTTCATCAAGCATGACATATAAAACATAATTCAAGTATAAATGTCTCCAACGAGACTAGAACTTAAGAGCTTTTAGAAGTTGAAGCTCTGATACCATGTAAGTTAATCAACTTTCCCAAAAACTCAAGTTGTTAGAAAGGAGAAATCTAATTTACTCCCTCCATCCTAATTTAATAGCTCTATTTTGCAAAAAAAAAAAATTCTATATTAGTAGCTCCATTTTTGTTCAATTTAAGTAGTTGAGTAATTAAAAAGAGTATCATAAGGTTATTTTCTCTTCTATTAGATATAGGTTTTACCATTCAATAAAAAATACTATTTTTTCAAATGTAATTATTAATATGGAATGGATGGAATATTTCTTTTATATTCTATAATGAATATCTTGGCCTAGCTAACATGTGGAATGACATGTTAGAGGAAGATGAAATAAATTTTCCCTACATGCCTGGGCTGCTTGGAACATCTTGGCCTAGCAAATTGAAGAGGACTGGACAGCCATTCTTCATCACCAAGACTAACCAGTACTCTTAAGGTTGAATTCTGTGTTAGCTTATTTTTAAGTCATGCAACAAACATTGTATAAAATTCTTGAGAAGTTTTAGTTCAACTATATATCAAGATGTACCAGCACCACCAACAGGTCTTGTCTTCTTCTATGATCATTTTTTTTTAATTTCTTTGTGCCTCTGTTGAGAGAAAATATGTCAGTGTTGCCAAGAGCTTTGAGTCATAAAGCACATCAACACCAATTAGTAAAGTAAAAAAAACTGCAATTAGGCACATAAAGAATGGGCAGGCAAAAGAAGATGCAAGAATTCCTTTTGGATGGTTTTCTTGCTTGATCTGTTCAATTAATTTGCTAGCATTAACATAGACGAAGTTCTTTCTAGCTAGTTGAGTCGGCAATTTTAGAATATCTATTATGTAACTTCATTTCCTCATTACCTAGTCTAATATAACATGGATTCCTACTTGTAACACCTGACTGGATTATAAAACCTAGCCTTGGTTTAGAATACACGAGTAATTTGGCTTATAATGATAGGACTCATCCTTGATGATGAATTAAGACTAAGAAGGCCTGGCTCTAGGAGATTGGAACATTTCTACTGGATTTCCATGCTAGAAACATATTTGGTTCAAATTTTGAGTGTTTGGCCTTAATTTTCTAATCACCAGTAAGGCTACTAACATGTTCGTGAAGGCATTGGCAAAAGAAAAAAAAAAGAGCAATACTTTACATACATGATATTTTGGTCATTGGTAGTGGGGACAATGCGTCGGTGAAGCATTGATGAAAAATGCAGTATGACAGTCATCCTATTGTGATAGGGTTCGACATGTCGATAAACTCATAGATGATAATCGACGAAGTAGCCGACCCATCAGTGAGGTTAATAATAATACCTTTATTCCACTGTTGGTATGGTTTGACATGTCAATGAACTCACCGATGGTCATTGGCAAGGTAATTGACTTATCTTTAAGGTTACCGATGCTATAACAGATTTTAAATTTTTAATAAAAACAATGATAAAATTATGATTATTATGTATGTAAATGCATGACTTAAAGCATTTGATGATGTGACTAAGGCATCAACTTATATTATTAAGAGTTAATAAACCCTAATGCATGTGTATAAGACCATTTGATGTGATGGATGAGTAATCGAAAATGATGCATTTGACACATAAGGTCAAGGATTCCTTAATTCCTTGACTACTCAAGTGACTCCTTAGTGCCTTGACTCCTCAAGTGACTCTATAGCGATGTAGATATAAAGGGTTTGCTACGAAATAAGACCAAGGTCTTCTGACTCTCTAAAGATGAGGGTATGTCGTGGCCTAAGAATCATGTTCAAATAAACTAGAGAATTAAAAGATGACTGATCTCATGCAGAGCAATATAAGAAGTTTCGATGAATATGAAATCAGAATCTCAGCACTACGGTCCATGAGGCCTAATAAGCCTTTACATCATAGCATGGATGGGGTGAGGCACGCTTCAGAGGAACGGAGTTGGTATTGTGATGACTTAATATCAAGTTGAGAGGAGCTCTTAGATAAGTTTATCATGTTTAAGGTACCTTCAAATGAGATTCGTTATATAGGAAATGATTACTTACTAATGAAAGGTAATTTTAAATGTGATTTTGTGTATTCTTTCATGAATTTATCAACAAATATTTTTTGGAATGTTGTTTGGAACTTTTAGTTTTTGTTTAGATTGTAATCCCATTGAGTATTTTTATATACTCAACATTCTTTGTAGTGAAGGTTTTCAAGATGAGATAAGAGGTAACGGGAAGATCATAGATATAACTTAACTCTCATTCTAGCTTGTCAAGGTATTTCTTCTATTAGGTTTAATTAAGCACAAGAGTGTGTCATTTTAATTTTATTAGCTTTGATATGATCAACAAATAATTATGTAGTTGTGAGTCCTGTGAATGTTGTAATCTATTAGATATGTATATTATCATTTAAGTTATGATTATCTCAATAATAGATTTGTGACATGTGGTTATTCTCATGCCCCTAGTTCATTATTTCAATTAGTTTGGTTTAATGATTTGATTTCATTGTTTATGTAAAAGGAGATGGGTTATGATTTTCAATTGTTTTATCAAATATGGAGATAAATAATTTCTATACAAAGTGTTGTGAAACTAGGGGCATGATAGTTTGGTATCGTAGAAATTCACAAGTTAATTAATGGTCATCAATTGATAGTATAGTTTGAATGAGGAACCAGGTTTGACAAGAGGGTGCCAGACTCGCTAACGATGTGGCTATACAACGAAGGGAAGAAAACCTTCATAAAAAATCATCCAACCCCACCTATCTACGTGGACTTGGATTGGGAGGAAGGCCCTGCAGAAGAACCAAAGGAGGATTTAGATGAGGAGCTGCCCTTGGGCTAGAATGTTCTGAAGGAGGATCCAGAGGAGGAAGAGTTTGCATCAGGTGGAGTTGGGACCGCCTTTTGAGTTTGTCTCCTCAAGTGATGAAGAGAAGGCTTGTTCCTCTAGGCATAAAGGGGGATAGGTGAGTTAATGTTAATTGTATTTTGATTAAATTATTAATTCATTTTAGTGCTTCTTTATTTTATGACTTGGCATGAATATTTAAAACACATAGCATTACAATAAATATCTTTCCATGTTCAAAAGATGTTTTTACGTACATTTTCTTGCTACAACTTAAAATACTTAAAAAGTAAAAAAATAAGACTAAAAAGACAGAAATCTTAAGGGTGAGATGAGATGGAGGGAATTCTACCCCATCTTGGTGCATCAGGCATCAAGCTTCAAGTACCCTTGATGCTCCTTGATGTATTCCACATCTTGGGTGAAACAGTGCAATCACTGGACGGTAATGCCAATAAAATTGAAAAATCCTCACATCTCCTCAATTTCTGCTAGAATGGTTAAGTCAATCTATGTTTGCTCCTCTTGTTGTTGCAGTGTTGGCTGCTGCTACTATAGTCAGGCAGGCCGAGGCTCATCATCTAGCCACCTGCGACCCTGATGATGGAGAAGGGGGCTGAGGTTCAAGTTTTTCATTCCCGTGTGAGAGAACGTGTTGTGACCAACATGAGGGAGAGACCAGAAGAATCGGAAGCCCATACCAATGGCAATCCGAGTCATGATCACATAGCAAAATGTGTACTTGGCATCTCTAGTTAACGTTGATCTTGTCATGTACATGCCCTTTAGTATCGGTAAAGCGATTGCTTAGGTCATTTTTTGAAGTCCTGTATACAATTTACATGAGAAGTGGCGTATTCCTATTATTTGGAGTGTCAGGGGTGGTCAAATTATCATAAATGCAAATGCAGCATAAAGTAAATGACTTGATATCATGTATAATCTGTAATACAAATTTTGAACTCAAACATCAACATTTAGAAAATGCAAGTAGGTAGAGATGTAGATTCTTGATAGAGCTATCCAGATTATCTCATGGCTCTAGAATCTAATGAATGAATGAAGGCTTCTTGAACTGTGCATAATTTATGTTGGATGCTCATATAGCATTCATACTTACATTAATTTGGATAAGTTCTTTTAGGATATGTAATGGGCACATGAATAGCCATATTTTACACAAATTCACTTTGATGCTAAGTAAATGGTTGTCAAACAGACCTCCATAATAGCTTAGACTATAAAGATGATTATATGTCATTATGGACTTATCGTTATTGTTGAAAAACAGTTGTGGTTCTATTTCATTTTCTATCAGCTATAATTTCAACTTTTAAAATATTTTCTTATTTTATGTAAAATAATGTTTGAAATCTTCTATGAACTTGGTTGTTTGTCTTTAGGAAAAAACCAGAGGAAAAGTTATTTACAATAAATGGGTGATAGTTCTATTTCGTGGACAAAATTATAATTACATTACTCGTCCCAAATTTCCACTTATGCTTTGGAAACCTGTAACACCAGTGTACTAGAGGTTGATGCAGAGGGTCCCGAAAGGGTTGACCCTAGAAGAGGCAATCAAAATGCATTGTAGAGGATAAAATTTGCCACCAATATGCAAATTTGGTATCTCTATTAAATTTTCTCATATTGCTTATTTAAATCTATAATTCTTTTCGCCATTATCCATTGGAGCTGCAAGTGGATT
Source organism: Saururus chinensis (assembly GCA_035235625.1). Classification (NCBI taxonomy): domain Eukaryota; kingdom Viridiplantae; phylum Streptophyta; class Magnoliopsida; order Piperales; family Saururaceae; genus Saururus; species Saururus chinensis. The sequence goes on along the minus strand of CP141148.1, from coordinate 27,477,193 downwards.
AGCGCAATTTGTCATTTGATATTATAGCCTTTTGTTCTTAACTGTCTCTGCCTTTGTGTAACAGGGAAAAACGGTGTTTACTACAACCTTGTAAATACTGTTAGGGAAGCATTCAAAGAATGTGACTTGAAGCGAATTAACTGCGAAGGGATGAATGATAGTGATTACAAGAAAATTAGCGCAAAGTTAAAGGTCTGACTTTTACCCTGTATTTTGTACTTAGACTTTTTGAAAGAACAATGTTTGAAGTTTTGATTAGTTGACAGGATCTGGTCCCATGTTTCCTTGTCTCATTTGAACATGAGCAAATCCTTATGTGGAGAGGATGAGAATGGAAATTCTCCCAACCTAAAGTAGAGGACACTTAAAGTGACTCTTTAGACTGTCCAGTAGTACAACTCCTAGTTTGCTTGAGAATTTAGATAACCTTCTAGAATGCCAAGAAACTTTGGATACTAATGTCATGCCTAGCTCAGTGGTGGATGAGACTATTAAAATACTCCGACCAAACGTGGGCATATACAATGAGGATGTTGTCATAGAATATGAGGATCTTCCACATATTAGAAGAGACAATCAGTTGTGAGAGGCTTTTTAAGGAACCTAGTGGGAAGACGAACTTGCCAAGTAGTTGGCATGATTTGATGGAAACCGTTTTCGGTTGACAAATGATGGGATTACAGCTTTCACGTGTCATCTGAATATAAATTAAACAACAAGTTTTTGTGTTGGAAATGATAACACGTGAATACAAAGATGTATCACGGATAATGATTTTCTTACATCGCTTTCCTGCCCCAGAAAAAAGTAAGTCCTGTTATCATGTGAGACCCATTTTATTACTTCAATCAATGTAAGGTGTAAGATTTCATTGAACGGTAGGCTTATCAGTATACATATAACCAAAGGTGATGCCATTGTTGGTTGTACATTGAGCTGTATCAAATCGTGTAGGTATCCAAAGGTGATTTTGTATGTGTTTATTACGCTAATGGGAGTCAATTTTCAGTGTACTAATTCTCTATACACCTTCCTTCTTATATTAATAACTCTATTAAGTTCTTTAAAATAAACTAATTTTACCCATCCCACATCAATAGATCCTCCCGCTTATCCCAGTCCTGGAACTCTTTATGGGATCCTGCAATTTGATTCTAATATCTGCATCCCTATCAAACGTCCCACATTGGATTTTAAAACACTGAATCGATTATCACATCTAACTAGCAAAGTGATTATTTTCAGAACATAAACTATTTCTAAATAAAATGGTCAAAGCAGGCATTTAAAAGATACCTTCTCGTAAATGCACTATTGGCCCAAAATCTTCAAAGCACCTTAAGTTATTTCTCATTCTAAATGACTACGTACCCCGAAACTCACTAGATCTAAACTCACTAAGAATTACAAAAGCATAAAGATGTTTCAGACGAAATATGCTATGTTACAAGTGTTTGAGACTACGATGTAATTATTTCATACTGACTCTACAACACAAATATGGAAATCACAAGATCAAAAGGTCAAACTTCTTAATACAGAGAGGTCATAGACCTTGCTTGCCCAAATTTACTCAAACTTCTTAATTAGAGAGAGGTCATTCAACATTTTCTCAATAGCCTCATCATCTAGAGAACGTCCTTTGTTCTACAAGTCCAATACATGTTCAAAGATTAGATAATGAATAGTGATGATTGAAGAACAGTAAGACAAGTTAGCATACCCTGCAAAAACAGGCATGTTCAAATGACAGCAAATGAGAAGCTCGCCAGTTTAAAGTGTAAACAAGCGTCGTCTCACATGATGTAACAATTTGCAGAACTAGCAAAAATATCAGTGTGATTTTTATGCAATAAGATGCTTTTCATCCAACTTGATGATTTTTCACCAACCAGCCCAATCCTAACCGGCCAGTTCACAAAGCTTCAAGCAGAAATTTGCCTAACTAAAACCCTCTTCAGGCATAGCAGCTCAGTGCTTTCGCAACAATTTACTCCTTCCCTCGCAAACACACACAAAAAGCAGTCTTCAAGTTACTCTGTTTGACCATCTAACTACTTTTCCAAGTCAACAGTCAGACACCTCCTTCAAGAAAACCATAAGAAAATCATATGGAGATTGAAAAGCCATCTCAATTCCATTCTTGTAATGTCAAGGAAATTTCTGGTATTTTAAAAGAATTTTTCCTGATTTTTTTCTCTCTCCCTGACGACTGCACACACACCCCTCCAAATTTGTTTCAGCGACCTCGGCGGAAGAGGATGTCTGTTCTTCAGGTGAAAAAGGACCTGTCGGCAGCTGTCCCCGTCTGCTGATTTATACAAATTACAGTAAGAAATCACTGTTAATCAAAATTACACTGTTTATTAAAATTCTGGGAATAATTATTGCAAAAATTACTGTTAATCAAAATTACGGAAATATTGATTGCAAAAATCATTATTTATCAAAATTACGAGAACAATGATAGCATAAATCAATGTTCATCAAAATTACGAGAATAGTGATTGCAAAAATTACTGTTCAACAAAATTACTGGAAAAGTGATTACTAAAATCACTATTTATGTAAATTATATTTAGATTTAATTAACAAAACCACCACTAATCTTGACTCGAAGACTAAGACAATAATCCTACTTTAATTGTTGGTTTGCCGTTGATCTACCACCACCAGAACATCCCCGTCGACCACCTTCTTCCTTCTAATGTTTTCTAAGTTTTCCAATGCACAATTAGGGCTAGAATTAGGAGAATACTCATATTTATAGAGGGGAAATTAGGGCTTAATTAGATAAGAACTAAATCAAGTAGGATAGAGATTCCTACGTAGATTAGACCCCTAAATTAAGGAGTTCGTCCACCACTTAATTGGCCCTACAGATCCTTTTGCACAACACAAAAATTGTTATGTATACCTCAAATTCTACAAATCCCCCAAAAATTCAATCAAGAAATTTTTTTGAATAATACTTTAAATTTCCTAGACATTACATCCTTTCTCCCTAAAAAGGGAATTTTATCCTCAAAATTCAGGTGGACTCTTCCTTGAAGAGCTCTGAATAGGAATGACGCATCTCAACTTCTGGTTCCCAAGGTAATTCTTCCAAAGCCGGACTCTGTCATAAAACCTTGACCAATAAAATAGTCTTGCTTCTTAGGTCTTGATTTTTTTTATCCAATATCTACATAGGCCTTTCAACAAGAGTAAGATCACATTGCAACTCAAGCATATTGTGGTCAATTACATGCGACGAATCTTATATGTACTTTCTTAACATGGACACATAAAAGACATTATAAACTTCAGCCAAGTTAGGGGGTAAAGCGAGCTTATAAGCAACTGGACCAATCCGATTAAGGACTTCAAAGGGTCCAACATAGAGCGGACTGAGCTTGCCCTTTTCCTCAAATAGCATAACTCCTTCGACAACCGTTTTCTCTCTCTCTCTCTTTCCCCCTCAAGCCAAAAGCTCCCCCAAAATAAGCCTTAGGTAGCCTTTTTATAAACATTAGGAACCCTAATCCCCTTAGAGGTTGGGTCAACCCTCCCTACTTAGGTAACCTAATTGGGCCTCTAAAAATTAATTTGTCTCTTTAATTAATCGGGCTTGTATAGTGACTTAAACGGCCAAATCACGCGTCTCATTTGGGTAAACAGGCCTTGCATACTATATTCAACTTCGAGCTATTGTAACTCCCTTATCCGAACTCCAATTCGTGCATTCTTGGTAGTGTTTTGAAGCTCTTTCTGTCTACCTTTTAACAACATAGGTTTCAACTACCAATTCCTATCTATTTAGGAATTTATACAACTGAGAAGGTCGGGGGTCAATATACTATTTTCTACATGTTTAATTTTCAAAACCTAAAAAAAATCCGGGATATTATACTTTTCCCCCCTAAAAAGAATTGTGTCCTCGCAATTTGCCATGGCCAATCCTTGACAGACTTGGCCTTCAACTCAAACTCATTCTGCCCTCACTAGGGTTTCTATTTTGATCATATACTCAATGAAATTTCCCATGGGAAGTGTATCTTCTCACATGACTTAATCCATTAGACATACATCGTTCGATGCTCCATGATCAGTCCCATGCTCACCCAAACAATTTATATGTAAGGGAAAATAACTCCCAAAACATTAAATTTAAAACCCAATGTTACTCTCCTAGCCTAAGCAAAAGGTCAAGCTGAGCCCAAAAACCAATAGTAAATAAACTAGGTGGCCCATATTACATTCTCCCCCTCAAACCACATCAATAGCAACTTACAATTTAAGTAGCACACATTAAAAAAATAAATAATCAAAATCCTACAAAATTTAGATCGTTATATTCTTCCCCTCTTACATACTACACACTTCTTACCCATCAGGTAGTAGTCCCAGAGAATTTGGCTCAAACTTTACATTAGGGAAATTGTCAGACTATGGCACACCGATATCGATTGTCTATGACAAGGGTCCTCATTTCACTTCTAGATATTGAAAAAGTGAGCAAGAAGCCTTAGGGACAAAATTGAGTTTTAGCACAGCTTTCCCTCCTCATACTGATAGCCAGCCAAAGCGTACCATCCAAACTTTGGAGGATATGCTCAAAGGACATGCATCCTAGATTGGAGAGGTAATTAGGACGAGTTCTTACCCATAATAGAGTTTTCCTACAACTATCATTATAACATTGACATGGCATCTTATGAAGCCCTTTATAGATGATCGTATCGTTCCTCTGCATGTTGGGATGAAGTAGGTGAGTGGAGGATTCTCGAGTCTGAAATTATACAGTAATGTGGAGACAAAGTTAGGGAAAGCAAACATAAATTGTTGACGGCACAAAGCAGAAAAGTTATGCAAATTGGAAGCTGAGAGAGATGGAATTCCAAACCGGAGATCATGTATTCTTGAAGGTCTCACCAAAGGGAGTTATGTGGTTTGGGAAAAAGGGCATGTTGAGTCCACACTATGTTGGACCTTTTGAAATCCTTGATAATATTGGTATAGTTGTTTATAGGGTCGCTTTACCCCTAACTTGGCAGAAGTTCATAACGTCCTTCATGTGTCTATGTTAAGAAAGTACATGCAAGATCCGTCGCATATATTTGACCACAATATGGTTGAGTTGCAACCTAGTCTTACCTTTGCTGAAGAGCCTATAAAGATATTGGATCAAAAGAATCAAATCCTAAGAAGCAAGACTATTCCAATAGCCTATAAAGATTTTGGATCAAAAGAATCAAATCATAAGAAGCAAGACTATTCCATTGGTCAAGGTTTTGTGGTAGAGTCAGGCTTTCGAAGAATTAACTTGGGAGCCAGAAGTTGAGATACATCGTTCCTATCCGGAGCTGTTCGAGGAAGAGCACTTGAATTTTGTGAAAAAAAATCCTTTCATTTTTTTCCTAATTTTTTTAGATTTTTGGGGGATTTGCAGATTTTGGGGTATACAAAACAATTTTTGGGCTATGGAAAAAGATCTACAGGGCCCACTATAGGGCCAATTAAGTGGTGGACGAACTCCTTAATTTATGAGAGTCTAAGCCACTTAAGAATCCCTATCCTACTTGATTTAGTTCTTATCTAATTAAGCCCTAATTTTCCCTCTATAAATATGAGTATTCCCCTAATTTTAGCCCTAATTATGCTTTTAAAAACCTAGAAGACATTGAGAGTAAGGTAATCGATGGCAAAGCTCTGGCGGTGGTGGATTGATGACAAATCGGCAATTAAGGTAGGATCACTGTCTTAATCTTCGAGTTGAGATAAGTGAGAGTTTTGTTGATTAAATCTGACTGTAATTACAGGAATAGTAATTTTTCTATCATTGTTTCTATAATTTTGTTAAACAGTAATTTTTGCAATCATTGTTCCCACAATTATGATAAATAGTAATTTTTGCAATCACTTTTATTGTTATTTTGATGAACAATGATTTCTATAATCACTGTTCCTGCAATTTTGATGATTTATGCTTTCATTGATCCCGTAATTTTGATAAATAGCGATTTTTGCAATCACTTTTATTGTAATTTTGATGAACAATGATTATAGGCAATTTTGATGAACAGTGATTTCTTACTGTAATTTTTATAAATATGTTGCCTATCAGTGTTTTTCACTGGACAAACAAACATCCTCTTTTGACCAAAAACCCCAATCGTCGGAATAAATCGACCGGCGTGTGTGCGTAGTCATCCAGGAGATAGAGAGGGGGGGGGGGGGGGGGTTGAATAGGGAGTTCGCTGCCTGAGTGCAAAAAAAAAAAATCTTCATTTCAATTTGTTCAACCAAGCTTCGGCGGTTTAGGCAGAATCACTGGGGAATTACGAGGTAGGCCTCACGACAGCTTCCGGTCGTGGAGCTGCCATCGGAAAGGGGGGACCTGGTCTTCTGGCTTCACCCCCCCACCCCTCCTGGTTGGTTTAGTTTGAATTCTTGAAACAAATTTGGCCCAAGATAGAATCCTGGTTCTTATTTCGGTTGTGGAAGTTTTTAGTACTTATATCAAGTCAGGTTGGGTCCAAGAAAGTTTTTATTTTAAGTCGGGTCCTACAAAACCCGACTACACCTGACCTAAGATGCTGCCTTAACAATCATTGAGCTTCTTCCTCTTTACAATCAGGTGCGGATGCGGGCATGGACAATTCCTTGTCTAATAGACTTCCATTGCTACGTTCCTCAATGCAAACATGGATGAAGGCAGTCTGGTCTTGTGCATTATCCGTGGTTAATTTGCAGAGAGTCAAGGGTACAAAATATGCGTTTATTCAATTATTTAATAATTCAGTGGTTTCAACAGATTATTTAGTCATCCGTTTGGTCTTTAAGCTTCAACTGGTTTGCTGAATCTAACTAGTACATGGTAAAAACCTTTAAACATCTACCAGCTTGCATCATAGATAATTTTTTTTGCTAGAGACGCATCACAGATACGTGGACTGCACATGGTGAAACTTTACAATAAGCTACAACAAAAATGCATTCACGCAAAAATTCACAGAGATTACTAAAAACTTGTTAAAACTGTCCTGCCCGTTGAACTGGCCATGCAGTGAAGTAATTGAAAAGCTGATCAATAATAACAGTCGTCTAGACCAAAATTGACCACTAGATAACAGTCTTTACTGTGCTGCCTCTATGACTACTGTGACACATCCTCTTGGACCAGACCAGCCCAATTCCCGGACTTAATTGGGCTGGCCCATTCACAAGGACTGGTCGGCCTACCACATTATTATTTTTTTTATAGGTCCAATTAGTATTTTCTTGCCTTGTGTCATTTGAAAGGAGATTAGATGACGTTTCTGATTACTTTGTCTTTAAATACACCATTAAGAGAACTAGAGATCAAACAGACGGAACGGTGGGTTAGTTGTCCCACTTGGGGCCATACATAGGTAAGGCTGTATAGCCTATGCTTTTATTAGTGGAAAGCTTGCTTTGGGCAAATTTCCTTCCCTTCCCCCCGCGCGGGCCCTCTCTCCAAATCATCCTTCTGTCCTAGCTTTCCCTTTTGACTGTGCACACCAATTGTTGACCGCAGCCCGTTTACCCTTCATCCCAAATTCCTACCTCACAAACCTTCAAGTTCCTTCCTTTTCCTTATTTTGTCCTGCTCTCCATCCCTTTCATCTAAGAATTCCCTCCATTTTGTCCAATTTCACCCTTCTTCCTCATCCATTTCTCTGAACCGAACCCTGGGGCTTGAATGTCCATATCAATGACTTTTTCCTTTGTTTTTTGGAGAAATTTTTGTGTCTACATATACATACATATACACACACACACAAACCTAGCTACATTGGAAACATAAATATTTATCAAAGACAAACTAATCATCAAGAACATTTGCTTTAAATCACTACAAATTTGATTAGTAAAGATTTAGACAAGGAATGCCAGAATGCTGTCAACTTTGACATCTAAAAATGCACAGACGAAATTACCTTGAGAGATGGGACCAAGCAAATGGCTTCTTCCACAGTTTCAGGACAAAGGTTACCGAGAACACAAAGCTACAAAAAAAAATTACCTCAAATCAGCATTGATGATTATTTGGCATAAAACATAAAATTGAACTTACAGATATTCTACAAAATACTACCTCAAATTCAGCCAACTGATTCCGACTAAGAATTCTGTATGCCAGTCAAGTATCACACTGCCAATATCAGATGTAGATGAAAAACTTCAATGCAAAAATGACACTGAGCTTGGTGCAAAGTGCTATTCTCTGCTTGCTTTTAGTTTAAATTCAAAAGCATTAAAAGAATTAGAGTGTTGTTCCCATTGCTAAGTTTAAACAAACGATGCTCTTATGCTTCCAAGTAAACAATACCAAAATTCACTAACTACTTTTAATTCATCTGCAGATTCTCGAACCACTTGAGCGCATTGATTTTGATTCAAGTTTCAGACAAAATTCTCATAAAACAAAAAATATGCGCCTAAACCATATTAGAATAGATAGTTAGGCCTAAGTAGATCAACCAATTTGGTAATTGGGAATTTTATTAAAAAACTACTAAAAGACTATTCGAAGAACTATCATTTTCTCATATTAGAAGGATACTCTCGGACTTGTCTAACAGCATCTGGATTCTTGTAACGGCTAAATCGCTTCACATACTGAAGCGATTTTTCAAACACCCTGTATATGAATTCAAACGCAAAAATGAAATTCAAATAATAATGTACAAGAGCATAATCAATAAAAAAAAATCAGTGAAACAGAATATAACAAGAAGCAAACCAGTGAATCAAAAATGGAAGGAGAAAAAACACAAAATTTATATCTGAGACACACTTTGCACAGATGCATGACTCTAATACTTACTGAGAAACATGGTTCATGGGATCATCAGACATCTGCTGAAGCTGCTCAAATTTACGATCTAGAATCAGTGCGACCTCACAATTCATCAAACACTTCGCCTTCAGAAATTCTGGTAAAACAGAATCAATGAGTAAAAATTCTCAAAAGCCTCAAGAAAGCAGCCTCCTAAGCACCAGCATGAGCTAAATATACAATACGCAAACTGAATCACAACAAGTAATATATATTAGTGGTTTATCAAAGGAATTTCATCCAACAAATTCTGGCAGTCTTTCGGTAATAGAAACTAGAAAAGTGAAGCTACATCAACAACAGATACGACCTTGGGTGCTATAAAGTAATTTAACTTAATCAATGAAGAAAAAAAACAAAAACAATTAAGTTTCTCGAACACTATTTTGAGTTAACCATTTTACGGCACATTAATTACAATTTTGATTGAGAAGAAAAAAGATACACTGGATAAGTCACTATAAACTTAAGAAAGTTGATATGTATAAAACCTTCTCCAATCTTAAGCTCTGCAGCATTTTCTTCCTCTTCACCAGACATCTTTAGAATGATTTCAGCTTTCACTTCCTTTGCTCTGAACAAAAGGAAATAATATTATCACCATCATCATCACCACCACTATAAAACCAAACTGAGAGAGATGAACAAATGTGAATTACCAAAACCTATAAAGCTTAAAAAATCTTTTGAACTAAATAAAGGGTATACTGGTAATATTGTCATTCCTCAACTTCCCCTAGACATCCATGTCCATCCGAAACCAAATGCTACCCCCCATGTCCACCATGGACGCTGACATATATGTGTCCAGATGTCTGCGTCCCTCCGGCACAAGCAATGGTGGATACGGACGGACATGGACAACTAAACGGACATTAGATATAGGCAACTCATCAGCAGGAAAATTCGATTATTCTCCCACAGATAACCTCCCCCTTTTCCCCATTGGAAAAATTCCAATATTGACATTTTATGCTTACAAAATTTGAATCTACTTACAGAACCAGCATTTACAACAATGTAGTAAAATTACCCTACAATTTTGATGACAAACAATTTTCTAATAAGATGACATACCAGTTGTTCCATCTGAAAACAAAATGCTTTCACAAAATTTGGTCTACCATAAATAAGTCCGCCATTACATTGTAATTCGCAGTAACTTAAAAGCTATCCAATAATCGTAAAATATTTAGTCATAAATTGAAGATCGCATCAGTTCAAATAAGTTTGTACACAATATATCGCATATGACTATTAACAAAAAGGCATGAAATTACTAAGAGGACAATACTTTGTTTTTCTGGTTCATGAAAGTAGTAATTAGAGAGGGCAAGCAAGCACGGATACGGGAATACAATACAGACACGGGGATACTGCAATTTCCAAAAAACTAGGATACGATAAGACAAGGATACGGTTATTAAAAAATTATTATATATATTTTTAGGTATATTTTAAGAGTTCTAAGTGAGAAAAAAAAAATAATAACTAAAAGAAAACATTGTCAGTATTCAAAAAAATAAAATAAACAGAAACCACCCTAAACAGCATCCACCTCTCATACAGCCTAGAAAACATTAATCTCAGTGCCAGAATAAAATCAGAAGTTCAGAGCATAAATAATCTGTGGTCGGTGACTGATTAAATCACAGTTTCTTTTCCTCAGTTCTTCGCATGCCTTTACCTTTCTCAATCTTACCTTATCAACCAATTCTACAATCTCAGCCATACATTTAGCGGTATCTAAACTTGCTGCTTCATATTCTTCCACATCGAATTCAGTTTGCCCTGAACTTTATAGTTTACAACTCAGGCTAAAGTTTTATACACCCTAACCTACCAGGTCTATAATTTACAAGCCAAACGCTCCTCTTTTTCGACTAGCCAGAAACTATTTTAAGCATACTATCAATCCTGTAAAGACAAGTCAGCTCAAACACGGAGAGAACCACATGAACTTTTTTTCTTTAATGGAAAACTACAACTCAGACTCAAACTATGGGACTTTATCATTTAATTAGTGTCAGCGTCTTATTTAACTAAAGAAAGGCTGTTATAAACAGTAAGTAATTAAAAGGTTCCACTACTTATCCCGCAAATGCACACAACAGTATATATGGAACTAGTTATTGGCATAGAATCATATATCAGACCATTATCATACCAATCGATGCAAACCCTAAAAACTCTTTGGAAGAGAAGAGAGATGACAGAAAATAATAAAACCTTTATGATTAGATGATTTGAACTTGGAATAGTGAGCGGGAGAGAGAAAGACGGGAGAATAGTGAAATGACGGGAGAGGATGGGCCCTCGGCAGAAGGAGACAGTAGAGAAAGGGCAATGGAAGAAGAAGAGAAAACCAGAAAAAAAATTGACTTTTTCAGTCTGGGCTTTGGATATGAAGGGCGGAGGGGCTCTGAACTCTGGATGGCTAAGGGGCAGGAAGGCTGGCTCCGGGAGATGGTGCCGCCGCTGGTTCGCGGGAGGCTGCCTCCGGGAGTCGGTCGTCGCCGTCGCCGTCGCCGTTGCCGCTGATTCGTGGGAGAGGTACGGGAGAGAAAATATTAGGTACGGATAAGTTACCTCCATCGTATCGTATGCTTACGTGGTGCATATCACCAATCGAAGAGTGACGCGGCCATCTTTTTCCGTTCTCCGTGAAAGTAAAAATGACACGTATTGGGCCTGTTAGGGGTTACGAAAAAAAAAAATCTAAGAAAAGTAACTTTCTAAGAAAATTATATTTTTATAAAAATAAATTATCATAAAAATTAAATTTTCTATGGTTAGGAGTTTATTTAAAAATATTTTCAATATATATTTTAATAAAAATTACTTGATAAAAAAATCTCTGTTAATAGAAAATATTATATTTAAATTTTTTTACATATATTTTTTTAATAAGGTAACCTTTTTATTTATGTCTTTTTACACTTTTTTTTAATGAGGTACCCTTTTAGTGCATAAAATAAACACAATTTATTGCCAAAAAAATATCTTGGACATAATTTTTTTATTTTTTAAAATAAAATTAATAAAAAAAATATACTAACTAAAATATACATTAATTATTATGCACATGCATCTATATAAAACTATTATTTAATAATAATTTTATTCTATTAAATATTTTATACAAAATAATCTATAAAATATTTTATAAAAAATAAAAAATCTAAGAACAATACAAATGGCTGCAAGTCCCATAATTCTTTCATTTCTTTGAGAATGCCAAACTTATTAAATGAACAAGAAATAAAAATAAGTATTCAACTCTATTACAAAATAACCTCTTAAATATCATTGTAATTCCACGTATTTGTAGCAAGCTCATCACGAAAATAGCCTATCCTCACTATTCCATTTGCCTATGACGGATAATCTTCTAAATTTGGTGCCTCCGATGGAAGTTCTTCGTCATGTAATTCATCATCACTCTACTCATCATCTTTATCTTCTTTCCTAATAAAATTATGAAGAATAGTTATAACAACAACAATTTTAACTTATGTCTCATATGGAAATTTAGGTCATTTGTTTGATAATATTTCAAAACGGTTTTTCCATACTCCAAATATGCGCTTAATAGTAGTCCTCAACGAAGAATGACGGAGGTTGAAGAGCTCTTCAACATTTTGTGGTGGATTTGGGCCAAACTCATTCAAATGATATCAAGTTCTATGACATGGAGCTAAAAAACCCGAAAGATTTGCAAACCCCGCATCTACTAACAAATATTTACCTGTACTCAAAATAATATTACAATAATAAGAAAACAAATTACTATCAAATAAAACAAATAAGCAATTATTAATTTTACTAGCAAGCCAATGACCGGAACAAGAAAAGAAAGTGTTTCCAGTTTCCACTATGACCACGATCAACAGCTAGCAAGCAAAATTGCTGCTATTTTCACAAAATCACATCTAGAATCTCAATAATCATCTTCAACAAGTAAAGCCCAAATCATCATCATTAAGAAAGAAAGCCTTCCAGACAGCAAATCGATACCCAATAACATAATTAGCCATTTCCGCATTGACCCACATCCATATTTCACCCAATCATAACAATATGCTATCCAAACCTGTCAAAATAACTATGTAAAACTTGTGAACGCAACAAAAGAACTTACTTCTACTTAGTAATTTGGTAAAACTAGCAAAAAAGACTACAAGATGCAAGATAAAGTAAAAACTAGAAGTGCCACCGGTAAATGTAATGGAATGACAAAGTCCAGGAACCATACACTGCATAAAAGCTTGAAGTGGAGCATTGCTTACAGCGTAATTATGTAACTTTTAACCCAAGAACTTGCCTACCTCATAAGAAAATCTAAATTGATTCTAACTGATCATGAGAAACAGGAAACAACTGAATAATCGCCCACAATATCTTTTCTCTATTTTTTTGTAAAAAAATGAAATGTCTTTGAAATTAACCAAAACACTCTTATGTTGCACATAACAGACAGTATTGATCGAGCCAACCTCGGGCAATATGGGCATTGGGCTCTCGTTCATGGCAGCCATGAAAGGGTACAAACTCATACTGACCATGCCTTCCTACACCAGCATAGAGAGAAGGGTCACCATGAAAGCCTTTGTGTCTGAGTTGATTCTAACTGATCCCACCAAGGGAATGGGAGGAACTATTAAGAAGGCCTATGACCTCATGGAAACTACTCCCAACGCTTTTATGCTTCAGCAGTTTGAGAATCCTGCAAACTCTCAGGTGAACTCTCCTTCCCTAATTGGCTGTTGTATCAAATTTACTTATCAAGGAGCAGATTTTTGAGACCTAATATGAGAAGAAAATGATATTGGGTAGTAAGCATCTATCGCTTAGTAAATTTTAAGGCCAGACAAACGCAAAACCAGTTAAGCACGAGATAGCACGCAAATCAAAAATAAGATTTCTCCCAAAATCCAGATACATAAAATGAAATCAAAGAGAGGAAATTGAATTGTCACGATCCAACATGAAACGGGAAACACAAAATTGGACAAATAATCATAAAAGGATGAAGAGGAAAGAAGAGAAAGGGAAAACAGATCAAGTCTCAGCGTATGAGAAGTAGCAGCAGAGAAGAGATGGATCAAACAACACACAAGGCATGAATTGAAGTCAGACACCAAAGTCAACAGCAGAAAACAAAAGGTGCTAATGATTAAAAAAGCCAAAAAAAGAAAAACAGCGGAAAAAACTATAATTCCAAAATCATACAGGCCTAGGATCAAGGAAACAAAAAAATAGCAGAAGAGCAGAGAGAGCAGCACGACAAGCTGATTCAGAAAACAAAAAGGTTGGTCAAAACATCCAGCTCCGTTGCAACAACACCCACAAGAGCAAGCTAGAGAGAGCGACAGAGAATCGACTCCAATTCCAACTACTGACCTGTTATTCGGGTCGGTGAATCTTCGTTTCCGCCATCAGAACCTGCTCATCTTTCCACTCGTCTATGAATTTCATGCTGACACCAACTTATGAAAGCATGTATGAATCTTTAACCAATAATTCCCCATTAATTTGATGCCAAGTAAAAAAACTATGATCATTTTGACATCCTTGTCGCATTTAAGGAAATATCAGCACGCCAATCAAACATTCTAAGAAGAACAAACAAGACCCAAAAAAAAATTCTCAGCTTTCTACTGCAAAAACTCTGCACAAGGATTCTCTGATGGAATTAAAAGATACCTATTAATCCAAAAGGACAGAAATGGTACCTGAAAGGCTGGTACCTTAGGAACGAAAATATACTAGACTTCAGCAAAAAAATAAAAAATAGAAAAACAAATGAACCTTCATATCACTGGCTTCAAAAATCACAAATCAAGTTGACAGATAAGTGAATGGAAAGGAAATGCAAAAGGCATCCAGTTTCCCAAAGAGAAAGAAATACACAACGATCAATGCAGCAGCAAGGGAAACTCACCCTATTTTTTGCAAGTTGGTCAGATTCAGCTCTGAGGAGGAGGTGAACCGCCGCCACAACCTGAATTATGGTTTGGGGAGAAAGGCCGCAGAGAGGAGCCAATTCCGATTCTGGAAACCAGAGTGCAGTGCAGAGCTCGATCGGAGAGGGAGATCGAGAGAACACGGGAGAGAAGTTTGGGAAGGGGCTCCATAGAAGTCTGAGTGCGGAAGGACCAATTGCCACACCCGATGCAAACCCGACGCTCGGAATTCAAAGGGTGGGGGTCAGGAAATAAATCCCACTTTTCCACCGATATTTCCAGCGGTCGAAAAATAAAATTTTTCCGTGTTTGATTTTTTTATAACCCCTAACCGCGTGCTATATCCTTTTCTAGGAAAATTTATTTTCTGACTAGTTTTTCCGAAACCCCTAATAAGCCCAATATTTTTTGGGTTGATTCTAGGTATGTCCCAATATGAGAACACTACACTGAGCACTGTGTAAAATAGAGTTTTTACCAAAGTAGACTTTTACTTTGGTTCAAATAACCAAAGTGTCTACTTCCGTTCAAATAACTAAAGTGTGAGTAATTAATGTAGATTTATTCACATGGGAGCTTTCAAATGTGTGAAGGCTTTTAATTGAACTACCATTAATATTGTAAACTACCATAAATACCTTTTTTTGCTCATCCATCTCCCTGTTTGTTCAGTCACAACTGCTCCCCTACTGAAGCCCTTTCCACCTTCACCACCTCCCGGACACTGTCCTCTCTCGCTTCCTGTTTGTTCCTCTCTCTTTTCATCTCACCCTCATCTTTCCCTCACCACCTTCATCTTGCCCTCACTGTGCTCATTGCTTCCCGGAGCCTCATCTTGCCTCCTATAGTCCTCATTCGTCTCCTCTTGTGGCATGATCTTTGTCCCCTCTCCTGCTATTGCGGTGAAGGTTGCAACCACCGTGCACGTTCTTTGTCCCCCTCTAGTAAGTTATTGCTTCTATAGAAATTTTCTCTGTTAACTATTGTGGTTGCTCGGTTAGTGGTGCTCTTTGCTCTTTTATTTTTATTGCTTATTAGTTATGTATGGCTCTTTTGCATCTTCGCTGAATGGAGGTAATTTTTCGGAAGAATGGATGAAAGGAAATTTATGAACTGGATAACTATAAAACTGAAAATTTGGATATTTAAGAAGCTTAGATGAATTTTAAAGTAAAATTTTTGGTTATTTGCAAGTGACATGTGGGAGCCAAAATGTGGTCGTATAACCAAAATGTGGGGAAGTTTTAAAGATAAATTTTACCTAACTAAAATTACACATGTGAACTGAATAACTGGAAAACTATAAAACTTGACAACTAGAAAACTATAAAAATGGAAAACTATAAACCTGAATAACTTTAAAACTTGAAAACTGGATAATGAAGAGCTTGATTAGTGAGCAATAATTAGTTATTTTAGGCATGGTTTCTCTTTTTCATATATTTAATAGCTTGATTTTACATTTTTAATATTTTTCATTTTGATTGATTATAATCTAACATCTTCTTGCAGTCTTATATTTTGTCATTAATTTTAATATGATATCTTTGTATAGGAAATGTCGAAGGCTATAGGAAAAACAAACAAAAAGGGGAAACTCCCTAATAAGCTCCCAGTGCAAGTCAACTTATTATTGCATTGGAAAATTAAAAGAGCACTTTATCAAGCACAAAGTGCAGAAGAAGTTATTTGAGATAACATGTTTCGATAAGTATTTAGAATGTGAGGTTACGCAAAACATGTTCCCTGCCCAAGCTTTCTACCATCTCCTAAAGAGGCATAAGGGGGATTTCCTATTTAAAGTGAATGAGAGGCTAAGTCGGATGAGGAGAAAGATCCCTAGTTGAGACGTGCCCCACCACCTACTGTGAGGGTTGATCACATGATAGCTGAGCTCAAGTCTAGGCTTCCTAAGTTTCTTTTGTGAGTTCTTCCTTTGCGTTCTTCCTAAAAGGAAGAATTCTAATATTTATTTTGGTACTTAACATTTCCTTCTTGGTTGTAAACATAACGTAGTTAGTTTGTCTATAATTCTTCTTTGTAATAGAACTTAGTTCAATGTTTTGAGCTTTTGCTCTATAGACCCGACTTTGGGTAGATATATGGATTTAGATCGTTCTTTTATGTTCTATTCAAAAATACTAATACAAAGTTATTTCTTGTTCTATTTTTTTTTCTATCACACAAATGAGCAATATCAGAAACAACATATGAATAAAATGGGTTGCACCCTATATATATGCCTGGATCGACTAGAAAATTGGAAACTAGAAAACTAGAAATTGGAAAATGGGAAACTGGAAAACTCTGGAAACCTGAAAAACTATCAAACATGATAAACTGATGTCCATATTGTAACAAAAACTCACGCAACTTGCAAATATAAACATAATTGACAAAGAACTAGGGATTTGTATACAATTGATGTCTTAAAAAACCTTTGTGTATGTGAGATACACAAAGAAGGAACTATAAATCACTGCATACAAGTAATATCAACAAAAAATTGCTTATGTATACCTTTCAAATTCACAAAATTACATTTGTCTTCAAACATGTATCATAGTTCAAACTCTGAACTGAAACATTGGAAACTGTCACCTCCAACATCCATTTTGGAAGGTTGTATATCTTTGTGCACTATAACTGCCTAAGATCATCAACTTTGCTCATTTAGGTATAGGCCCAAACTTTCTAGGTGTACTTGTCTCGAAGGAAGCAATATAGAGTTCTAGTATCATGTATTCTAGAAGGTGGAAGGTCAATAGGAATTGCAATAAGATATATAAAACTTAACTTTAACGAGGACTCTTTCTTTAACCATTTACAAACTTCATACAACATATCCAAGAGAGCATCATAAGTCACCTTGCATGGAACTTCAATTAGTTTTGTTTCTACATTGTCACAATTATATTTCCTACCACTTGCATCCTAATGGATGTCCCCAACACACAACAAACCTTGTGTGTCCCTTTCCATGCTCTTCTCATCATCCCAAATAACATGAACCAATCTACTTGGTGGAAGGGAATATTCGGAGTTGGAAGTTGTTACATACAAGAGAAAAGAAGCAGAGGAGAGGGAGCAACTGGGCAAACTGAAACATGAAGAAGATCAACCTACCCAGGAGTAGGAAGCCATACGAGAGATAAAACCACCGTGAGATGAAGTTGTATAGGAGAAGAAGACATCATCCTGGACTGAGCAACCAATGTGGCATATTTTCCTGTTGGCTTGTCATATGATGAAGAAGAGGGTAGTTCGGTCAAAAGTTTTTACACATTTGGAAGCTCCCATGTGAGTAAGTCTACTTCGGTTATTTGACCAAAGTAGGAGTCTACTTTGGTCTAAAGCTCAATGGATAGGAATCCTTTGAGATTGATAGTATACAAGCTAGTGAATATTAGCACTAGTGATATTAGTACTTAATGTATGCTAACACACACACACACACACACACATATATCTCGTTGATCTCAAATATTAAGTACTCACATGTATTTTTTATGCTCGGCTCTTTGTCAAAGGTAGGGGTGTAAGTTTACTTGGTTGGCTTGCAGCCCGGCCCAACCAACTAAAATAATGGGCTAAGGCCAAGAAATGTAGGTTGGTGGGCCGGGCTGGGCCTGTAAATTCCAGGCCTTTATAGTTTAGGGCCTGGCTTGGGCCTTTCCCAGAAAAACACTTAGGCCTGGCCCAGCCCAACCTATCGGCCCATTGCCATATAAGCCAAAAGGCCCAGAACCTGCATGATCCATCCCATAATCAATCTTACCCAGATGAATTCTTCTTGATTTGATAGTTGCATATAAGGGTATTTGTGTTCTCTAAAAAAATAATTATCTCATAACCCTAACCTAATCCCTGACCAGTTGCAACTAGCGGGCTGCCTGACATCTGGCACTCCAACTCAACCAGCTTTGTCGTGGACCCTCCATGTCTTCTCCTTCTCCAACAACTCTCACACGCCTCACGGCAATTCTCCTGGATTCAAGCACCCTTAGCTCATCTCTAGGCCATTGGAAGCCCCAAGTTGATGCTCATCTCCGATTGACCAGCTTTGTGTCCTCTCCCTTATAGACCAATGGCAGCCCCGCTAGCTCATTCCCTCCTCCACCAGCCTCCGCCAGTAGCTCCCAAGCAAGATAGGGGCTTCAGGCTTCAAGTGGGGGTAGCTCTTCCTGCGCTTTGGCCTCCCCTCAAAAGCATTTCACCGTTGGCATTTTTACTGGAGGAGGATGCACTCTCTTCCAGCTAATCGTGATGGGTGATAGCTAATCATCCTGGCAAAATCAGATTCGTCAATCAAGATCTGAATTATCAAGAAACCCTAAGACACTTCCCCCCTGCAACCGATTTTGAACTTTTGAGAGTGGACTCAGGGGGTCTCTGACAATGAGCCCAGTGTAAGCTACACATGGAGAGTCTTTGAGATTTAAGATCGACGGTGCACACACTAGCAAACGTTAGTGTAAGTGATACTAATGCTTACATGCACTAGTGTATGTACCATTGATCTCCTGGATGAATGATTCCTATACGTAGTTTATATTGGGCACATTGTCAGTGAGGAGTAGGAAATACACTTATTAGGAAAGGCCATAACTGCCAGACTATAGGAGTTAAAATTGCAATTGTTCAAGTGGACCTCGAGGGCAGCTTTTTTTTTCCTTCTTTTTTGATGGGTAACAAAACTTAAACCACAATCACCAAAAGGCCAACTGCAACTCGTCGAAAGAAATTGCTGATATGAGGAAATTTGGCACTTTCTCAATTAAGGGGTTGTTTGGATATGGGATTTCTATAAGATTCCATTGATTTCGCCCCAATTTTGGCTCAAATTATTGGAATCATGCTTGGGTGCAAAAGGTGGACGAAATTAAAAATTATACTCGGAAGTTGATGTTGCGCTCCGAGACTTTAGAAGCATTTAAAATTTCTTTTCATAAAAATATTGGAGTTTACCCGGGCCCTTGACTTTAGCCACTCGCCATATGGTATAATAAAATAATAATTTCCCCAGGAACCATGGTCCGTGTACAAACACACAAGAGAAAAATAAAGAGTTCTTACTCGTTTTGGTGCAGTTGAAATCCTTGAATTCACATCGATAAAACTCGGAGTAGGCCCTTCTACCCATACACTGAACTTCGTCAAGTTTTGCAAAGTTTGGGGGGTGGTAAGTATTTTAAAATACTAAGTAGGAGAATTTATACTATCAGGCATAAATAAACACATGGCAGTTTTGCAACACATATCATATATGATATTTTTCATAAAATGGGGTGTGCCTCTCACCGAAAACTACCCCTAGAGTTTCTTCCTACGTATCGAAGATGCTCATAGGGTTTACAAGCTCTCACGACTTGCTACAAATGTCCCATACATATAAATTATTAATAGGACTTTGCTGTGGGTACAAAGCAACAACCCCTTACTCCTCCACAAGTCATCTCAAAACAATTCCTGCTTGTGGATAGAAGAGCCACCCGTTCTCATGGGGCGTTAGGATCTAGAGAGCAGAGAGTTTTTCCATGATACTCTCTACCCTAGCACATAGCCTTGATAGGAGCCCTTCATTAGGGGCTAATCAGGGGTCTTGCGTTTCGTTAGGGGCTCATTAGGCTAAAATAGGTAACCTACATCCTATTCCAAACCGGATTAAAATTGTGCCCTCATCTAGTCAACAGAGCTCTATCGGGGCGCCCAACAATAGCTCTCGACAACTAAAACACTTTTGAGTCCCAGTGTCATGCCCCTGCTTCGCCTGAGCAGAGCTAAACCTTGTCCAAGGACCGGTCAACACTTAGGGGCGACAGAATTTAACAAATTACCGAATTGTGGAAGACTTAGCCCCTCCTACGGGCGATTGAATTAACGGAGTAGAGCACCTCACGTCCTTTGAGCAAGAGAAATAAGGATAAAGAGGATAATAAAATAAGTCATTATAATCATCCTCACACACAAACCCACATCATAATCTCTGGAGCCTACACATGGCTCAAAATATGAAAAGTTCAGAAATGTCTAATAACAACAAATAAACACGAGTAGCATACATAATCCTTCACAAGATGATATCAAGTGTCAGCAACGAGAAAAATCAGAAAGTAAAACACCATAAGAATGTGACAAGAATTAATCCTACGAGTACCCATGTTGTCCCTCGTATAAGGTGTCATGTTCGTCTGCACATTGCGCCGCGCAACCCCAAAACAAATCACAAAAACGGGCTGAGTACAAAACTTAATAATGGTTTGAAAGCGGTAACATTAATCAGAAAATCATCATGGCACAACATCATGACAATTCAGATCCCTAAATGACATGGTATACCCTTTTCTGATCATCCCCTTACTAAACCCCCTACTTATCCATAAGTCAAAGTCTAGCATGCATATAACACATATATCAAATCAAGGCATAAATGATCATGTTATAACTTAGCATATATCCTTCATAGGTAGTGATATTTATCCAATCATAATCAAGCATAATATCACACATAATCCGCATGATATCTTGGCCTAACCCTTCAGGTTAGACGTAATCGAAAAACGAGTTGTTACAGATATACATTGAACAAATGAGCCCACCCCTCTCAATTTTTCTCAAGGCTCATCTATTTATAAACTTTGGAAGATAGTACTCCTTCTATCCCAAATTAATAGCTTCAATTAACAAAAAAAATTATTCCATATTTATAACTCTATTTGTTTAATTTAAATGATTGGGTACTTAAAAAAATAGTATCATAAGCTTATTATTTCTTCTCGTATATATGAGTTTTACCATTAAATAAAAACTATGATTTTTTCAAATGTTACTATTAATATAGGATGAAGAGAGTAGTTTGTTCCAATACTCAATTCAATCTTACCATTGCTGCTTTGGCAATCAAGGGTCCTAAAAAGTCCGTTTAACCCACCTGGTCCCCTTAGGACCCTAGTATGTATGTATGAGTAGAGGAAGAGAATAAATAGATAAGTAAAGACTACATATAAAGATCTTCAAAGTCAAGCAACAGTCAACATAAAGACTCAAAGTTGAAAAACGACAAAAACCCTTGTCCCCATTGCCCATGGTGATCCAAAAAAAAATGGAAGAAGAGATTTATAAAGTAAATAAAGAGAATTCCGCATCCGAGCAGATAAGATTCGTAAAAAATGAAGGGAAGACTGGTACCCACGAGGAGAGCGGATTTTCTCTATGTGACGTCGAACGGGAAAACTGAAAGATTTCAAAGGCAATGGAACGCCAATGAAGACCAAGTGTCTTTTTCCTCCCTCGAGCTACTGTTCGCCTATGCCTAACAGCGAGAAATGAGGAGGAGCTGGGATTAATTGGACTTGGACAATTAGGGCTGTTTTGGGTTATGGTCTTATACTCTCATGGATCAGACTCACGAACAATCGCCAATGGGGTTAGGGAGGGTGGAACTGGGTTGGTCTAAGCTGTGAGTTAGCATTTGGTGCAGGACCTAACCTATTGTTTAAGGTTTGGCTGGGTTTATAAACAAGACCGACTCAAGACAATGTGAGGCCTAAAGCAAAAAAATTTGAATATTTTGTATAATAATAAAATAATATTAATATGGTTAACCACTACTTAAGATGCAAAAATATTAATCAAATTTTGCTAACAAATATTTTTTATAAAAACTTCATTTTATATTAGCAACAGTTACATAAATGGTCAATAAGATCTACTTTGTCTAAAAAATAAGAACTTAGTGGACTTTATCTTTTAATAATGAAATAATTAGGAGTTATATAAACAAAATATAAAATTAATATAATATAACTAGGTGAGCTTCTTTTTAACAAGAGAGACAAATGATAGACTTATGGGTCCTTGAGAATTGAGGGAGAGTCATCCACATTAGTTCAGAGGATTGAAATTAAAAAAAAAAGGTTTAGATATCATCAACCGTATATCACGTGTGACATAAAATAGGTTGGTTGATTCGAAGCCTTTGAGTTTAGTTAATAATTGAGGGAGAGACCTCTAATCACATTGGAGAATTGAATCTATGTGGTATAAAATTGGTTCAAGGCCTTTGGGTTTGGTTCATAACTTAATAGGTATAAGTAGATTTCAAAGATAAAATTATAACTGAGATGGTAAATAATAGTTATTTTTTTATTTAGTAATAGTAGTTTATATAGAGAGAAATGCCTACTTACTGGTCCATTGGAAAATATTATTTTATAATCACTCATTAAGTCTTCTTATTCTTATTTATAGGAATGATGGGATGAAAAATGTAAGTTCTGGACCATAAAAAAAATTGTAAAATTTTCTCCCATGTGGCATCTATACTTTCTTAAATTAGATTTTTATTCATATACATATATTATTATTTATATATATGATGAGGCCTTTATAAGTTGGGGCCTTAGGCAAATGCCTAAGTTGCCTAAGCCTCCAGCCATCCCTATTTATAAATAATAAGCATAATATTTTAATTTCTTGAAAACAAAATTTATGTCATTATGCATTATTTTAAAAAAGGCTAGGACACGTCGGGCCATACGTGCGTCAGTATGCACCAAGAGCATCACTCACCATTAGATCAAGATATGATCATGCATGTTGATTACAAAGTAGGCGAGCAAATCAAAACCCGCTAGCCACATGTGTATTACCAATCATAATATTATGCATTTAGCATACGAGCATGGCACACACCAAGTGCATATAAATGAGACTTCCCTAAAATATAATTTATTGAATCTATTTTGTAGTGCTTTTTCACTTTTCACTAGTCATATCATGAGCATGACAAATATTAAACATGGGGCTTTACACATAATCTCCATTGATATATAAAAAGAGTTACAAGATAAAGAAGAAATTTTAATTTTTTTAAAAAATTGGCCACTTGAAATATTAAACATGGGGATTTTACTAACCGTCGCTAAAAGATATATATTTTAAATTATATATATATATATATATATATATAATTATTAATGACACTTTATTGAAAAGTGTTGCTAATAGGGATACTATGAGCGACGCTTAGAAAAACGTTACTAATAGTTATGAATTAAAATTTTAAAAAATAAAAATTTTAAATTATTAGCGACGCTTTTAAATATGCGTCGCAAATACCATTTCTAATAGCGACGCTTATAAACAAGCGTCGCTAATACATTTATTAATTTTATTTAATAAATAAATATTAAAAAATTTATAATAAACTTCCTAAATATAATATATTTTATTCAATATTTACTATTTGTATATATAATAAATAAATATTAAATTTTTAATAAAAACTAGTGTTAATAATAGATTAAACTTTCACTATTTATATATAATATATTTTATTTCTTAAATTTTATTATTAATTTTAAAATATAATTTATAATAAAAGATAGAGTGAAGAGAGTGCATGGAGAGAGAGTGAAGAGAGGAGAGAGAGAAGGTGAGGAGAGAAAGAGATCAAAGAGAGAGAGGGGGGAGGTGAGAGAGTGAGGGAGGAGAGGGAGTGTGGAGAGAGAGAGATAGGGAGGAGAGAGGAGAGAGGGAGAGGGTAGAGAGAGGAGATCTAGAGAGAAGAGGAGGGATGAGAGAGAGGGTAGAGAGAGAGAAGAGGGTGGAGAGAGGGCATATGTGTTGCTTATACATTTTTATTTTTTATTTTTTATTAATTTTTAAATAAAAAATATAAAATAGAGAGCGGGAGAGAGGAGAGAGGGAGAGGGAGGAGAGAGAGAGAGGGGAGAGGGGAGAGGGAGAGAGGGAGGGAGGAGAGAGAGAGGACAGAGGGAGAGAGAGGGAGGAGAGAGAGGGTAGAAAGAGAAGGGAGACAGAGAGGAATTTTTTTATTTGTTATTTATTTTTATTTAAAAATTAATCAAAAAATTTAAAAATAGAAATGTATTAGTGACGTATAGATTATATGTTGCTAATACTAAGGATATTTGGGATGTATATGTCTATACGTCGCTAATATTTTTTTATTTTTTTATTTTTTATTAATTTTTAAATAAAAAATATAAAATAGAGAGATGGAGGAGAGAGAGGGAGAGAGAGTGAGGAGAGAGAGGGTAGAGAGAGATGGGAAAGAGAGAGGAGAGAGAGGGGGAGAGAGGGGAGAGAGACAAGGGAGAGAGAGGGAGAGGAGAGAGGACATAGGGAGCGAGAGGGAGGAGAGAGGGAGTGAGGAGAGAGGAGAGAGAGGGGAAGGGTAGAGAGAGAAGAATTTTTTTATTTTATTTGTTATTTATTTTTATTTAAAAATTAATCAAAAAAATATAGAAATGTATTAGCGGCATATAGATATGTACGTTGCTAACACTAAGGGTATTAGCTACGTATAAGCATATGCGTCGCTAATACCATTAGTATTAGCGGGTATTAGTGACGTATATTTCTATACGTCGCTAATACATTTCTAATTTTTTATTTTTTGATTAATTTTTAAATAAAAAATATAAAATAGAGAGAGAGGAGAGACAGAGGGTAGAGAAAGGAGATAGTGAGAGAGAGGGAGGAGAGAGAGAATGAGGAAAGAGAGAGGGTAGAGAGAGAAGGGAGAGAGAGGGAGACAGAGAGAGGGGAGAGAGAGGAGATAGAGAGGGGAGAGAGAGGAGATAGGGAGCGAGAGGGAGGAGAGAGAGTGAGGAGAGAGGAGAGAGAGAGGAATTTTTTCATTTTATTTGTTATTTATTTTTATTTAAAAATTAATTAAAAAATAAAAAAATAGAAATGTATTAGCGACGTATAATATTTACGTCGCTAATACTAAGGGTATTAGCGACTTATAAGCATATGTGTCGCTAATACCCTTCGTATTAGCGACGTATATTTCTATACGTTGCTAATACATTTATATTTTTTATTTTTTGATTAATTTTTAAATAAAAAATATAAAATAGAGAGAGGGTAGAGAAAGGAGATAGAGAGAGGGAGGAGAAAGAGAGTGAGGAGAGAGAGAGGGTAGAGAGAGAAGGGAGAGAGAGGGTAGAGAGAGAAGGGAGAGAGAGGGGGGAGAGAGTATAACGACCCGACCCAAGCCGGGCCCACAAAAATCACTAATAGAAAATTTTTCTTTTCTTTGAGTCAGGAATCAACATCTGTGTGCAGGAGGTACAACGTTCGCCTATGCACTACGGAGCTTCAAAGCTTCCTCGTACGTAGACTTAGGTTGTGACGAATGCATACACACAATGAATCTTCACAGTTCGTCGTATGTAAAACAGAATAAAACATATATTTATAATTAAATTGGATCGGGCCAACGTTGTCTTGCCGTTAGTTGCCTACGTACGTATTGGATATTATTCCAACACGATCGGATCCAAACGTAGTTTTGCCTAACGACTACTACATACAACAATTGTCACAAAATCATATATATTAAAATACGTATATACTAATATTTACAAAAATTCGTCATATATCGGAGTCAAGTGGAAGTTAATAAACCAAAGACGTACATCTCGCTCTTTCATCGAGCGGGATCATAACCACACATACACGTCTCGCTCTATCACTGAGCCGAGACTGAAAACACAAATTACACGTCTTGCTCTACCCTAGAGCAAGACTACACACATCATATAAGCATACATCGTGGCATATAAATCACACATCATGACATATAGGCACACAACATAGCATATAAACACACAACATGACATATAGGCACATAGCACAACAAACATAAAAATCGTAGTATAACACACATCATAACCGGCACATGCCATTCTATAATTAAAACGGGAGATCAGGAATGCTTACTCTCATCATATCTCGTAAGGTATTGATATCTACGGACAGAACCCCATCTTGCTCAGGGTCTCTTTTTCTTGTTCCGGTGTTCGGGCAAGGCCTCTCCTTGTCTTGGGGTATTTCCTTCTTATACAATCGTCAACTCAAAAATTGGAACCCTCCATCGTGTAGAACATACTCGATTTAGTCAAGAACGTCTCTTGGATTGACTAAATCGGAGTTGGGATGGCCAGAACAGAGAAAACAAAGTTGGTCGGTGCTAGAAGATAACGGGCAGAGCCTCTCTTTGTCATGGGGCATTTCCTCTTCATACGATTGCCAACTCAGAAAACGGAACCCTCCATCACATGGAACATACTTGATTTAGTTAAGAACGTCTCTTGAATTGACTAAATCGGAGTTAGGATGGCCAGAAATAAAGAAAAGGAAGTTGGTCGATGCTCAAAGGTAACGGGCAGAACCTCTCCTTGTCTTGGGGCATTTTCCTCCTTATACGGACTCCAACTCAAAGAAAGGACCACTCAATTGCATAGAGCACACTTGATTTAGTAGGAAACGGGTCTTGAACGGCCTTAATTGGCCTCAGAACAGTCAGAAACGGGGGAGGAGAAGTTCTCTTCTGAAAAACTGCACAAATGGGCTATTTATAGCCCCGAGTCATCGGAATAAACCGCGGTGCCGCTAGAAACGGCGGAGACCGCCATTTTCTCACGCCGCGCACCACAATCGCGCGCGTTGCACTTTTCTTTTCTTTTTCCCTTTTTTTTAAGAAATCCTTCAAACGCGCGTAACTTCCTACCCCGAATTTGGATTCGCGCGTTCTTTGTACTGTTGGACTCGTATCGACGAGGCCTTCGATACTAACCCACTAAAAGCAGTAACTTGTGCTCTTTCCATGTGGGTCCTCAATGTCGTAACTTCCAGTCCCGACCTCTGTTTTGCCCGTTCTTTGATTCGTTACGCTCGTTTCTTCGAACTCTACTCAATTATAGAGGTTTAAACCATTAAAAACCTCTAAATTTTATCTCAAAATTATCGAATTAGGCCTAACCTTTGAGGTTAGATGTAATTAAAAAAATGAGTTGTTATAGAGAGAGAGGAGAGAGAGGATATAGGGAGCGAGAGGGAGGAGAGAGAGGGGAGAGAGGAGAGAGGGTAGAGAGAGAGGAATTATTTTATTTTATTTATTATTTATTTTTATTTAAAAATAAAAAAAATAAAATGTATTAGCGACGTATAGATATGTACTTCGCTACCCACGGGTATTAGCGACGTATAAGCTTATGCGTCGCTAATATAGTATTAGCGACTTATATTTCTAAATGTCGCTAATACATTTCTATTTTTTTATTTTTTGATTAATTTTTAAATAAAAAATATAAAATAGAGAGAGGGATTAGAGAGAGGGTAGAGAGAGAAGGGAGGGAGAGAGGAGAGAGAGGAGAGAGAGAAGAGGGTGGAGGGAGGGAGGGAGGGAGGAGAGAGAGGGGAGAGGAGAGAGAAGAGAGGGTAAGGGAGATAGAGGAGAAAGAGAGGGGAAGGGGGAGAGAGGAGGGGAGAGAGAGGAGAGAGAGAGAGAGGAGAAAGAGAGGAGGAGAGAGAGGGGGAGGGGGAGGAGGGTTGGGAGAAAGACAAATTATTTGTGACGCATATTATGCGTCGCAAATAGTCACCAATTGCGATGTTTGGAAACAAATGTCGCAATATGTGAAATTGGTAGCAACGCTTGCTATAAATGTCCCAATAAGGGAATATTTTAGCTATGTTTTTAACGAAACGTCCCAATAGGTAAGCGTTGTAGCGACATTTCTTTGGAAACGTCACTAAAACGATATACTCCGCGGGGAATTTTCGTTTGCCCATACAGGCAAAATTGTTTGTACGGTATTTATTCGCTCTGCCAGCGTTTTTTTCCCATGCCACAGCTCTCTTCCGCCTCCACCTCCTTCGGAGCTTCTCCACCCCGCCTTCACCGTGCCTCCACCCTTTCGCCGCCATCCCAGCTCAGCCGCCTCCATCCCCCCGCCACCGCATCCCAGCTCTGCCATTCCTCCCTTCCCCTCCCCCCGCCCTCCTCCCTTCCCTTCCCTTCCCCGCGTCCTACCCAGTGCCCCTCCCTGCCTTGGCCTGCTTCGCACCGCAACCCACATTGCGCCCGCCTCGGCCCCGTGCCGCACAACAGTCCAACTGTCCCGCAGCTCCCTGCAGTCCCTACGTCCCGCGTTGCACATCGCACCGCGGCCACTTTCCCGCCCTGAGCATGTCGTCCCAACGTCCCGCCCTGTGCATGCTGGCCTACACGGCCCTGCACTTGCCATCCAGTCCCGCCCTGCGTCATGCCGCACATCGCCCCGCGCCCACTACCCCACCCGCGCCCGCCGTCAAGCCCCGAGCCTTGCATTCCGCTCCGTGCCGGTGTGCAGGGCTCTGAGCATCACGCCCCGTCCCGCTCCCTGCGCGAGTGACACAACACCCTCTTGGGGTACAGTGACCGGCGACGCGGGTCACTACTGACCCGCAACGTGGGTCATCAGTGACCCTTGACGTTCCAAACCGGATCACACGGGTAGTGACCCGGTTTGGTTTTTTTTTTATTTAATTGTTTTAGTGACGCTCTTATGGAGGGTCACTAATAGAGTTTTTTTATTTTTTAAATATTTTTAGCAACGTATTTATAAACATCGCTAATTATGATAAATTATTTTTTATTTATAAATAAAATTTTTATTATTTATTTAAATAATCATACACATTAGCAATGTTTACATAAATGCCACTAATAATAGTTTTTAATTTTTTTAAAAAAATTTAAAATTTATATTTTAACAAAAAAAATAAAAAAAATATTTTTTAGCGACATTTTAAATTGTCATTAATATATACTTTTAATGACGTTTTAAATCGAAAGCGTCGCCAAGAGTATACTAATAGCAACGTTTATTATACATCGCTAATATATACTTTTAGTAATGCTTTTTAGTATGTGTCGCTAATATATAATAGCGATGACAGTTTTATCGATGCACTTTGGGACAATTTTTTATGCATCGCAAATAATTATTAGCGACATTTAGAGTATTATTAGCGACGTTTTAAATCGTCACTAATAATTAATTTTGTTGTAGTGCTAACTCAACCCAAGATGCAACCCTAGATGCGTCAATATCTGATCTCTATCTAGTTTTCTTTATCAACAACATATCATCACAAGGAGCTGGACCCGCTGGCTACTATTCATAGGCAAAATGACAATTTTGTAGATATACATTGAACAAATGAGCCCACCCCTCTCAATTTTTCTCAAGGCTCATCTATCTATAAACTTCGGAAAGATAGTACTCCCTCTATCCCAAATTAATAGCTCCATTTAACAAAAAAATTTGTTCCATATTTATAAGCTCTATTTGTTCAATTTAAATAATTTGGTACTTAAAAAAATAGTATCGTAAGCTTATTATTTCTACTCTTATATTTGAGTTTTACCCTTCAATAAAAATTACAATTTTTTCAAATGTTGCTATTAATATAGGATGAAGAGAGTAGTTTGTTCCAATACTCAATTCAATCTTATCATTGTTGCTTTGTCAATCAAGGGTCTTAAAAAGTCCATTTAACCCACCTGGTCCTCTTAGGACCTTCGTATGTATGCATTAGTAGAGGAAGAGAATAAATGAATAAGTAAAGACTACCGATAAAGATCTTCGAAGTCAAGCAAGAGTCAACATTAAAGTAGAAAAACGACAAAAACCCTTGTCCCCATTGCCCATGGTGGTCCCTCCCTGCCAAAAAAAACAAAAAGGGAAGAAGAGATTTGTAAAATAAATAAAGAGAATTCCGCATCCG
Organism: Saururus chinensis; assembly: GCA_035235625.1. Lineage (NCBI taxonomy): Eukaryota > Viridiplantae > Streptophyta > Magnoliopsida > Piperales > Saururaceae > Saururus > Saururus chinensis. Next base: position 27,446,791 of record CP141148.1, on the reverse strand, counting down.
AGCAAATAAGATTCGTCAAATATATTGACGGAAGGACAACTTAGCATAAAAATGAAGGGAAGACTAGTACCCACGAGGAGAGCGGATATCTCTATGTGACGTCGAAAGGGAAAACTGAAAGACTTCTCTTAAAGGCAATGGAACGCCAATGAAGACCAAGCGTCTTCTTCCTCCCTCGAGCCACTGTTCGCCTATGCCTAACAGCGAGAAATGAGGAGGAGCTGGGATTAATGCGACTTGGACAATTAGGGCTGTTTTGGGTTATGGTCTCATACTTTCATGGATCAGACTCATGAACAATCGCCAATGGGGTTAGGGAGGGTGGAACTGGGTTGGTCTAAGCTGTGAGTTAGTATTCGGTGCAGGACCTAACCTATTGTTTAAGGTTTGGCTAGGTTTATAAATAATAAGCATAATATTTAATTTCTTTTAAAAAAATTTATGTCACTATGTATTATTTTAAAAAAGGCTAGGACACATTGGGCCATACGTGTGTCAGTATGCACCAAGAGCATCACTCACCATTAGATCAAGATATGATCATGCATGTTGATTACAAAGTAGGCGAGCAAATCAAAACCCGCTAGCCACATGAGTATTACTGATCATAATATTTTGCATTTAGCATACGAGCATGGCACACACCAAGTGCGCATATAAATGAAACTTCATTAAAATATAATTTATTGAATCTATTTTGTAGTGCCTTTCACTTTTCACCAGTCATATCATGAGCACGACAAATATTAAACATGGGGCTTTACACATAATCTCCATTGATATATAAAAAGAGTTACAAGATAAAGAAGAAAATTTAATTTTTTTTTAAGTTGGCTACTTGAAATCCCCTTGTTAAAATCTATCTTGCAATAGACTTCTTCTAATTGGCCAGCAATATGGAACCATCTTTATTTTTCATATGACATCAAATTCTACTAGAACCCAACTCTTCCTCTTATGCTATCTTTTATAATCTAATTAACTCATAACTCATCATCATCATCTCTAATAAATGCACGCCTCTTTAACTAATCTTGAATCTTTCCTCAAACACTAGTGTCGTGATGATCCTAGCTCTTGTTTTCCCTAGTTGGTGACTAGCAGAATTCTTCTTCATTCATCTTCATTCAGTCATGGCCACCCTACTGAACCAGTCCAACTCTAGCAGCAACATCATGAACCCATCAAATTGTAATTCTTCCTCTTTTGGTCGGCTTGCTTCCCTTCCAACTACAACATGAATCCAAGAAGATTCTTTCTCTCTTATTCAACTTTATTTAATACTACTTTATTTACTTCATTCTTCTTTTAAGACTCTATTAATAGCAGGTCAAGTTGAATAAAAATTCAACATGAGCTTTGCAAGCGGCCTCAAAAATAAATCTAACTTAATGTCCTAAGTCATAAAAGGACATGGTTTTGCATTAATTTGCATGTTGGAAATACATCTTGTTTTTGGGTTAGGACCTAGGAGTTAGGATGCTATCTCCTCAATTTTTGTTTTAAACATTAGAAGAGTTCTTGGCTCTTGACTATTTGTATTGGTCCTATTGGACTATATTGGTATATATTTGTGTACATATTATTCTATAATATAAAGCAAATTGATGTATTATAGAACTTTTAAAATCAGACGAATTGACCAATGTTTTATATCATTAATCCTTATTTAACCCATTCTAAGCCCTAAAAAGTCAAAGATATTAGTATCATAATCCATATTTTTTAGGTTAAGTTAATTTTAATTTTAAAATATTATATCTTGCTCTTTTGAACTCGTATTCTTGCATTTTTGGTATTGTTAGAAAGCTCTTGACGAGCTCTATCAAATGAGATCTTATAATTTTATATTTTCTAGAACTTTTTTGTAGGCCACACGTATATAACACATTTCTCAATAATATTTTATATTTTTATAGATTTATATATTTTTAATGCCCTGGAAACCCCCGAAGAGCTCTATAGAATGAGGCATGCCTCCAAACTGGTCTTGAATAAGAATAACATTTTCCATGACACAAAGCCCTTCAATACTATTGTATTCACTTGACTTATGACTTAATATTTAATCTATGAGATTTAGATTTACAATTGCCTAGGGTTAATATAGAGCACATGTGTATAATTAATGATCATTGTGATCCTCAAAACAATACATTATAACAATATCATATAAGAGAGACCTTTGTTCAATATATATTTTATTTTTATTTTATCTTATGTAATATGTATTTACATGCATAATGCATGTGCATTTTTGCTAGTGTGTATATTCATATTTAAAACAATAATTATGTCTATATAATGTATACATCTACATGTATTATTTTAATATATACACTATTTATATATAATTTTAAAATTATATTCGAGCTTGAGCTAAGTATGATCCTAGTTTAAGTTTTGGCAAGCCGAGTCGAGCAAGGATATGCTTAAACCTAACTTGAGCCTATTTGAGTTTGAATCAAGTTTGAGTCGAGCTCGGTTCAGTAATATTGATTTTTTAATATATATACACTATATATTATTTATATGTAATTTTAAAATTATATTCGAGTTAGAGCTCGAATCAAGTATGAGTATAGTTCGAATTTCATTCGAACCAAGCCAAGTTGAGCAATGATCGAATTGACTGGCTATGCTCGATGAGCAGGCTTGCAGCCCTACTTTTGGTTAATAGAGGGGCTGGTAGTTAATTTGGCCCTCCATTCTCGGAAACAGAAGTAGGTTTCAAGACTTGTTCACAACTGTATTGGTTCTTTTAATTTTAGAAGATGACTAGGCACATCAATTATTAATTCGGGGCAGAACACAACCTGGTCCAATTCTTAACAACGAATCTAAATTGTCACTTTAGGCTCCAATAATTTTTCAACACATATTCACGGTGCATACAAAACCTAATCAAGCCCTGTCAGTCGTTCATGTGAATTCAATTGAGTTGAGCTAGCTTGACAATGGTGGTGCGTGTGGGTTAACCCATTTAAGTATATAGGTCAAATATATATTTCTCCATAAAATTAATGTAGCCCAATAGCATAACTTAAAAGACCAAACTTATACCTTATACACTAATATTATTATTATTTTCTAAATAGTCTAAAATTATTTAATTAATTTACATATATATTTGCTTTTTTCTTGGCGAAGCTTATTTTCATAAGATTATTTTTTAAAAAACGAAATATTCATGTTTTACTTTCTTCGTACTCTACTTTCTTACTCCACCTTTTTAACATGGAGTGAAGGTGAGTCCTACGGGACCCATATGGAAATTTTCACTGGTTTGCGTTTCTGCTCGAGCTATTAGAACGCTGTTGGCGGGGGGCTGGTGCTCAGAAAACGCGGATTTATCGAGCTGAATGGGCGAGATGGGCGATTTGACAGAGAGTTATTTGAATGAGAAATTTGGTGGGATGAATTCGTCCGAGGAGGCACTCAAGAGACGGCAGCCACTCCTGAAATTGAACAAGGCACTGAGAGACCCGCCAGATGCAGAAAAAGAAAAGAAGAAGGTTTGCGAAAAAAAAAATTCCTGTAGACAAATGTTTTTCGCACGTGTAATAAATTGGAATATTTGGTCTGATGTGAAACGATCTCTTGCAAGAGTTTTTGGATTCGGTGGTGTGAGATGTGAGTTGGGTCATGGGTATTGCCTTGATGTGTTTTACTCTTTGGATTTTTCTCTGGCACCATTTATTTCATTCTCGTTTTGGGTTTGAAATGATTTCTTCTAAAGCTAATTTTTTAGTATGGACTTCAATGTCCACTGTTTGGGAAGTGAAATGGAGATCATTTTGTTTTCTCTTTATATTTGTAGAGTCCTTCTCAACTAAGAAGTTTGGATCTGGCTACAAAGCCTTATACTTCATTCTATGTTCAATATTTGTACGCAAATATTCCTTTTTAGTGAAATGATTAGAAATCCAACTGAAGACGGTTGTATGTTCCCTTAACCCCGTTTATGTGGCTCGCGCTTTAAGCATCAACATTTGATTTGATACTGTTAAGACTGATAGTTGGCAAATGTCATGAAAAAGTCAGTGCCCCTGCTCCTTGTTTCACAAAATTAGGAACTTCTTTGAAGTTCTGCTATCGTTTTTTATTGGAATCCGTCTATTTTGTTTGTTCTCCTCAAGTCATGGCAAATGATATGGGATTGTGTTTATCTAATACTCCATATTGGAAGAAGCCATCTCAGTTGTAGCCTCGCCTTCAATGCTGTGTAGATCTATGCTTTGACAAGAGACTCATGTTAGTATCTCTCACATCGTGCAGGAAAAACTCAGAGTGCAGGAAAAAATCAGAGCTGCTCTTCTGGTTCGGAATGCTGCAACTGACATTATTTCAAAATTTGGGGAACCTGAAGCTCAAATTACGAACCAGGTTTGTGATTATTTTTCCCGTGGATAAATGTTCTTTGCACTTGTTATAAAATGGCATGAGATGTGAGTTGGGTCATGGGTGATAAAAGTAATGCATAAGGTTTAAGCATACTTGTAGCTCTTAGAACCTTCAATGAAGCTTAATCTTCTTGATGAAGCCTTGTCTCTACTAATCCTCTTTAGAATCACACTATAAGTTTCTAGTTTATAACTTAACTGAGAATATTCTCGCTTAAGGCAACGAATTAGGATGATTAATGATGTATTTATAATTAAATGATGACACTATTGTTAAAAACCGTAGAATCTTGGCCATTCATCTATAAGTCATCCAATGGTTCAGATTTGTTACTTAAAACTACAACTTAATGGGTATTCAGACTCAAGTCTATTACCTAGACAGTTTTAAAAGCCCAAAACAGTGTCAATTAAAACAGTTGGGCTACTTATGTTTTATTACAAAGACAAGCTCAACATTCTCCTACTTGGTACAACTTCTCAATTGAGCCATAGAAAGAATAAAATCTCTCACTTAACTCAATTAAACTAAATTTAAAAAAATTATTTTATTTAAAAATAACCAAGTAGATAATAGAAAAAATGACTTTCGTATGCACATACAACTTTTGAAAAAAAATTACCCTTCAAACCATATGTGGTAATTTTATACTCTTACAAAATGTCATAATCGTATATATTAAGGCAGTTATGCCTTCACAGGATAACATTTTCTTCTATGTCTCACAATGCAACTAATTTATTCTATTTTAGTGTTATATGTGGCAAAATTAATATATATGAGTGAATACATGCTCCTCATTTTGCAAATATCACTACAACAAAAAGGACTTTCAGCGACGCATTTATGCGTGGCCAATAGTCCCCTAAGCGCCGTTAATGACTATTAACAACGAATAAAAAACGTCGCTATAAGCATTGCAAAAAGTGCTTTCGCTATTGCCTATTAGTGACGCATAGTTTATTAGCGTCGCTAATATAAAAATTATTTTAAAAAAAATTAAAAATAACTTATTAGTGACGTATAGTGTCGCTAATAAGTCCTTATTAGTGACGTTTTCGTATGCGTCGCTAATAGAAAAATCATTTAAAAAAAATTAAAATAACTTATTAGTGATGTATAACTATAAGCATCTCTAATAAGTCCTTATTAGTGACGTTTTTGTATATGTCACTAATAAAAAAAAATTTAGAAAAAAAATACTTATTCAATAGGCCGTTAATAATATAATATTAGTTACGTTAATTAAATCATTTTTTCATAATAGGAGCTGCATTAGGTGAGTAGTTTTCCATGTTAAACAATTTTAGAATTTTATTTATATAGGGCTGTTGAGACAACCTAAGGATCTGTGTGGATTTATCAAGATAAATTTCAATATCTATGACATATGATGTCTCTCCTAAATCTTTCAGATCAAATTTTTAAGAAAAAAATTACTTTGTTTTGTGTAACATCCCTAAGTCACTACTTCTAAGTAGAATGTTATCAATATATAAGACCGAAAACATGTAACGGCCCCTACAAACCTTAAGGTATATGTTTTGGTCAACAATATTCTCCTTAAAACCAAATAAAGTAATAACATCGTTTAACTTCAAATATTATTATTGGGAGGCATGTTTTAGTCCGTATATTGACTTTTTAAGTCTACAAACCAAATAACATCCTTTATCTGAGGTGAATCATTCAGGGTGAGTCATATACATTTCCTCCTCAAGATCCCCATTCAAGATCGATGTCTTGATATTCATTTAATGTAACTTGAATTCAAAATGAGCTATAAGGACCAAAATAACTCTCAATGAATCCTTCGTAGAAACTGGAGAGAAGGTTTTATTATAGTCACACACTATCTTTCTGAAGAAAATATTTGGCTACAAGTCGGACCTCGTATCTGCTAATGTTACCATATGGATATAATTTAGTCTTATAGATCCATTTGCAGCCAAGAGTCCTAGCTCCCTGCGGTAACTCTACAAGATCCCATACTTGATTATCAGACATAGATTTCATCTTATTCTGCATAGCATCATACCATATGTAATAGGATCTTAAATGAGTCTAACATTCTCGTCAAACTCTTCGAGGTATACAACATAGTAAGAAGGGAGTACAAGTTTCCTTACTCTTGATGACCTTCGAAGTCTTATTTGATTAATATGCAGAAGTATATGTACAATAGGAACTTCAGCAACTTATTTTTGAGGGGATGGTAGAGGGATAATAGGTTGTTCTGTAATCACCATGGGTAATACAATATCTAATCCTCCACCGGATGTAGGTATAACAACCGAAACCTATATTTCTTCAAACACAATGTGTTTTAGAGAAATACTCCTATTGAAGTTGCCCTGCTCAAGAAAACGTGTATTTCGTACTTCGATTACTATAGAGGTGTGTCAGGGACAATAAAACCTATAACACTTAGACTTTTCTACATAGCCAATGAAAAATCCATTGACGGTCTTACAGGGGTTAGTTAATCAAATTTTAAATACTGGATTTAAAATATGAGATTTTAGAATATAATCCAAATTCTTAGATTTGAACTGCCAAATTTTTAAATATCTGGATACCTAAATCTTGTATTACTAGAATCTTGGGACTTGAGCTGTTGATTTCAAAATAATTAACTCCTGAATTTTTTTTTCTACAATTTTAAAATTTGACTAATCCATAATTTGAAAAAATACGAGAGGTGGCCATGAGCGGAGTAGGCAATATGGTATGCGGAGGAAAAAATCAAAACAAATAATGGAAGACAGCGGCGGTTGGAGGGTGAGAGGAGATATTACCTGACCATGATGGTTTCTCCGGTATGGATGGTGGCCTCCGCCAAGCTCCAATCACCGCATGAAAATGACAGCCTCCTCGAAGCCATTGAAGGCAGTATCGATACGGATGATAGTATCGACGATCATGAATACAGATACGCACCGATGATATGCTTGGTATGCGTCAAAACAGTTGTAAACCCTTTGATACACATAAAAAATATTATAACTAACCCCCTGTTAGGGTCAAACTTCTTCTCAAGTTGATTGTATACCCTAACCTCAACAGGATAACCCCAGATGCATATATGATCTAAACTAGGTTTCCATCCATTCTACAGCTCAAAGGGTGTTTTAGGAATAACTTTATATTAAACTTGATTTAAAATGTACACGGCTGTCTTTAAGGCTTCATTCCACATATTGAGAGGATGAGAGGAGTTACTAATCATACTCCTCACCATATCCATCAATGTATAGTTTTTTTTTTAGCCACATCATTTTGTTGTGGTGTGCCCAGTACTGTGTATTGTGCAACAATATTATATTCCTTTTGGAGCTGCACAAATGGTCAGATTGTTTCTCTACTTTGCTTTATAAGTCTTGAAAACATCAAGTGCTTCAGACTTTTCATTGAAGAGATAAGTATACATATATCGGGAGATAAATATACATGTATCGGGTATGGTCATCTATAAAGGTAATGAAATACTTTTGACCATTCAGACATAGAATACTACATGGTCCACATATATCAGTGTGAATGATGTCTAATTTTTCATCATGCCTCTTAGCACTCTTAGAAGACTTGTTAGTTTATTTACCCTTTATGTAGTCTATACATGTCCTAAGGTCAGTAAAGTCAAGAGTTTTTAACACTTCTTCTCTTATTAATCGCTTTAATTGGTCAATGAAGATATGCCCTAACCGCCTATGTCATAACATAGATGAATTCTTTTTAATAAAACTTCCTTTCATAGACATCATATATTGTTAAAGGCAACATGCAAAGAGGGACAATATAATTCATCGATCAAAAAACCAGAACCAATAATAATTAAATTTTTAATAATCAGAAATATGGAATTCATAAACTGAAAATTAAAGTCATGAGGCACTAGTCTTGATACAGAAACTAAGTTCTTAGAAAAACTTAGAATATAAAAAGTTCTCTCTAAATCTAAGGTGTAGTCTGTATGGATAACAAGTTTATATGTTCCTACACCTTTAACATTCGTACACATCTTATTTCTAGAATAGATGTTGTGCTCCCCATCATTTGGTTTCCTTAGACTGAGAAACCCCTATATGACATTAGAAACATTAATTGTACATCTAGAGTCAATCCACTATGTGCTATTATGATAAGAATCAATATAATTAGATTTATAACACACTAAAAATATGAAATTATTTTATTTCTTGTCAAGCCACTTTTGATATTTAGGGCAATCTTTTTTTATGTGTCCTTTCTTTTTGTAGAAAAAATATTTAGTGTCCTTAGTGATGCTAGTAGATTTTGTTGGCACACATTTACTAGCTTTCTTCTTTAGAGTACTATGATTTTCCTTATTCTGTCCTTTATGAGAAACTAGATGAGCACTTTCTAGTTTATCTTGCTTAAATCTCTCCTCTTCCTGTACACACATACATAGAAGGTCATTAATTGATCATTGAGTGTTATGTGTGTTGTAAGATATCTTAAATAACCCATATTGTGCAGGTAGGGAGTTCAGAATAATGTGGACTAAAAATGTGTCATCAATCCTTATTTTCATGTTCAACTAATCAGTAATATCACACATTTGCATGATATGTTCTCTTACCTCTTTGTCATATGTTAGCCTCATGGATGACAACTTAAAAATTAAGGTGCTGGTCAGGGCTTTATTAGAACTCTTAAATTGAGCTTCAATAACTTTTAAAAGTTCTTTAACTTTTAAAAGTAGGGCGCAAAGCAAAATCGGAAGTAGGTCAACGACTGGTCCACAGCGGCCGAAAAAATGAAGCCGACGCAAAAACAGTGAAAAAACCAATTTTTTTCAGCCATCGCCGAACTGTGGGAATGGATCCAAAGGGTCAGCGCGGCGCCGGTGCCAGCGCCAACCAGTAGTCCGACGGCTGTTTGATGGACCGGCAGCTGCCTAATTACAAAGACAACAAACGAGAAGAGAAGAAGAAATTTTTTGTTGCAGTCCAAAAAAAATTTTGTCGTCACAAGTAAACCTGCCTCGATACCATTTGATAAACGTAATGTATAAGGTTTAGGTAGGCATACCTGTAGCCATTAGAACCTTCAATGAAGCTTAATCCTCTTGATGAAGCCTTGTCTTTGCTAATCCTCTTCAGAATCACACAATGAGTTTCTGGTTTAGAACTTAGACTAAGAATAATCTCGCTTAAGGTACCAAATTAGGATGACTAATGGTATATTTATAACTAAACTAGGACACCATTGTTAAGAACCTTAGAATCCTGACCATCCATCCATAGGTTATTTAATAGTTCAGATTTGCCATTAAAACCACAGGTTAATGGGTATTCAGACTTTGGCCCATTACCCATGCAGTTTTAACTAAAATAGTATCAATTGAGATAGTTGGGCCACTTAATGTTTTATTACAAAAACAAGCCCACCAGGGTGTTGCCTTGATGTGTTTTAGTTTTACTTTTTAGATTTTTCTCTTAACACCATTTATTTCATTTGTCTATTTGCTTATTGGGTTTGAAAGGATTTTTTCTAAAGCCAATTTCCTATTCTTGACATGGTTTGGGAGGCACTTTGGAGAGGAAATTCTTGAGTGCAATACGTTACATTAAGGAGGAGAGTTGGCGGGGAAAGCGTTTTCCCCATCATACAGAGCCCCAAAATAACCCCAAAATTTAGATCATTATGATTTTTCTTTGAATTTATCTATTTCCCCTCGTAAAATGCAAAGAGACCCCAACAAATAAAAAGGACGGGCATTTTTTTTATTGCTCAGAAGCCCCATGCCCCCAACATTTTGTTCTTGCTCGCCCCCAACACTCCACTCTTCTTGTGTCAGTACCGGTGGTGGTCGTTTGCCTGCAGCCCTTCCTTTTTTGACCAACACCAAGCCGCCGCCTGAGCCGGCACCAGGCCACCAATGGCGGTCCAATCTGTCCTGGCAAGCAAGCTCACAGCAGGGATGGAGTGCCGCCTCCATAGCCATGCCAGCAGCTCGATCTGGCCATAGCGTATATACTCATAATGTGATTGTCTTCATGACTTGAGAAGAGAAGCACAAAGCCATGGACACAGAGAAAGAAGATGATGGGAAGAATTACAACAAAGTAAGTCTATCAGCCCAGTGACGAGAAAGATTAGACTGGAATTTGGATCCGATTGAAGACGTACATTGTTTTGGGGCAGAGACACCCATTTATGATCTGACTCCTCTTAGCCTCCTTGACTCAACCTCTTTGTATTTTGAACATAAAAGGAAACAAAAACAGTGTGATCTAAAGAAATAATCCCAACAAAGTTTGATCATTTAAATTTTGTTTGCGAGTGATTAAAGGCTGATAGCAGAATGGATAACTTTCCACTTCCGATTAAAAGTATTTAGATGATTATATGGCTAACGATCAACAGTATATTATATGCACGAGGGGTTGGTGTCAACCAGAAGGGTTGTAGCTGCGGCTAGGACTGCCGCCACGGCTGTTAGTTGCAAGCCACACCAATGGCCAGATCTGGCTGCTGGCCAGCTCTTTATTATGGGCTCGAGATTGCTATTGTTTCTGTCATGACTGTCACCGCCATCATCACCTTCGTCGTCCTCGCCAATGTATACCACCCGAGTTGAGAAGAAGATGAAGATAAATTTTTTACTGCCGTGGGGGTGGTATAAAGAGCCTTTTTTTATTTTTTTTTGGGGTGTATAAGTAACGGGGGGCTCGCATTTCACGGGGAAAAATGGACGCATTCTTTCTCTTTATGTTTGCAGGTTCTTTTCATTTAAGAGGTTTGGATCTGGCTTCAAAAGCTTATGCTTCATTCCATGTTCAATATTTGTACGCAAATATTCTTTTGAGTGAAGTGATTAGAAATACAACTGAAGGCGGTTGTATGTTTCCCTTAACCGCCTTTATGTGGCTTGCGATTTAAGCATAAACATTTAATTTGATACTATTATGACTGATAGTTGGCAAGTGACATGAAAAAGTCAGTGCTTGCGATTTAAGCATAAACATTTAATTTGATACTATTGGAAATTGAGTTCCTTATTTATGTTTCTATTTATACAACTGTGCTATATTCTTTTCTGCAGGTTCTGGAAAGTGGTTCTAGAAATGCTGCAAATATAGATCAATTTCAGTTAAGCGTATCAGAAGCACCAATCGAGACTAATGATCAAATCGTGGAGATGAAGTCTCACTTTAAAGTAATATGCTGGCTTCTCCCAATCTCTGCAGGGGGCATCCTCGGGATCTTAGCGGGCCTTTTCGGGAATGAGAAGGCGTCTCTTACCCACAGGGTCCTGTTCAAGCTCTACACATTCCTCATATTTGCTTCGTTTCTCTCTTGCCTACCTGTGCTCCTAATATACTTCTGTCGCACCCATATTCGACCAACAATCTGCATCGTCAATGTTTTCATGTGGGCTGCCTTGGGAACGGTTGTCTATGCTATAGCCTTTGCAATATGCATGCTGATTCCAATGGGCATAACAGGGATGGTTCTTGTCATAATTTCCCCGTTTTTTCCGATTGGGATTGTGCTAGTTATCTATATTAATAATCGATGTGGAAAAAAAACGAATGAATTACACTCGTTTTGATAGTAAATTGTCCCTTTGTCTTCTATGGGACTCTTTTATGCCCAAGTATTTAGTTTTGGGCCATCTTTCCATCAGTTTCTTCATGTACATAAGTCCGACCAGCGTGTTTTGGGATAGTAAACTGTCTTTTTATCTTCTATTAGTTTCTTCAATTATGAAAAATTTTGCTACAAACACGTAAAGTTGCGTGTAATGTGTTGTGTAATTACTTTCTTAAATTTATTAGAGTCAAAGTAATTTTACCCATAATAATTTTTCTCACATAAAATTATGATGTTAAGGAAAACAATAAGCAAGTTTTTTTTTCTTCTCAAATAATAGTTTTTTATTCCTTTATTTTGTCTGTACCTAGGCTTTTTATAAAGTCTCAAAACAACTAAGCTTAAAAAAACCTAAGTTAGAAAGGATTCTATTTCAGAATCTTAAAATGGGCAACTAAGTCTTGAATTGATTGATCCTTTCATGAGGTAATTGATGGTTCAGATAATGTGTTTAAAATTGATTGATCTATGAAGAACAAATTTTTAAGTTTTCACTAATTTTTCCCAAAATACTGAAAATTACTTCTTTAGATTATTTTAACTAAAATTTAAGTGATTTATGTATTTGATTGTATATTATTTACCTTTAAAGTTTGACAATCCAAGTAGTCTTCATTCTTAAAACTTTAGAACGCATTTGTTCCTATTTTTTAAATCTTTTAATTATAAATCTCACTCGATCATAATACTTAATATAATCAAACTTTAAGATTAAAAATATACAACATGTTTTGACATTATTTTATTCATCAAACACAGTAGTCAAACACATCTTTATGGATGTTCATAGCATCATTAATCAATATAAACACATCTTTATGGAGTAGTAAATTTGGGGACAGGAGATTTTGATGCAAAACATTATCATTTACCCGTGGAGAATTCTAGTGCTTAATAATGTATGCCTTGAGTTTGGCAATGATACAAATTTGAGGAAAAATTGAGAGATTTACAAAGACCCCCCAACATTTAAACAGTCTTAATCAAAGGCCGCCTCATTTTCTTTTGTTTTTACAAACAATACCAACTACTAACAATGAATGGATGTTTTAACAAATAATAATCCTTTCCCTCTCGGCTAATAAGGGTCCTTGATTTTGGGCTTTTTGGCACTTTCTTAAACTTTATGAAGACAATGACATGAAGAAAATCCTTTTTGATGATAAGTTTATGAGGAATTGACTAAAAGAGACTCCTACTTTAGTCAATTAACCAAAATGTGAGTAAGTTTCTACTTTTTACCAAAGTAGACTTGCTCACGTGAGAACTTGTGCACGTGGGAGCATTTTTGACTAAAATACCCTCCCCAAATGTATACTCTTCCTGCTTCTTGGTGTCTACTCCCGCTCGGTCGTGTCTCCTTTCCGTCGGTCGCGATTGTTCATCTCCGTCACCACCATCACCTCTCGGAGAGCATCATATTTGTCAATTCTGACTTCATCTTTCCGTTTGTTTCACCCTCGTTGGAGAGTTTAATCTTCTTGGCCGCATTCCCTTCTGGAGCCGTCATTCGCCCTCGCCTTCAGTAACCTTACTGCCCTAATCTCGCCGTCGGCCATCTTGCCGTCACCATCACCGCTCTCACTGCCCTCATCCCAGACTCCGCCATCTTCCCCTCGCCCTTACAGCTCTCGTCTCAGCGTCGCCCACACCTGCAGTGCGATATCTCGGCCTCGCCCTCATCTGAAGGTATGATTTTTCTTATAAATTTGTTATTTTTTTTAATTTTATTCATTGGATTTTGCTTGCATTTCCCATACGTAAGTGGTTAATAAATTTCCTCCAACAAAAGTAGTTACAAATTGCTTATTGTGATTAGTTCGTAATGATTAAATTTTGTATTTTTGTTATGAGTAAGCATCAATTAGTCTGAAATTGACCGATGTGAAGATATTTTGTTACATGTTACTATGAAACTGCGAACTGAATAACTACAAAACTGGAAAAATGTAAATTTTAATTAAATATACGTGGTTAAATAAAATGAAATAGAACTGAAATTAAATGAAATTTAAATTAAATTTTTTGGTTATTTGACATAAATATGTGGATAAGTGGAAAAGCATGAAACACAATAATTGGAAAACTATAAAACTGGAAAACTATAACACTTGCAAACTATAAAACTGGATAATTGAATAATAAATATAAACATTCTCTTTATTTTATTTGAACATTGTCTTTATTAATATCTTGATTATACAATATGTTTATATTCCATTTTCATCTAACATATTTGTATAGGAAATATGTCTAAGTCTGCCGAAAACTATAAAACTGGAAAACTATAATACTAGAAAACTATAAAACTGGAAAACTATAACACTGGAAAACTATAAAACTGGATCATTTATCGTAAATAGAAAACATTCTCTTTATTTTATTTGAACATTCTCTTTATTAATATCTTGATTATACAATATGTTTATATTCCCTTTTCATCTAACATATTTGTATAGGAAATATGTCTAAGTCTGCCGAAAACCATAAAATTGAAAAATTGTAATACTAGAAAACTAGAAAACTATAAAACTGAAAAACTATAAAACTGGAAAACGATAAAACTGGAAAACTATAACACTTGATCATTTATCGTAAATAAAAAACATTCTCTTTATTTTATTTGAACATTCTCTTTATTAATATCTTGATTATACAATATGTTTATATTCCCTTTTCATTGATTTTTAATCTAACATATTTGTATAGGAAATATGTCTAAGTCTGCAGGAAAAACAATGAAAAAGGGGAATTTGCCGAATAAGCTTTATGAAGGGGACCCCCAATGCAAGTCAAGTTATTATTATATTGGTAAATTAAAAGACCACTTTGACAAGCACAAAGTGCAGAAGAAGTTATTTGATAGGACATATTTTGGTAAGTTTATGGAATGTGAGGTTACGAGAAACATGTTCCCTGCCCAGAACTTCCACCATCTCCTTAAGAGGCATAAGGGGGATTACCTATTTGAAGTGAATGCGAGGACGAGCATAAAGCTTTCCCCAAATGAATTTTGTATAGTTAGTGGCCTAAAATTTACTGACTCTACCCCTCCTCTCCCATCAGTGCCCAATTTTTTGAAGAAATGCAGCCTCTTACTGCGAATATTTGGGAGGTCGAAGTTATTAATAAGGAAGGAGGAGTTGTTCCAGAAGATTACAATATGTGAAAATGACAAGGATGCCGTAAAGTTGGCGGTAGTTCTTGTATTAGAAAGTTTATTGGTGGGTAAAGAGTGAAACAATAAAGTGGATAGGAGATACTTGCAGCTTGTAGATGACGTGGATGGTTTTGATGAGTATCCTTGGGGAAACCTTTGCTACTGGGACACCTTGCGAGGTTTAGAGCAAGTTGCGAAGTCTATGGGCAATGTAAATTACAATATCTATGGTTTTGTGCATGTTGTAACGGTAAGTTTTACTTATTTAATGAATTTATTAAAACATTTTAGAAATTAACTGATGGAGAGTTATGTTTTAGGTGTGGGCAATGGAGAGGATTCCATTGTTGGGGGATTGCTGTGCAAGCAAAATGATGAGTACTTTTCCTCTGATATGTAGCTGGGCATTTTACAAGAAGCCCAAATTCGATTATCTTGAGGATGTGGTATTTACTGGGAAGGTATATACTAACTTTTCATTCGTGTAGAATGATTTATGCTATACACATACATGGTACATTTACCTTGCGATTTGTATTGATATGTAGGTAAAGGTTTTGAAGGCTATAACTGTACATGCGGAGGACAAAGAGTCAAAGACACTTATTCATGAAGCTGCA
Organism: Saururus chinensis; assembly: GCA_035235625.1. NCBI lineage: Eukaryota > Viridiplantae > Streptophyta > Magnoliopsida > Piperales > Saururaceae > Saururus > Saururus chinensis. Next base: position 27,430,984 of record CP141148.1, on the reverse strand, counting down.
AGTTTGAAGACCTTCTTGACGAATGAGAGAGTAACATTTACATCATTTGTCAGTCTTCAAACAACTTCTGATGGTGAGGATATTGATGTGAAGTCTACCTCTGATGATGACTCTACGCGGGAACGGAATTCCCAAGAGGTGGCTCAATCTTTAGATGAAGATATAGATGAGAATTTTATATTAAAATGTAGAGTGGTTGGGGAGACTTCCAATTTGAAGGAGGATAGAAAGGGGAAACATAGGGTGGGGGATGAGGGTTTGCATGTCACATTGCAAGATATATTGTCTTCCTTACAAATGATTGAAAACAAAGTAGATAAATTAGAGTCAGAGGTTATGAGCAAGGCATCTAAGGAAAATGTAAAAATACTATAGGATTTATGTTTTTATTTCAAATTTGTCAATTTTTATATTTGAATTATGTGTTTGTAGGTTCCTGTTGTTGAAGAAAAAGTTTCTTGTCAAATGGATTGCGATTTGCCGCATGTTGACGAAGTAAGTACAGTGTAACACTGTAATACTGTAAAACAGTTCTAACTTTTTTTCGCTATTTTTATGTAGAATGTGGTTAAAGAGATGGATAGAGAGGCAGAAAAGGTAGTGGATGTGGAGGATGAAGAGGATGATGATGAGGCAGATGATGAGGAGGAGGGGGAGGATGATGAAGAGGAGGAGAAGGAAGAGGAGGATGAGGATGATGACGAGAAGGATGAAGAGAATGAGGATGAGGATGAGGGGGCAGAGAAGGAGGCTGATGGTAAAGAGGAGGATACGGAGGAGGATGAAGATAAGGTGGAAGAGAAGATGGAGGCTGAAGCCAAAGATGAGGGTATGGAGGTGGATAAGGACGAAGAAGATTAGGAAGAGGAGGAGGAGATGGAGGAGAAGGGTCAGGATGCAAAGGAGGAGGAGAAGGGTCAGGATGGAAATGAGGATGAGGAGGATGAGAAGGGGGAGGAGGCAATGGATGCTGGGCATGAGGTGAAAATGGACGATGCAAAGGAGGATGAGGTGGAGGGTGAGAAGGAGAAGGGGGAGGATGCAAAGGAGGCTGAGAAGGATGAGAGTAGGGAGGATGTAAATGACGATGAGGAGGAGGGTGATAAGGATAAGGGGGAGGAGGCAAAGGATGCTGGGAAGGAGGAGAATAGGGGGGAGGCAAAGGAGGCTGGGAAGGAGGAGAATAGGGAGGATGCAAAGGAGGATGAGGAGGAGCATGATAAGGAAAATGAGGAGGTGAAGGGCGAGGATGTAAAGGATGAGGAGGAGGGTGTCGTAGGAACTATTGTTGTCATTGAGGTACAGATAATTATTGTTAATTGAAGGTAGTTGCATATAACAAGAAGTAATACTTTTTCTTATCTTCTTATGTAGGACAAAGAAGGCGACAATAAGCCTTTGAGTCAGTGTAAATTAGAAATTGCACCAGCGGGAAGGGTGAGGGCTAAGAGTAAATATCGAAAACCCCCCTACACAGATCCACAAAAAAGGACAAAAAAAGAAAGGCCACTGAGAAGGATATTGATATGTGTCCTGAACCCCTTAAGGTTGATACCTCTACCATGAAGAAGGTGAAGAGCAATAAATTGCTCATGCTAAGCGAGGCTGCCCGATTAGATTTTACTAACCCAATTTCATTTGGGGCAACAGAGGAGGACAAGTTAAATAAGTTTTTAGAGAAGGGTGCTAAGAAGTGAGTTCATTTGTTATTATTCCAAACAGGAATGTTTTATTTTTAATACTATTTACTTGGCATTGTATTTGATTTGAGTGTTTGTATTTGTAATAAGCAGATATGCAGAACTTGGGGGCATTCTTATAACCCTATCATTATTGAAGGGTTTTACAAACCCTCGGAGATGGCTAGGAGATGAAGTATGTGTATTGATTTATGTCGTTTTAATAAACGTTTGTAAAGGCTAAGGAAGGAATATGTATTAATCTATTCTGTTATTGTTTCTATATAGCACATTGATGCCTATGTGACACTCATGCGCAACAATGGGCCTCGATGGGTGAGGGACTGAGCATTCCACTCAGTTCATTTCTTGGTAAGTCATCATTTTTTTTAATACACTAAACTCTGAACTGTGAAATGTATAACTATCAATAGGATATTAGATAACTGTCGATCGGATAGTGGATAACCGCCAATAGGATAGTGGATAACTGCCAATCCGATAGTTGATAACTATGAGGATGAAAGTTAATTTACTATGTGTTTGCATAGATTGCTTGTGCGTGACTGCAAGGATGCACTAGATAAGTGGATAGTATTCAAAGATGCACATGGCACACTGCCAGAGTTAGAAGAATGGGCCAAGATGTGGACATCAATCCCAGACTCTTTGAAGAACTTGTTGAGTGTCAAAGGAAAACCATTTTCTGAATTTTCATATCATTACTTCCCACTCAATGTCAACAACAATCATTGAATCTTGGTGGTGCTTCGTATATAGGAAGGGGATATTCAGATTTTTGACCCTCTTTACTCAGGACAAGATTTGGAAAAGTATGCCACAAAGGTGGGCAAACTACAGGTCCTTATACCTCTAATACTCTATAAGTTTGGCATTTTAGAGTGCACCAAATGGTGGACAATGGATATTGTGGAGGTAGTAAGTCACCCCAAACAGGTTAACTGTGATGATTGTGGGGTGCTTGTATGTTTATACATGTAATATTTGTCACACCGATATGCTTTTGACTTCACTGGTGAAGATGTGCCCCGGCTAAGGAAGTTATTTGCGTACCAGTTATGAACAAAAAAAGGGTTACGGTATGAATTTAGTCATTTCTCATGAATTATTTTCCTCCATTAACATTTAATTGAGGGTTTTACTAATGTAGTTGATGAACCCTTTTTCAGAGCATAACAATGGCCTTTCGGAGACATATAAGCATTAATAGCCTCTGCCAAATGTCCAAGCACAAATCCTGCGAAGATATTGTTCTTTTATGGTGTATTTAAAATATTTGCGCCACATTCAGTTATTGTACTTTAATGGTGTATTCAAAATAGATATTGTTGTCTACATATGGTTAGTTTATGGTGTATTACAAATACGAACAACACATTTAGTTATTGTTCTTTTATGGTGTGTTCGGGTGAATATTGTTGTCTACAAAAGGTTATTTTATGGTGTATTAAAAATATGAATAACCCTTTAAGCTATTGTTCAGGAGGAGAATACTGTCCGCTTCGAACTGGAATGCTTTCCGCTTGGAATTGTGAAACTGTCAACTTTCAACTGTAAAACTGTCAACTTTTAACTGTAAAACTTTCAACGCTCAACTGAAATAGTGGACATGAAAACTGTCAGCTGTGAATTGGAAGACTGTCATGTGTACAATACACATGGAACACCTGGAAAGCCAATTTGTCTTCGTACACCTTTATCTGAACGTAATGTAGATGTAATATCTAGATATGTAGTTTTTGCACTTATACATGTCATATGATGAAGAAGAGGGTAAGTGCGGTAAAAAAATACCATAGATATATATATATATATATATATATATATATCTATATATATATATATTTGTGAGTTCCCACATGAGCATCTCCATCGTATGACAACCAGACGGGCAAACACAACATCGTTCGCTCAGTCCAGGAAAATGACTTCATCCTGAGGTGGTTTTATCTCCAGAAAGGGTTGGTTGATCTTTCGACCTACTTTTGTTTGGGCATTTGTTTCCTTCTTCACGACTTTTCTCTGGCACATCTCAATGTACAGCTCCATATATAGTCATTCCATGCGGAAGATTCATTGATGTGATTTGGGATGATGAGAAATATGTTAGTAGATGAAAAATGGTATTTTGGTTTGGTTATATATTGGTCAGTACATATATTATGATAAACAAATTTCTAGCTATCTGGAAAACTGACAACGGGAAACTGAAAAGGGCAGAAGATTGGATAACTACGAAACTGGAATGCTGATATGATACGAGAAGAGCATGGAAAGGGATACACAAAGTTTGTTGTGTGTTTGGGATGTACATTGGGATGCAAGTTGTAGGAAATATAATTGCGACAATGTAGAATCAAAACTAATTGAAGTTCCATGCATGGTGACTTATGTTGCTCTCTTGGATATGTTGTACGAAGTGTGTCAATGGTCAAAGAAAGAGTACTTTTTAAAGTTAAGTTTCATATATCCTATTGCAGTGCCTATTGACCTTCCACTTTCTCAAATAAATGACAATGGAACTCTATATTGCTTCCTTTGAGAGAATAAACTGAGGTCGAATGGAATACCATTGATGATAACTAAAGTCCGCAAAGAGAATATTACTGAAGGGAATATTAATGTCAAAAGTGCCGCAATGGCATGAGGAGATGATAAGCAAACGGGCAAAGTGGGAGGTGAATATAGGAAGAAGTGGATCCATGTGGGAGGAGAAGGGAATATTTTCTAATGTACCATACAACACAACTGTCAATCTCAGTTGTGATGAAGATAAACTTCAAGTTGATGAGCTATTTCATTTGGAGGAGGAGAGTAGGATGAAGAAAACTCAAACATCCCAAATTGATATTGAGTCAAAAGCAACACTCAATGACATTGCAAGTGTAAAGGAAGAATTCGATTTCGATTCAAGCATTAATGAATATGTCCCAAACACGAATATAGATGACTTTCAATTTGGGCAGGATCCTTATTCTGTTTCACCATCAGCATATGAAGATGATGGTTTTGGCGAGAAGAATGAGGGTGCAGAAGACCATGATATGAGTGCTCTAACACCCGAAGATCAGCCTTGTAATGATCAAAGGTACAGTCAATACTGTGAATCCAGATATGTAAGTTTGTATTAAGTATGTATATGTATGAGACTATTAATACAACATATATTGTGTAGATCAAATGGAAGCAACTTCAGTCAGCAATTGCCTTTTGACGAAGATGTGGAAAACATAGATAGTCAAAACATATCAGTTCTAGCTCCAGTTGAAAGAAGGTAAGTTTGTTTTTTATTTTGGAAGTTTGTAAGTTTTGCAATTTTATAGTGTGGCAGTTTTTCATATTGGCAATTATATGTAGTGTGGCAGTTTTTCCGCTTGGTAGTTATATAGTGTGGCAGTTTTTCAGCTTGGCAGTTGTTCAGTTTGGCCGTTTTTCAGTTTGGCAGTTTTTCAATTTGGAACTTTTTCTTTTGGCAGTGTTTCAATGTGTGGTGGTTATTCATATTTGCCATGGTTGATGGCATGGTTTACTTTTGGTAGTTTCTAGTTTAATAATTTCCATTTATAATTTTCAGGAAGAATAAGAGATTAATACTTGTTGAAGAACCCCCAAGTTTGGTGTACAAAATGGACATTAATGGGGAGGATCCCTATGTAAATAATGACTTTGGTGTTCAATTAGGGAAGGCCTTCTACGATCGCGAATCGATAGAAATTGGTCAACAATTCAAGGACAAAGCCACGCTTCAACTTCACCTTCACAACATGGCCATGTACACCAAGTTTCAGTTTAAGGTTATATATTCGAATAAATCAAGGTATACAATCAGATGTGTTGTTGAGAACTGCCCATGGAGACTACATGCCTCGAGAATTAGTGGATCTTTCATGTTCAAAGTGAAGGAAATGAATTCAGTACATACATGTTCGAAGGCATTACTTGGTGAAGATCATTGCCAAGCAAAAAGTGGGATTATCGCTGATGCTATATACAGTCGTAAGGAGGGACGTGGGTCTTACACACTAGATGATATAAAAAAAGATATTAATGTCAAGTATGGAGTTTCCATAAGTTATCGTAAGGCTTGGAAGGCTAAAGAGGCGGTTGTGGAGAAGTTGAGGGGAACATTTGAGGAGTCTTATGCGGACCTTCTAGCATATCTACACCCATTGGAAAGGATGAATCCAGGGACTACCACAAATATACAGTACAACATTAGAGACAAATCTTTCCAAAGGTGTTTTGTATCGTATGGTGTGTGCATTGAGAATTTCAAGAGGCACATGCGTAAGGTAATTGCCATAGACGACACACATTTAAAAGGACGGTACAGGGGAATCTTATTTGTGGCATTAACTTTGGATGGTGACAATCACTTGTACCCCATTGCGTTGGGGATAGGAGAATCGGAAAACTACGACTCATGGGAGTGGGTCCTTAAACATCTAAAGCATGTCCTGGGCCACATTGAAGGGCTGGTTATCATATCTGACAGAAACCGTTCAATCATTTCTCAGGTTAAAAAAGTATTTCCGGATTGTGTACATGGATATTGTGCTTATCATGTGTGGTCTAATATGCATGCAAAATTCAAAGATCCAGGCCTCTCCCCCCACTTCTACATTGCAGCAAAGACAAATCGGCCACAGGTGTTTGAAGAACAAATGACCATCATACAACAGATTAATCCAGATGCTCACAAGTGGTTAGTGGATGTAGATGTAGCTAAATGGGCAAATGTACACTTTCCCGGGAAGAGGTATAATGTTGTAACATCTAATGGGTGCGAGAGTTTTAACTCCATGATTAAAGAGCATCGAGAGTATCCAATTTTAGCCATATTAGAGGGTATACACTTAAAGATGCAAGATATGTGGTATCAACGTATCACATGTGCAGGGAAGTGGACTAGTGAATTAACCATGTGGGCAGAAAATGAGATTGAGGCAATGGCTAAGGAAGCATGTGCACTTGCATGCTATCCAATCAGTGCACATGAGTTTTATATGAAGTCGTATCCTTATGATGATAAAGTTGATTTGGAAGGTAGGACATGCACCTGTGGAAAATTCCAGGCTATGGGTCTACCATGTGAACATGCACTGGCTGCATGCTCAAAAAGACACATTGATTATCATGCATATTGTTCACCATTTTACAAGGCTGATACATATAAGGAGGTTTACAAATGTGGCATATAACCTGTTCTACATAATGGTCAATGGGAAACACCGGATTATATCAGTGCAATTCAATTGAAGCCTCCAAATTCAAGGATTTCGGCTGGACGACCAAAGAAGAAGCGAATACTCTCACACGGAGAAGAAAAGAGAACAGTGAAGTGTAGTAAATGTAAGGGGTTTGGCCATAACAGGGTGACTTGTCAGTAACTAGTTAGGCATCATGAGCGCGAAGACAATGAACATGGTACTAGAATAGATATATGCGAACCTCAGGCAGTTAGAAATCATACAGGTAAGAGACCAGCCCCAGCAAAGAAGAAGAAACAATAAGCCTTTGAAATGTGTTACATGTTTAGAGCGAAATGTATTTTTGTGGATATGAAAGGTGTCTAACGACAATTTTTTGTTTATATTACATTTTTTTTTGCGGTTATCCGGTTTCTGTTCAGGTTTCCAGTAGATTGCTTATTTTTAGTTTGACAGTTTCCCCGTTTCCACTGTTCTAGTTGTGATTTTCCGATTATCATCGGCCGTTACTGCATTGCCGGTGTTACTGATTGTGATTTTCCTGTTTCCAGTTTTCCCGTTTCCAGTTTTCCCGTTTCCAGTTTTCCCGTGTACCTTGTTGTCAATGTTGAAGTTGCTGGATTTCCAATTTCTAGCTAGGTCCGTAGATAGAAAATTTGCCCATTCATGTGATAGAAAATGGAAACGACGAAGACCTGATTTTCTTGTATTAGTATTTTTCATATAATATAAGACAACCATCTGAACATAATTCAAATACATTGAACTGAGTTTTGTGACAGCAAAGATAGTTCAAACACATTCAATTCTGTTTACATCGACGATAAATTTCATTATTCTACTCAAGTCACCGGGAGAACTAAGCATAGATGCAGTCTAACTTTGGAGCTCCAGGAAGCCTAGACATGAGCTAAGCTCAGCTATCATGCGATCTACGAGGGGGATCACAGTAGGTGGGGCACGTCTCAACTGAGGATCTTCCTCACTGACGTCAGCGAGAATGGCCTATGCCAATTCCTGTCAATGCAGCATAATTTTATGATGTGCTGAGAGAAATTGTCATAGACCAATCGGCTGTCGTCCGTGAGGAAGATCCTCAGTTGAGACGTGCCCCACCTACTGTGATCCCCCTCGTAGATCGCATGATAGCTGAGCTCAGCTCATGTCTAGGCTTCCTGGAGCTCCAAAGTTAGACTGCATCTATGCTTAGTTCTCTATCTCCGGAAGGGCGTTATCCTCTTCATATAGCTTCTTCAGCAGTTTCCCCTTTCTGATCGATTTTCTTTTCTGCAGCCTTTGACATTTCCTATACAAACATGTTAAATTAAAAATCAATCACATGGGAATATACATACTTTCTTATCCTAATGAAGCTCACTAATGAAGCTCTTTCTTATCCAGTTTTCTAGTTTTATGATTTTCCAAAGCTATAGTTTTCCAGGTTTATAGTTTTCTAGTTTTATATGTTTTCAGTTATTCAGTTTCATACTTTTCCACCTATTTTACGCCAAATGACCAGTAAATTTCTTGTCAATTTCCAAATTTTCGGTTTTGTAGTTTTCCAATTTTGTAGTTATTCAGTTCACAGTTGCATATTAATATTTCTCATACGTACTAATCACAACAAGCAATTTGTAAAAATGCTTTATTCTAAACAAAAAACTACCTTTTCAGTTATCCAGTTTTCCAGTTTTATGGTTATCCAGTGTTATAGTTTTCCAGTTTTTATAGTTTTCCAGTTTTGTCGTTATTCCATGCACAGTTTTGTAGCTATTCAGTTCACAGTTTCATATTAATATTGCTCGTACGTACTAATCACAACAAGCAATTTGTAAAAAATGCTTTATTCTCAACAAAAAACTACCTTTTTATTATCTAGTTTAATGATTATCCAGTGTTATAGTTTTCCATGTTTATTGTTTTCCAGTTTTGTAGTAATTCAGTTCATAGTGTTGTAGTTATTCAGTTCACAGTTGCATATTAATATTTCTCATACGTACTAATCACAACAAGCAATTTGTAAAAATGCTTTATTCTCAACAAAAAACTACCTTTTTATTATCCAGTTTTCCAGTTTAATGATTATCCAGTGTTATAGTTTTCCAGGTTTATAGTTTTCAGGTTTTGTAGTTATTTAGTTCACAGTGTTGTAGTTATTCAGTTCACAGTTGCATATTAATATTTCTCATACGTACTAATCACAACAAACAATTTGTAAAAATGTTTTATTCTCAACAAAAAACTACATTTTTATTATTATGTGACAGTCACAATCATATGGGAACTACGGGCACAAACCAAATAGCCGAAAGCATGAGAATTGTGCAATTTGTGGAATAATGAATTGAGAAAAAACATATGTACCGGCGACAAGAAAACATATGAATCATGTATGGCACATGGAGGCAAGATCCAATGACTCTCAACAGAAAATATATCAATTTTGTTTAAATTAAAACAATACCTTCAGATGAGGGCGATATAAGGGCAATCAGGGCGAGGGCGAGCTGAGGCAGTGCAGGTGAGAGCGAGGCCAAGGTGAGGGTAGTGAGGGGGAGAGATGAAGTCGGAAATGACAAATCGGGCAGTGAGACGACCAGCTGCTCTTCGGGAACCGGATGTGGAGAGTAAGCGGCGGTGGAGAGGGAACCCTAAACAGCCACTCTCCTGGAAGTGGCGGTGGAGAGGGAGACGAACAGCCGCTCTCCCGGAAGTGGTGTTGGAGAGGGAGACGAAGAGACACCAGTCACCGAGGAGAAGTATACATTTGGGGAGGGTATTTTAGTCAAAAACGCTCCCACGTGCACAAGTTCTCACGTGAGCAAGTCTACTTTGGTAAAAAGTAGAAACTTGCTCACATTTCAGTTAATTGACTAAAGTAGGAGTCTACTTTGGTCAATTCCTCTAAGTTTCTAAGCAGTTTCCTAATTCACGTGCTGACACGACTGTTATATATTTAGTGTCCTATCAGCACCTGCCTAGCTCACCCGTTTTGGTGTATTGTAAGTAGATCAAGATTTAATAGCATTTAAAAGGTGTAGGCGGGTTTGAATCACCTGTCCAACCCCTAATTGATTACACATAATCAAATCTTGATCCAACGGGTAATAGTTAAATTTTTTTGTTTATTCAAGTAATGTTATGATATAAAAAAAAATTGCTTCTGGTCTTTGGTATACTGCAAACTAAGTTTTCTCTGATTGAGACTATGGCCTTTAGATTAAAATCCTACAGCTACAGCTAATCGCTATGTTATTAATTGAGGCAGTGTTCAATATGCAAACTTTCATAAAAAATAATTGCAGAGTACGTAATCTTAAGCAAAGTACTAGTATATGCCAAACTCCTAATTGTCACAATTGTTTTTTTGGAAATTCAGAAGGCTCGGTCATGATGTACGTTATTTTGATAATCACATCCTTTCTTACCATAGACATTACACAACTGCAACAAAATTCACCTGCCAAAGTATGGATTGAAAATCCAAAAATGGATTATACTAATTCATTTAATCCAATTTTGATGAAAAACGCCTTATTTCATAATTTCCACCACTACCACTTGCTCACTCTTCATAAATAAAAATATAGAAATGGACTATTACACCCTAAAATTTTAAATTTTACTTTTGTGAATAAAATAGCAAAAATAAATATTTTTTTAAATATTCATCAAGATACCTTAGGGTGCAAACTACTCATTTTTTAAATATACGAATATTAAATCAAACTACAATAATAATAAAAAATAAATCACATCATAAATTAAACAAAGTTAAATCTTCTGAAATGCACAAACATTAATAGATAACTTACATGCCTACAGTTATCCATTAATAAGAGATATAACATTAAATATAATGAACATATTAAATGGTGTAGCAATGTCATCCTTAGCGTACAATCAATTTCTTAAAATAACTTAAATCTTATAAAGTATTTGCATTACATAGATGTTGAGTATATAAGTACATTTAGTGAGCATAACTAAACAAGAACTATAATATATGTAACAAGAATTACCAAATTTTAAAGAACAAAAAAGGGTTGCAAATATATGGGACAACATCAAGGAGATCTCCACGACTCCTCCTTTAAATGTATACCACTCATACAACAACTTCATACTCTTACTAACACTACAATAAAATATAGTATTAGCAATGCTTAGCTAAGCGTCGCTAAAAATAACTAATTACGACGAATAAAAAAACATCGCAAAAAAATAAACTATTAGCGACACATTTTATCATGTGTCATCTATTAACGACGCTTTATGATAAACATCGCTAATAGTTCCTCTATTTGTAACACTTTACATAAACATCGCTAAAATATATTTTTTCTTTTAAAAAAGAAAAAAAAACATAACTATTAGCGACGCTTGTTTTTAAGCGTCACTAATATCTTCCAGAATAGCGACGACTTTTTAAAAGCATTGCTAATAGTTATGAATTAAAAATAAAATAAATTTAAAATTTAAATTATTAGCTAAAAGCGCCGCAAATACCATTTCTTATAGTGACGCTTGTTAACAAGCGTCGCTAATAGATTTATTAATTAATTAAATTTTATGAATAATAAATAAATATTAAAAAATTTATAATAAACTTTCTAAATATAATATATTTTATTTAATATTTACTATTTATATATATAATAAATAAATATTAAATTTTCAATAAAAAGTAGTGATAATAATAGATTAAACTTTAACTATTTATATATAATATATTTTATTTCCTAAATTTTCTTATTAATTTTAAAATATAATTTATAATCAAAGAGAGAATGAAGAGAGTGCTTGGAAAGAGAGAGTGAGGAGAGAATGAGTGTGAAATGGAGAGAGAGAATAGAGAGGGGGAGGACAGGGACAAAGGAGAGGAGAGGAGAGAGAGGGGTAATTTAAATTTAATTTTTTTTTATTTTTTATTTTAAAATTAATTAAAAAATAGATAAATAAAAATGTATTAGTGACGCATAGCTACGTGCGTCACTAATACCCTTATTATTAGTGATGCATATTACCCTTGGTATTAGCAACGTATATTTCTATATGTCGCTAATAACGAAGATAATACCGACGCATATTCGTATGCATCACTATTACCTTATAATTTGTTATTATAATTATAAAATATGTAGAGAGAGAAAATAGAGAGGAGAGAGAGGGAGGAGAGAGATGGGAAATTTAAATTTTTAATATTTTTTATTTTAAAAATAAAAAAATAAATAGATATGTATTAGTGACGCATAGCTATGCGTCACTAATACCCTTATTATTAGCGATGCATAGGAAGATGCATCGCTAATACCCTTGGTATTAGCTACACATATTTCTATACGTCACTAATAACGTAGGTAATAGCGATGCATATTCGTATGCGTCGCTATTTCCTTATAATTTATTATTATAATTATAAAATATGTAGAGAGAGAAAATAGAAAGGAGGGAGAGAGGGAGAAGCGAGAGAGAGGAGAGGAGAGAGGGAGGGAGAGGGAGAGGAGAGAGAGGGGAGGGAGGAGAGAGAGCGAGGAGAGAGAGTGGGGAGAGAGAGGGGAGAGAGAGGGGGGAATTTAAATTTTTTAAATTTTTTATTTTAAAATTAAATAAATAAATCAATAAATAAAAATGTATTAGTGACGCATAGTTATGCGCCACTATTTCCTTATTATTAGCGACGCATATTTCTATATGTCGCTAATAACGTAGGTAATAGCGACGCATATTCGTATGTGTCGCTATTACCTTATAATTTGTTATTATAATTATAAAATATGTAGAGAGAGAAAATAGAGAGGAGACAGGGAAGAGAGGAGAGAGAGAGGGAGAGAGAAGAGGAGAGAGAATGGTGTAATGGCCCTGATTTTTGTCTATGATTTCCTATAATTTTATGCTATTTCTGATCATTTTCGGAGAGAAAATGTGACGCTTTGGCTTATTTGGCCGTAGTATTTATACCCTTAGAGCCCGATCTAGACCTTTCCGGAAGAGAGAACCACCCCCACCCTTCTTCGGTTTCTATTTGACCCCAGCTGCCGCAGGCTGCCGCCACCAACTCCACCCCGGCCGTGCAACAGCAGTGGGCCATAGCCCCAGCCCCCCACGGCTGTGCCACCCTCCCTTACACTCTCTCTCCCATTTTCTGACTAGAACGTCAACGGCGGTGGGCGGTAGGCTCCGGCTAGCATCCATCCCTAGCCAGCCTTGCCGGTGTCCCCTTCCAGTTTTGACTATGCCATGTTTTCTGCCCTCTAGTTTTTTTTATTCGGCCGCCACCTCCAGTAGCTGGTTGTAGCCGGACAAACTCCGTTCGGCTCCGCCTTGGTCCGGTAAAGTCAGGGGACCACCCCACCTGGACCAATTCCTCCTCCTTCCCCTCTGCTCGGTCCGGACACCCCTATATTTTCAGTTTGATTCATTTTTTTTGTTTGGGACTGCCGGCGTCGGAAGTTGCTGCCTTTGGCCGAAGATGGCTCCGCCCGACCTCTGTCTTGCAGCCGCAGTCCGGCGACTGCAAGATCAGCCCCCATCCAGCTCCGCTGCCCCCATGGCCGCTTTGCCCTTGCTGGTTTCCCCCGGTCAGTCCCTCATTTCCCTTGTTTTGGCTGTGTCTGAGTTCACTAGCTGCCACCATTAGCAAGATGCCAGACTTGCCCACCACATGTTTGTTCGGCTTCTCTCGGCCTGGCAACAACGGTGGATGTTTCCACCTAGCCCAGTTTAGCCTTCATCCAATATGTTGGAATGAGATCCGTCGCTCGCCGGTTGTTGTGCTCGTCCACAAATACCAAGCCTTTGCCTCACTATGTTTTTATTCCCTAATGAGTTGCCGAAAAATTGTTATCTGCCATTTGGCTCCACCTTGGACCGACGATAATGACATGGCCACTCTGGTCTAGACCTGTTGGCCTTGTTTGCCCCCGTTTTAGCCACCGCCCGAGATGGGCTGCTTTCCCTTATGCCGTTTCCTAGTGTGCGTAGCATGAACTAGTCGAAGGAGGACCGTTCCGCTACAACTGTGGGCTATGTTTGACCAGCCTTGTCTTAGTGACGGCCCCACCTGGGCCGGTTCGACCTTGTCTGACCCCAGCTCCTCCCTGTGGCCTATAGCCCCCAAACTAGTTCCGCCTCACCAACATGCATGTTTGCCCGTTGACCCCTCTTGCCCATTTTACGCCTTTGATACCAGACGGCCTCTGGCAGGATTCTGTATGGCCTATCTTGGCCGAAGGTGGACAAGTTCACCAGCATAGGCCTTGGCCAGTGACGGCCTCATGGCGTTTGCTCAACCATGAACCTTCCCCCCTACCCTCGTGCAAGAAGCACGGCCACCTGCATCATTGGTTTTGGTTGTGGGTGGTGATCGGCGATGTCTCTGCTTTGATTGGCCAGCACTAGGGCCTTAGCCTTGTCGGCCTTGGGCCGCTTCCAGCCCTTATGAGCTTTGGGCTGATACCATCCAGCCCTCTCCCCCGCCCCTTTTGGCCGTGTGTGCATGTAGCCACGTGTGCGATTTAGGGTTTAGGTGCTGCTTTGGTGTCGCCTGACCTTCGGATGACTCCACCATCATTTGGATTTGACCACCAATGTTTTCCACCTCTCCTCCGTCCTTGAGTGTTGCCCCACACCCTCCGCCCTTATGTGGGCCCTTGTAAACGCAAAATCGACACCGTTGGCTGCTGTCCACGGCTGATTTCGACGTCTTGCGGCCGGCCAAGTATTTCTTAGTTGTCGGCTGACCTTCATTTAGTACACCCTCGAATTCCGGTCTCACCTACCACTCATTGGCACGACATTTCTCCTAGCCGCCCCTAGTGTGCTGTCGTGGATCATGGATTTTGCCACATTGATTTGTGTCACCCCTGTTTAGCTGTGAGTAGTTCCAACGCTTCCTAAAACCTCGGGACAACAGCTCTCTCAATGTAACAATGGTTATGGCCTCCAACTCCGCCACCGTCATATGCTCACCATCAAACGTGCTGATTACGAGGTAGGGGAGCTTTGAACTCATAATTTCATGATATCATGCTTTAAATGAGTAGCAGCATGCTAGGATTGTATGATTCCATGTTTTGGATATTAAATCATGATCAGTTTGCATGATGTAAGACAATGAATTATGCTACATTGAAATTTTGTTCGCCTACAGGTCGGGCTTAGCAAGTGAGCTGTAGATGCTCATATGTGATTTTTTTTGGCACTGTGCAGCATGTTGAAGTTAGGCAGGCAAGGATTTCATATAGCTCTAAAGCTCATAAGAGAATTATGCTAATTAGCGGCAAAGTGAACTCTAGTTGAGTTGCAAGCATGTCAGTCAGATCCTTTAATGGACAAGGTAAGTTTTGGATGACAAAGGTCATTCTTGTGGCAAGGATATTGTGGCAAATATCATACTCCCAAGATGGTGACTTGGGATGTTCAGGTGGTTATGAGAGAGAAATACCCCGAGGTATTTGTTGTTTCAGCTGTACATTGTAAGTTGATCTTGAAATTTCAGGGATGAAATTTTTCCAAGGAGGGAAGAATGCAATGCCCCTTATTTTTGTCTACGATTTCCTATAATTTTCTACTATTTTTGTGACGGCCCCACTTGTTTTTTTTATATATTAATTATTATTAATATATTATCACCATGTTCGACACACTCGTCCAACACATGCGCATGCGAACACGGCAGCCGTCAGTGCGGATCACAGTCAGATATGCTTTATATTAAACATGAGTATATCACGGAGTCATGGCACAGCAAAAATATTAAACATGTGCATAAAAACATATTTCACACAACCATGGACTTAGGTTCGTAGAGTTAACAGGTTGCAAGCCTTACAAGTCTTCGGGCACATCATGCCCTTAAACTGCAGTCATATAAATATTTACATACTTTCCAAAATTAGAGAGCAGACAACATAATTAGAACGTTACTCTTCCTTCACCTTTGCCCTCGCTGCATTGCCTGCAGAATCTGGGGGTGGGTGAGTATTTTAAAATACTCAGCAGGTTAATTTAAAATCTAATAGTGGTACTAAGCAGAAATCCCTTGAAAACCCTACGCATTTTCTTTAAAAACCTCTACCACGATAAATTATGCATAAAACAACCGGTTCCAAATCAACACAAAACCACAAGCCGCGACACCCTACGGCCTACCCTCGGCGCTCGTGGGGCAAACGAGGGCCACTTAGGGACAGGGCTTTCCCACGATGCCCTACCCTGTGCGCGCCACTTGCCGATTATTTTTCTCGGCGGGCATCATCACTCTATGATTATTCCGGGTTCTTAAGCCCAGGAAATAATCATCACATCGTTCAAAATATAGCAATATTCATGCTAAAACAGTTCATCACATAACATGTCTCACATAAATCAATCACATACGCTTAATCATGTTAAATCATGCGCAAAGAAGTTATACTAAGCACACGCTTAGAGTTTAAAGTCCCCTACCTTAACCCTTGGTTACAATTTCGTAACCGTAGAAGCCCCGAATAAAGAAACCGACCCCACCACAGCGTCCAGAATGTCGAATTCGGTAGGAAACGCCTTTTGAATCACTTGATTCGGACTCAAAATGGTTAAGAACGGAGGGAAAACGGGTTTAGAAGTGGAGAACAGAAAATCAGGAAAAAAATAACGGGGTCGGGCACTATTTAAAGGCGCACGTGCCCGTGGGCCCCGCGCGTGCTCTGCGTGGTCGCGACACGCGCGCAACTTGCGTCGCGCGTAATGACAGGCCCCGTCGCGCCGTTCGGCGCGACGCGAGTCATCCCGGGCCCAGGCCCGCGCGACACAGACCCGCCACACGCGCCCGGGTCCACGTGGCGCCGCCACCGCGGCGCCGGCTGACGCCGGCCACTTGCGTCAGCCAACATTTTTATAATAATTTTTTTTTTAAAACACATAAACTTTAAACGCGCGTATCTTTGTCACCCGGACTCCGATTCACGCATTCTTTATACAGTTGGGCTCGTATCGACGAGCCCTACAAAACTAGACCCCACATGGGTAGGTTATCCCACACTTCAATGTGGGTCCCGCCCATATGGCACATTTCCAGAGGCCGTAACTTCCGGCCCCGGTGTCTGAATCAAGCGCTCCCAAAGCCATTACACTCACTTTTCCACACTCTACCATACTCTAATAAGATTAAACATGTAACAAATATAACTAATTAAAATAATGCTACCAACTCCAAAATTAACGTATTAGAAAACGTACTGGAAATTCAGGGTCGTTACATTCGCGCCGCCACCGCGGCGCCGGCTGACGCCGGCCGCTTGCGTCAGCCAACATTTTTATAATAAATTTTTTTTTTTAAAACACAAACTTTAAACGGCGTATCTTTGTCACCCAGACTCCGATTCACGCGTTCTTTATACCGTTGGGCTTGTATCGACGAGCCCTACAAAACTAGACCCCACATGGGTAGGTTATCCTGCACTTCAATGTGGGTCCCGCCCATATGGCACGTTTCTCGAGGCCAAAACTTCCGGCCCCGCTGTCCGAATCAAGCACTTCCAAAGCCATTACACTCACTTTTCCACACTCTACCATACTTAATAAGATTAAACATGTAACAAATATAACTAATTAAAATAATGCTACTAACTCCAAAATTAACGTATTAGAAAACGTACTAGAAATTCAGGGTCGTTACAATTTTTGATCATTTTAGGCGAGAAAATGTGACACTTCGGCATATTTAGCCTCAGTATTTATACCCGTAGAGTCAGGTGTGGGGTTCATCGTAGGCCACGGACCGAGACACGCGTTTACGGCGTGAAAATTTAAGAGAGAATGAGATTGCAGAAGAAAAGGGAGAGATATAAAAAAAAGGGCTCGGGCTCGGGCTCGGCCGAGCCCGATCCAGACCTTTTTGGAAGAGAGAACCACCCCCACCCCTCTTCAGTTTCTCTTTGTCCCCAGCTACCGCCAGCTACCGGTGGGCCACAGGGCCGCCGCCACTAGCTCTGCCCCGGCCATGCAACGGCTATGGGGCCATAGCCCCAGCCCCCCATGGCTGCACCACCCTCCCTTACACTCTCTCTCTCGTTTTCTGACTAGAAAGTCACCGGTGGTGGGCGGTAGGCTCCGGCTAGCCTCCATCCGACCTGCCTTGGGCCGGTGACGGCAAGACCGCCGTCCCTAGCCAGCTCGCCGATGTCCCCTTCCAGTTTTGGCTATGCCCTGTTTTCTGCCCTATGGTTTTTTTTATTTGGCCACCACCACCAGTGATTGGTTGTAGCCGGACAAACTCCATCCGGCTCCGCCTTGGTCTGGCGAAGTTAGCGGACCACCCCACCCGGACTAATTCCTCCTCCTTCCCCTCTGCTCGGTCCTGACACCCCTCTATTTTTGGTTTCATTCGTTTTGTTTGTTTGGGACTGCCGGCGTCAAAAGTTGCTGCCTTTGACCGAAGACGGCTCGGCCCGGCCCTTGTCCGGCCAGCCGCGATCCCGGTGACCGCAAGGTCAGCCCCAGCCAGCTCTGCTGCCCCCCGATTAGTCCCTCATTTCCCCTATTTTTGTTGTGTCTGAGTTCATTGGCTGCCACCGTTAGCAGGATGCCGGACTTGACCCACCACACATTTGTTCGGCTTCTCTCAGCCTAGTAACGACTGTGGATGTTTCCACCTAGCCCGGTTTAGCCTTCATCCCATCTGTTGGAACGAGATCCATCGCTCACCGGTTGTTGTGCTCGTCCACAAATACCAAGCCTTTGCCTCACTATGTTTTGATTCCCCAATGAGTTGCCGAAAAATTGTCGCCTGCCATTTGGCTCTGCCTTGGCGATGATGACATGGTCACTCCAGTCTAGACCTGTTGGCCTTGTTTGCCCCCATTTTAGCCAACGCATGGGATGGGCTGCTTTCCCTTATGCCATTTCCTAGTGTGTGCAGCATGAACTGGTCGAAGGAGGACCGTTCCGCTACAGCTGTGGGCCATGTTTGGCCAGCCTTGTCTTATTGATGGCCCCACCTGGGCCGGTTCGACCTCGTCTGACCCCAGCTCCTCCCTATGGCCTATAGCCCCCAAACTAGTTCCGCCTAACCAGCATGTTTGCCCGTTGACCCCTCTCGCCCATTTTGCGCCTTCGGTACTGAACGGCCTCTGGAAGGATTCTGTATGACCTATCTTGATCGAAGGTGGACGAGTTCACCAGCATAGGCCTTGGCCAATGATGGCCTCACAGCGTTTGTTCAACCATGAACCTTCCCCTTACCCTCTATCGTGCAAGATGCACGGCCACCCGCATCATTGGTTTTGGTTGTAGGTGGTGATCGGTGATGTCGCCGCTTTGATTGGCCACCACTAGGGCCTTAGCCATGTCGACTTAGGGCCACTTCCATTCAGCACTACCGCCCTTGTGAGCTTTGGGCTGACACCGTCCAGCCCTCTCCCCCACCCCTTTTGGCCATGTGTGCATGTAGCCAAGTGTGCACTTTGGCGCTGCCTGACTTTTGGATGGCTCCACCATCTTTTGGATTTGACCATCAAAGTTCTCCACCTCTCCTCTGCCCTTATGTGGGCCCTTGTAAAATCGAAATCGACACTGTTGGGTGCTTTCCACGGCTGATTTCGACGTCTTGCAGCCGGCCGAGTATTTCTCAGCTATCAGTCAACCTTCATTTAGTACACCCTCGAATTCCAGTCTCACCTGCCACTCATTGGCATGACATTTCTCTTGGCCGCCCCTATTGTGCCGCTTGGATCACGGATTTTGTCGCGTTGATCAATGTCACCCTGTTTGGCCATGAGTAGTTCTGGCGCTTCCTAAAACCTCGGGACAGTAACTCTCTGAACACGCCGCCACCGTCGTATGCTTGCCATCAAACGTCATGATTATGAGGTAGGGGTGCTTTGAACTCATAATTTCATGATAACATGCTTTAAATTAGCAGCATGCTAGGATTGTATGATTCTATATTTTGGATATTAAATCATGATCTGTTTACATGATGTAAGATAATGAATTATGCTACGTTGAGATACATATGATATGTATGAGTTGTACATATATTTTATGGATGTGGAGTATGTATGCCCTAGTGATGGCTAGCGATTGTGAGTAAGTTACATATGTGGACTATGTATGTGGGCAGAGGTATGGGCGATGGACGATAAGAAGTGGCAAGGTGTTTGGTAAGGATTTGGATGTGGAGTTGAATGTGAATGTGTAAGTGTGTGATAAAAGATGACAGACGTAAGTTTGACAGGCGAGGATTTGAGAGAATTGGTTTGGTTTGGAGTGACGTCAAGAGTTCGGTAAGTAAGAGGACTTAGGCTTAGAGCCTTATAGGGTTTATTAGACAGTAAGAGTGTGCATAATTGTAGAAGCATAATGTACATATTATAAAGTGAAAAGTAAGTATAATAAGTGAGGTACTAAGTAAGAGGGTGATAACGGGGATATGCTATGAGGAGCTCAGTTTGACAATATAAGTAATATGTTTTGACCATAAGGTGGATGTCAAAGGTTGTATAATTATGTAAGGATTTGATGTATGGTGAGTTGATCATGATATGGACGGGTTAAGTGAAGTCTGCTGCCCTAACGAACTAGGGTTTGGATAGGGCTGAGCTTCAATTTGATCAGTCGAGCACTGTGAATTTGTGTGGCATAATTGTACCGCATAACTTACTTAATTCAAACTTGAATTGTAAGAAACATAATGATAGCATTGTGAGTTTGAGACCTGAGGGTTCAACGGATTAAGTTCCGTGTTTGAGCTAGCCGATAATTAGTCGGCTGAGCATTTCTTGTGTCTTGTCATGGTATTTATCCTGCGGGATTTATTTGTGCGCTGTATGGAGCACTAGATGTTTGATGCTCTGTTGAGAGCAATTGTATGTATGTTTTCGATTTGGTCTGTGTGTTGTATTAAGCCCAGACATTTGATGCTCTATTAAGAGAGTTGTATAATTCCTGCCCAAGAGTAGCATTGTATGATTCCGCCCAAGAGGCACTGTATGATTTCTGCCCAAGAGTGGCACTAGCACTATAAGACCCATAATGGTGGGCAATTGTATGACACTATAAGACCCTTTATGTGTGGGCAATTGTATGACCCCTTATGTGTGGGTGTATGTTTGCACGCTCAAGTAAATAGTATCATGGATCTACTCTTACCTGTTTGATCTTGTGCTCCATGAGCATAGGTGTGCCTTGCCTTCGGAAAAGTCCATGGCGTCTAGTCACTCCCCGGAGGTTAAGGTGATGCCCTAGTGGCATTCTTTTCTTTTTTGACGCTGGAGCTTATTAGTTGTAATGAGCTTCAGTGGTCGATAGTATGAGTACGATTGTAAGTGTATATTTGAGTAAGAAAGTAAGCGTATGATTGTACGAGTAAGGTCGTACAAGTACGTGTAAGTTGTATGAATATAAGTATGAATATGAGCATGACTATAAGATGATAATTCTGAGTAAGACTGTAAGTGTAAGTTTCTGAGCACAACTATAAGTATATGATTCTGAGAGGACTGTAAGTGTAAGATTGTACGAGTAAGGTCGTACAAGTATGTGTAAGGTATTTGAGTATGCGTACGATGGTATGAGTAAGTTTGTAAGACCCTGATTAAGGGTGTTTGTATTAGTTTGGTTTCATGGTGTGCTATGCATTTTTATATGCCAATGTATATGATTATATTTGTCACGACCCGGATTTTTAAAAGTATTTTTAAATAGCTCGAATGGTAGGTAATTTTTTTTTCTTTAAATACAAAACAAACCCTTCGATTAAATATCCAGGTCATGATAACTGGGGTTCACAAATACGAATATCAAATCATATGATATTATTTAACATCCAAAAATTCATAAAGACCAGCTCATCCATCTAAGTACAAGTCTGTCACTCGTTTGAAAATAAATAACAAGTTGACTCTCACGCTTAAGGTACACTTACGTATCGGAGTTTCAAAAATGCGGAAACCTCTTGAGCTCGCCTGCCTTGGTCTCACTTGTCGTCGCCTGGAGAATCTGCAATAAAGCAAACCAAACAACAACCACAACCACAATGGAGCATCTCCGCCTTCAGGAGAAGAGCTTCCAAAGGACAAAAGGTTTTATTAGTATATTTCGGATCGGGCCAACATCACCCGATGTTAGTTGCCTACGTACTCATCAGACAACATCTCCAATGTTTCCAACAAGATCGGATCCAAACGTAGTTCTGCCTAAAAACTACACTATACTAAGAAGCATAGCATCACCCATGCAATGCTTAAGTATTTTCAAGCAACCTACATTTTATGCAAGTCCTTTAATCGTTCCACTTGTTCTAATTAAACAAGCAATATCAATCAATGTTATTAATTATTTCTCGAACCATTGTTCGATAATTAATATTCTCGTCTAATCCCAAAGACAGACAGACACATCAGATGTCAACCTAAGTGACAAATGATAAGAAACACCCTGGAATCCACCAGGCCCCTGGAATCCACCAGGAAGTGCCATCTCCCAACCTAGCCCATAAGGACCTGACCGGAGTGGAAGGGCATGGCCCACAACTGCACCTGAACAGAAGTGGTCAGAGACGCCAACCAAGCAGGATGTCAGCGACCCTAATTGCGTGTACACTAAAAGATCCTCAATAGATCTGCGGTGAGCCCGGCTCACGAAGAACTCCCTCCAATGGGGAGGTGCAACTACACGGTCAAATCAGCAGCTCCTCAATAGAGCTAAAACTTAGGAAACCATTCTGAATCCTATCTTGCTCATCTATAAGCCAGGATTCCGAATGACTATCCCAAACCCTATTAGTCCCTTCTAGACTAAGGTTTACAACTCGAGACATGCCATCGGTTCATCAACCAAGGCAAATCGTTAGGTCAAAGGCTTTGTTCACTATATGAACTAGTCTCAGACCCCTCTGAGGTATTTTAGTCTTTATCTTAATTAGGTGTTCTTGCCCAATCCAAAGCTATCAAACCCCAAACAATTATTCTTTCAATAATTTAAAGATAGTGATAAATTACTATCACAACATCAATATCATAAATCGAAACAAAGAATAACATAAACCATAAGAACTACATAGGTCTAAGCATATCATAATATCAATAATAGAATTCATTAATGATATAAGAATCATTCGAGCTCTCGTGCCCTAACCCTCCTTGGGTTACCTTAATAAATCTTTATTAAACCGGTCGAAATGCACCTAAGGGCATTAGAGTAATTATCCAACATTTGATACAGTCCTCTCTGCACTTGGGTAAGTCTTTAACCTCTCAAAATGTTTTAGTATTACATTGGCCCGTTAATAGCATCCATGCGAATACGGGCCGATTTGCATAAGGCCATTTTTGTCTTTTGTTCAGGGCTTCCCTGAACCTTGACAGGTTTAACACTAATCCCAAGGGTACACCTTGACATTGTGAACCCGTGGTAATTTTCTTTCCGTCTAACGGGGTTGTAAACCCCTTAAACCGACTCCGGTTCAGTTAACTGTCTTACCTTAACCCTAGGGGTAAAACAGTCAAATATCTACTTACTGGGATTTTTACTTAGCTTATGGCTTGGTCCAAATTTAGGATACTCACTGGAATCTCCCTGAGATTTTTCTCAATTTATAAATCCACTTATAGGCCCCTGATTCGGAGGCCCTAAACTCGATCATTAGTGATTTATTCTATGCTACACTTACAAGGGTAAATTAGTCATTTCAGTGGCTCTGGGATTTTTCCCCAGTTTGAAACTTGGTACAAACACTCGGCATACAACCATGGTTCTTCATAAATTATTTTGAATTTTTATGAAAGTTATAGCTTACTGAACCGGACCCGGTTCAGTTATCTATTTATTTTCTAGTTGGGCCGAATTGGGTCAGGTAACCTAACCCGGTCCAGCGAGACGATGACCCGCACTGCGGGTCGTCTTCCTCCAGGCCGGCTAGAGGCCGCCTGGCCTCTGGCAGCGCTGCCTGCACAGCGGCGGAGGTGGCCCGGACCTCAGGCTTCCGGACCGCCGGGGTGCGGCAGAACCGACTGCATCGATTCCGCCACCGTCCGGTGGCCGGCCTGAGGCCAAAAGAGCCATTTTTTTTTCTTTCTCTGTGAATCCGAGCGGCGGAGCCGGCTCTGCGACCAGGACCATTGCGGCTGGGGCCAGCACGGATGAGGCTAGTGCAGCCACGTCCGGCACGACCGGGGCTAGCGTAGCCATGGCTGGCGCGACCCAGGCCTGCGCGGCCACGGCGATGCGACCGGGGCCAGTGCGGCCAGCCTCCTCTTCTTTTTTTTTTTTTCAAGCAAAGATCCGGCGGTCTGCGCAGCAGCGATCCGCCACCGCCTCAGCCGCCGGAGCCAAGGCCGCCGCGGCCAAAGCGAGGGCCGCCGCGGCCCGGGTCAGGCCGTTACTGTTCCGGCGACCAGAAAGTTAATTGCTGTTCATAATATTAGTGTGAACAGTAACTGCAGATAACAACATAAATTTCAATCAAACCAATTAACAAATTATTAACTAATCACAACTCAAAATCTTACATACGAGGCCGAGTTGTTGTCGTTCCACCATCGTTGAAGCGTTGCCGGAGTCTCGCCGGAAAATTTCATCGGCGTCCCTTTCTTTCCTCTCCTCAAAAATTCATATCCTCTGCACTGATCGGGCAAAAAGACCCCCAAAAAGCCCTAATTAATTATATTTATAGGCATGGGATTAAGAGCCCTAATCCCAAGAGAAATTGATAAGTATGAAATCTATAACTATTTTATATGCCTTTTTACCTTATTTGTTAGTATAGATTAGGTTAATTTAGAGTTAATTATGGTTTATTTAGATTAAGATAGATATTAGTATTTTAGTTTAATTATTAATAATTTTGTAGTTATTAGTTGTTTAGACATGTATTTAAATCAAGTTGGAATTTTAATTATATTATACATGTCTAAAGTATGGTATTTTATGTTTTGTAGGTAAAGTGCGCTTATCAAAGTACTTGGACGATGTTTGAAATGCTTTAAAATAGTCTTCACATGCTTTAAAGTGATTTGGACAACTTTTCGGAGTTATAAATAAGTTAGAAATTAATATGGACACGAAGGAAAGCTTAATGAACAGAATATGAACAGTCCGGGAAAACAGAAACACTGTAGCCGATCGATCGGGGTCACTTACCGATCGATCTGGATAACGTGAATTTAGATGAAAATACAGTGTAGCCGATCGATCGGGCATGCAGGGCGATCGATCGGCATAACGTGCAGTTTCCTTGTTTGACCCAAATTCCAATCCTTTTCATATTGGACTTCTTCCTACAGAACTTATGCCTATAAAAAGACATATTTGGCTTATAATTGGGGGATTCCAGTAGATTTTAAGAGGAGAAAAAGGAAGAAGAAGATGGAAGAGAACTCAAAGCTTTCAATGGTGATTCAAGTGCTTTCTTCTACAATGGAAGGCTAGACTTTTCTTTTACTTAGGAGTTGATGAAGCTATAGATAAGTTTCAGTTTCTTTTCTTTTTAATTTAGATCTCAGTTGTGAATGATGACAATTGTATGATATGGATTTCCTTTTTAATGGAAGAGCTTTTAATGTTTATTCAAGTCTATATTGATTTATTGTCTTGTAGATGATAGATTGATGTAGTTTTGATATTTTCATCGATTCTAATTTCTGTGATTTAGATGAGATGGTCATACAATAGTTTTAATGTTCAGATAATTAATGACTTGGATGAGTTATACTAAGATTAGACGGGTCATGCCTATAGCTAGTTTAGTGTAGATGATTCGTGCTATTGTCGAAGATAGTTCATGCCATGGAAGTTAATTAATGATTCTTTTTGAAGTAATTCTAGCTTGTAGCTGAGAATACTTGTTCATGTTCACACTAGATTTAGATTAAAAGTTAAGTAATTGTTATGGTTCTATAGTGGATTCAATTTCCTAAGTAAATTCCATCAAATTAATCTCTTATTTTAAACTAGTTGATTCCTTTCTTTTGCTTAATTTAAGTTTAAGTTGTTTTTAGTTTTTAAATCAGTAAATTCCTCTTTATATTTAGTAATAACTCATCCGTCCCTGAGGTTCGACAACCCTTAAATACTTATCCTAGTACAATTACCTTGTACACTTGCAAAGGGTTTAATTATAAACGATCAGAAATTGAGTCCCAAAAACCCAATTTCGGAATGCTAAATAATCGGGCCCTCAAAACGACTTAAACGGCCCAGTTGCACGTTTAATTCGGGTAAACGGGCCCTGCACGATATATTCAACTTCAAATGGTCGTTTCTCCCTCATCCGGACTCCGATTCGTGCGTTCTTGGTGGCGTTTCGAAGCTCTTTTCGTTTACTTTCCAATAGAATTAGTTTCAGCCCCAAATTCTATCTAAGGATAAAGTTATTCTAATAAAAATATCAATAGGTCACACACCATAATTTCCACGTATTTAAATTTTGAAACCCGGGAAAATTAGGGATATTACAATATTATGTTAACTACTTCATGTTTGAGTTGCATGAACACATGTATTTTATGAACTTATCGAGTTCAATGTTTAGGATTCTCCTACTGGGTATTTTCCTACTGAGTATGAAAATACTCATTACCCTACTTTTTAGCCCCGTTGTTCGGGAGGCTTTTGCAGGTTGTGTTGGAGAGCTCCTGGAGATGGATGCTCGTGTCTGCCGTGGATTGTTTCTCTTTTGACTTAGGTAACTTGGTCACAATGTGAATATTATTTTATGTCACGATTTGACGTATTGGGTGAGATAAGATTTAAAGTGTATGTATTCTGGACTTTTAATTTGGATCAGACAGCGGACTGTTTATGGGACTTGTACTTAGGGATGCCTGGGAGTTATTTGTATTTAAAAATTCATGATCATGGTAATTTAGTAGTACGCTTGTTTTCGAGTAGCGCCTGAGGATATTTGCTTTGGTTGTACGATGTTTGATCAAATGATGAAAATTTTAGATTGGAAAATTGTTGTTTCGTGTTTGAAATTATAAACTGTTTTTACAGGTTTTGATTTCATCATTTTTACTCCAATTTACAATCGTTATATTGCAAAAAATTTTCATGAATTTTAAGAAAATGTGATGAAAAATCTTTGGCGTTACAAGGGGAGAGGGGGAGGGAGAGAGAAGAGGAGAGAGGGGGGAGGGAGAGAGAAGAGGAGAGAGGGAGAGAGAAGAGAAGTGAGGGGAGAGGAGAGGAGAGAGGGAGAGAGAAGAGGAGAGAGGAGAGGAGATGAGAGAGGGACAGGAGAGAGGGACAGGAGAGAGGGACGAGAGGAGAGAGGGACGAGAGAGAGGGAGGAGAGGAGAGAGGGACAGGAGTGAGGGAGGAGAGAGAGGGAGGAGAGGAGAGGGGAGTGAGGAGAGAGAGTGAGGAGAGAGAGAGGAGAGAGAGAGTGGGGAGGGAGGAGAGGAGAGAGAGAGAGAGGAGAAATTTAAATTTAAATTTAATATTTTAATATTTTTTATTTTAAAATTAATTAAAAAAATAAATAAAAATATATTAGTAACGCATAGGAATATGCATTGCAAATACCCTTGGTATTAGCGACGCATATTTCTATACGTCACTAATAACATAGGTAATAGCGACACATATTCATATGCGTCGTTATTACCTTATAATTTGTTATTATAATTATAAAATATGTAGAGAGAGAAAATAGAAAGGAAAGAGGGAAGAGAAGAGAGAGAGAGGGAGGAGAGAGAGGGGGAGAGAAAGGAGGGAGGGGAGAGAGGGGGTGAGAGAGGAGGTAGGAGAGAGAGGGGGGAGAGAGGAGGGAGGAGAGAGAGGGGGAGAGAGGAGGGAGGAGAGGGGGAGAGAGGGAGAGAGGAGGGAGGAGAGAGAGGGAGGGAGGAGAGAGAGAGAAAGGGAGGGAGGAGAGAGAGGGGAGGGAGGAGTGAGAGGGAGAAAAATTTTAAATTAAAATTATTTTAAAAAATATAAAAAATTAAAAAATAAAGGTAGTAGCGACGAATAGTTGTATGCGTCGCTACTACCTAAAAGTAGTTGCAACGCATAAAACTACGCGTTACTACTACCTAATAGTAGTAGCAACGCATAGCACTATGTGTCGCTACTACCTATTTTTTAAATAAAAAATTGAATGAAAGAGAGAGGGGGGAGGGAGGAGAGAGAGAGGAGAGGGAGGAGAGAGAGAGGAGAGGGAGGAGAGAGGAGAAAGAGGGAGGGAAGAGAGAGACAGAGAGGGAGGGAGGAGAGAGAGAGAAAGAGAGGAGGGTGAGAGAGAGAAAGGAGGGTGGAGAGAGAGATAGATAGAGGGGGAGGGAGGAGAGAGAGAGAGGAGGGTGTAGAGACAGAGTGGAGGGAAGAGAAAGAGAGGAGAGAGAGAGGAGAGAAAAATATAAAAAACATCTGTTTTAGCGATGCTTATGTCGCTAAATATGGTAATACGTAGCGACATCTAAATTTGATGCCGGCGAAATTTCACTCGCATCTCATAACTACCCCCGTATTTCGCCCCACCGCCTCACCGCCCACCTCCTCGCCTCCTCCTCCCCCTCTTGCTCTGGCCGCCATCAGCCCACGGCTTGCCTCCTCCCTTATGGTCCTCCTTCCTCCCCGTTGCCCGCCACCGTGCCGCCCCTCCGCCCAAGGCTTGCCGCCCTCCCACCCCCTCTGGTCCCCCATCCCCCTCCCCCCCCTCCTGCTCCCCTCCCCTTGCTGGCCCCCACCCCCTGCTGCCCCCTCCTCCCCAGCTGGCCCTCCCATCCCCTTCTTGCCCCCCCCCTCCCTCCTCTGATTTTCAGAGGATGGGGGCCGAGTCGGGGGTCCAGATTACGTCGCTAATAAAATAAGTTATTTTTTATTTTTAAATTTTTTTCTATTAGCGGCATATACATAAACGTCACTAATAATTGCGACACTTATGTATAAACATCGCTAGTAATTTATATTTTAAAATTAGTTTTTTATTTGAGACGTAAAAAAAATGTCGCTAATAGCTTATCATTAGCAACGCTATAGAATATATGTCGATAATAAGTTATTATTAGCGACATATACTATATGTCGCTAATACACCTTATTAGTGATGTTTTTTGTATACGTCGCTAATTGATAATAGTGATGATACTTTTTTTTACGCTTGTAGTGACATTTATTATATGTTACTAATAGTCATTAATAATGCATATGAGACTATTAGCCACGTGTATAGTCCTTTTTATTTTAGTGTAAAGACTAACCCACTTCAACCCACACTTTAACCGGCTTCATCCATTTTATAAAGCTAAAGAGCTGTTTTTACCTTTCATGATCATCAAAATTTTCTTTGTTGCTTTACACCGGAGTCATGCGTCTTTTAGTATCATAACTAGGGCTGTAAATAAGCCGAGCTAGCTTGTGAGCAAACTCGGCTCGGTTAGGCTTGGCTCGAGTTAAACTCGACTCGAATCAGGCTCGACTCGAACTCGATTCGAGCTCGAATAAGTTTGAGCCGACCCCTGCTCGACTCGGCTCGGCTCGAATAAAACTCAAACTCGATGCTACTTGACTCGACCTCGAGCTCGAATATAATTTTAAAATTATATATAAATAATATATATATACATATTTTATATAAACATAATTATTAATTTAAATACATATTTATAACATACTCCCTCCATTCTTAGATTAATAGCTCTATTTGATTAGTTCGTTTTGAAAATTTTAATTGAGTTATTAATCTAAGACGAATAGAATATATAAAATGACATATAATCATATATTTATATACTAATACTATGTATCGTATTGATATATGAGACTCATTTATATGAGTCAAGGCTCACTCACGACTATGTGAATATAGATGTCATACATCATCATATTACGATATAAGAACACACATAACTCGGGAGGTAGATTAGTTTATGTCTTCTTGCGCATTTGGATCTCGATCTTGCCAAAATAATTTTTTATTTTTTACATCTTTTTTAGTGATT
Organism: Saururus chinensis; assembly: GCA_035235625.1. Taxonomy (NCBI): domain Eukaryota; kingdom Viridiplantae; phylum Streptophyta; class Magnoliopsida; order Piperales; family Saururaceae; genus Saururus; species Saururus chinensis. Next base: position 27,401,152 of record CP141148.1, on the reverse strand, counting down.
ATATGTACATAAAGAGAGAAAAATAATAATATTGCATTTTTTTAGCATATGTAACTAAAACTTATTTATCATAGTTTTCTTCTTTCATAGTGACTATAATCAAATATTCACAGTGTAGTCGTAATACTTGTTGAAGTATATTAATTAATATTTAATACTAAAAGTATATTAGTATATGTGATATTTCATATACTTTATATTTATATATAGATTATTTTTATTTTTTTAGTTCGAGCCCAGTTCGAGCCAAGGCTTATGATTCACTTATTCAAGTTCGAGCTCGAGCTCGAGCCGAGCTTTGGATTTCTAAATCGAGCCGAGCTCGAGCTCGAGCTAAAAGGTTCGAGTTTATTCAAGCTTTTAGCCGAGCTTCAGCAGTTCGAGCTCGAGCCGAAACAGCCTAATACTCGGCTCAACTCGGCTCATTAACACCCCTAATCATAACCCGTTTGAGTCATCTCTCAAGCCTTGGGAGAAGATTTATAATCTATACTATTATAAAAATGGGTTTACCCCTGACCATACACATTTGTTGTACATGTGGCTTCCGCCTCTCGCTTTCTTTTCCAAGCCGTGTGGGTTTCACTGTCTGGGGCACTCCTGCTGGCAACTTCCTTCCCTCGTTCCCCTTCTTTCTCCCATATCAAACCCCCCACTTTCCCACTACTTCCTCCCCATATATTCTGCCACCCCTTCTTCGTTTCACATAGTCCCTGCCTTCACCTCTCTCTCTCTCCCACAGCCGCCTCATGGGTCGTTGTCGGCCAGTTATGTTTCTTACTGATTTACATTAGCTCGGCTTTATGTTGTTTAGGTGTAGTATCTTGTGATTTTCCTTAAGGGTTGGTTCATTTGTGTTGGTAGACGTTTGAGGTGCCTCTCAACGCCAGTTTTTCAAGAGGGTTGCCTTATCAATCCCCCGAAGGCGAGATGTTCCTGGCGCACTTCATTTTCGAGTCTTGTTGGATTGAGAGGTTTGCACGCAGGAAAGTGGCCATTATGCTTGGCAATCCTTGCTGGTTGTTCGCTTTAGAGGAAAGTACCCAAACGCAACCCAAAATCTTCAACTTGCCCTATTCGAAACAGAAGTACATTTTCTTGAAGCTGGACAATAGCGTGTGACCACAGTTGTTCTATATTGGATCAAATTGTCAGAGTCGCCCACGAGCGTAGAATTAGTCCATGTGTGAAAAGAATTCTTGGAGCTACAGTGAGTCTTATAAAAGAAAATAAAATACTCCCTCTCTCCCAAATTAATAGCCCTGTTTAGTTTTTAAAATGGACTACAATTAGTTCATTTAAAAAAATTAAATTGAACTATTAATTTGGGACGGAGAGATTAAGATACTATTGAAAATAATACTCTAAGCGTAGAAATCCAGATTTAATTAGTCTAGGTGTTATGGCGTACGTCAAAAGTTACCAAAAAATAAATATAAAAAATATTTTAAGAAAAATTCAGAACCCTTCATTTTCTAGTTATTTTCTCTTTCAAAATTTTTTAAATAGTTTACTTACTCGAGTGTATGAGCTATGAGGAACTCATTGGAACAAGGTAATAAATTTATCAATTTAAACCAATATGTACTAATCCCTTCTCAAAAAGGAACTATCATTTAATTGTGAGTAACATAAATTTGTGTAGGAAAAATAAAAAATAAAAATAATGTCTTAATTTAATCATTATTTATCAAAAATGTTGCACAAATTAAAACTTTTACAATCAATTACAGATTATTCAACCATCAATTTGTTCTACATCACCTGTGAAAACAAAGTGATGTCTAATTATGATTTGCTATGAAAATAGGTAGAAAAACAAATGTTTACACTTCCTGCACGTTGATTTTTTTTATTATAGTGTGAAACGTGAGTTCATATTTCTACTGTACCGAGATACGAGAATGTTCAGTGCACCTAATATTTTTTATTTTTTACTTGCTAAAATGTACTTGATGTGAATACAAGGCATTTCGCTTCTCTAGTAATTATCAACACGGAAAACCAAAATGTTTCACTTAAGAATATATTAAAACACTCATAAAAAGCTATCATTTTTTCTAATTTATGTTTCATATATTAAACTACATTACCTCAAAATGCTGATAAGCTCCAAACTAATCGATCTGAGGCAATTCGAGCTTAGCTGCTGATGCTCACTTGGATGGAGGAGCTCAAGTTCATGCTTCATCAATCCAAGCGGCATCCTAATCAAGCTAGTTCAAGTCGCAACTACTATAAAAAAATTCTGTTTCATTTATTAAACTTAGTGGAGTGCTATAGGACTCTCTTGTTGTTGCAATTATAACACCCGCTAAAATGCTCTGGGCTATGAACTATGCGGCGATTAAGGATTCTTGTGAGGAACAATGATGTGTAAGAAAGACAAAAAAGAAAGAACACACCGGATTTTACATGGTTCGACAATAGGTGCATATGTCGATGGGATCACGTACTAGTTTTACTATTCAACAAGAGAATAATACAAGAAGAATGTTATACATTTACAAAGCTTCTTTCTTGCCAAAGATAAGCCCTCTAGGGTTCAAAGGAACCTTCTATACCCACAAGGGATAAGGCTCTATCTCGGGTAGGGTGGGGTCGGGTATTGTAGTACCTGACCCTACCCAAGATAGAACTCAAGATTGTTAAACCCGACCCTACTTGAGATAACCTTACCTGACCCGATATAAAACCCTACCCCTACCCAAGAACCCGAATTAAAACCCGAGACAAATTAACCTCTTATTAATTTCTCTCAAAACAAAAGCATCTATATGATTATTCTTCAAAAAGTGGGAATAAACATTAAGATATGAAATGATCAAATATAATTCTTCAACAAAAATAAATACTTATACCTCAGACCTTACTTACATCTAAATTGAAAAACCTATTACTCTAAACCTGGAATGAAATAATTAAATACCTGCATATACACATAAATCACACTGTAATAGTAAAATTCCAACTGCATATACAACAAAAAAAATAAAACTCCAACATCTTCAAATCTAATCACTCAAATATGAAGTTAATTAAATATCTACTATAGAAACCCATAAGCAAGAGCTCAATGACAATAGTTTATGGTCAATTAAACAGTACTTTCAGTCATAAGTCTAGAAAACATGAAGTCAATTAAAATAGTCCAGCCATTAACCAAACAACAACCAAACCCACATGTTAATTACTACAACTAAACAAATTGGTTCCTCTCCAAATACAATACTACCACCAAACAAACAACGACCAAACAAACAGCTGAAACAACTTGGTTCCTCTGATCCAATCCAAAAAAATAGTTATCTACCAAACACATTAAGACAAAACAATCCTCCCACCAATTACATCAGTCAACGTCCAAAATCCAAAATAGTCCTGCCATCAAATAAACAATCAATCAGCACAAGTCTAAACACAAAAACAACATATATTTTAATAAACTAGCATAGCACCTCCCCATCAAAGTATCAATAGTTAATTAACCAACCATTTAAGTATCCTCTTGAATCCCTGATTCACCTATAGATGAAAATTAAAGGACATCTTAGAAAGTCAATCTAAAATGGTTATAATTTTATAAGTAAATAGTTTGGCTTACCATCTTCAATTATAGTTATATCATTTTCATGCATGTATACTTCAGCTTCCTCTTGATCCTGTAATTAAATCCAGACATGACACCAATGCTTGCACCACTCCGAAACTTAAAGAACTCCTATATTGGTCAAGAATCCTTCCTCTTGTGTTAAAAGCTGATTCCAAAGCAACTGTGGACGCTGGAATAGGTAAGATATAATGTGCAATGCAAGCTAACACAGGATACTTCCCACTATTTAGTTTTCACCAATGTTTTAAAAATCGGACCAGACCAGCTGGCCGGACTAGATTCAACCGGGCCGGTTCATCCGGTTTAATGGTTTATAATGACCTAGCCGGTTGAACCAGTGATCCACTAACCTAGGTCAAACTGGTTGAATGTTTTGAAAAAAAAATAGGTTTTTAACATAGAGTACCTAACCCACTGGGCTACAATAGTTTTATTACATATATCTTATGCAACTATTTTATTTAATATATACTTATATACTTTATACTAATCCTCAAAAAATTCATCAAAGGTGGGATTTGAACCCGAAATATTTTGTGATGGGGGTTACCAACTCTACCAACTGATTTACAAAGGTTTTGAGTGAAAGCTTTATGAAACTTTATATTTAATCTAATATATAGGAAAATAGGGTCAACCCAAGTTGACCCACAATTGAACTTAATTGACCCATCCTGGCGACCATTTCGGGTCAATGGTCGGGCCGATTTTTAAAACATTGGTTTCCACCACTCTATTATATCAAATTTCTTTGTATTAGGGTGAAGTGATTCTTCCAAATATAGCTCAAGTTTAGACTTAGTATTCACAACTATTTGTTGCATGCTCATCTTAAAATATGTTTTATGAAGAGAAACTAGTCTGCTTTCAAAACTAGAAGAATTACCACTATATCAATTGAACCACCAGTTGAAAAAACCTTCACTACATATTTTCTTTGCATTATATTTAATATTTTACTCATTGAAAAGATCAATTAGCTCCTAATGAATATTAGAAACATAAATTTCACCATATCTTGTGAGTAGAACTAAGCATATGTGAAATGAAGATAGTTCAACTTGTACCTCAGGTATAATATAACAACAATAGGGAATAACATATTCAAATCTTTCTGATACTTATCAAATTTTCCTTGCATTTTCAATGCCATTATAGATGCCAATGTATCGTCATCTCAGCCATTTTTTTATGTACCCAAATTCCTAAAACCTCATGGACAAAAAGATGAGCAGTGGGAAAAAGTGATCCAGATGAAATATCTATGGAATAAAAAAAATCTTCAAGAATACTCATCATTTCAACACACCTCCAATCAATATAAGAAGGTGCTGATCTTGCATAAATTGGACCTGAGGCCTTAAGGCGAAAAAATACACTTTCAAAGTGTAAGGCCGAATCTAACAAAAGGTATGTAGAATTCCACCTTGTGGAAACATCCAAAGACAACCCTCTATTAGTAAAAAATCCTCTCTAATAAAATACATTCTTCAAAAAGTTGCTTTCGAGATTGTGAAGCTCGAACATACTTAACACTTTCCCTAATGACACCAATTGACTTGCTAATTTCTTCTAAACCATCACATACAATAAGATTTAAAAAAAAGCATGCAAATCTCACATGAAAAGAAGATCCATTTCTTAACAATATGCCCTTTCAACCAAAAAGCTCAATCAAACTTCTAACAATAGAGTCATTACTAGAAGCATTATCCAAAGTAATTGTACACAACTTGTTCACTTTCCAATCAATCAAACACAATTCAATGACATTAATCAATAACTTCTCCACTATGTGGACTTGGAACAACACAGAAATTTAAAATCTTTTTATGCAACTTCCAGTCTTGGTCTAAAATGTCCAATCAGAGACAAATAACCCAAAGTCTAATTAGAAATTCACATATCAACAATTAAAAAAACTCTTTTATGTGAAGCTCCAATCATTACTTTGTATTTCTTTTTTTCTTCCTTATACATGTCTACCACATCTTTGCTCACCCTATTGTGAGACATAGGCTAAAACCTAGGCTGGATGACTGACAAAAAATGTTTAAATGCAGCCGATGTATTGAAATAATGTTCAATTAAAAATTTTGAAATATTTAATTATAACCCTATTTTGTGTTAATTCACTATTTATTTGGGTCATTTATATTTTGAATAAGTAAGTTAGACCTATGTTGTGTTTACATGTCTAAATAGACTTCAATAGAATCCAAGTAAAAGAGGAGGTGAAACCCAACTACTTAAAGCTATTTAAGGGTAAAAAATAGGCTCTTAATGGTCGAAACATGCATAGAATGGTCAATCACAACCTTGTGGACCCATTTAATTCTTATTTGCATCAAGAGAACCAAATTCGGGAAGAAGGTAATTTGGACATATTGACATTGCCTTCGTATTTATATTATACTTTTTTATATAAAATTCTGATTGATATGATTCCTGTGGCATTAGAAATAATACTTACATGGCTACAATCATTAGTTCAAGAAGAAATTCATAATTTCAAAGATATTTGGGTCAAATCTGACATGAAAAGTGTAAGGACTCTCATTTCTAAACCGGTTTTCGTTTCTTTTAATTATCGGTTATTGCATGGTTAACTCATTTTCTTATTAATTCGGTGGTTTCATAAATAAATGGTGTTTATGATGGTTTAAATCAAAATTAACTTTTTAATTAGTAAATTTAAGTGATTTTGAATCAAATGTGAATTTTTCAAATTTTTTTGAATTTTTACTATTTTTTCAAAAATTAGGGTTTGGCGGGACCCCTGTGGGCCCCACCATCGAAATTTAGTTTTTTGGACCAAATGAACCCATACATCAACTTAAGATCATACAAAAATTTTCGGAATTTTATCAGATTTAATTAGTGCTCAAATTTTTAAATACTCATTTTTAGCCCAAAATTCTACTTACACCCCATTAGTTCAGTTAGTGCAACCCAAACCTTACTATAAAAGGCCAGACCTGAGTCATTCCCATTTTGGGAATAGGCTGAGAAGGAGAGGTTAGGCCTAATCCCCAATTAGGCCCAGATTAGAAGGTGTTTAAGGTAAGTTCATTCTAATTAAGCACCAAATCCTAGCTTTTCTCTTAATCTCTTCCAAATCTACCATTTCCCCTTTGTTTTAATTTATTTTTAAACATCAAAATTACTTATTTACATCTTTACTTCAAACCCTAGCTCCAAAAATCCGATTTTTATGTTCAACAAGCCCTAGATTTAAGTTTTTAATTAGGGTTTTCTTTGTTAAATCGGTTTTAATGGAGTTTAATTCAAACTCTATGTCTTTATAAGGTTTTCAAGAAGGGTGACCATCAAATGCAAGCCTAATCAAGGGATAAGGTAATGGACTTTCAAAATTTCAGTCTTCCTATGGTAAAACTCTTGATTTTGTGGCTTGTTTTGAATGGAATTACTTGATTTAGTACTTTAATGGCATGATTAGTAAATGGTAATCTTTAATCCCAATTTTATAGGGTTTTATCTTGTTATGATGTGGATTAGCGTTCTGGAAGTTATGGTGGACTTTTAATTGCATTTAGGTTGTTAGATGGTGATTTTGAGTTTTATTAATGGAGTTTCGGTTTGAAAATTCAAAAGGAAGAAGAAGGTCGATTCTGCCTTGTTGGCGTTTGAACGGCTAATAAGTATGAAATCTATATCTATTTTATATGCCTTTTTACCTTATTTGCTAGTATAGATTAGGTTAATTTAGAGTTAGTTATGGTTTATTTAGATTAAGATAGATATTAGTATTTTACTTTAATTATTAATGATTTTGTAGTTATTAGTAGTTTAGATGTGTATTTAAACAAAGTTGGAATTTTAATTATATTCTACATGTCTAAAATATGATATTTTATATTTTGTAGGTAAAGTGCGCTTATCGAAGTACTTGGACGATGTTTGAAATGATTAAAAATAGTATTCGCATGCTTTAAAGTGATTTGGACAACTTTTCGGAGTTATAAACAAGTTGGAAACTAATATGGACACGAAGGAAAGCTTAATGAACAGAATATGAACTGTCCAAGAAAACAGAAACACTGTAGCCGATCGATCGGGGTCACTTACCGATCGATCGGGATAACATGAATTCAGATGAAAATACAGTGTATCCGATCGATCGGGCATGCAGGGCGATCGATCGGCATAACGTGCAGTTTCCTTGTTTGACTCAAATTTCAATCCTTTTCATATTGGACTTCTTCCTACGGATCTTATGCCTATAAAAAGACATATTTGGCTTAAAATTGGAGGGATTCTAGTAGATTTTAGGAAGAGAAAAAGGAAGAAGAAGATGGAAGAGAATTCAAAGCTTCTAATGGAGATTCAAGTGCTTTCTTCTACCATGGAAGGCTAGACTTTTCTTTTACTTAGGAGTTGATGAAGCTATAGATAAGTTTCAGTTTCTTTTCTTTTTAATTTAGATCTCAGTTGTGAATGATGACAATTGTATGATATGGATTTCCTTTTTAATGGAAGAGCTTTTCATGTTTATTCAAGTCTATGTTGATTTATTGTCTTGTAGATGATAGATTGATGTAGTTTTGATATTTGCATCGATTCTAATTTCTGTGATTTAGATGAGATGGTCATACAATAGTTTTAATGTTCAGATAATTAATGACTTGGATGAGTTATACTAAGATTAGACGGGTCATGCCTATAGCTAGTTTAGTGTAGATGATTCGTGCTATTATCGAAGATAGTTCATGCCATGGAAGTTAATGAATGATTTTTTTTTGAAGTAATTCTAGCTTGTAGCTGAGAATACTTATTCATGTTCACACTAGATTTAGATTAAAAGTTAAGGAATTGTTATGGTTCTATAGTGGATTCAATTTCCTAAGTAAATTCCATCATATTAATCTCTTATTTTTAAACTAGTTGATTTCTTTCTTTTGCTTAATTTAAGTTTAAGTTGTTTTTAGTTTGTAATCAGCAAATTCCTTTTTAGATTTAGTAATAATCCATCCGTCCCTGAGGTTCGAGAACCCTTAAATACTTATCCTAGTACAATTACCTTGTACACTTGCAAAGGGTTTAATTATAAATGATCAACGGCCCTCCTAGGAGTTCAAATGGCAACACTGTCAGTTCGACAGATTTCCTGTTTAGCCGATCGAACGGCCCTTCTGGGCGTTCGAACGGCTACACAGCAGATTTTTGTTCTATTTGTATGATGTTTATTTCGGTGATTCCACTTTAACTTGCCAATTTTATATGAATGTGGAGTGTTTTGAGCTATAGTATGCTACTGGAAAGACATACCATTGAGGTTATGAAGTTGACGTATATACTTAGAGTTATATAGAATGACATATGGTTGGCGGTATGATGTTGGAATTGCCATCTTGATGTTATGAATGGTTAATTCTCTATGGTTAAGTATATTTTCAATAGAGTTATAGCCTACTAACGGACTGATATGTCATGTTAGAATGTGATTAATTGATGTGTGAATGTTAGTGAACGTCATGGCTTAAGGATAAAGTGAATGACCGTTTATGTGTTTAGCCTATGGTTGAGCTTTGATTTGAGTTATGATTTCAATGATTCTTCTCCAATGATTTCCACTAGAATTCATGATTAGATGTTAATTCACATGTATAGTGTGGTAGTGAATTAATTTCAAGCATGTTGATATGCATTGGGTGAAGTGCTTCTACTAGGTACACACACATGTGGAGTTTAATGATGTTGAAGCTTGATATTATAATTATGAATGATGCATTAGGGGCTGATGAGAGCACTTATCTTGAATTAAGATTCATGTATGCCTTGCCCACGTATATACCATGTTACATGCATCATGAAAATGGCTTTCCAATTGAGGCTTTATCAAGGTTAATCGAATTTGATCGATTGGATGCAATGTGGTGAAATTGCGTGCCGGATTGATCGGTCGTGGATTAATCGAAACTTGATTGGTCCAAAAGGACATGTTTTGATTTGAGTTCCTGTGTGGAACGAGTGCACTCCCCGGGTTGAGTCTAGAGAAATGGAATTATGTGGGGACGAGTTGTGTACTTGTCTTGCGAATTTGAGATTATTATTATGAGTGTCATCTGGACCTTGAGAATCCAGTGTGGTATGCCGTGTGCACCCGCTACCATGTGTTCTAGGGTTCCCTGTGTGGGAATTCGGGCTCTCCCCTCCGCAGGAGATGTCCCTGGGCGAACACCCCTGCTCTAGATTCTCTGTGTGAGAATAGGACATCCTTGGCCAGGATCGTCTAGGATGAGCAGTTTTAGGGATTGACAACCCCGAACTTCTTAAATTCTTGTGTAGAATTTTGGACCATGACACGCCTTTGTGGCCTTGTCTGTGTTCCCATCTGTGTGACACTAAATTGTGATTACTTCTTGATGGAGGTTGATATAATGTGATGCATGATTTGATATGTATGTTAGATATACATTTCATGTAGGTTGATATGATGTGATGCATGATTGGATATGTATGTTAGAGATATATTTCATGCAGGTTGATATGATGTGATGCATGATTGGATATGTATGTTAGAGATACCTTTCATGCAGGTCGATATGATGTGATGCATGATTGGATATGTATGTTAGAGATACATTTCATGTAGGTTGATATGATGTGATGCATGGTTAGATATGTATGTTAGAGATACATTTCATGCAGGTTAATATGATGTTGAGGCATGATTTGATATGTATGTTAGAGATATATTTCATGCAGGTTGATACGATGTGATAGCACTATGTGGATTATACACTATGATGCAGGATTAGGTGATGTGTATGTGTGATCAAAAAATGATACATTTTGTCAATCTTTGATCTGAATGATTCTATTGCTATGTTATTTTATTTCCGATGATGATAGTTATATTAAAAACCATTGCTGAGTTGTTTAAACTCACCCCTCTTTATTGTGTTTTGCTTTGGGGCTACGTGGCGCGACACGCAGACGGACAGGATCTCCTCTTTGAGGAAAGATCGGAGACAACTTGGATGTGATCGTGGATACTCTTATGTGACTTATTTTCCTTGGTTTATGCTTTATGTTTAGAACCTTTGTGTATGGTTCTCTATTAGATTTATGTTACTTCATATAGTTGTGTTGTCTAAGACCTATTTTAGAGCCAGTGTGGGCTATGGTTGACTAAGCTTGTGGGTTTGAGACTAGTTGTTTATTTTGAGTTAAGCAACTCTCTTTCTTTTTTACTTCTTTACTCTTGCTCAAAGTGGTGTGCATACTCCGTAATTTTGTTAAGTCACCCATAATTAGGGTTAAGTCTTCCGCTAAACCATATCTCAATTCCCCTCGTCGCCCCTGCGCATTTGACCGGCCCCTGGACTAGGTTCAGCTCGGGTCGGGCAGCGCCGGGGCGTGACAAAAAGTGACTATTAGTCAATTAACCCGAGGCCAACGCATAGTGGATCTTTTTATTGGCTATGATTGATACACATAAGAAAAGATAATGAGGCTGATTAGATAACTAAAGGAAGACTAAAGTATACTTATTTTATAAATAAATCATTAGTTTATTCAATTGATTTAGAATCTAATCATTGCCAAAAAATTAACAAATCAAGCAATCAATCAGGAAGCAAACAAGGGATATGATTGAACCTTCCCCTTTGAAGCAACCCCTTCTACTCTTATAAAAAGAGGGGTGGACATGAGAAAGATATCATCTACTCCTCTTTGGAGATTTTTTCTTCTATTTTTCTCTTCTTTTATAGTTTTTTTTAAGTTTTATTGTAATGGCTTTCTAAGCACTCTAGGTAAAGCTATAGGTGATTTGAAACAATCTAATAAAGTTCTTTTCATATTTCATCAATGGTGCCAGTAAGTATTAGTCATTTCAACTGATGTTTATTTAATATTGTTCTTCTTTTTGTTTCTTTGTGATCTCAATACATAAGATGCTTGAAGACTCTCCTTCTTGGTATATTGTGGTTTTGATACATAGAACTCTTAAAAAAATAATTATTTTCATCATTTATCTATCCAAAGTATTCTCTTTCTTTGTTTTTGTTTTTAATGTTCATATCTTCTGGTTATATAGAATATTCATTCAATGCTTACTAAGATAATATGACACATGAAGAACATCACTAAATAATACAATTACCCTCAATGTCTTAGTGTTTTATCTTATTGATTTCTTAACTTTTTATTGTCTTAATACTCTTCTACACTTTCTCTCTTAATTTTTCTTTACTCTTATTTATTGATGATTGTGATAGTCACACAAAGGCAATCCTTGTGGATTCAACCTTACAAGACTACATCAACTTGTGCACTTGCAAGTAATATAACCCTAAGTTTTGTCTCAAATTAATCAATCAATAGTTTAGGTATAACAAGTTTTTGGCATTGCCAGGGATTGCAATGTGTGATGAGAATGTCAGTTACAAAATATTCTCCCTATTCATTTTTTTTTTCAAGTGAGAGTAGTGGGATGAAGATTCATTAAAGAAGCCCAACCAGAAAGATCTCTTGGACTTGTTATTGCTCAAATAATTCAACAAGACCACTTGAAGCATTCCGGATAGTTTCATTCCACTTCCTTTACTTCATTTCTTTTAGTTCTTAGATTTTTTTTAGAATTATTTTCATTAGATCTCAAGTTTGAATTGTTATTCAATTTTGATATGCGAGATGTTGAAAGGATTCACAATGTGTTAGAGGCTCTATTGATTAAAAAATACTTAAATAAGTTGAGGCAGAACTTATGATGTGTGATGTGTTACAGGTTATATTGTAAAAAAGAAAACTGATTATACTTGGGCTGCTTGAGCATTCAATGTTGCGATTGAAACAGAATTATTTGAAGAGAAAAAGTTCTTGTCAGAGAAAAAAGAGACAATTCTATTAATGTTGACAGGTGACACAAGACTATTGGCAGCAACTATAGCGAGTGTCCTTAGTATTTTTTAATTGGAATACCCCTGCAAGATTACTACTTAGTTATATCTCACAAAGAAATATGTTAATATGAGTAAAAAACATGACGGGTGCATGACTTAAATGAGGCATGGAACAACTAGTTTGTAACAAACTTGTAAAAGGCATATTTGAGTATCCAGACATCTGTATTAAAAGATGGGTATGAGTAGTTATAATACTTAAATAATAAGAAGACTATAAAACTAAAACAAATACCAGGTTGGTTGTTGGTATACTTGTATAGACATTTCGTGGAGGTATGCCAAACATGGTAGAAAACTACAAACAAAATTTTACATTAAGTAATAAAAATATATGTAAAATAAAGGCTTCAATAAGTAGCACAAATACTTGATTTTGGCAATTTCCACTCATTTGCATTCCAAAAGGATTTGGAGGTATCATCATTGAAGACTCCATTGCTACACCTAATAAAAAAAATCCACAAATGTATTATTTCTCCCATTGACAGTTATAAACTTGCAAAAATGGATTTTTATACAATCGAAAAAATGATTTTACAAGTAGTGGTTCGCCTAATAAAAAAAAATGCAATGAATGTATTATTCTCCCAATGAAGGTCATAAACTTGCAAAATTAGATTTTTATACAATTGAAAAAAGAGTTTTACCTGTAGTGGTGTTACTAAGTTGTTGAGTTGTATTTTTTATTACATTCATTGATTTTCTTTTTTTCTCCAAAAAAATCTTTATTCTACTGTATGTTTGTCCCTTTTGTTTCAAACATTGGGGATCAAGCACTAAGATGTTAGAAGTTGATAAAGAAATGATTGTATCATCCAAAACATCATCTCCTTCACTTGATGCTACATAGATCTTCATGGCTCGATTAAATACTTTGTCCACTTTATGATATGCAAGCTCAGTTGTGGCATCATAATTGATTCAAAAACTCATTAGACTAAATGTTTTTCACATTAACTTGCTCAGCTGCATTGCCTTTGTTGAGTTTCCACAAGGTTGTGCTTGTAAATTATTGTTCTCATCCATCACAAGCCCATGCTTTATAGCTTTGGTCCACCTTCTTAATATATATTGCTCAAGAATCTTTTTAACACCATTTAAATTGAACACCCTCAAAGCATGACAACACAACAATCCCAATGACTCAAATTGTTTGCAACTACAAGAGATGGAGAAATCAGAGGAGTTAAATTGTACAATATGCTCTCGCTCACTATCTTCCCTTCTTAATTTGTACATGTGATGCATCTCACTATAAATGACTTCAACTTCCACTGAAAGAGATTCTAAAAATTCATGTTGAAACGTGCCAAAAAGTCTAAGTGTGTATACTTTGCACGCATGTAGAAGAATATCACTACTAGATAGAATACGAGGTTTCCCATTAGCATTTCTATAGTCATCAATCACCTCCTCCTTATTCATCTTCTTCATCTTTTGCTCATAGTGATGCACAAATTCAATAAAAGTCATGGTCTAACAAGCCATATTTTGAAAGACATAATTTGTACTCTCACTTCTTTGACTGGACCTAGCTAATGTTGCCTAAGAAGGTATTGCAACAAAAGTCATACAATTTGTGAAACCAAAACTGGTCAGAACAACCCCATTTCTCAATCATATTTGCCCACTTCCCCTCGAACTCATTATCATTTTCGCAATTGTATAAAAGATGATAAAACATATCCTTAAAGCCAAATTGATTATAAAGGCTAGAAATATTCAAAGTAGCATTTTTACAAATATGCCATTGACACAAGCAATGTTGTGTAGTGGGAAACACCTTTGCAATTGCATTTGCCATTTCATGGTCTTGATCAGTAAAAATGGTTTTTGGAGCCTTATCATCCATGGACTAAAAAAAAGTTTCTAAACAACCAAGTAAATGAAGATGTAGTTTTATTATTCAAAAAGGCATGGCCAAATAACAAATTTTTCCAATGGTGATTTACCCCCACAAATGCAGCACGAATCATGTTATACTTATTTGTACAATACGTAGAATCAAAAATCACATCTCCAAAATATTTGTAGTCTAATTTTGATATTCCATCTCTCCAAAAATATTAGACATTCGGTTTTCATTATCAACCTTTACTGCATAATAAAATATTTGGTCGATAGCCTACTTTTGCTTAAAATGGTTCATGAGGCCCTGACAATCAACTATTGTAATCATTTTTGCTCTTTCAACTTGGATAAAAATATGACAATCAATTTTAGTAAATCCAATATTTTGATAACCACTCGATTCATTTAACAAATATGCATATGTCTTGTTAGCTCTTATGCCAACATTAGCCATGGATTTGATGATACCCCTACTAGTATCATGTATTTACGCATAGACCTCAATAAATGCCTATGATTTGGTTCAATTAGTGGGTGATTATGCTAAGTGGTTAACTGACTAACTTTGTATACATCATTTTTCTCTTTAAAAATTACATGAGCCTAACAACCACACCTAATGTCTAGTCTTTTTTTCTTTTTTACTTCACTAGGATCGGTAAATTCTTTGAACCCCTCTTTCCAATACACAAACTTGTGCCCAATAAGTTCACGTGTACCTCTTTTATAAGTCCTTTGACTTTTTTGAACACTAAATACTTTGTTATATGCATACTTGTTATACAAATCAAAAGCCTCTTCTTAATTGCCAGCAACCATCCCAACATTCAACTCCATTTCCTCACTTTGGCTAGTTAAAGAATCATTAGGTACTCTGGCATTATTCCTCTCATCATAGTTTATTTCATCACTACAATTGTCACTAAGTTCTAAACAATTTCTTTTCCTTTATATGATGACATTCTTAAATTCTGAACAAAAACTCACTACAAGAAAAAAGACTATTAGCGACGCTTTTAAAAAAAACATCATTAATAACTATTAGCGATGCTTAAAAATCGTCGCTAAAAGTATCGATTATAGTGCCATCACAATTGCTCATTAGCGACATATTAAAAAGTGTAGCTAATAGTATTGATATTAGCGACGCTTTTTCTTGCGTCCCTAATGTTTTTTCTATTGCGACACTTTAAAAGGCATCACTAATAGTAAATTATTAGTGAGCCTTGATTCCAATCGACGCTAATAATAAATTATTAGCGACACTTTATGAAGCTTCACTAAAATAACAATTTTAAAAAAAAAATAAAAAACTTATTAGTGACGCTTAGCTATGCATTGCTAATAAGAAAAAGAATACAGAAAATATTAGCGATACTTTTATAAGCATCGCTAATAAGAAAAAAAAATTAAAAATTTTAAAAATAATTAGTAGTGATGATTTTCAAAGTGTAGCTGACAAATTTTTTTTAAAAAAAATCAAAATAATTTACTATCAATGTTTTTCAAAGCATCACTAATATGTAAAAAATATAAAAAAATAATAGAAATAGTTATTAGCGTCGCTTTTGAAAGCATCACAAATAACAATAAAAAAAATTTAAAAAGGTCTTGCCTTAATGGGAGAGGCACCGGACTCCAACGCCCCTCCTCCGGCAAGGGCAAGGGAGGGGGGAAGTATATCTGGCCTCCGATTGGAGAAGCTAGAGCCCCTCCTCCGATTGGAGAAAGTGAAGGAGGGGGTGATAAGTATGAAATCTATATCTATTTTATATGTCTTTTTACCTTATTTGCTAGTATAGATTAGGTTAATTTAGAGTTAATTATGGTTTATTTAGATTAAGATAGATATTAGTATTTTAGTTTAATTATTAATGATTTTGTTGTTATTAGTAATTTAGATGTGTATTTAAAGAAAAATAAAATTTTAGTTACTTTCTACATGTCTAAAGTATGATATTTTATATTTTGTAGGTAAAGTGCACTTATTGAAGTACTTGGACGATGTTTGAAATGATTAAAAGTAGTCTTCACATGCTTTAAAGTGATTTGGATAACCTTTTGGAGTTATAAACAAGTTATAAATTAATATGGACACGAAGGAAAGCTTAATGAACAGAATATGAACTGTCGAGGAAAACTGTCCAGATTGCAGAAACATTGTAGCCGATCGATCAGGCACGCAGGGCGATCGATCGGGATAACGTGAATTCAGATAAAAATACAGTGTAGCCGATCGATCGGGCATGCAGGGCGATCGATCGGCCTAACGTGCAGTTTCCTTGTTTGACCCAAATTTCAATCATTTTCATATTGGACTTCTTCCTACGGAACTTATGCCTATAAAAAGACATATTTGGCTTAAAATTGGGGGATTCCAGTAGATTTTAGGAAGAGAAAAAGGAAGAAGAAGATGGAAGAGAACTCAAAGCTTTCAAAGGAGATTCAAGTGTTTTCTTCTACAATGGAAGGCTAGACTATTCTTTTACTTAGGAGTTGATGAAGCTATAGATAAGTTTTAGTTTCTTTTCTTTTTAATTTAGATCTCAGTTGTGAATGATGACAATTGTATGATATGGATTTCCTTTTTAATGGAATAGTTTTTCATGTTTATTCAAGTCTATGTTGATTTATTGTCTTGTAGATGATAGATTGATGTGGTTTTGATATTTGCATCGATTCTAATTTCCGTGATTTAGATGAGATGGTCATACAATAGTTTTAATGTTCAGATAATTAATGACTTAGATGAGTTATACTAAGATTAGACGGATCATGCCTATAGCTAGTTTAGTATAGATGATTCGTGCTATTGTCGAAGATAGTTCATGCCATGGAAGTTAATTAATGATTCTTTTTGAAGTAATTCTAGCTTGTAGCTGAGAATACTTGTTCATATTCATACTAAATTTAGATTAAAAGTTAAGGAATTGTTATGGTTCTATAGTGGATTCGATTTCCTAAGTAAATTCCATCGAATTAATCTCTTGCTTTTAAACTAGTTGATTCCTTTATTTTGCTTAATTTAAGTTTAAGTTCTTTCTAGTTTTTAATCAGCAAATTCCTCTTTATATTTAGTAATAATTCATTTGTCCCTGAGGTTCGACAACCTTTAAATACTTATCCTAGTACAATTACCTTGTACACTTGCAAAGGGTTTAATTATAAACGATCAGGGGGGGACCAAGGGAAGGGGATGGAAGATGAGGGCGGCAGCGGAGTCCTAATGCGGGGGGATTGGGGAGAGAGGGGGAGTGGGGGTAGGGAGCGGACTCTAGCTTCCCGCAGCCCCTTCTCTAGCAACCGCAATGGAGAGGGGGAGAATAGGAAAGCGAGAGGATGGGAGGGAAGGGGGGACCTGAGGAGAGAGCGGGAGCGGGAGGGAGGAGGGGGTGGGGGCCAGAATGTGGCACCCAGAGCCAACTCCTCCGGTGGCTACAGTGGAGAGGGGGAAGAAATGGAAAATAAAGGACGGGACAAAAGGGGGGGAGACCGGGAATAGAGGGGTGAGCAGGGAAGAAGAGGGGGTGGGACACTAGAATCCAGAGGGAGGAGCCGGACTCCAGCGCCTCAAAGAAAAACTTGCGGCCGGGAGGAAGGGAGAGAGGGCGGGAGCAGCATAGAGGAGGGATGAAGCCTAGAGGGGGCATTGCTAATGGGAGGCGACTGCATCACGGTGGACTCACGGCGGTGGCAGCACTGACCGTCAGCTTTGAGTGGAGATGCGTTAGAGGGAGAAATGTGGGGCACAAAAGGAGTGGGGGGAGGGGTATTTGAAGCACAGCCAGATGAAATTTTGTGTGGCTGCGCACGGTAAAATTCACGGGCAATTTTTGCCCACGTCAATTCACTTTTGCAACGCTTTTATCCTTTAACGACGTTTAGATTTAAGCGTCGCCATTATAACTGTTATTCACAGTGCTTATTTCTTCAAAAAACCAAGGAAGCCAAGGCAAACTGCCCAATGTAATCTTCAAAAAACTCACTTCCAAACAGCATACCAAATACTGCATAAGGTCCATCATAGAATCGCTAAAAAACAGTTGAACTTTCAAGTCTTAGGAGAGCAATCAATAAAGTAGTGCTACCAGTCAGAGAAATGACAAGTTAGAAATATCATTTCGCATACAGCTCTTACTAGAAATTACAGTAAATTGAAAGAAGTAGCAACAGCTTTTGGAGAAAAGAGAGAGGGGTTCCACCATGTTAATATTCCACATTTCTCATATGTACGGTTATGTAAACTTACTCAAGTCGCATTGGCCTTCCCATACTTGTCATCATATTCTTCTCGTTTTGCAGGATCACTAAGAATTTGACAAGCCAACAAGCCTCCCCGAGGACCTTGTGTCATCAAACAGATCAGAAGTACGAAGTATTTAGCATGGAGAAAGGTAGCATTCTTCCCAAGAAATAAAAAAGAGGCAACATTGAAATTCCAAGCTCTCCTTCAACCAATGAGGACTAAATGCAATAGGATTTACATTAGAAAGGTAGAGTTTCTAGTCTCAAAAGACTGGAATCACATGAACACTTAGATAACATATTTTTATTTTCTGCTTTCTAAAACAGGAAGTAGAAAAATAGAAACTTTTATTTAATTTTCATTTAAAAAAGGTAAAAATCACTATTTTGTCCTGTTGTAGAGTAGCCCTAATAAAAATTAGTAGTAACGTATCTAAAACAAGGGCAAGATAATTTTTTATAAACTATAGGACAAAATATAACATGGATATCCAAAACTTCTTATTAGGCTCTCACTGTTTTCATTCTGGTGAGCTAAAATTCAAAGAATGATAAACTTCTGGCGCTATTTTCGTTCTGATGAACTTATATTCAATATGTAATGAACTTCTTACAGTTTCTCAGGCAGGATACGAAATTTAATCAATAGATCTCCCAATTACGATTTTTGAAGACAACAATTAGCCAATGGCATAACTTCCCCAGAAATGAAAATTCAAAGGTACATATGAAATTAAGTGTTGAAAGATGTTTAGAAGAGACTATTGTCATCATCTTACAATAAAATGAATAAATTTTGAGACCACCATTACCAGTGTACTAAGAAATTATACAAAGGTACATATTAAGTTGAATATTAATATATTAAGTTGAAATTCAAAGGTACATATAAATTAACATATGAATATTAAGTTGTTTAAGGAAGTAGAGTTGGAGCAGCTTAGAAGGCGAAGGTGGTGTGAATGTGATAGTGGACAGGGTTAACTCAGGAAAAGTTTAGAGTTAGGGGTGGATTTAGATTTTAGCAGGAAAGTAAAAATTACTTTGACGACGGTTCTTCTATTAATGGAGCTTAAGGCCTCGTCTGGGAAGCATTTTGGAGGGGAAAACGTTTTCTCCTCTGGAGTATAATATGTCACAACAAGAGAAAAACGGTTTTCCCCGTAGAAAAGTGTTTTCCCTACCTCATGCTGCCTCTTAAATAGGCCTAAATAAGTCGTGCCTGTTTTCATATGGGCCCGACCTGATGATCGTGTTTAAGCACTGAAATACACTAAATACGAATGAGAAAGGGTGCTTACAGCCTCGTTCACTAAATGGGGTTTACAGCGCAGTGTGCGACACAAGCGGGATGGCCAAAACGTAGTGGGAAAATGGGCGGTAGAACCATATTTTAATTTGTTAGTCTGAATAGAGTGTAGCCGTTGGATGAGATCTACTGGTTGTAAGTTAAACTTATGAACGTAGCTATTTAGACCTCATTTTTTTTCCTGTATCCCCCACATAAAGAAAAATATTGATATTATTTTTTACTTTTTTCCCTGTCTCCCCTATCCATTTTACCCATGCTTCCCCCAATCATAAACCTCACCCTCTTTCTCTTCTTCGGTATGGGTGACTACCAGCACCAACTCCTGCAATTAACCAGATCCGGCCATAGCCGCCGCGGTAGCGACCAGTATGAGTTGCGGCCAGCCACATCTGGCTGGTTGTGGTAGCCGCGATTAGCACACAGCGCGCGACCGCAGGACGAGAGTTGCGGCCGGCCAGATTTGGCTGGCCGCGGTAGCCACAACCAGCAAACAGTTGTGTGCTGGCCACGGCCGCAACCAGTAGGGCTGCGGCCTGTGTGCAGCCATAGCCTGCGTGCGGCTGTGGCCTGCACTAGATACGGCTTGCGCTAGACGCGGTCGCAGACGCAACCTGCGCTAGTGCTCCTTTTGCGTGGCCGCGGCCAGCCAGATCTGGCCGGCCATTGTCTGGCCGCGGCTAGTAACTGGCCATATATGGCTAGACGCAGTCAGCGTCCAGTGGCTATGACTAGCCACGGTGACAAGTCACCGGTGTTGATGCCGGCATCGGAAAAAAAAAAAGAAGAAAAAAAATAGGAAGAAAGAAATTGGGGTAAAACTAGAGGATACCGGAGATTTTAATAAAAATGGTATGGTAAAAACACATCAGCGGACAAAGGGACAAAAGGAAGGTTTAAATAACCACGTTCAAAACTTATATGAGGCCTGCCTCAGCCTTTCTCATTCATAACACACGATGACACGAGGAAGCTTTCCGTTTTTAAGCTCTTCCACCTCACTCGGTCTTTTTCTCTTTGAATTCGACTCCTCCTCGGACTTCAAGTCTATAAAACGATGCCCAGAAACTGCATGAACAATTCGCTACTTTGTTGTTTAGCAGATCAGAGTCTAATGGTTGCCGTCAGCGGTAGCAAGCCCTTCTCCAAGACGACGAGCATCGCCCCACAGATGGAGAAGAAGTCCATTGAACGTGCCGAGCCCAACCGCACCATTGTCAGGGCCTACGCCGTGATGACCTCCATGTCCGCCCGCCTCGACTTCTCCCCTCGCGTCAAGATGCAGGCCTGGCAGCTCTACAAGAAGTCCGAGCTCCTCCTATCCCAACATGGATATCAGAATCTTGGCCCCACCGTCGCGGTCTGCCTCTATCTCGCTGGCCTCTGCGCAGGTAAGCCTCGGACGCTCAAGGACATCCTGTCAGTGCAATTTCGGAACCCGGGCGGGAAGAACCTGACAGTGCAGACCGGGGCGATAGAGGAGTTCCTGGTTCAGTCTTTCGACATGGAGATCATGGGTACCCGCTACGACAAGAGTGCAGATGATATGAGACGATATTGTGTTCTTTTGGTCTGCTCCAAAGGCTCTCAGGAAGGCAGCAATGTCACAATCCAAAATAAAGCAGAAAAATAATGTAAATAAATAAATAGATTAAGACACAGAAATTTACGTGGTTCGGTAAGGTGACTACGTCCACGATAGAAATATTTGGATGAATTACAAGCCTATCAAATAGCCCGTTGAGAGAAACCTCTTTGTACATCCAATCTCTCACCCTTCTCTCACATGAAATAAAACTAAGAGAGAAGACTCTCTTTGCTGCCTAAAACCAAGAGAGAAAAGTAGTTTTTTTTTCTCTCTGCCTCACAACCCACGTAAAAGAGAAAAAATAATTCTCTCAAGTCAAACTCGTGTGTAATGTAAAGTGATAAGTTTTAAATGAAACTGGAATCCAATTTACCTTTATCACATCCGGAGTCCATCTTGAAATTAACTTTGTCAAACTCACGTCACGTAACAACAATCTCCACCTTGACTTGAGTTGACAAGTCACTTAGGAGAATCATCCACACATGTCTGTGTCCTCCACCTTGAATGCAACTCCTTCCACACCCAACTGGGTGCAATGTGATCCTCAACATCCTGTGAGATTAAGCAAGCTCAAGCAGTACTTGAACTTTTCTGTGGTCACTGCCTTTATTAGCATATCTGTAGCATTGTCTTTTGTATCCACCTTCTGAAGATTGATCTCCTCATCTGACACATATTCTCTTATCTTGTGATATTTTACTGCAATGTGTTTTGTCCTAGCATGATAAACTTGATTCTTTGCTAAATGTATAGCACTTTGACTATCACAAAGTACTCTGATATTCTCTTGCTTCAAACCAAGTTCATTGACCAAACCCTTCAACTATATAGCCTCTTTAGTTGCTTCTACAACTGTCATATATTCAGCCTCTATTGTTGATAAAGCAAT
Source organism: Saururus chinensis (assembly GCA_035235625.1). NCBI lineage: Eukaryota > Viridiplantae > Streptophyta > Magnoliopsida > Piperales > Saururaceae > Saururus > Saururus chinensis. The sequence goes on along the minus strand of CP141148.1, from coordinate 27,378,721 downwards.
CATTGCCTGGAGAATAGACCTCCAAATGACTGCATTACCTGCAAAAGTGAACACATATCTTGTGGTAGACTTACACTTATCCAGATCACCTGCAAAGTCTGCATCCACATATCCTGCTATATGCGCCAATGTTCCATCATTCTCAAACAAATGCCAACATTCTTTGTCCCATTCAGATATCTCAGAATCCACTTTACAGCATCCCAATGCTTCTTCCCTGGATTAGCCATGTACCTGCTAACAACGCTCACTGCCTGAGCAATATCTGGCCTAGTGCACACCATAGCATACATTAGACAACCAACTGCACTTGAATAAGGTACTAGCTTCATACCTAAAATATCATCCTCTGTGGTGGGACTTAACTCTGCACTCAACTTTGAAATGTGTAGCAAGAGGTGTACTAATTGGTTTTGCATTGTTCATGCTAAGCTTGTCCAACACCTTCTCAATATACTTCCCTTGAGAGAGCCATAGCTTCCCAAGTTTTCTGTCTCTCTGAATATCTATACCAAGGATCCTTTTTGCAGCTCCAATATCCTTCATATCAAACTCATTTCCCAACTTAGATTTCAACAAGTCAATATCTGACATATTCTTAGTAGCAATCAACATATAAGAATAAATAGATATAAGAAACATCAGGAAGAACATGAAAATAAACACAGTGATCATACTCACAACGAGTGTATCCACTGTTCAGCATAAAAGAGTCAAACCTCTTATTCTATTGTCTCGGTGATTACTTTAAACCATATAAAGACTTCTTTAGCATGCATACCAAGCCTTCCTTCCCTGGTTCTTTAAATCCCTCTGGTTGTTCATATAAATTTGCTCTTCTAATTCCCCATGAAGAAATGTTGTCTTTACATCAAGTTGCTCAAGTTATAGATCATATCAAGCAACCATAGCCAACAAAACCCGAATAAATGTGTGTTTTACCATTGGAGAGAAAATTTTATTAAAATCCACACCTTCTTCCTGTGTATATCCTTTGGCCACTAACCTAGCCTTAAACCGTTCAGGTTCCTTATCTGATGAAGCCTCCTTTTTTCTAAGCACCCATTTGCATCTAATAGTCTTTTTCCCTTTAGGTACCAACTCCCAAGTTTTGTTCCTGTGTAGAGATTTCATCTCCTCCATCATGGTTGTCATCCACTTGTCATTGTCTTTAAACTTTATAGCATCCTGAAAACAAGATGGATCTCCACTAACAGTGAATAGAGCAAAAGAAACTATATCTTCAAAGTCATACCTGATTGTTGCTTTAGTGTTTCTCTTTGCTCTTCCTTTTGCAATGCTATAAGGCTCCTGATGTTGCTCATCAACCACATGAGGATATTGCTCATTGTCTTTACTATCCCCTTGGGCATCTTCATCATTTATTTCTACCTGAACTTCCATTTGTTGTTGACTTTTCTATTGCACTAAGTCACCATCCTGTTTGCTTAACATTTGAGACTTATTAAATATCACATCTCTGCTAAAGACTACTTTCATTGCCTCTTAATCCTAAAGTTTATATTCTTTCACTCCTTTTTCATACCCAAGAAAATTACATTTTTTAGACTTAAAATCAAGCTTACTTCTTTGCATGCTCTAAATATAGACATATGCAGGACACCCAAAAATCCTAAGAGTAGAGTAATCTACAAGATTTTTAGTCCATACCTCCTCAGGCACCTTCAAGTTAATAGTTGTAGATGGTGACCTATTTATGATGTGATATGTCATATTAACTGCTTCAGCCCAAAACTCCTTAGAAAGATTTGCATTCAGCCTCATGCTCCTTGCCCTTTCCAAGAGTGTCCTGTTCATCCTCTCTGCTACTCCATTTTGTTGTGGGGTTCCTGGATTAGTGAAATGGCGTGCAATCCCTTCATTCTTGCAGTAATCAACAAATTCTTTTGATTTGTATTTAACCTCATTGTCTGACCTGAGATATTTCAATTGTTTTCATGTCTGCTTTTCAACATGGGTCTTCCACTGCTTGAACTTCATAAACACCTCTGATTTCTATTTCATGAAATATACCCACACCTTTCTTGAGTAGTCATCAATAAAAGTCACAAAGTATTCAGCCTTACCTTTTGATGGAGTTGAAGCTGGCCCCCAAATATCTGTGTGGACATACTCCAACACATCCTTGCTTGTATGTTTCCTTGGGTGAAATCTTACCCTGCATTGTTTTCCATACAAACAATATTTACAGAAACCTAATTTGCAGCTTTTAACACCTTTCAACAATTTTCTTTTATGAAGTTCTTGCATACCCCTTTCACTCATATGCTCTAACCTCATGTGTCACAAGTATGTGTCATCATCACTGCCTTCCATAGGAATAGTCACAGTAGCTCCACCTACAACTGTACTCCCTATTAATTTGTATAGGTTTCCAACCTTTTGACCCTTCATCACCACCATTACCCCTTTTGTAACTTTTAACACTCCACCTGTTGCATTAAACTTGCAACCAACTGCATCTAATGCTCCCAAAGAGATCAAATTCTTTTTCAAATCAGGAACATGTCTAACATTAGTAAGTGTTCGAACTATGCTATCAAACATCTTAATTTTTCACAATTCCTATTTCAATGGTCTTACATGTAGCATTATTCCCCATTAGAACAGATCCACCATATATGACACATAAATATCAAACCAGTCACGATTAGGACACATGTGCCATGAACAACCTGAATCTAAAATCCATGAATCATTAAAATAATTCATACCTGAAGTGATAGATAATACATCAGCTTCAAAATTATCAGGTTGATCCTCTACCGCTAGCTTGACCTGAAGAAGCCTCCTTTTCCTTCTTCTTCTCTTGGTCCTCCTTGCGCTTTCAACAATCCTTTTTCATGTGCCCTTCTTTCTTGCAATAATAGCATTCAATCCTTTTCTTTCCCTTCAACTTTGAGTGATACCTATTATCATTAGACTCATTGTTCCTGAATCTTCCTCTTCCCCGATTGTTTCCTTGAGCCATAAGACCTTCAGCCTGCTGTCACGGCCCTGGCCATCCATAGGTGTTGTGCGGCGCTCGCAAGGCCAAATAGCTGAGCGAGTAAGCCTTTCTTCGTCAAGGTCATGGCCTTGTGCCATTTGACCAAGCGTCCAGCCCGCGAAGCCAAGCAGCGAACCCGTCCCAAGGCGGACATGCGAACGTGCCGGACCATCTCCCAAGCGAGCTGACCGGAGAGGGACACTTCCTTGCAATGCACGGATCCAACTTAGGCAACTCGGTCATCTGAACAATCCGTCTCAGCCATGTGCATGCAAGGGCCTTTGTTACCAACAAGGCCATAAGGCCGGACGGCCGCCCGACGAGTCGGAGAGCCCCATCCCACCAGCGGATGGGCTCCTAGCATGATAGCTAGCAAGGAAACATCCTTCGTTGCCATCCGGATCAGCCTGTTGCAAGGCTATGTATCATACCAACAGCTTGTCCATGAAGCTCACCATGTCCCTCCCTATATAGCATAAGAGATTTCTTGCATTTCTCTGGAGTGGCAGCCAAAGTGGCCGTACGGGCATGGTATGTCCGAATTCCGCAAAACTACCCGAGAACACTCCCAAGGACCCTCAAACACCATATAGGTAGGTGGGGACATCTTTAGAATCCAAAACGGTGCTAGTTGGCTATGTGTCCCAACATAGCCAACTATGTGTGCACATCGTTGCGGCATTTCTGCGCAACGTTGCGCACACATGTTGCGCAACGTTGCGGGCCTTCCCCGCAACGCCTGCACACATGATATGCAACACTAAGGGCAGTTCCCAAAATGAATGCACACCTCGTATACAACACATTTCCACGTGTGTGCGCCCCAGCACCTGTCACGGGTAGTCCGCTCCGCTACCCCGTAACATTCTCCCCCACTTAACTTCATTGACGCCCTCGTCAACGGTACGGCTCCAGGGGGTCTTGCTCTGTCTTCCACGGGTAGTCCGCTCCGCTACCCCGTGACACTGCGAATCTTCAAGATTAAGCTTCTTCCTCATCTCATTAGATAAAAGAGTAGTCATAACTTCTTCCAATTCTATTGTCTCTTTCCCATATGACAGTGTTGTTACCATATATTCATATGAAGGTAGAAGAGATGTCAAAAGTAGTAGTGCCTTGTCCTCATCTTCAACTTTAACACCAATACTAAGCAACTGAGAGGTCAATTTGTTGAATGTGTTGAAGTGTTCCAACAAATTTGCCCTTTCTGCCATCCTAAGAGCAAACAATTGTTGCTTGAGGAATAGTTTGTTTGTAAGGGATTTTGTCATATACAAACTCTCCAATTTTGCAGAGTTCCGGAGCTGACTCCTCATCAATAACATTGTATAACACCTCATCAGCAAGACAAAGACGAATAGTACTTACCACCTTCATCTTTAACTCCTCTCAGTCATCTTCACTCATACTTTTTGGCTTCTTTGATTTTCCATACAATGCTTTTAATAAGCCCTGTTGTACAAGCAGATCCTCAACTCTTCTCTGCCACAAGCTGAAGTTGCTTTTTCCATCAAATTTTTTCACTTTAAATTTGTTAAACCCCTTAGTTGCCATTATGAAAAAACTGCTTTAAACCAAAGCTCCGATACCACTTTGTAGAATTTCGCAATGGCACAATCCAAAATAAAGCAAAAAAATAATGTAAGTAAATAAATAGAGCAAGACACAGAAATTTACGTGGTTCGGCAAGGTACCTACGTCCACGACCGGAGAGAGCCTTCCACTATCAATTGAGAAATATCTAGATGAATTACAAGCCTCTCAAACAGCCCGTTGAGAGAAACCCCTTTGTACATCCAATCTCTCACCCCTCTCTCACAAGAAATAAAACCAAGAGAGAAGACTCTCTTTGCTGCCTAAAACCAAGAGAAAAAAGTAGTTTTTTTTTCTCTTTGCCTCACAGCCCACGTAAAAGAGAAAAAATAATTCTCTCAAGTCAAACTCATGTGTAATGTAAAGTGATAAGTTTTAAATGAAACCCGAATCTGATTCACCTTTATCACATCCAGAGTCCATCTTGAATTTGACTTTGTCAAACTCACATCACGTAACAACAATATTGTGTTCTTTTGGGCATGGGAAAAGGCGGGTATGATGCTACTCGAAAGGCTCTCAGGAAGGCAATGGCAGCGTACAGGGCAATTGGAAGAAGGATCAGTCCTGACATGATGGAAGCAGTCACCAAGTACATGGCCGCTCAGAATCTCGGTGAACACAACATGAAGAAGCCGCTTCTGGACGTATCCATCATAACAGGGGGGAGAGAGGAAGCAATATTAGATGCCCACCAAAATATTTGCCAATTCTTGGCCGAAAAAAGTTACGCAGGATACTTCTTTGAGCCAAGTTCCTTCATGTAGTTACCGAATCATAATATTGTAAAGACATGCTAAAAAAATTGTTTCTACCTTTCAATAGGTTTATAGCAGCTCTATTCTGGAGTTGTTCATTCATAATCAGATTTTGTTTGTATACACAATTCTGTATTTTCTTTATTGTATTTGTTAGCTGAGTAATGATAAATGGCTTTATTTTGTCACTTGTTAAGTGCTTCTAATGGAAGAGGTATTCATAAAAATTACTTATGTGGAGGAGTGGCTGGACGACCAGAAGGAGGTGGGATGGGGGTGGCACACCACTCAAAAATCAGTCTTTAAATTAATCTACAAAAAATCATGCATAAATCTTAATTAATTAAGTAATAAAACACTAAACTGGAAGGCCAAAATGTAGAGGGAAATAGGTAGGTATTAGGGATGCAACTTGGGTCGAATATATGGCAAAACTTGACTCGACCCAACCCTAATGGGTTGGGTTTAGTTTTAAAATTTCAACTCGAATGACTATTTGGGTTGGATTCGGGTATTATGTGATCCAACTCGACCTGACCCTAATAAAATTATAAATATAAAATTTAAATTTTTATAAATATTTAATATTTTTAAAAAAATTAAAAATTATTTAAAAATTATTTTTTATTCTAAATAGTTAAGATGGGTTGGGTTCGAATTCGAGTCAGGTTTATTCAAGTTGGTTTGGGTCCGGATCATAATTTCTTTAAGTAGTATCAGGTTTGGTTTTGCAAAACTCAACCTGAACCAGACCCCCCGCGTACCATGCGTTGATTTAGGGTTAGTCTGAATGGAGTGCAGCCGTTGGATCATATCTAATGGTTGTAAGTTAAACTGCGGCTCATATAACTTATATGAGGCCCGCCTCAGCCTTTCGTTCTCATTCATACACAGACGATGACACGAGGAAACTTTCCGTTTTTAGGCGCTTCCGCCTCACTCGGTCTTTCCCTCTTCGATTTCGACTCCTCCTGGGACTTCAAGTCTATAAAACGACGTCCATGCCAGAAACTGCATGAACAATTCGCTACTTTGTTGTTTAGCAGATCAGAGACTAATGGTTGCCGTCAGCGGTAGCAAGCCCTTCTCCAAGACGACGAGCATCGCCCCACAGATGGAGAAGAAGTCCATTGAACGTGCCGAGCCCAACCGCACCATTGTCAGGGCCTACGCCATGATGACCTCCATGTCCGCCCGCCTCGACTTCTCCCCTCGCGTCAAGATGCAGGCCTGGCAGCTCTACAAGAAGTCCGAGCTCCTCCTCTCTCAACATGGATATCAGAATCTTGGTCCCACCGTCGCTGTCTGCCTCTATCTCGCTGGCCTCTGCGCAGGTAAGCCTCGGACGCTCAAGGACATCCTGTCGGTGCAATTTCGGAACCCAGGCGGGAAGAACCTGACAGTGGAGACCGGGGCGATAGTGGAGTTCCTGGTTCAATCTTTCGACATGGAGATCATGGGTACCCGCTACGACAAGAGTGCAGATGAAATGAGACGATATTGTGTCCTTTTGGGCATGGGAAAAGGCGGGTATGATGCTGCTCGAAAGGCTCTCAGGAAGGCAGCGGCAGCGTACAGGGCCATTGGAAGAAGGATCAGTTCTGACATGATGGAAGCAGTCGCCATGTACATGGCCGCCCAGAATCTCGGTGAACACAACGTGAAGAAGCCGCTTCTGGACATATCGATCATAACAGGGGAGAGAGAGGAAGCAATATCAGATGCCTACCAAAATATTTGCCAATTCTTGGCCGAAAGAATCTGACGCAGAGCACTTCTTTGAGCCAAGTTCCTTCATGTAGTTAACTGAATCATAATTGTAAAGATATGTAAAAAATATTGTTTCTACCTTTCAATGGTTTATAGTAGCTTTATTTTCAAGTTGTTCATTCATAATTGGATATTATTAAGATGCATTATTTTGTTTGTATACACAATTCCGTATTTTGTTTAGTGTATTTGTTAGCTGAGTAATAATAAATGGCTTTATTTTGTCACTTGTTAAGTGCTTCTAATGGAAGAGGTATTCATAAATTGACTTATAAGCATACCAACAGAAGTATATTAAAGCGTCAAGATAATAATTATTTAATTTTGATTTGATCTTATAGGAATTAGGTATCCCATGTTAAGGTTCTATGTTGAATGAACTTTTATGTATTACAAGTTCATATTATATTACAAGCATACTAATTAGGCACCAAACACAGAAGATCAAGTTGATATATTTACTTAATAACACTCTTATTTATCCGCTCATACATAAGCATAACTATTGCAAATTCAATGACCTTAAAATCTACTTTAAAAAATATAAGTCTCTTACCATCTACCAGTTAATAGTTAGGATGTATTGGTTAACTTTGTTTTCTTCTATCTACCAAGTCATATGGTATACTACTTGTTATATGTTATATCACATCATTAAAACCTACCTTGTAAATCTATCTTGAAAAAATCTAATTACCACACAATGTATTTCGAAAGGTAAAAAACCTCTTACCATCTACCAATCAACAGTTTATTTGATCAGTTAACTTTATTTTAACTATATATTATAGGTCATGTGGTCTCCTCCTCGCTACATATCATATCACACCATTTAAACCTACCTTCTACACCTATCTTCCTCAAATCTAATTACCTCAAAATAAACTAGGCCAAAGTTAAGCATTCTACCATATATCAGTCAATAGCTACGTTATATGAGTTAACTTTGATTTTTCCATAAAAAAATGGGTCATATGGTTCCCTCCTTGTTAGATATCTGATCACATCATGAAAACCTACCTTTTTAACCTATCTTTCTTAAATCTAATGAGCACACAATGTACGTCAACAAATAATAGCCTCCTACTATCTACCAGACAATAGTTAGGATGTATTAGTTAACTATGGACTACCCATGTAAACTAGGTCTAATTGTCTCCTTCTCACTAGATATCATATCAAATCATTATTTAATCTAAATATAACAGCAAAATACATAATTCATTACTTTTACCCTTAATTTGTTTAATAAACAACTCTAGAATAACATAATCCATCATAAACTATCAAAATACAACCATACATTACAAACCTAATTGATATAATCAAACTGCCCATTTGATGAGAAATTGTAGCAAACGGTTCAGACACAAAGAAAACAAATATTGAATCCCTTTTCTCTCATATATTTTTTAGCACAAATTATATAACTAAACATTTCACAAACTACCTATTTTTTAACACAAACTAACATTGCTCAGCTAAGTCACAAGACCCCAAATCTACACCCCTATGTTAGTGAAAAGCAAACCAAGCACAAATCTCCATGCATTTAACGGGCTCTAACAAAGCAATATTTCAAAACTTACAGACCTCAAACCCGCTATGCATTTTCACTTTGTAGCCATTTTTTGATCACCCTGCGACGACAGATGAACTGGGTTCGATCGTGCCGGTGCATGATCTAAGCAAACGAGGGACTGTCTTCAACTAGACGGTTTCAGATGTGGAAATGACAAGGAGTAGACAATGTCTCCCGTATCTAGGAGAAGTTGATGGTTGAGACGGGGGAGGAGGATAGTGACTCCCCTATCTAGGAGAAGATGCAGGAGGAGACAGGGGAGGAGAAGAGGAGGATGGCGGCTCCCTCTCCAGGACCTGCTGTCGGGTCTTTTCATCTCCCATGAGGGCTTTTCACATTTTATACATATAGCCTAAGGGTATTATCGGTAATTCAAGCATGCATATGGAAAAGTGGAATGTGTATAAGTCTAATTGTGCAAAATCGAAGTACCTGGCCTTTTTTTATATTTTCAACATTTGTTAAGTCTATTTTTAAAAAAATTTCAACATTATCTTCATTGCTTGGAGAGGCATTTAGGTTAATTTTAGAATTAGCATAAAATTTTTAAAGGTAAAAGAGTAAAAAATAATTTTTTTTGTCCAACTACGAATTTTGTTTGGTGCATCAGTGTTCATTCTTGTTGGCCGCTGCTACTTTAATGCCTTGGGCAACCATGGCTCCACCTCTCATCCCTTAAAAAAAATTTAAAGAAGAACAAAAACTGTTATGTTCTTCTTTAAAAAAAAATTGTTCCTGGGTTGGCCCATCAAGCACAGCCCAAAACCAGAATGTGGGCAGGGCCCGCATTGGCCTAGTCCCTTTTTTATGGGTCTTGGGCCCTGTCCAGCAACTCAATTTTGGGCTGGCCCACGGTGACCCAACTGCAGGCCGGGTCTAGCAAACCTGACAACGGGCCCTGCTAGCGGCTTGGTCACCTTCATCCTCCAGTGGAAGTTCCGCTGGACGAAGGACAGAGAATGCCCTTGCCCCTATGCAATGGCCCAAGGCCAAACAGTGGCAGGGGCCCTGCCGAAGCTGACATGGCCCAAGGGCAAAAGCGGAGGTGAACTCAACTGCCATCCAGCAGTGCGCATGACCACCTCCCCTCTTCCTTCCACCATTCCGCTCTCCCGTCCCACCTGCTAATAAATAAAAATAATGCCTTGACAGTGGAGATGCTCCCCAAACCAAAGAAAAGTGAAACAAAATTGACTAGGGAAGAGATGCTCGTGGCAACTGGCGACAAGCGGTGGCCATCACAAAAGCAAAGCAGGGATTTTTGGCTTCTTCACGGGGAGCATAGAGCAACGTAGGTCAAGGGGGAAAACACTTGTGTTTTCCTCCCTGTTGTTGAACTTGTGCATCCCCATTCTATTTTACTGGTAACTGGGGTTTGGCTGCAATAGCATGCATGACTGGTGGCTAGAAATTGGCTTGCACTGCCTCTAACATTAATTATTACCTCTAATCGGGTTTTAACAATGGAGTCAATCATACACTAAATTGACATTTTTAAATCCTGACTCAAGGACTAAGACAAAGATCCTAACTTAGTTTTCAGTTTGTCATCATCGATCCACCGCTGTTAGAGCCTTACCATTGACCACCTTCTTCCTCGCAATGCTATCTAGGTTTTTCTAAAGTGCAATTAGGGTAAGGGTTAGGTCTAACATTCTTTATATAGGAGAAAATTAAGGTTTAATTAGATAAGGACAAAATTAAGTAAGAAAGGGACTCCTTAGTAGCATAAACTGCCCAAAATTGAGGGGTTCATCATCCACCTAATTAGTCCTGAAGTGGGCTCATTAAATCCTTTTATATAGCCCCAAATTGCTCTGTATACCCCAATTTTTGAAATCCTCAAAAAAATCCAAAAAAATTAGGGGAAATTGGGGGAAATGCCTAAAAAATAGTTAAAATTTCCTGGATATTACACTTACTCTTTTACATTTTACGTTTTACACTTTAAATTATGTGGTGTGCTTGTGATGTATGTGTAGTCATTGCTCCTTGCTCCTTATATTAGCACCACCTAACTTTAAGCCCGAGCGTACACCTATGAGAGCTAAGTTGACCACAACCTTGCTCTTTACCCACTCTCCCACCACTTCTACCACTATTTCTCCCACCCCTCCTACCATCACCATACCTTAACACAATCAATTAGTAGACACACATCTCAAAATCCTAAGAGATTAGTATTACACTCCTAATGAGTAAACAACTCTTTCGTGCATTAGGTTGTCGGTAGTTGTAACTCAAAACTATGAAATTAAGCCCAAAGTTATTTAGATGCTCCCATCTTTTTATGAACTTAACAATGAAAAGCCATATATGCACCCATATGACGTCTTGGAATTATGCATGGTCTTCATGCTCACTAACTTAATTGATGAGGCCGTCAGACTTTGACTTTTTCTTTTCACATTGAAAGACAAAGCTAAAGAATGGATTCACTCATTAGAACTTGACACAATCACAACATGGGAAGTGGGAACAAATGTAATAAGAGTTTCTCAAAAGGTATTTCCCCATGGGTAAGACCAATTAAATGCATAAGGTCATAACCACTTTGGCCTGACTTCTCATCGAACACTTCTATGAGTATCACGATCGGGGTTTTCTAAATAATATTTTTGAAATAAATGCAGAAGAAAAATCAAAAAAATATTTTTTTACTCAACTCAAATCATGCAAACAACGACAAAAATAAACCTCAATCAGTGACTGTCATTTTCCAACATACCGATAATATCAAACCATGAATAACAATAATAGTCAATCAAATTCATTAAATAAGGAGTCAGGCCTCATCCATGTACAAAATCTGATAACCAACTGAGAATAACAAATAAAGTATGTAATGACAACTCTCGCGCCTTATTACAATCTAATAGAAATAAAGCAAATCCTACTATGAAGCAGTGAGTCTCCACTCCACGAACCCAACTACTCCGCTAGTCTGCTACTCCTCCTTTGAGGTACCTGCATCACGAAGATGCATGAGTATACCCACTTATACTCAGTAGGATCAAACAAGTTTATAAAACCCATTGAGGGACTAAGCCTTGGTTTTTAATTATTACTCACAAGTCATTGATAATTATTCTAATATTATATGGCTCTGATATAATTCAGCCCTCAACCCATTCTCACAATGTTAAAGGCCTTAAAATAATAAAGTCTCAATATCAGTGACTAAACCACCAAAATAATTAAAACTGATGTAGGGGTTAATTTCTGCAACAACTTAGAATGCCAGACTCCAACCTTGGAGTAAACTGCTTAACAGCAGTTTTACCCAAACCCCCAAGGCTCTCAATAGTCTGCCACGAATATGAAGAAATGGATCTCAACTGTTCTCATGGACACAAATTTGCAAAAAAGTACCAGCCTTCTATGATATTCATGCAACTCTATTTTTTATATGTATTATATGGTCTTGTGAAGACCTACGGGAGACCATGGTAAAGACCCTCTAGTCAATATCCAAACTATCGTGGCGATGAAAAGGCATCTCACAATCTCCACCATTTCTCAACTTTGGGGGAAAAAAAAAGTCTCTGCAGACTTTTCTGTTAAAATTCTAAGGAACCGAAGACTCTATGGATCAAGGTTATACAAAGTCAAAGCATAGTCCAAATAATTTAATCGGGTCACACGTTTTCACCTGGTTAATTAACTCCCAATTAACCCCTTGAAGGTAATTTAGTAAAATCATTATATTAACGTAGGTATTGTTAGACCGTTTAAACCCTTTATATCCCATAGAAGGATTTTATCCAACTATTTATTATTATTTTAAATATAAATATTTATTATTTATTGTTTAAAGGAAATAAGGGAGGGGAGGGTAGAATAGTCCTGAACTGGCCCTAATTTTATTGAACTGGACCGGCTCAGGAAAAATTACCCTGGGTCGGCCCTTAAAATTATCTCACGGGGTCGTCTCCCCCGTGAGCTTTCTTCGTCTCCCAGGAATACGCAGAGGGGAGTGTAGGAGAGGTGCCCCCAGAGCATCGCCGCATGTCCGGCGGCTTGGGTCCGCCGGAGCTTCTCCATCGCCCACTCCTCGGCCTTCCTGGATGGGGTAAAACTCCAGGCGCCACTCCAAACCACTCTGTCCTGCTGCCTCTTCACATCCCAGGTGAAAAGGAGGGCGACAGCGTCGTCCGGCAGGTCCAGAACCGCCGGGGACTTCATCCGTCGACCGCTGGGTACGTTCAACGTACTTACAGCACCACTGGTGCTATCTTCCATCTGCTCTGCACTACTTGCATCAATTCAAGTGCAGAAACATAGCATCGCCTCCTCATCTTGTCTGAGCCGCGGTCAGATGGAGTTTGGAGGAAGCACTCCTCCGTCAACTCTGGCCGGAGTTTGTGTAGGCAGCCATCTGCCCTCCCTGCCAATCTAACAATTTTTTTTTTTAAATCGACAGCAAAAACGGGCAGCAGAGACTTTTACCAGCGTCTCTGCTGCCGAAGCACATACCCGTGCCGGTCCTTGGGTAGCCAAAGGCAGCACCGGTCACTCCTCGGCAGATCGTATGTGTCTATTTCCTCTACAGTAAGTCTTCCAAAGTTACGAGTGTATGTACCTAACAGGAGTTACAGACGGACTCTCCAGTCGGTCGATCATGCCTCGTGCTTTCGCGGAGGCCATGCAACCATATTGAAAATTCCTTCTGCAATCAATGGTTACTCAGGGAAAATTCTATGCTTCCCATTAGCCATGGCTTCGGTACGGCCAAGTTCCCGAACATATATGTTTATATATATAGATAGATGGATGGAGAGATAGAGAGAGGCCCGTTGTGGTAAGCCTAGGCTCATCACTTCTTGAGGATCTCCTTGAGTAACATGGGCCATCGAATATAAATCCGAAGGCTCACCCCCCTTGAGTAACATGGGCCATCAAATATAAATCTGATGACCCGGTGGGCCTGGGCTCACGCAGCCCAGCATAAGCCAAGGCTCACCTCAACTTTATATATATATATAAAGTCAAATGATCACTAGCAAGAGAATATCAATGCCGTTGTCCACAGCTCCATTATATTAATTGCAATTACCAATTATCTAACACTTAAGCACATATTCATAAGCAATATCCCACAAATGAGTTTTTATAAACAAGGATTCTACCTTTTCTTGGTGGTGTCTTCGTGTATGCTCCTCCTCTTTGCCTCCTTTTTTGGCAACAAACCCTCTTTTTCAGCCACCAAAACCTCTAAGCCCTCAGTCTTAATGGTTTTCTCAAAGCTTATGAAGAAGGAGATGGAGGCTAGGATTTGTTTGAAGAGAATTAAATAAAAGAAAAGAGAGGGGATGTCATGCACTAAAAATGGAAGGCGTATCACGTGATTGCCAATCACCCTCCCTTAGGCCATGTCACCCCTAGGTAGCCTTACCCAAAATAAAGCCCCTACTATATAAAAAAAAGCTTACTATACTAATTTTTCAATCAAATAATTCCAAAAAAATAGAGAAAAGAGCCAAAAAAATTTAATAAACTACCTGGGAATTTCAGGATACTACACATGAGAGTTGGGACAGACTTAAAGATCTTCTTAGGAGATGTCCTCATTATGTTGTCCCTAAGTGAAAATTAGTGTCAAGTTTCTTTGAGGGTCTTACTTAGCAAAATCGTTACCTTCTCTATGCAAGTTGTAGGGGTACCTTTTTATTAAAAAATGAAAATGAGGCTTATAAACTTTTTGAAGACTTGAATGAGAATTTTCTCCAACATGCTTCCTTGAATAGGAAATAGAGTAGGCCAACCTCCTTGAACAAGGCTCCCTTTGAGAGTGGCTTGTATGAAGTCAAGAACCTCATGGACCTTTCCTCCAAAATTGACAATTTGAGTATTAAACTAACCTTCTTATGACTTCTACCCATCAACCCACTCTCCTCACTCATGATGCATGCATCATATGTCTTAGTCCCCCCCATACGGTCATTGAGTATCTCTTTGTCTCTCAATTCCCTGAGCTTGTCTAAGACCATGCATGTCAATGCCACCCAAAACTTCCCTAGGGAAAAAAATGTTTATTTTTCTAATATATACAACCCTCGATGGAGGAATTACCCTAACTTTTCTTGACATACATCGAACTAAGGGGCTATGAGCAACCAACCCTCTAGGCAACCATTCCAAGCTCCACAGGCTCCTTTCTTGCACCAACCTCAAGTACTACCCTCCACCATCGCCTCCGCTACTATTGCAACCACCACGATTACCGCCACCACCACCACCGCTGTCATCACTACCACAACCACCATTGCTGCCACAACCACCACTGTTGCCACAACCACCATTACCACTATCGCTACCACCACTACCATCATTGATGGATTCAAATTTCTATTACCTCATTGGTGCAACCAAATAGTAGAAATTTTTAAGGAATCTTCTAATTTATCTTTCACTCAGATTGATCACTTTCTCTTTCCCTTTCTCCCAGTTTTCACCAATCTAAACAGACCCTAAAGGCTAATTCGGAGTAGAGGGAGTCTCTTCTCCTAATGAATAATGAAGTTTAGTCCATAACAACCTTTAGGAGTAGGAGGTATACGTTAACAATCAGGTTGGGTGTGATCCCTTGGATACCATTAGTGAGGAGTTAGAAAAGTCTGCCCCTAATGAGCCTCGAGAGATAGAGAGTACATCAAAGGAGAAAGAGGAAGAGTTTGTCTCTCATTCCCCTCCTTCAAATACATAATCTAAGACCACTTCTGAGGGATCTTATATCCCTACAGCACATTTCCTCAATGTCTTAACAATGCCTTATATTAAATAAGTGGATGACTAGCATTTTTGAAACTTTTAAATAAGTTAAAATTGATCCTCCCCTCCTAGATGTCATTAAGAAGGTCACTGCTTACACTAAGCTCCTCAAATACCTATGCACTTAAAAGCGCAAATAAAAAACATATGTGCCTAAAAAGGTCTTCTTCACTAAGCAAGTCAACTCCTTTTTGAAATTTGACGCTCCACCTAAGTTTAAGGACCCTGAAGTGCCCACTATTTTTTGTGTCATAAGAGATCACTCCATCCGCAAAACTTTCTTTAACCTTATCGCAAGTGTTAACCTACTCCCTAAATGTTCTGTGCGTAAACCCTGGGGAGTCCTTGAAGATATTTTAGTTGGAGTTGATAAGTTTTTCTTTCTAATGGATTTTATCGTTCTAGATATTGAACCTAATTCTAACTCCACAACTATATCTCATCTTACATCGCCCTTTCCTTGCTACAACTAATGTATATATCAATTATAAGAATGGGGTGATAAAAATGTCTTTTGAAAACATGAATGTAAGGCTTAATATATTTAATGCATCTAACCACTTACCTACTAAAGGTGATGTTAGATGTTTATGGTAGACGAGTTAGATGAAATAGTCGAAGAAGCCCTTCCCTTACACTTATGAGAGATTTCCTTAAGACTACATTATTTTACCCTATGCTCGATGTTTTTAATAGAGGTCCATCTTTAGAGGAAGGTCATATAGTCCATTAATTCCTTAGAACCATTTCATGGATTTTGATCGAAAATTTTCACCTAATTAGATAGGCAATTTTGAATAAATACCAATATGTTCTTCCATCCCATACTCCTTGAGCCATATTTTCATAATCTCAAGATCGTAAACTCAAAGGAACCAAATACAACCAACAGTTAACTTTAAGAAGCCACAAACTTCCTCCCCAAATGCCAATCGCTGCTCCACATCCCCACAGATGCCGAATCACATAATCATGGAAATCAAGTCCAAAGGACCCAAACACATGTAAGCTTAAAAACATCATTTCTAACCAAAACTTTAGTCCAAAATTTACCAAATAATAAACACCAAAATACATTCCTGAATGACTTGCAGCTAATGATGCTCATAGTCTCAGAATTGCAACAAAAAAGGGACTGTCGGACACCAAATTTCCAGAAGCAAATGGTTGTCAGGGGACCGTACAAGAGCATGAGGAAGTTGTCATGGATGGAGAGGTCATAGGCAAGGGCTCATGGACGAGTAGGCGAGGGCTCAGAAGGCTCAGCTTGAGGTGAAGGCCAACAGCTCACAAATGAGGAGGCCGTATGTGAAGCACATGGCTCGTGCATGGAGAGGCAGAGGTGAAGGGCTCAGTCTGAGGTGAAGGCTAACGGCTCGTGGACAAGGAGGTCGGACGTGAAGCTTCGGGCTCGCGGATGGAGAAGTTGGATGTGAGGGTTGTCACGCCCGAGGTTTTTTCTACACATTTACTTTAAAAACTTTATTAATATTTTATTTCAAAATACCGACGTAAATCAAATGAACCAACATAATCCAAAATCATATAAAAATAATTTTCGTAAATTAATTCATCATATGACAAAACTAAAATTCTCAGGCGTGACCCAAAACGAAAACATATAACTAGAACTCGCCATGGCCATGGTCTTTAAAAATAAATACATCCCAGGCCTTTCTGAGTACAAGTTCTTCAACAGTCTGTGTTCTGATTCATATATGGATACACAAGTCCAGAAAATAATACATGTCTCATACCTTAAACAATACATACAATCGTGGCACTAAAATCCACGTAGCCTCACTACAAATTTGCTGCACTATAGGTCGAGGAAGAATTGTCCGCACGGGGAAAAGTCCAGTCTCAAATAGCTATCGATCGACCTGCAAAAGCCTCCAGTCGAAGGGGCTAAAAAGATGGGGTGAGTATTTTCATACTCAGTAGGAAAATACCCAGTAGGGGACAAATATAAATCAATGAACTCCGCAAGTTCATATAGATGCTTCCATGCAATCACACATGAAGTAAAAAGGATAAGAAGTATAAATATGGCCACGCATACAAATCATCGTGCAAATCGAACTTACTCTTACTCATATATCATGCTCTTACACTTACGCTCTGAAACAGTCTTATCAGCTTACTCGTACAACGTGCGCTTACACTTACAACATACGCCTACTCGTATGATCTTATTCGTACGAACTTACTGGGACGACCTTACTCGTACAATCATACTCTTACACATAAATGTACTCTTACATCTTCATTAGAAGCTTACACTTACTCTTACGCTTACCGTCTGAATCAAAGTCTCACAAACTTACTCGCACAACATACTCATACTCATAACTTACTCTTTCTGTCTTCCAAAGAAGCTCACACTTACTCTAAATCTTACATGTACAACTTACTCAGAAATTGAAACGTACACTTACTCTTATGATCGTAAACATACTACCGACAATGGAAGCTCATTACAGTTAATAAGCTCCAGCGTCGGAAAGAAATGGAATGCCACTCGAGCGTCACCTTAACCTTCGGGGAGCAACTAAACACCATGGACTTTTTCAAAGGCAAGGCACACCTATGCTCATGGGGCATAGGATCAAACAGGTAAGAGCAGATCCATGATACTACTTACTTGAGCACGCAAATGCCCACTCTCTAGGGCCATACAGTGCCCACAAGGGCCATACGGTGCCAACTAAGGGCAGAAAACATACAGTGCCACTATTGGGCAGGAATCTTACAGTGCCACTCTTGGGCAGAACATACAGTGCCACTATTGGGCAGGAATCTTATAGTGTCACTCTTGGGCAGAACATACACATCAGTAGGCAGAAAACATAAAAAGCCCACCAAGGGCAGAAACTTACTGCGCTCTCAACAGAGCATCAAACGTCTGGGCTGAATACAGCACCAAGACTAATTCCCGCAGGAAAACACCATGGCAGACCAGAAAGGACGCTCAGTCGATTACTTATCGACTGGCACAAAATGGAACTTATTCCGTCGAAACCCTCAGTCTCAACCTCACAACGTTATAAAATTAGGGTTACTTACATTCAAGTTCATATTAGGTAACTTATGCACGTACAATTATGGTCGGAACGACTTCTACAAATCTCTGCAATCTTACTTTAACTCGTGATCCATCCTGATAATCTTACCATCCTACACTTACGACCTTACAACTTACAGCATCCGCCTTAAAACTGAATATTCTTACTCAAACTTCTCAAATGAGACCCTTTTTGACCTAAGTCCTGTCATCAAACCCTTACTAATTCCTTACTCATTGTCCTTTCATTACAACTCATATTACGTATATTATGCCAGTACAATTATGTCGTTCTCTCTTACTAACTCACAATTCCCCAAGATGTTTAAAACCTTAAGTCTTCTAAATCCTTATATTGCTTACGTCTTCTGCTCAATGCTCCGACGTACCACCTGACTCAATCCAAACTAATCCTTCAATCTCATCAAATCTAACCTTCACTTGTCAATCTTACGTCTTTACTCGCCTAACATACAATCATAGTTTCCACATCATAGTCCATGAAGTACTCCTTCACCAAATATACAATCGACCACTTTTCCTCATACCATCCATCACTTACCACCAGTCCACAACAAAGATCACATACTCTGGTCACATGTATACGATTCATAGCAACTTACTACGTGCCCTTAGCCTTTACTAACGTATGCATACAATTCACACACATACAACATGCTTTTCTAATCAGCATAAACATGCAAAATATTAAATTATAAACTCCTAGCATGCTACTACACAATCAAAGCATGCTATAATGACATTACGAGTTCAAGGTCCCCTACCTTGTATTCCACAGGAGTTTGATGGCGAGCAAACGACGGTGGCGGTGTCGATAGCGGAATAGGCGGCCAAAAGCATCGCACTGAGAGAGTTGTTATGTCCCGAGGATTTTCAGAGATGCTGGAATTTATCTTGATAAGGTTAGATTAATTACACTCAAAGCATAAGACTGCGCACACTAGGGCGGGCAGATACAAGGTCGTGCCACTAGAAATGGCAAGAACGACCACAGAATAGGGGCTAACTGATTGGAAGTCGGCCAACGGTTTAAAATACGTCATTGGCCACAAAACATTAAAATAGACAGCGGACCACATCCAACGGCAGCAATTCTGCATCATCGAAGCCTCACACGGTGGCGGAGGCTTTAACGACCATAATGCATAGTGGTGGAGATGTTTCCTAAACATACGTTGAGGCACTAAGGTCTGGCATAAGAGGCCGACAAAGGCAGTGCCATTTCTAAATGCTACTCACCACCAATCCATCGTATGGATAATCGTGCATTAAGCACGGCTTACGGTGGAGGATATGGCACGACATCGGTCAAGCCTTCGATGGGCTGAGTTTAATGGCTGACTGTGTTACTTCCGCTTGAAAGGATCTGAATTTGAGGACTCTTTCCTCGTATGTTCCGGGTCGTGTGTAATAAAAAGTGGGGGTACAAAGGTAAATTCGGGTCAGAAGTGCTGGCCCTAGCCGTCGCTGGGCCCGAGGCAGAGTCCATGTTGGTCGGATCTGCAGCCCAAGTTCGCGCAACGTCAGGCGGAACAAGTTGGCTCTAGGCTGGGGGGTCACTTGACCACGGTCAGAGGCATACCCCGAAGCTAGGGGCGTTTGTTTTGGCAAAAAGGCGTGCAGGGGCGGCCAAGAATGGCATTCCCTTAATGTTGTCGGGTCAAGTTGGCATTGCGGCTGTCTGCTGGTCGACGCCAGTAGCAGCAAAACTAACGTCAGAAAGAACAAAGGGATTCGATTTAGTCGGGGCGACGAAGCACCGGGCCAGGGTAGTGGACACGCTATCATCAGCCACAAACGGTCGAACGAGGGGCCAAGGGACAGACCTAGAAGACGGTGGCAATTCAGCAATCGCTGGACCACAACGATTCGAATAGACATCAACCCGATGTCACACAAAGTCAGTCAGTGAAGAACGGGCGCTACCAGAGAATAAGAAAAACAAAACCAAAGCATAGATATGTCCTGAATCGAAAGACGGTAGGAGGGATGACGGGCCGGAGGAGGTAGCGGTTTAGTCTAAGGCAGCGGCCTTGCCGTCGCCGGTGCGGGAGAAGGCCAATGGCCAAATACCAACGATACAATCGTGGTTCACAATGCAAAGAAACGGAGAAAAGGACGGATTTTTAATCCTGCTCGGAATTGGGCAGAGGGGGCTGAGGGAGACGGTGGTCAGGGCGGCGGCCGGGGCAGCAACCTTGTCGTTGTCGGACTGGGGGAAGGCCAAAGGTCGGTCACGGTGGCTGGCCACCAGCGGCACAGCCGTCGGCTGCAAACACAAACAACAGAAACATTGGCGGCAGAGTTTTTCCCCTTGGTGGCGAAGGAGAGGCGGAGAGGCTGAGGGAGGTGAGGCCGGACCAAGGGTGGTGGCCCTGCCCTTGCTGGGCCAGCTTAGGCCAAAGGTCCGCCAATGGCGGCTGGTAGCCTGCGGCACCGCCGGCGGCCGTACAACACAGAACCAGAGAACAGACACACAAAAACAAGGCAGACGCATTTTACCTCACGCCGGCGATGGAGGGGCGGGGAGGCCGGGACGATGGTGGCCGGAGGACGCTCTGGCCAGGGCGGAACCATGGCTGCGGGGTGGTGGCCATGCAATAGGCAACGGCGGTGAATCGGGGCAAAAATCAAGATCTGGCGGCTCTACTATGCTGAAACGGGAAAGAGGAAACAGGCGGTGGTGGCCGGTGGGGAGGCCGGGACGGCGATGGCCGGAGGTCACTCTGGCCGGGGCGAAACCCATGGCAGTGATTTGGAAGTCATGCAGCCACCGGCAACGGCAATCGGAGCAAAAACAGGGGGCGATTCTCTGTTGGGCCGCAACGGAAAATAGGGAGTGGATCGGCGGCGGCTAGCGGCCGGCGGGGCTGCGCCAGGGAGGCGGTAGCGGCGTCGCCAGGCCGAGGCTGGCCGGGCGGAAGCCGGCGACCACCGGCGGCCCTACCTCCGCCATCAAACAGTGACGGCTACACCCCCCCCCCCGATTTCACTGTTCATCCAGCGGGTCGGGCGTCTCAAACGCCCGATCCGCTTTATGTATTTTTTTTTTTTGCTATTCATTTCTTCACGTTTTCGTTTTCCCGCATCGCGTCCAATTTTTCACGCCGAAAAATTTATGGGACGCGTCGAGGCCCATAACCTGTGACTACACATTACTCCCGACTCTTAGAGTCACGAATATTACAAATACAGATACGCTGAAGCGTAAAATTTATTTATCGAAAATACGACCAGAAATTGTAGAGCATTGCAGAAATCGCAGAAAAATACAGAAAAATTACAGAACAATCGGGGGTATTACAAGGGCTCATGGACAAGGAGGTCAAACGAGGAGGCGAGGGCTCATGGATGGCTCAGCCTGAGGTGAAGGCCAACGGCTCATGGACGAGGAGGCCATACGTGAAGCTTCGTGCTCATGGATAGAGAGGTCGGAGGTGATCGAAGGCAAGGCACAGTGGATGGAGACAACGGCAAACGCAGGAATTTTAATCAAGGGGTCGAAAAATATACATATATGAAATTATTATTTTTTTAAATAAATTATTAAAATTTATAATAAAGATGCTATTGTAAAAATTTTAAACATATGTGATTATAACTATTATCTAACAAGCCATTGGGTCAGCTGGCCGACTTTAATGTGGATCCGCCCCTGGATGGAGAGACAAGAGACCATGGTTATGATAGGCAAAGATGAGGCCACGTTTAGGAAAGCTTGATCATGTGGAGGCAATTGTGAGGAAAAATTATTTAGTGGAACCGTTATATGGGCCACTATATGCCCTTTTAATATTTGCACGTTTAGATAAGTTATATTTATTTGAAAGTGAGTAAATTGAGGTATTAATTTGAGTTTATGTGTTAAAACATTAATGGATATATGCACAGTTACATAGTAGAATGGTTCCACTAAATTGGAAAGCCAAAACATAAAGGGAAATAGGTAGGTATTAGGGATACAACTCGGGTCGAATATATGGTAAAATTTGACTCGACCCAACCCTAATTGTTTGGGTTTAGTTTTTAAATTTCAACTCGAATGACTATTTGGGTTGGATTCGGGTTTTAAGTGATCCAACCCGACCCACCCTAATAAAATTATAAAAATAAAATTTTAATTTCTATAAATATTTTAATTTTATTTTTAAAAAAATTAAAAATATTTTAAAAAATATTTTTTTATTCTAAATAATTCAAATGAGTTGGCTTCGAATTCAAGTCAGGTTTATTCAAGTTGAGTTGGGTCCAAGTCATAATTTCTTTAAGTAGTATCAGGTTTGGTTTTGCGAAACTCAACCTGAACCAGACCCCACGGCAACACTAGTGGGTGTACCATGTGTTGGTTTAGGGTTAATCTGAATGGAGTGCAGCCGTTGGATCATATCTAATGGTTGTAAGTTAAACCACGGCTCATATAACTTATATGAGGCCCGCCTCAGCCTTTCGTTCTCATTCATACACACACGATGACACGAGGAAACTTTCCGTTTTTAAGCGCTTCCGCCTCACTAGGTCCTTCCCTCTTCGATTTCGACTCCTCCTCGGACTTCAAGTCTATAAAACGACGTCCACGCCAGAAACTGAATGAACAATTCGCTACTTTGTTGTTTAGCAGATCAGAGACTGATGGTTGCCGTCAGCGGTAGCAAGCCCTTCTCCAAGACGACGAGCATCGCCCCACAGATGGAGAAGAAGTCCATTGAACGTGCCGAGCCCAACCGCACCATTGTCAGGGCCTACGCCATGATGACCTCCATGTCCGCCCGCCTCGACTTCTCCCCTCGCGTCAAGATGCAGGCCTGGCAGCTCTACAAGAAGTCCGAGCTCCTCCTCTCTCAACATGGATATCAGAATCTTGGCCCCACCGTCGCTGTCTGCCTCTATCTCGCTGGCCTCTGCGCTGGTAAGCCTCGAACGCTCAAGGACATCCTGTCGGTGCAATTTCGGAACCCGGGCGGGAAGAACCTGACAGTGGAGACCGGGGCGATAGTGGAGTTCCTGGTTCAATCTTTCGACATGGAGATCATGGGTACCCGCTACGACAAGAGTGCAGATGATATGAGACGATATTGTGCTCTTTTGGGCATGGGGAAAGGCGGGTATGATGCTGCTCGAAAGGCTCTCAGGAAGGCAGCGGCAGCGTACAGGGCCATTGGAAGAAGGATCAGTTCTGACATGATGGAAGCAGTCGCCATGTACATGGCCGCTCAGAATCTCGGTGAACACAACGTGAAGAAGCCGCTTCTGGACGTATCGATCATAACAGGGGAGAGAGAGGAAGCAATATCAGATGCCTACCAAAATATTTGCCAATTCTTGGCCGAAAGAAGCTGACGCAGAGCACTTCTTTGAGCCAATTTCCTTCATGTAGTTACTGAATCATAATTGTAAAGACATGTAAAAAATATTGTTTCTACCTTTCAATGGTTTATAGTAGCTTTATTTTCAAGTTGTTCATTCATAATTGGATATTATCAAGATGCATTATTTTGTTTGTATACACAAATCTGTATTTTGTTTATTGTATTTCTTAGCTGAGTAATAATAAATGGATTTATTTTGTCACTTGTTAAGTGCTTCTAATGGAAGAGGTATTCATAAATTGACTTATAAGCATACCAACAGAAGTATATTAAAGCGTCAAGATAATAATTATTTAATTTTGATTTGATTTTGTAGGAATTAGGTATCCCATATTAAGTTTCTGAACTTTTATGTGTATCACTTTATTTTTTTTTTATAAAATGAGAATCACAATTTTATGTATGGCAAAATTCCATTGCCCCCTCTCTCCATTGCCCCCTCTCTCTTCAAACCAACACCCACCCAAAAAACAAGTCTGTTCAAATTCCCGCTGTTAAATTAAATGAAAAAATTTCTTCAATTTTAATCCTCTCAATGTTAACATAAAAAAATAAGGGCAAACATAGAAAAGAGTTTTACATGACCTTTTTTAAACTATAGCCCTGTGCTTCATACGCTTTGTTCAAGTAAAGATTCGCTTTCGGAACCAAAAAACAACGGATAAGCATAAGTTGAATGTAATTAACAACCAACAAAACGAGTGAATGACTAATGAAAGTTGTGTTCCATCGCCTGAATTATGAAGAAATTGAAAACTAAAGTAATTGGTGACGATAAGTCAACGGATTATGATAGTGATGCTTGCCAATTTTTGCAGCTTGAACTTTTGTGTTTTCCATAAAGAATGAAATCCCACATCTGAAAAAAATCCCTAATAGATAACTGAAACACTCTCCACAGGGATCTCAACATGATCGATTTGATGAAGCTATCTTCGTCATAAATCATAATTGGAGGGGAGGGAAAGAAAATAGTGTCTCAAATGGGAGTTCTGTTGAATAATTATCTGTGTATATTTGTCTCCTTGGGTCTATCTATGTTTGATATACATTGACGTCTTTAAAATTGATCTCCAACAACACAAAAGCCCTTCCCCACCCACCAATTGCAATCTCTTCACCAGCGGGAAGAGGGCCCTCCTTGCCAATTGCCTCCTCCCCATGGCTCATATTTCCTCTGTCATCCCTGCCTCTGCCCTGCCTTTGGCTCATGCAAGACGCACCACCCAGTAACGGCCTGCACTTGGCAGGCACTTACAAATGTACACCAAACTTGCAAAGATCAAGTTCATCCATCATCAACAGCAAGCTAACGCGGTTCGATTGTCCCAATACAGAACGCTCTGAAAATAATTTTACATGCTACATTGATTGGTGTTCCCTTGAACTAGTGTAGTAATGTTCAGACGCAAAAAGGACGAAGTCCAAATTATATATCACAATTTTATGTTTCTGATGATTTACATAACCCAAAATCACATAATCAAGGTTCCTTTTTTCGTTCAACTTTTTTGTTTTGTTTTTTCCCTATTTATCATTATTTATAATTGCTTTCACAATTAATAAACCTCAACCGATTCAACTATTCCAATTTTTTTATTAGGAGAGGTTTGCAATATATGCAGTGTGGAGATTGTAGATTGCCATGAACCTGCATCCTCTTCAGAAGAGCAATCTATTTCTTCTTAAGAATGAGGTATTCATGCATGTCTGTTGTTTGATAAAATGGATATAAGGCGATGTAATATAGAAGCAGCAAATTCATTTTGTTAATTCGTCCTTCCGTGTTGAGATTTGGCTATTTGTGGACTTTATCATGGGACTGGGCGTCAACAAAGGAGTGTGAAATATAATATTTATTGACTGTATAAAATTGTTAGACTTAAGCTCAAACGACCAGCATCTATTAAGCTTCGGGCCTCATTGTAAACAAGTACGTATAATATTCTGTACATGATATAACATTGATCACTTCTATGTTTATGAAAACGCTTTTCATTTTGCAATATCTCTTCAAATGTTTCTTTATTATTATGGGCAATATGAAATGTATCAACTATCAAAAATCTCTTTATTCCAACATGCCACCTATTTTCTCCTATAGGAAACAATAACGGGTATTGAAGTCGATCATTGCACCCATAGTAAGGTTGAATATTGTAAGAGCATCGATCCTGCCTTTCCACGTACTATAATCTCCCTTTCTTGAATGCTTGATTTATTACTCCCTTCAATTTACATTTCTTTGGGACGTGGATGATGCATTATATACATTGATCTTGAACACAATTTTTTTGAATAATTACTTTATAATCTTCAATGTTTTTTATATCTTTCAAAGATCTTAAAAATTATGAATATTGGTTTACACTATGAATAGAGATCAACTTTTGTACTAAATATGGACATAGATTATCCATGTGACACATGCAATTTTCAACCTAATGGTCTGTGTCATAAAAATATAATTGCAAAAACCGTATTCCCAACAGTTTCATCAATTTCCTGCATCACTGTGAAATAAAATATGTTGTTATAACCTCTAATAAAGTCATGAAATTCCTTTGATTTTTTGGATGTGCCATTTATAAAATGTTCTAATTCTTTTAGGATATGATTTATGTGCAAGTTCTTCTCCAGTTTGGCACAAAACCTTGGTGTCTCCCTTTGAAGCTTTTTTCACCACAAAAGATGCAATATGTATCCATATGTAACCAATGAACTGTTGTTTTTTTCTTAAACCCCTAGTCATCAAAGATAATGACAAGGTCTCACTCTCAAGTAACTCAATATGAGCATTTTGGCCGACTATATCAATACATGTTTCCATTTGAACATAACGTAAGTCATTTTCTATGGCACGTATCATTAACAAGTAAAATTTATTATTTTATACTGTTAATTTCTCTTACATTTTAAATAGTAACAAACAATTTAGATTCCTTGTGTCTGCTTGATCATGCTGCCCTTGTTTTCCCACTTGAATATAACCTAAGCCATCCCCTTCATCAACTATTAATAACAAATAAACCTTAGCTTTTTTGTAATATTAGTATAATTAAATATAATAGTTTGAATTTAAAATTAATTATGGATAATTTAAAGTACCTGTGTTTTCTGCTTCATGTTGATTGTCATTACAAATATTTACAACATTTGTTTTTAATAAATTTTCATTATTTTTACTTTGTTGAAACTTTTGCAAATAAAGATCATGGTTATGACGTTTCATTCTTTCATGTACTAAAGGAAACATTTGAGCATAAATATTGTTCCACCTTCGTTCATTTCTTCTAGCTTTAGACTATGATTCTTCTGACATCTTTATTGATATATTTATGCCCTATTTTTTTCAATAACAATATGAACAACTAAATTACTTTCTCTAAATGCAACAATATTAACTCATGAATAAGGAATAAAAAATTAATGATATATATTTTCCCAAAGGCAAGAAGTAAAAGGAAAAGATGGCATACACTAATTGATATATATAGATAATAACCACAAAATTGCACCCACATCCAATAATGTCAACAATCTAGAACATTGCAACAATCTGGGATAAACTATTATATTCCTACAGTTATCCTACTTGGAAGAGTTGAGATATGAATGTCCCATTAGGGTTGATAAAGCATAGTAAAAATAGGAGAGAGCCATTATCCTTTTCCTACAGTTATCGTACTCAGGTAGAATTAGATTGGTTTTCCTTAGAATATGGGCAATACAAGAGTTACCGTAATATAGAAATAAGGATACAAATTTATGGTACAATAGTCACAAATAGAAAGTTCTATTGTCCTACCTTCCCATTTTTAATATAGTATGATTTGACCCTTTTAACATTCCTCAACCAACAGATCCCAGTTCAATGCATTAATTAAACCTGGTTCAGATTATTTTGTGGCTGGTTCAACCATTTTAGGTCTGGTCAGTAATTTAATCACTGGGTTCACAAACAATTATTTTAGCTCACTGTTAATTAAGCTGGTTCTCAACCTTCTAAAACCAGTTCAGTTCAGTTGTTTATTGGCGTAGTTTAGTCATTTAATCATCTGGTTCAATGGTTTTAAACCTGTCAGCTATAAATAACAGGTTCAACTATTTTTAAGCCGATTTCAATGCTAATTTTACTTGGTTCACTCATTTTATACCCATATTTCATGCATTATATTTGATTCATGTAGCATCCAGAAATTTTCAGGCAATATTATGTGAATTTCCCTGAGTTCTGTAATTTTAAAAAGAAAAACTATGTACTATATATCAACTACTTGTCAACAGGGTGTCGAGCAAGCTTTGACGTATCAAAGGTTGGCCTTAGCATGTCGTTGTGCGTATAAAAACTTTCCGAATTGAGTCTTTCATGCAATTTTGATTTAGGCAAGCTCCTAACCGACTTGTATGGTCTCCATGTCTGGTAGGGGACTTATTTGGGTGTGTATAACTAAGGCAGTAAGTCTCGAATTGGACTCTCTCCCCTTCTCCAAATAGAAAACCATCTCTTTTCCATGTAAATACACACTTCGAGACCAAACCTAAAGTAAAACATTTTCTAAACAAACAAGAATAGTCAGATAGGCTTTAGAAAGGGCTTTGGACATAGAAAGAGGAGGAGATAGTGATCACTAAGAATCAGGTGTTTGAAAGGAAGGATTTGCAAGTTCTACAGATTAATTGTGTTCCATCGTGTAAAAGCATGTTAGTTCAATGTAGATTGAATGCTAGTTCAATACAGATTTACATTGTGATCTCTTTGGACATGGAAAGGAACGGTAGGGAAGAATCCTAAGATGCTAATGAAGGCACTAAAGGCTTCTAATTGCAGACAACGATGGAGATAAGGGAGGGAAGGTTATCGCGGCTCTTTCAGCAAATTGTAGTCACCGCATAGAATGACAACCCATCAGGGAGTCCTATGGTCCCCCTTGGCTCCTTCCTGCCTAAGAGTGCTAGTGGCAAAACCAAATGGAGAGCTCTCCCTGCAACCAACAAAGCGTAGTAAGTTTAGCGACAAAATTCTTTTCGATTCACAGGGCTGTTGCACATACCCAGCACGGCCGCCGAGTAGATATTGAAACAGCACATGGAAATTACTTTTACATTTTGTCTACTGTGTTACTAAAACTTTTAACCAAATGACTCCACTCCATCAAATTGTATTCCTATATAACATTAGGAAATAGTGTGTCTTGCAGAACAAAAAGGTAAAATCATCTCAACGAATCCCCCGTGCCAAACTCAAATTCCGAAAAAGGAAAAAAAGAACATGAAAAGCACCAACCCTTGCTCTGAAACTCATGAAATCAGGGCATGATTACATTCATGTAAATTTCAAAAAGAAATAGATGGGGAAAATGAGGTCAAGGGCACAAATTGCTTCCTCGCTATAACCAGACATACCAGCAGACTAAATATGAAAAAATGGCTTTATCATACACTGCGTAATTTGGACAATCTTTCGCCATACCATCCTGGTGGGAAAACAAGGAAAATCACTTCTGGGCCACACACTGATGTCATCATGCCTGCTATAGAAGCACCATCCCGAGTTCTGATGGTTTCAGGGCTTGCCTAATTCGATAGTTATAGAGATAATAGTGAAGTTGTCCATCACCCGGCCCAAATTTCAGTTCCTTCAGAAAAGATTCATTTTGCATAACATCCAAGGCATTGAAGACATCAAAATCCTTCTGCTTGGCCACGATGAGTGCATCATTCATTAACTGCAACAAAGGAGTTCGAGTGGAAACATTGTAGTAGGAGTAAGCCGCCTTCAAATATGAGTAGCTCTGGTTATTTAGTATAGAAGAAGGAAGAGTGTAAAAGCTGCAGAAATCAGTGACTTCATGAGTCTCTGGGCTCTCCACTAAGAAGCTGTCAACAACACTTTCTGTTGGAAGAAGCCAGTGTTCCACATCATCTTCATCAAAGTCAGGTGCTACCACAAATTGACTCAAATAGCTCCTAAGAAGCCGCATAACAGCAGGGACATCTCGAAGCTCCATTTTGCGAAAACCAGGAGTAGTTGTAGACTCGGGCAGCTTGTACAACTTTATAGTTCTGCTCATAGTCATTCTTGGGCCCAACCTTGAGAATCCAACATCAATTAGTTTTTTTGGGTTCAATGATCTGTGCCAATATTGGCAACTTGCTATCGGCGTAGGAAGAACCACCCCAGCAGTGTAAGCTGCTTGCCACACGTCCTCTAAGTGTACCCGCCGAGTCACCTCTTTAATCATAACAGGAGCAAGCCTTTTTGACCTCAGTTTTTTATGAACACATAAGAAATTGATTTCAGCCATTTTCACAACCTCATCACGAATCCTTATCCTTGCCGGAATCCCTGTTATAAATGCCACAAGCTTTTTTGACCCTTTGACACGAACACCAATGTGCCAACTCTTGTAATAACCAGGAGGGTGGAGAGCCCACTGCAGGAATTCCTTCGAATAGTTGAATCTAAACATATTCTCATCATCTTCAACATAGTTATTTGTGAGGAGATTATAGACTTCAGTGCAGGTTTCTTCAAGCTCCATATCACATGTCGTCCACTCATATTGACTAGGAAGGTTGTATGATTCCTGCTTAACTTCTGAAAGAAGAGTTGGGGGCTCGATTGGGCCTTCAGGCAAGCTGCTATCTCCTCTATCTTTGAACTGTCCAACAGGCTGTGTTTCCCAAAACTTATGCCTCTTGCCCAAAGAAAGCGATTCCTCAACTTTATTGGCTATAGTTTCAAGGGCGACTTCATTTTCAGAAGGTGCATTTGCATCCACATTGGAATCAGGAGATTCATTTTTCTCCTGTGAATCTAGAGGTACACTACCAACCATTTTTTTTAGAGAACAATAAAAAGAGCACTTCAACACCTGGTACATATTCAAACAGGTTGACATTATTTTAAACGTTTAGAACACCTGAGCAGATATCAAGTCATCATATCTCAAATGCAGAAATCTATGTCTAAATACATAATGCAGACATGATGCACAAAAATTTCAGTTGTGTGCTCCTGCCATAGACGCACAAAAGTGAAAAGTGTGCCAATGGGAAAATCATACACTTTTGAAGATAAAAATAAATAGAAACCATTTTACCTAAAAACATATATCCTTCAAGATAATTAAATTGGGAGAGTCCATAAATACATCAAAGTGGAAACTACCCTTTATCGTACTATTAATTAGTTGCCCCCAACCCAACAGAAAAGAAGAATGCAAGTCAGTAATATAACACATGAGCAGTTTAATCAGACTCACAACTAAATGGTATTGCCATAAACAAGAACTGTTCTTTAAATTTCTGACCTGATAGCCTGTTCATAAGTGACATTCAGTCCTCATAAAGGTCCAGCAGGTTTTGCCTTGCAGTCGCCACTAGACATAAATGTCCCAGCACTGCCAATATTAGTATCCCAGAGACTATATGAGATTAGTCTCTCAGTAATCCTAATGTGGTTTTTTACACATGTTTGACAATCTAGCACTAATATTAATCTCAAACAATTAAAAATTATGAGACTATTTGTATTAACAAAATTTAGGCTAATTAAGTGGAAAACATGATCATACTTGATAGTTTATTGATCAAATCACGCCATCACAGTTAGGATCTTCCATATGATTTAAGTAAAGATGAAAGAGTGCATGAAGAAGTTACTTAGGAGTGCCCATTAAGAAGAGAGGGGAAAAGTCAACTTTAGAGGGCTCAGCAGGATTCATGAGGGTCCTGCTCCCAATCTTCTTCCTCTTCCTATTCTTTTCTGTAATGCTTAGGAGTGCCCATTTAAGAAGAGAGGAGGAAAAGTCGACTTTACCGGGCTCAGCAGGATTCATGAGGGTCCTGCTCCCAATCTTCTTCTTTCCTCATCTTTCTCCTTCTTCATCCTCTTCTTCTCCTTACACTTCCTCTTCCTCTTCTCCATCATTGTCTTCCTTTGTTAACTCGGAGGGGTGGGGCAAAGGAAAAATTGCAGCAGCTTCAGGTTTTAGGAAGAAAAACAAAAAAAATTGATTTTTTCTATAGATTGGCAAGATCTCGCCGAGGCCATGTAAACATGCCAAAAAGCCTCATTATATGGCCTCTTGCCTTGGTGTTCCCACTGAGATCTCGTGAGATTACAAACCTTGATCTTGGTTCTTAACCTTATAGTTATCCAGATTCATATCATAAGTGAATTGTTAGCACTCAATATATGACAGTAATAGTATGAGTAATATTAAAATATTTGTCAATAATATAATGGTCTTGATTCATATCATCAATGAATTGTCAGCAGTCAATATACAACATTAATAGTATGAAATATATAAATTTTTGTGAACAATATACGAAAAGGTAACTGATTGCTTAAGAATTGGGAGCTGGTAGCTCTAAGCCTATTATGATATCAGCAATGAGCCAATGTGCGAGAGTGGATCCTTTACATCTTACCTTTTTGTTATTCATAGTCCCAAAGAAAGATATATAAGATAGTTCCAATTACGAGATCAATAGTTTCTTGTTTTTTTTTTGGGGGGTGGGGGGGTGTTAGCAAATGTAGAATTGGGTTGTGTAATCTCCACGACGACAGTGTAGCTACATCACGGGATGGACTGTGTAAGTTTTGTTGAATGATTCA
The DNA here is from genome assembly GCA_035235625.1 of Saururus chinensis. NCBI lineage: Eukaryota > Viridiplantae > Streptophyta > Magnoliopsida > Piperales > Saururaceae > Saururus > Saururus chinensis. The sequence goes on along the minus strand of CP141148.1, from coordinate 27,346,157 downwards.
GACTGATGACAGTCTAGAGGAACAGTGACATCCCTACAAGATCTGAAAATGTGTTATAATTGTATAGGCCACCATATGCGGGCCCAACTATTCCCCCGACTCCCTCTACACAGAAGTGTGTGCCAATTAGTTTCTTTCCTTAGTTTTATTGCTTTCCTAGTTTAGCTAATTTTATTAATGGTAAATTCTTAATGTTTATCTAATTCCATTTAAAGAAGGCTTGAAGCCTATAAATTCTGTAGTATGTACTCTTCAAAGGGAATGGTGAAGTGATTAATGAAACTAGTTATGTTGGCTTACTTATCTTCCTCTTAGACTCTCCCTTTCCTCCCTACGTAAATACCTTGTAGACCTCTTAGACTCTCCCCTTTCTCCCTATAACAAAATGACGGCTAAGATTCACAACAGCAAACAATTAAAGAAATGATGACACTTTAGAAAACACAATCAAAAAGACTAATGACAGTTCAGAGAAAAATTAAAAACGACGGAACAAATATCAGAACAAATTAAAAAACTACATCTGCAACTTATAGATTATAACACATCCAATACGCATGAAGTCATGGACCAAACTAGAAAACGGCATTTTCACATCAGCTACCACATAACAAAGAGCTCCAAATCGATAAAAGTATTCAATCGTACCCATCCATGTTCACAATTAGCATGAACCCTTTGCAAGATATTTCTCAAATTCATAGAACTTAAAGTCATAAGCATATAGATAATTACAGCCACCAGGAAAAATGGAATGATGCCAATTACTTGCATTTATACAACTCACGAAATTTAGAAGACATTCCTGGTAGAAAAATCCTCAATCCAAATGTATCAAAAGCTTCAGTATCAACAGTATACAGTCAAGATTACATCTAGATCAACAACCAACAATACTTTGCATACCACAACAAATTGGTGCACAGCTAAAGTATTAAAGCCCCTACCTTTTAATCGTGCAGATGGAGAGAAAGCAGAGAGGGCCGAAAGAAACGATCGTGCTCAATGAGACTGTCGCTATTTTCCCTTGGCGTGACGTCCTGTGCTCGCCGAAAGCGGAGCGTTTACGTTGGAGGAGAACGGCAGTCGTCGACGGAGATGGCGATCGGCGATCGGGGCGGAGGATGAAGCTCGGCGGTGGCGGCTAGGTCGGCAAAGTAGGGAACGCAGATTGGGAAATGGGAAAGGTGGAAAGCCCAGTGGCCAGAGCTGGTTGGGCCGGGCTCCCGTTTGTCCTTTGGACTCGACCGGGAAAGCTGTCCGCTCCCGATACGACTCGGATTGGCTGGACCAGGCCGGGTTCGCAAAGGAAAAATTCCCCCAGAACTTTTCTCGTATCGTTTCCTGATTGGTGCACTTAGTGGATGGCCTCTACGTGTCAGTTCGACTGGCCCCACCTGCGGGCTTTTACGCAATAATGCTACGAACGCCAGGGCATGGCCGGTATGGGCCGGGGCGGGCGATAAATATAAAATTTTATTAATTTTTAAGCTTGGTTCGGATAGAAAAATAATAAAAAAAACTCTCGCCTACAATATTAAATAGAATATAATAATTTTTATTTATCAAATATAATATATTCCGTGTTTAATAGAATATAATAATTTTTATTTATTAAATAAAATATAAAAAAAATTTATATAATTACTTAATTTTAAAGCTTCTTTTAAATTTATTTTTTTACTCAAGATATAAATTTATCCTCTCTAATAGTAAAATACTTGAAGTCTAAATTTTGGGTAAGGCTATATTTTTAACCTTAGCTATAGGCTTAGGTGGGGCCTTAAAAATTTTCTTTTCTTTAGCCGGGCTTGGGCCTACCCTAGCCGGTCAGGGCCCGACCCGTTTGTAGCTCTATTGACTTTACGAAAGTTATGCATTACATGAAGAATTTTAAATATTAAGTATCTTTTGTAAAACAATTTATTTTTCTGCTTTGCACTCATTTATGATATTTTTGTCATCACTCCCTCACGACTCTAATGCACCTTTTGAAAATGTTAATGTCATCACCTCATGGCTCGTCCTCTGTAATATTTTTTATTTAATTTATCATCTCCTTTAAATTAAAAGAAATAATAAAAGAATCGAGAGTTGCGCCCAGAGAAAAATTGTCATTGTCTTTAGCAAGTAAGTTTTAGGGAAAAATTATATTAGGTCTCAGTGTATAAGTATTTTAACAGATGCATATAATTTTTTTAAATTGTTTAAATAATATGGTTAAAAAGTATCGACACATGCATTAAATTTTTTTTATCGAAATTGTTTTAATTATTTGATTTTAATATTATTATCAAAATATTTTAATAATAGATTTAAAATACTTTAATTATTGTTATAAAAGGATCTTTCTTTAAAATTTAATTTTGTTCTTATAAAATACTTAGATAAAATATTTAAATTTTGATATTTCTTCCTTATTGACCTTAAAATTAATAATATTAAAATAATTTTTATAACAACCCAAAATTTGAAAAATAGAACTTTTGGATCCATAAGTTAGTTCGGACTTAGTAACAGGTTTTTTTAAATTTGAATCATTTTGAGCTCGACTTTTTCAAACAAGAGACTATAATAAACTTTAGAAAACATAAAGAAGGGGGGAGGGGGTGCATGGCTCCCCGTTGATCCAATGTAAGTCCGCCACTACGTATAGTAAATGTAGCATGTTCATAATTCTCCCTACTCATGGTGTGTCACAACCCCGATTCTTAAAGCTCTCTTTAAATAGCATGAATAGTAAGTCCCAAAGATTTTTTTCTTAATGCAAAATAAGTCATTCGATCAAATATGCAAATCATGATAACTAGGGTTCACAAATACAAATATCAAAATATATAATATTATTATATATCATAAAATCTAAATAAAGATATATATTCATCTAAGTATAAGTCTGCCATCATTCTGAAAATAAATAACTAAGTTAGCTTTCACGTCAAATATATAATTACATACCATAATTGTAGAAACAAGAAACTACATATAATACTTATAAGTACATATCTCACTAGTCCTCACCTAAAGAACTTACAACCAACTAAACCAAACAACCAACAACTACGAAACCTCTCCACCATCAGGAGAAGAGTTTCTAAGAGAACAAAAAGATTAATTATTATTTTTCAAATTGGGCTAACATCATCAAATGTTAATTGCCTATGTACTTGTTGGATAACAATTCCAATATTATTTCAGCAAGATCGCAGATCCAGACATAGTTTTGCCTAGTAACTAACACCAACTCATGAAGCATAACATCATCTATACAAATATACAATATTTAAGTGTTTTTAAATAATCTATATTTTATACAAGTTCTTTAATTATTCCACTTGTTCTAATTAATAATCCATAACAAACAATGTCATTAACCCTCACAACCCGCATTTAATAATTAATAACCTTGTTTAATCCCTTGAATAGTAAGACACCTCCTATGTCAACTAAAATAAGAATATAATGTAAGTATGTATCAACCCTTCATTATTGTGACTCAACTCTCTTGATAAAGGTTAGTACACTACAATCGCAGTGTAAAGAAATAGGAGTATAATATAAATATATATAAATCGAGAGATGACTTGACTCTCAAAGAAGTCCTCTAATACCCAATTCTAATATTAAAGTAAAACTGCTTAAGTAACAACTTGGCCCAAATCCTTAGGGCCCTCATGAGCTTGCCATGATTTGGAGACATAGATCCTAACTATACTCATACACACAAATTGATGAGAAACACAATACTTTTATAATGCTCATGCAAGTTATATGGTCTTGTGAAAACCTGCAAAAAACTCGTGTTAAAGACCTCTTTGGCCAATACCCAAACCGTCATGGTTATGAAGAAAGTATTCAAGTATTACAATCTCTACTCTCATCAACTCTTAGAGAAATGTCTACAATGATATAAACAATGTAACCCATAAAAACTTAAGGTCTTTATGACCATCGACTCCCCAACACTCAAAACTTATACTCGATCAATTTTATCCAGTTAGCTATTTTTCCAAATCATTGGGTCCTCTTTGCACTATGAATCAGCCTAATGAACAACTCATCCAATGAGTTGTGACTTAGAGCTCAACCCAAACCCTATTAATCCCCAAAAGACTAGGGTAAACTCCCATAATTACCCTTTATTGATTAATCAAGGTAAGTTTATATGTCAGGGTCATGTTCACTCTATGAACCAGTCTAAAACCCTATTGAAGGTATTTTAGTCTTTATCTTGATTAGGTGTTTTCCCCTCATCCAAAGTCAATTAATCTCTCTTGATTAATCTTTATTAATCTCAAGTTACCATTATACTACTAACACATCAACATCAAAAGCATGCATTAGAGCAAGTAAAGATAAATAACATGGTTCGCACAAGTCTTAATAGACATTACTAATAGGATTCAAGCTCATGAATAATAAACGAAGGCTCATTGTACTTATTTGCAGGCTTAGGCTAGACAAATTCAAGCCTAATAATATAAATAACTCCTACTTATTATGCAACTCAAGTATATACTACCCTAGTAGATCGATATACTGCATTACAGAAATGTATAATACATTACCTTAAACCCTGGGAATTAAGGTTCTTCCCCTTGTTTCCCGTAACATTGTGACTTGTAAAAGTCTTCGTATCACCTACTTGCCACACCTCTTCCATTTAAAGACTTTTATTATTATTTTAGGGTGCCCCAACTCACATTTGGCTAGGGTATCCATTTCAGTAAAAATGGGGTAGATTGCCCTAAGGGCATTGAGGTAATCCTCCCATATAAGGTACAGTCCTCTCCTTTGGTCATTCAGGCCATCTTACTCTCATTTCATTGATTTTAAGTCATTGACCTCTCCAAAGGCTCCACTCTCAAATTGATGCACGCTTCCATTCACACAAATGTGCTGCTTATAGGGGTATTTCTATTATTTTGTCCAGGGATTTCCAAAACTATAATAATTCCATAACTGAGCTCAAGGGTATTCCTTGACGTCATGGACCCAGGGTAATTTAGCTGCCATTTAACGGGGTTGTGAACCCCTTAAACTAACCTCATTCGTTTAACAGTTCAACCATAACCCTAGGGATAAAATGGTTTATTACCCATTTATTGGGATTTTTTTCTCACCATATGAATTGGTCTATGTTTAGGGTACACATATATCTATTATTGATATTTTTTTAAATTTTTAAATTCATTCATAGACCCCTACGTAGAAGCCCCTAAGTAAGGAAATTGAATATCACATTACGATTTATTTACAAGGGTAAAATAATCATTTTATTGACTCTGGAATATTTTCCTAGTCTAAAACTTAGTCAGGACACTCAAACCCTTCTCAAGGTCTATTGTTAATTTTTTTATTTGTTGGACATTTATACCCTCTTGAATCATACTTGATTCAGTGCCATCTTTTTTTTGTTGGACCAAACTGAGAATTAAATACAATGTCCAAAAGTCATCTTCTTTGCATAAGTTTTCTAGAAAAAACCATGGCGAAAGCACTGCCTTTGGAAGAGCCTTGTCATGCCTTTTCTACCCAAGAATGCTCAACCACAAGCCATGGGTGGCTCGGCAGGTGCTGGGTGGGCAGTAAGGCCCATTGTGCTACCACCCTCCCTCATCGTGCTCTCTTCTCTCAGTTCTTCTCTTAGAATAGAGCCCTGCTACCAAAAAATCTGGCTAACACGAGCCTCCGACCACGAAATGATCCAAGAGGACGATTGTCCCACTGACCAATGCCAATCCACTACCTCCCTGAACATCATCGATTTAAGCCAGCTAGACCCTATGTAGACCAAACTAGGCATCCTAGGCCTAACAATGTCGTCATAGGCATGGCCAAGATATGAATGAGCTAAGCCGTTGTTGCAAGGCCAGTGAACCAGTCCTTGTCGTGGTTATATTGGGCTTCTGATCCGCACACCGTCGAACAATCACTGTCCTGCAGAAGGCAAGACCCTCCCCAAAATTGGGATTTTTACATGTTAAAATAATTCTAAAACAAAATATAATAAACAAAAATGAATATCTTAAGCATATAATTACTCTACAGGATAGGTGATGTTACCTTGTCAAACACCGGTCTTTACGCTCACTCCTCCCCAGCCTCCATTGCCGACCATACTCACAGGAAAATCCATTGGTGACTCCTCTCTCACCCACCCCTAAAACCTCCCTTCAAATAAGCTCTAATTCACATTTTTTATAATCATGGGGATTAGTATTCCTAATTCCCTTAGCAGTTGGGCCAAATACACCCAGACTCCCTAATTGGGTTATATATTTTAATAATTTATATCACCCTAATTAATCGGGCGAGTAGAGAGTGTTATCAATAGCCCAAATGCACATCTAATTCAGGTAAAGAGACTTGTGCAAAATGTTCAACTTTGAACAATGATGTCTCCCTCATCCAACTCCGATTTACGTATTCTTGGGGTGGCATTTTGAAACTATTTATGTCTACTTTCCATCTACATATGTTTCATATATAAATTTCATCTATTGGGAAGTTATAATGCCAAGAAAGATGAGGGGTCTACACACTATATTCAACGCGACCAACTACAAAAATTTAGAAAATTCTTGGACGTTACGCAGTGTTTCCTCATCTACATCATCGCCTATCACCCCTCTATGTCCTCCGGTCATCGTCCATCACCTCTTCATGTCCTCTAGTGCCCATCCTATCTTCTGACTTCATCACCTCGTCAAAACGTCCTCAGTTGTATTATTTATCTACTTTATCATCTCTTTTGAATCAAAGGAAATAGAAAAAGAATCAAAAGTTGCGCCCAGAAAATTAGCTATGGGAAATGGCCATTGTACATCTTGGGCAAGTAAGTTTTGGGGAAATTTTTTTATTATGGTCTTAGTATATAAATATTTTTATAGATGAATATAAAATTTTTTGAACTTTTTTCAAATCATTTAAATAGTTAGGGTGACAAATTTTGGACTGATGCATTAAAATTTTCTGTCAAAACTTTTTGAATTGTTTGATTTTAGTATTGTTATCAAAACATTTGAACAATAAAGTTAAAATATTTTAATTGTTCATCAAAAAGGGTCTTTCTTTAAAAAATTGATTTTGTTCTTATAAAATGTTTTAATTTTGATGTTTCTTCCTTACGGACCTAAAAGTTAATAGTATTAAAAAAATTTGTTTAACAACTCAAATTTTTCAAAATTTTTAAAAAATAGAATTGGACCCATTAGCTAGTTTTGGGCTTATAAATAGTTTTCTTAAATTTGAATTATTTTATGCTCGATTTTTCAAAGGAACTTTAAGATATTTGATAAGGCTATGAGAGATGAACTTATCGATCATAAGAACTTCGTAAATCAAATATTGGGATCGTAGGCTATGGCCTCAAGAAGTGTATCATAGGTGGACTTCACTTTAAATTTATGAGATAACCTAGTTTTGCATTGTCTTGTTTTACAGGGCTTGTCGTCGATACAAGTCTAATAGTACCAAAAATGTTTGAATCAAAGTTCGGGGTAGAGAATTATGACTCTTTGATTTTTTAAAACATATTTTACTTCAAATTTTAAAAAATAAAGAAAGAAGAAAAATAATATGAAAAGAGGGCAAGTCTCCTACGTTTTTTCACCAATTTCCTTTCCTATGGGTTTTATCGTCTTCAAACTTTTTATTCTCTTTTTGGAGTGGTTTCTTACTCCATTTAAACTGTTTAAAAGATGAACTTAGCTAAATCGATGGTGCTCTATATCATGAGAGGGTCTATTTCATGATATAACCCTTCTAAAGGGGGGAAACATTATGGGGTAAGGGGAGACTCTGTAATGCCCCAGCGCCCGCCCGACTCGAGCCAACTCTAGTCCAGGGGCCAGCCGAAGTACACGGGAGCAACTAAATTGTATTGTGGAAGTCTTAACCCCTCTAGAGGGTGATTAACAAATATAGAGTCGCGCACCTTTAGTCCTTTGAGCAAGAGAAATAAGGTAAAATAAAAGAAGATAACATCTCTGAAATAAATCCTCCAACTTAAACCACATGTTTAATATGCTAAGCCTAAACATAGGGCTCGAATCAAAAAAACTTAGACAAGTCTAAAAGCATAAGATACACACGAGTCTGAAACATAATCATCCACACAAAGTGTTCTATAATCATAATAGCATAAATCAGAAGACATAATAACATCCAAAGGCATCCACGCCTAATCCCATACATATCCCAATCGTCCCCATACAGGGAATCTCAATTAACTGCATGTGTCACACCAAGCAGCCCCAAAATAAAACACAAAAAGAAAGGTGAGTAAAACTCAGTAAGGTTTGAATTACGATAACGTTAATCAAAAAATAACCATGACACATCAATATAGTAATTCAGATCGCCATTTCTAATAATATCCTCATTTCTGATTAATTTCCCTTACCATACCCCTATTTACCAATGAGTAATCATCCTGCATACAAATATTTGATACATAATAATCATGGCATGAATAATCACGTTATGGTATAATATCCATCCTGCATAATAAGTGATTCTTACTCAATCACATCATGTATAAACATCATATATAACATGCATGAGCAATGTTTCTAACATACATTCAGATCATATATAATAAATCATTCTCCTTCATAACATTCAACCTGCATAACACGTACCTCTAACATGTAATCACATAATGCATATTCATATCATTCATCCATAGATCATTCACCTTGCACGATAAGAGTCTCAATCACATGATACTAAACCATGCATAATAAATCATATTCACATGTGTCACATAATCTTAATTATCCCTACGCAACCTGTGTAACCTGGGCATAATTTTATCTCATACACATGCATCATCAACAAATGGTGAATGCCTCCATCATTAGGATAAATACAATCATGCCATAAAGGTTGGACATAATCCAATTTCTACAAAGGAATCCTATAGTGTTTGGGGGTAATTAGCTCCTAAGTCTGCTCGCTCAGGATAGTCCTGGCCAAGAACATCTGAATCTCACACAGAGAACCTAGAGCAGTGTTCACCCTGGACATCTCTTGTGGCGGGAAGAGTCCAAATTCCCACACAAGGAACCTTGAATACATGGTAGCCGATGCACGAAGGAGTACCATTCTGGATTCTTAGGGTCCATATGACTATCTCAAGAAATTTCAACTGCAAGACGAGTACACAACTCATCTCCATTCAACTCAACTCAACTCAACATCAACTCAGATTGACTCAACCCGGGGAGTATCCATGTTCAACACAGGAACTCAAATCGAAATCATGTCCTTTCAGACCAATCAATTTCCGATAAGCCAACGATTGATTAATCCGGTACGCAATCTCACATCATTGCATCCAATTAGATCAACCACGGCTAATCTTGATAAAGTCAAAATTGGAAATTTGTTTCATGATGTATGCAACATGGTACATACATGGGCAATCCATACATGAATCCTAATTCATGATACATGCTCCCATTAGCCCCTCATGCATCATTCATAATCATAATGTCAAGTATCATCATAATCATCCCCCACGTGTGTGTGTGTGTGTGCACATGGTAGAAACATTTAATTCTAAGCATATAGACATGTTTTGTAAGTATCCCATCATCATACCACACACATGCTCATTAACATTTAATCATGGTTCTTACTAAAATCATGGGTGAAAACCATCGAAAAACATCATTCAAATCAAATGCAACCTCAAGCTAAACTTGGATAAGCATATTCATACCACATTTGAAGCTAGACATGACACCATCATTCACCCACAATTTAATCATGATATATGAAGGCATCTAATTCCGTTCTCATGCAATAAGTTTTTTTGGAATCAAACTAAAATATAATGAATCACAATATCATGGATTTAATTCAAGAATTTATAACATGCTCAACCGAATACATAAAACCCACTTAACACATAAGTATTCATCATGGCCTTCAACATCAATATATACCCTTCCAGTAGCTTATCATATTATATATTACTCATCAAAGTCATAAGAAATGATACTCAACAGTAAAAACACTAAAATGAGCAAAATATACAAAATTGGCCGAACTGCAGTGCTGGCGTTCGAACACCATGCAGGGCCAATTGAACTCATGGTCGTTCGAATGCATGGCCGTTCGAACGCCTGGCCGTTTGATTGGCTATCAGGCCGTTCGATCACTATAACGGCAATCCTTGGTTCGTCTTCCTCACTTCGAAATCAAAACCGAAACCTTACATACAAATCTTAAACTACTAAATCACACTCCCAAACACCTTGATAATCCAATCCATACTTAGAGAACATCAAATCTAGCCATTACTAAATAAAAACCCTAAGAAATCTCATCAAAGATTAAACCTTTCTCAAATCACCATTAAAGCTCATAACCATGGAACCCACTTCAAACTTTATCAAAACAAGAATTTGAAATCACAACCATGTTGAAGATGAAAACACTCACATGCAACCAGCTTTCTCACTCAAAATAGCTCCTCCAACACCCTTAAATCCTACCCAACATATGATTTTTATTAATACTTTCATAAATCCGATTTAAAACACCTAAATCATTCAAGAACTAGTAGATCTAGGGTTCAAGAGACTCAAAAACGAAATTTTCATCATTAGGTTTTGAAATAGAAACCCAAATTAGTAGTTTTTGAGTAGAAATCGAGATTAATCCAAAACAAAGGAAATGATTTGAAAGATTTAGGGGTTGTTTGGGTACAGAATCAATTCGGTAGCGAATTAGAATTTTTTGGAATTAATTCCACTGATTCAATATAGAATCGGAATTTCATTTGGGTATAGAATTTTTAATATGGAATTGTGTTTGGATAGAAAATTGTGTTTAAGGTTAGATTCTTTAGAATTTAAGGTAAATTGACAAATATACCCTTTAAATGGAATTATTTTGATAGAATCATGTTTGGGTATGGAATTTGTGTATTTTTTGGAATCGTTGAACTTATGAAAAAATTACAAATATAACCTTGGTTTAGGTATTATATGTGGTTAGTGTGCAACACAAATAATATGCCCGGCCCAATGTATTCGATTTTGGGCCCTACCAAATGCTTTAAGATCACCCTAAAAAGATTTTTTATTTCGCTAAATTGATTGTAGACGTACAAGGGGCCTTATACTCCTCCTTAAGGAGTCTTTTATAACTTGATGGGCCCATGGAAGTACATACCGGCCTATACAAGTGCCTATCAGCCGTACTTACCTATATCAGTTGAAACCGATATGATATGACATAGGCGGTGATACACCTTACATAATCGATATATATCAACTGTATTGGCCTGTACTGTATCGATACTGTAACACCTTTATATTATTCTTAAATGAAATTATGTAATACCACATTAATAGAAAATGGATACTTTGGAGTGTTCACCTTGGGATCACACATCCAATAACACACATCCATCAAATTGAAAACAAATTTAAATAACATTACCACCCATCCGCCTCACATAACATTATTCTCATAACTTACAACCATAACTAAAAATAAACTTAGGATGGTATAAAAAACTATTTCATATCATTATCATGTAGAAGTTACATTTCATTAAAAAAAATAATATTAGTAGAATATGAGAAAAATATATAATTGACCTAACGTCGATGTCAGCCACGTTGTGCACCAATTGGAGGTAATTGATAATGGTGACCAATGGCATCCCGAAGTTCATCACGAAAAGTAGACATTACCCTGTCATCTTGACCTACAGGTGTTTCAACTTGCCCCTCAACTTCATCCTTCATTACATGTTCATCTTCATTTTCCCAACTTCTTAGTACTCCGATCCTATCAATGTCATCATCCAATCAGAGTTCTTTGGTACCCATGCATGGCAACAGTAGCAGGTCCAAGACCATTAGATACTTGGTACAAGAGCAGGAGATAACCACGTGACCAGGAAGATGGACAAATACAGCTTCAAACAAAAAAAGAAGGATGAACATACAACAAGCAGTAGGAGAAGTACCTTAATTCCTATCAGTCGCATTCAAAATGATAAAGGAGATTTTAATTTTAATTTTCCTCTTTGAATGCCATTTATGTCTACAAAATAGGTGTCCATATAAACTCCACAAATTTCGGTTAATAGGGTAAACAGGATGACAGATCACAAGTACAACTTTGCAAATTTGTGAAGAAATTTAAACTCCTTCAAACTTCAAAATGAAACTCATTGGCCGGGAAAAGTATGCTACCAAAATGCTACATGAGTCCTACTATAAGAACACCAACCAGTATAAAAAAACTTACCCCTGATACGCTAATTAAATCACTGGCAGTAATTGAAGACCTAAACAAATGAGTAGCACCCTGAAATATTATAAATTATTGCGCTCATCATATTGACAGTTCAAAGAACTTTACAAAGTGAAGAAAATGAAGGTCTCATTTTTTCCAGAACAAGTAATAAAAACCAAAAGCAGGAAAAAAAATTCTTCTGGCATATAGAAAGCAGGTAGAATCTCTCTGAACAACTTTTAAAAAGACACAATGTTATTAGGTAAGCATCTGGATTATAGCAAATTTCAAAAAGAAAAATTGTGTTCTGCGTCAGGATATAACTTCTATTATCATTTGGAAGCTGACTATAACAAAATGAACTATAAAGTGTAAACAAATCATACTGGTATGCATCAAATATAAGGGGAGTCTAAAAGCAATATGAACTATAACAAAACCTTACTATAATACAACAGATATTAGCCATAAAAGGGGATTCATGTCCAAAGTAGTCATACTTGCAAGTATGTTACGGCACGACGAAGATCCCCTTGTGATATACAGCTTAAAATCGCAAGAGCCTTTAATTGGTACACGAATATCAGAACACAAATATCATTCTCATAACATACAACTATAAACCATCATCCTTAAGTTCAATTATCAAATAAGTTATACACCATCATCCTTGACTGAACTCTCTTTTAACTGGACTGGTTTCATGAGTGCTATGATCTCAAACATCGCCTTCACTTACAGAAGCAACTATTCAAAAAAAGCCATGGTAAGACACTATGACTCTTATGTAACCACTTATCTACTTCTAATTTAAAAACTCTATACATGGTTTCTTGGTTAGTTTGGCTGGATTACCTAACTTGTTTTCTTTTTATTCTTAAGTAGACTAATATGGATAGTACAAATGTGTACGCATACATTTCAATAATAGCTCTCCTTGTGTGTCACTCCAGCTGTAATTGTGAGTATCATTTACAAATTGTGCCAATTTTTTTATAGTAAAGTTTCCTTGCCCTGAACTTTTACCTAGTAGATTGTTAGGGTGAGGGAGGTCCAATAATGAAACAGATCAACAAACTCAACCAACATCTACAAATAGAGAATCTCTTGGCAAAATTAGGACTAACAATCATCTCAAAAAATCATCAGATAAATAACAAAGAAACCCCCCGACCAGAGACAATCTAGATCTCTGGTAACCAGATGACAAGAACATATTGAAAAACCCACCAATTTTTAGAACATACAACAAATTCGCCAGGTCACTGCACAAAAATCCACCTATCTTGCAAATCCAGCTACCAGAACAAACACCCAACAAACAGATGACATTCACCATCCAAAGCAAAGATGCCAAATCAATGAGTTGCCGAAAATCGAACTACACCCAACAAATTCACAAACCATTCACGATTAGAAACATCTTGCAACATGTTTAACATGAATTTGATAACAATCAGCCATATATGATGGCAAAACAAAAGAAAACGTTGATCACTAAGGGTTTTTTATGAAGAAATGAACAAAAAAAAAGGGTTGTTTGAATCCAAATCATATGTAGATCGTAAAAATAAAATTCGGTTCTTAGATAGCATAGAGATTTGGGGGAATCACCCTATTCAACATATACGAAGGCCAAACTAAGCAATCAAGAAAAGGAAAAATCGAATTATAAGAGAAGAAAAGGAAAACATATGGCTTTACCGTTTTGGAAGCAGATCAAATCGAGGCACGATATGTTTTGTTTGGCAGAATGGCGCCGCGGGTTGAGATGCCGAAGAGACGACCTGAAGGAATTGTGGGCGATCTAGTGAGGACCGGAAGCGATTTGGAGATGACCGAAACCGTGTAGATCTGTTGCATTGGGAGAGATGCAGTTCTGCCGGGTAGGTGCTCGCTGAAGACAGAAATTAGCTTGGGAAGAGGGAGATGGTGGAAGCATACGCCAGAAGTGGATGGCGGAAGCGGACGGCGGTCGGCGGATTGCTGAAGGCAAATGGCTGAATCGGACTACGAAAGGGATGATCAAGGTGGAGTTTGGGAATAGGGAGGCAGACGAGTGGATTGAGGGTTTGGGCGGGGTAGATGCTAGCCGAAGATAGGGAAGGAGTTTGGGAAGAGGGAGATGGCGGAAGCGGGCGGTGGATGGCTACCGGGGACTGCGGCTTGCTGACGATGGCATACTAGAATATCAGGGTGGAGTTCGGGAAGAGGGAAGACGTTTGGAAGAGGGAAGATCAGGCCGAATCGAAGTGAGGGGTAAAGGCTAGAAATATGTGATAACGCGTGTTTCCGATTTTACGCGTTTTTACAAAAATGACCGAATCTCCTCGTGAGGAGATTCAGTGATTCCGAACGGAAACACGACTGAATCGTGTTTCTGACGGAATTTTTGTTTCCGTTATGATTCACTACCCAAACAAGATTTCAACGATTCAATGTTGAATTATGATGGAATCGTCGGAATTTTCTTACGATTCCGTACCCAAACGACCCCTTAAGAAAAACCCTAAGAGATTAATGAAATATCAAGCAAATCTATACTTTAATCTCCTTTCTATTTTAAGAAAATAGGGATTAGGATCCTAAGCTCCTAGTCTTAGCCCTTTCCCAATTGGGAAAGTGTTTGGGCTATTCCTTTTATAGTAAAGGGTGGGGTAAATCAAATTAATTAATGGGGTACAAATAGGATTTACTAATAAAAATAAAAAATCTTGCTTATTTAAGCCCAAATTGAAGTCTAAAATTTTTGAAATAGTTATTTTTTATCTTAGGTTGATGTTCATTTAGGGCTAAAAACTCTAAATTTGCACGTGGGGCCCATGGTAGGTCCCGCCTCCTAACTTTTTGAAAAAATAGTAAAAATTCAAAAAAATTTCAAAAAAAATATAAATGACTTAAATTAACTTAAAAATCATGAATGTGAAGAAAATTTAAGATAAAACCTTTGTTAACCACTTTAATTTTGAAAATAGTCAAAGTTGATTGCAATTGACATTAAACCACACAATAGTAATTAAATAGAATAAAATAAACCGGTTCAAGTTTAGGGATCTTACAGACTCTACCCTCCACCTCTAGGTTATGAAGAGAGAGAAAATCTTAGGGTAAGGGGAGGTTTCACCTGCCCCTTCAGACGCAAAGAGAGAATAGTCTCGATGAGGAGAGGCTATGCCTACAGCTTCTGAGCTTGGAAGGAGAGATCATCTTAGGGCAATGGGTGGCTTTTTCCGCTGCTTCTAAGCTCGTAAGGAGAGATTGTCCTGGTGCAAGGAGAGGATTTACCCTCCACCTTTGGGCCCCAAAGAATGAAAGTTCTTTTTAAAAGGGGAGGCTCTGTCCTTTGCTACTCCCTGAAAATATGAAAAACAATAGTAGGTTATCATAACTTCTAATTTCGTGCTACAACTAGGTTGTACATTTCCATAATCCTTTCGTATTATAAATAAAATATTATTTTGAAAAAAAGGTATCATTAGGGGTAAACAAATGCTAGAATAATATCGTATTACACTTCTTAATGAGATTTTATTCTGATAGAGACTTTTAAATATTATTAGATAATTTAAATAATAAGATTTGAATGATATTTATTTAGTATAAAGCTCAAAAACTATTAATCATGGATACATGCCTATTGAGGCATATGACGCAATCATGAATTAGCATATCGTGGGAAGATCTTTTTCATTCTGATCTTGCCCTACAAGCATGGGTATGTTGCTTCGGTATCAACATCATTTTGTTAATGATTGATTTACCCAATTTTATAAATAATTTATCAAATTTTGTAAATGACTGATTTATCCAATTTTCGTAAATGAATTACATTTGTATTTTGTGTAAGTCGGCAATGATATTTTGATTTCTTTCAAAATGACTTTCAAATATTAATTATATGAATTATTAGAATAATATTTTATGCATATTTAATTATATTTTATGTTAGAGCATGCTAGTAAAATTTAACTCTACCTATTGATTATAGATGTACACACCCACCGACAAATACTGCAAGCATGAGCTCAAGAAATGAATTTAATGAAGATATTTTGTAGAACTTTGAAGATATATGCTTTTGGACGTGTTTTTGTCATGTTTCTTTTATGTTATAATTATGTATATTTGTGATAATTTTTGTTAGGGCACATTATAGCTATATTTTTGTAATTTTTGTAATTATTTAAGTTAATCAAAAAGTTATTGGTCAGTACACGATTGATCTTGACCCCTTTTAAACTTAACATTGTGGGATTTTGACTTTTAATTTCGGTTAAAAAGTCAGGTCATCGCAATTTGATAATGGTGTTAAATTATTTTAACAATAATGCTATAATTGTGATTAGATAGTAAAATCTTATAACTTTGTTAAAATAATAATGTTAAAATATTTTAATATTGTTGTCAAATTATTTTATTTTTAAAATAATTTAATATTATGTTAAAACATTTTGACACTGTTGTCAAATTTTTTAACACTATTTTTAAAACTTTTGGTTAGTTGGTGAAAAAAACTAAACTTTTCCTTAGATTAGGGTTTAGGCTAACTTAGATTAATCATTTTATATGTGTTACCTAGATTAGATGAAAATTAGATCATATGCACACCATACAATACAACAAAAAATGATCTATAAAAGAAAGAAAAACTTAATTCCGTATTTAAGAAACAAATAGGTACTTAACAATTCTTGCTAAATAAGAAAAGCTGGCAACTGTAAACTGAAAGTTATTAATTGCCCATTGAAAGTACCATGTATTTGAAAAGAGGTTTCAACATTGTTAATAATTTTTTATTTTTAGAATGGCGTTTATTAGGAGAAGATAATAAGAGCATTTAACCATATGTGCTAGACAACAAGGGTCCTCTATTTTGTCAATAAGTGTAGGGAACAAGTATGTATGAATGCATTCTTCTATAGATTTTTTTTATCAAACTTGAGTGCTTAATATATTACTCTACATATATGAGGACATTTTATCCTTTACAAAAAATTTCACATTGGTTCATCAAAAAAATAATTCAGATGGGCAATTTCATGCACATTCATCTTACTTTTATGACATAAACTTTTTCCTCTGTATGTGTGTGTGTGCGTTAATTTGTTTGAATTTACAAAAGTCATAAAATGGTCCTAGTGCTTATAAGACATATATACTACCTATTTCACCCTAACAAAGTGTGAGGTGATAGTCTACATGAAAAAATGTGAAAAATTATACATATGATGGACGAATTTGAAACTTAAAAGATATGAAATACATATAGAATGTAATAGATACATGTACATATTTTTTTTATAAAATATGCATAGAGATTGCAAATATTTTCTCGATCTTTGAGCATAGTTGAGCTAAGCACCGGAATATTTGAACTTAGCTTGACTAACTTCAAATTGGAGCTTGAACTTGCGCCAAGTCAAGTCAAGCTGTTTTAATTAGCTTGCTAGCGTAGCTTGTTGGCACCCTTAGCCATGAGGGAGGTGATTAGGGCATCCGGTGAAATATGAGAGAGAAGAGGGAAAATAAGTGAGAAATTGTGATGGGTATACGAGAGTAAAGAATATTAAGAGATATGTAGGGTATATGAGAGAGATTTTGAAATTTTGTTTTGAACTGAGAAACGGGGTTAGTAGAAATTCATTGGGGTTCATATATCAGAATTCTAAAACTTTACTCTTGAATCAGCCTAATGGCAATAATACTATGCTCCACACACAACACATAGTTAAGTATACAGTAAAAAATTATAATGTGTTCGTCATACATTGTTCTTTTCTGTTTTCACTACAGGTGCTCGCCTTAACTAGTATTGTCGTTGAAAAATGTAGAGGGGGAACTTAGACATTTATAGATGAAAAAAAGGTTCTTCCTGAATGCTGACGAACTCATTCATCAGGGCAGTCAAATCTGGAAATTCTGCATCCTCTTCCAAATCGAAACTCGAGCCTGGTAAGTCAGCGTAACTACTAGGCCCCATCACTCTTTTGTTCCCCAGGGCAGACTTGCAGTTCAATTTGTTATGGTCATCCTGGGAAAGGCATAAACAAGCCACAAAATTTTCATTATCCTCACATGCTTTTGAAGCCTTCTCTCCAGATTCATTAGCTTTGTCGCTGCATTTCTTCCCTGATGTCAAGTCCTTGTGTTCTGTAGCCTTGTTACCTGCACCAACAGTACCCATAGACACATAATGGCTTTGCTGTATCTCCTTACTAGCTAACTTTTTGGCTCTCCAAGCTTTATTATAACTTACATCTATATTGTATCGAGCATTGAGGTCGTTGACAATATCTTTTATTGTGTAATTTGCATTTCCCTTGGGGTGAGCCTTTATAAAGCTGGCAATCCACTTAGTGGTTGCTTGTTTATGGGTCGTATCTGATGACGGCATACATGTGTGGTTTTTCTTCAAGGACATTATTCGAAAGGTAGATGAAGCACCGACCCTAGTAGCACGCAAACTCCATGAACAACCTTCATCTGAGCATTTTACTGTATATCGCCTTGGGTCGGTCCTCAACGGCTTCAACTTAACATGCTGACAAATTGCTTGCTCACGAACTGCAATCTTAAGTGAAGCCAAATCTGGAAATTCCAAACCATCTTTCAAAGTAAAACTTGAGTTTGGCGATTCAACATGAGAAATTTTGGGCAAATCTTGCTCTTCCAGTGCAGTCTCAACTTGTTCTGATAGATTAGGTGAGTAGTGTGGAAGTCCATCATTTTGAGGTTCCTGCAAGCACGCTGTAGATGTTTCTCGTCTTACTGGAGTTACAATCTTGTCTCGCTCATTGGCTTCCTGTTGAAGGCTCCTAATGACAAAAATAAATAAATCAATTATAATAATCACAATATGATCATGGGCTAAAGACACCAGAGTGAAAGAACTAAGTTGTTAAATGAAGAAGAATTGGAGATAAATATTGGGTCAGTATTTAATAAGAGCTTTTCCAAGAATCGGAGGTTTTGTACCCACCTAGCAAAAATTGGAGATGAATTTTCTGCATTTGGGAATATGTAGAGCTCAAGAGGAGGACGACAACTGGGGGCTCCATCAAATGCTATCATCATATTGGAAACATCTTCATCTCCATCAATGCAAACTAGAGTGCGATCCAATTCAAAAGCCGGGTATTTGTATTTCATTTGCAGACTGGTTGGTGCACTGCCACTCACGACGGCTGCTTTGGACAGAAGATCCAGGTATCCAATGGAAGGATGGACATGTATGACCCGTGCCTTGCCTCCAACATAACGAATCTTGCCTTCACTAGTCACAAAATCGCCACCGAAGCAGCAGTACAGAGAAACCGGACATGTCATCTGCTCTCCTTTTGCTTTGTGATAGGATATCAATGGTCATTGCGTGTTTTTTCATAAAAATTTTATTGTCATCTATCTAAAACATTAGAAATCATTCCGAATTATGTTTTTGAAAAAAAAATGAGTCTCGTTAATATGCACCCGGGGATGCTGAGGCGAATTTTAGATGACAATCCGATGATTCATCACCCACCCGCCTTCCTCATCTTGCGCGAGGAGTTAGATGACAATCCGACGATTCACGATGCATGAGGAACATATTTTTTGATATGCAACCCAGCTCAAGTTAGCTTTTTCTAAGAAGAGATTTGTTACGGCATATAGAATTAATGTGGATTTGGATGCTTATGACCTAACTACTTGAACACCTTAAGAAAGGAGTATATATCAATGGAAAATTATAAAGTCAATGGGGGTAAAGATATTATGCTTGGAAATTATGACAATCTGTTCTTGCTTAATGCTTCAAAGAAAGGCTCATGTAGCTAGGCTTGTATTGTTACCTCTAAAACAAAATATCTTACGAAGTGATTTGGTTTCTTGCAGCAGCCATCCGCCTGTTAGCCATAGAGAATTTGTTGGCACAAATAATAGAGTTGAATGAAGAAATTAAAAACACGAGATGAGGTAGAGGATGTTCACTGAAGTGCCAAGGAAGCATACATCGATCATTTGATCAGCTTAACCATGGATGATTTACTTAGAGGTCTCAGTTTGATAAACCCATTCCGTTGCCTCTGATAATTTACAAAGAGGATGATTTGGTAAGCGGGTCATCGTTTCCATGATCAACTTAAGCTTTAGAAATTCATATGGTTGACTAATCATATTTAGTTTTTAATACAACATAATTTAAGAATAAATTTATTGTTTCAACATAATGTAAACGCAAAATTGCATGCGCTACATAAAAAATAGAATGTGACTATTTGCACCCGGTTAAACTCCTTATTGTTAACCTTATCTCCTAAAATCTTTCACCTATTTACTATATTTGAAAAATATTTTTTAACATCTCTTTACCTCATATCTTCCTCTCCCTTTCTTATCTGACACAAGCACCGTCTCTGGCTTCCGTTTTTCTTCTTCTTTGCTCTGCATTATCAGTTACCCACGAAAAGGGGGCAGCCATAGCCAAAGCGGTGACGACCAACGATGGCCTACGCCTGCAACCAGACCAGCCGTGGTCTGCTTGGTCTAGCCTAGGCCTGCCACGAACTGATCTGACCTAGGCTGCATGCATCCTAGCTACTTTGGCCCAAGCCATATCTAGCCACGGCTAGGCCACACCCTTTTAGCCAGCAGCGCGATAATGCCTGTGTGTCACCGGCTGCAAAAGAGAAAGAAGGGAAGAAAGTAGAAGAAGAAAAGAAAGAGAAAAGGGGGAGGAGAAGGTAGGGTCGTCGCTGAAATTGGAGCCAAACTGCCACCACAGGAACTGCCGCTGGCTTTAGCAAAATTAGAGAAAGAA
The DNA here is from genome assembly GCA_035235625.1 of Saururus chinensis. Lineage (NCBI taxonomy): Eukaryota > Viridiplantae > Streptophyta > Magnoliopsida > Piperales > Saururaceae > Saururus > Saururus chinensis. The sequence goes on along the minus strand of CP141148.1, from coordinate 27,325,093 downwards.
AAGTAAGTTTTTTTAGAGGTTCAAGAAGTGAAGGAAAATGATAAAGAGGAAAGTTGGAGTACTTAGAATAAAAAATATATCATTTTTTCCTTTATTTTGGGGGACGGAGAAGTTCATAGAGGTGCATATAGCCAAGTTTTTTTTGTTGGTCCCTTTCTAGGGAAATGCACAATAATTCTATGGTATCACTCTAGGACCGTTTCAGCGCCACTCTTCAAGACCTTCAAATAAATCATTGGTTGTGATCTTGTCTGAGGAAGGTATACACTTCAAACACTTGTATTTTGCTAGCAAGTGAGCTAAATACAAATGTGTCATCCACTAGAACCTTCTACCACGTCTTGTCTTTTCATGTTGTAACACGTATACTCAAGTTACAACCTAAATTTATTGACTTTCAAATACATAAAAACTATTAAATGTGTTAAAATTTAATGAACTTATCTATTAGGTGTCGTAACACATATACTCAAGTCAAAACCTAAATTCACTCACTTTCAAATCGGTAAAAACTATTAAACGTGTTAAAAATTTAATGAACTTATCTACTACGTGTCGTAACACATATACTCAAGTCAAAACCTAAATTTAAGTCACTTTCAATTACGTAAAAACTATTAAAGGTGTTAAAAATTTAATGATCTTATCTACTACGTAGCTCATAAAACGGTTCACTGGATAATTTTTGGTAAGAGTGGGATAGTGGGGCGGTATTTTTTACACCTGGCCAGGCCCGCTGGTTGAACCGGTTTGACCCGGTCCAGGTCAGTTTTAAAAACACTTGTCCAGATCCGGCCGACGAACCTGGTTTGAGAACTGGGAAAAGGTTTGACAGTTCCACTTCGAAGGGTATTTACGTAAATATGCTTCATATCGTATATACTGCTCCTTTCAGGTCCTTTCGCCCTCTCAAGACCCTAGCTAAGCCCCTTCCTCGCCGCCGGCGCCGGAGACGAAGTGGAGATGGAGACGGGAAGGACGGTAAAGGACGTCTCGCCGCACGACTTCGTCAAGGCGTACGCCGCGCACCTCAAGCGTTCCGGCAAGGTCTGTTTCGGTGCTTTTAGGGGTTTCACGACAAGAATTCCTCTTTTCGGCATGAGGAAATTTTATCCTCGTGGTTGCACATGGTTGATCCGTGCTTTTGTGATATAATTGGAACTGAAACCACGAATCTTTTTGCTCTTAGGGTTTTTTGCATAAGCTGATTTACATGCTTGACATTTGGATATTTTGTTATCCGAAATATTGTTGCATTATGGTTATGGTAGTTTGGGATACCAAAATGCAGTGCGTCTTGTCTATTGTATCTGTTGTAGATGATGGAAAGGTTGTATTTTGATAAATGGATCAAGATAACATTCGGAAATTTTGTTATCTGTAGTAGCAGTCACATCCGATTTGCTTCGTGTAATCTAGTGATTACAATTTTAGTAATTTGCATCATGGAATAGGGATCCATATTCTTGGTTATGATAGTCGTTTGGATTGTTGAATTTACTTTCTCACCTTTCTTCTTAAATTTGCATGCTGAAATGTTATTCTTTGGTAGTTAAGATCGATTATTTCGGATAATTGTGTTAATGTTCCTTATGGATTTGATTAACAGTTGGAGCTCCCAGAGTGGACTGACATTGTTAAGACTGCTAGATTCAAGGAGCTTGCTCCATATGATCCGGATTGGTACTATATAAGAGCTGGTAAAGCTTTTAAGTCATTTTATTTATTTTATTTGTTATTTTCTAGCATATACGTGTTTTCCAAGATAATTTCATGGTAGTAGCATATGTTGGGATGATGATGGGTTTTAGAACGTACTGATTTGGGTATTTCTTGTTTGTTCCAGCATCCATGGCAAGAAAAATATACATGAGGCAGGGCATTGGAGTTGGAGGGTTCCAAAAGATGTATGGTGGGCGAAAGAGGAATGGGGCTCGCCCTCCCCACTTCTGCAAAAGCAGTGGGTCTATTGCCCGCCACATCCTGCAGCAGCTGCAGAAAGTGAACATCATTGACCTTGATACCAAGGGGTGAGCTCTTACTGAACGTGATTTTTAACCCAAAGAGGCAATATTGGTTTATGCGTTTGTTTCTGCTAGTTTAATGGCTGGAGTGCACGCATTCTTTTGATCATTTTTCTGGTCAATCGCGGCACACATGACTGCCTGTAAAACTTTTATTTGTTTTTCCTTTGTTAATGTCTCATTTTTATATCTTTTTAGTGGTTAGATTAATTGCATTTGTGGAATTTATGACTCTTTATTGTTTTGTTAATGTTGTTCAGAGGAAGAAGAATAACATCCAGTGGCCAGCGTGATCTCGATCAAGTTGCTGGGCGGGTTGCTGTTGCTCACTGAGGATGTTCTTGCAAGTTTCACATCCCTTTTTCTATAGAAATTCTGTTATGCCCGTTAGTTGAGAATTTTTCTTGTTTGAATTGATTAGTTTTAGTTAATATTCCGCAATTTCTTATGGCTCAATTATGGAGGAGAAATGTGAACTCCCATTGCTTTGTTTCATTGCTGTTTTGGACGCTGCTTTCTACCTTAAAGAATGGGGATTTATATCAATTGCAATCCTTAAAAGAATTCAACGGAACCCTAGGATGCTATTTTGGATGCTGGATTTTTGAACGGTGTGAACAACATTTTTTGTTTTATCATTAGAAAACCATTTTGCGACTTATATTTGGAGTTTTAATTGTAAAGTGCAAAACTGTAAACTTACCATGTCAAATTACAACAGTAATAGCCCACACAACTTATTTTTCCAATTTACTTGGATGCGTTCGCCATGTCAAATTACAAAAGTAACCATTTGGGGTTGCTTTCATTGACGAAATGAATTAAAGAATGATCAACTAATGCACCAATTGTCACTAGTAGTGTTGATGGAAGTAGTCAGTCCCCTTCCTGAACAGTGCTGCTGCTCTTAACCTTATTCTATGGTTGTGGGATGTGGAAATCTGGCACTCTTTGCATGTTAGGAACTCTTGATGACCTTCAAAAAAACAAGAAACAACTAGCATGTTACAGAACGAGAAATGCTAAAAATATGGAGGAAAGATGCAAAGCTAGCAATTTTTAATGATCTTAAAACAATAACTTTATAGAATTTTACAGGACAAGAAATGGTAAACAGGCAGGAAAAAAGCAATTGAAAGAAGTGTTTGTTCTCTCCTCTTGTATGCACCCCTCCTCCCTCTGTATGTGTGTACAACTCACCCGCTTCAAGTGAAACCATGTCTAGGAAAGTGGGCTTTAGAGCCTATTTTCATTTCTTTTGGATGAGTCATTTTAGTGTAAATGACTTTTCTAGTGAAATGGTTAGAAAAGTGCACTTAATGTCAAATCATCTTGAAGTGAACTCAAAAAGCTATTTCTCATAAAACCTTCTTTTGAGAAAGGACATTTTTTATTTCAATGTTGTAAAATATAGCAACCTTCATCTCACTTATTCTTTTCTACTTGTTATTGGTTTCATCATTTTTTGTACTAAAGGTATTTTACGTACTAAAGGTAAAAGCACATTTTATCTAAAATTCATCACATTTTGATTTCCTTTAAAGTACAAAAAATAATTGAAAGTACATTTTATTACTTAACTAAAGATGTATCCAAACAACCCCTATTAAATATATAATAAAAAATACTCACTAAAAGTACCTACTATCATTTTGAAAGGAGATGATAATTATTGTTGACCTATAAGCCCTTGGTGTTTACAATTTTCATTAGGCTCCTCCTTGCCCTAACACACTCTTATCTTTTTGCCTCCAAGATAATCGGCGCTACTTTTTGTTTCCCTTTTTTCCATCACAAAGATATTGTTGCTCCTCCTTACCCTTTCCTCGACTAACAAAAAGATGAAGTCACTCATCATTAGTTCCCCCAAAAGCCTCATTTTATCTACCTTGAAGAAGGTGTTGTTCCCTCCTTGGCCCCCCTTTCTTCCCTCTCTTGTACATGTTGTTGGGTTTTATCATTTTATGCACTAAAGGTAAAAAGTCATCTCTAAAAGTTCATTTCGTATAAAATTCATCACAAAGACATACACAAATATGACCCTATTTTAATTTCCTTTAAACAATAAGAAATCTTCAAAAGTTCATTTCATTACCTAACTGAAGATGTATCCAAACGGCCCCTATTAAATATACAGAAAAAAAAATACTCACTAAAAGAGTACCTACTATCATTTTGAAAGGAGATGATACCCGTTGCTAACACACTCCTATCTTTTAGCCTCCAAGATGATAGGCGCGGCGCTACTTCTCGTTGCCTCTTTCTTCCATCACATAGATATTGTTGCTCCTCCTTAGCCTTTCATCTACTAGCAAGAAGGTGAAGTCACTAGTCATCACTTCCCCCAGGAGCATCATTTTGTTTACCTTAGAGAAGGTGTTGCATCACCTTCCTTTAACCTTAAAGCCTCTTTCTTCCTTCACCTAGACACGATGAAGGCGTTGTTCCTCCTTAGCCTCTTCTACATGTTGTTAGTTAGGTTTCATCATTTTACATGCCTAAAGGTAAAAGTCATCTAAAAGTACATTTCATCTAAAATTCATCTAAAAACCAGACACAAATATGACAGTATTTTAAATTTCTTAAATGGACAAAAATTAATAAAACTTTATTTCATTATCTAACTAAAGATGTATCTAAATAGCCACTATTAAATATATAGAAAAAAAATACTCACTAAAAGTACTACTTTCATTTTGAGAGGAGAAGATAGTCCTTGTTGACCCATAAGCCCTTGGTGTTTACCATTTTCATTGGGCTCCTCCTTGCCCTAACATACTCCTATCTTTTTGCCTCTAAGATGATCGGTGTTGCTTCTCGTTGCCCCTTTCTTCCATCACAAAGATGTTGTTGCACCTCCTCACCCTTTCATCCACTAGCAAGAAGATGAAGTCATTAGTCATCACTTCCCCCAAAAGCGTCATTTTGTCTACCTTGAAGAAGGCGTTACTTCACCTTCCTCTAACCTTAAAGCCCCTTTCTTCCCTCATCTAGACACGATGAAGGTGTTGTTCCTCCTTGGCTCATTTCTTCCCTCTCTTCTACATGTTGTTGGGTTTCATCATTTTACATAGTAAAGGTAAAAGTCATCTAAAGTACATTTCATCTAAAATTCATCACAAAGGCATACACAAATATAACCCTATTTTTATTTTCTTTAAAGACATAAAATCTTTAAAAGTTCATTTTATTACCTAACTAAAGATGTATCGAAACGGCCCCTATTAAATATATAGAAAAAAATATTTACTAAAAGTACCTACTATTACTTTGAAAGGAGAGGATAGCCGTTGTTGACCCATAAGCCCTTTGTGTTTACCATTTTCATTGGGCTCCTCCTTGCCCTAACACACTCCTATTCTCGTTGCCCCTTTCTTCCATCATGAAATTATTGTTTCTTCACCTTACCCTTTCATCCACTAGCAAGAAGGTGAAGTCACTAGTCATCACTTCCCCCAGAAGCATCATTTTGTCTACCTTAGAGAAGGTGTTGCATCACCTTCCTTTAACCTTAAAGCCCCTTTCTTCCTTCACTTAGACACGATGAAGGCATTGTTCCTCCTTAGCCCCTTTCTTCCCTCTCTTCTACATGTTGTTAGTTAGGTTTCATCATTTTTCGTTCCTAAAGGTAAAAGCCATCTAAAAGTATATTTCATCAAAAATTCATTTAAAAAAAAGACACAAATATGACCCTATTTTGATTTTCTTTAAAGGACAAAAAATCATTAAAACTTCATTTCATTACGTAACTAAAGATGTATCTAAATGGTCCTTATTGAATATATAAAAAAAAATACTCACTAAAAGTACTACTATCATTTTGAAAGGAGAGGATAGTCGTTGTTGACCCATAAGCCCTTGGTGTTTACCATTTTCATTGGGATATATAGAAAAAAATACTTACTAAAAGTACTACTATCATTTTGAAAGGAGAGGATAGTCGTTGTTGACTCATAAGCCCTTGGTGTTTATTATTTTCATTGGGCTCCGCCTTGCCTTAACACACTCCTATTTTTTTGCCTCCAAGATGATCGGTGTTGCTTCTCATTGCCCCTTTCTTCCATCACAAAGATATTGTTGCTCCTCCTTACCCTTTCATCCACTAGCAAAGAAGATGAATTCACTAGTCATCACTTCCCCCAAAAGCATCATTTTGTCTACCTTGAAGAGGGCGTTGCTCCACCTTCCTCTAACCTTAAAGCCCCTTTCTTCCCTCACCTAGACACGATGAAAGCATTGTTCTTCCTTGTCCCTTTTCTTCCCTCTCTTCTACATGTTGTTGGGTTTCATCATTTTATGTACTAAAGGTAAAAGTCATCTACAAGTACATTTCATCTAAAATTCATCACAAAGACAAACACAAATATGACCCTATTTTGATTTTCTTTAAAAGACAAAAAATCTTTAAAAGTTTATTTCATTACCTAACTAAAGATGTATCCAAACAGCCTCTATTAAATATATAGAAAAAAATACTCGCTAAAAGTACATACTATCATTTTGAAAAGAAAGGATAGCTGTTGTTGACCCATAAGCACTTGGTCTTTACCATTTTCATTGGGCTCCTCCTTGTCCCAAAACACTCCTATCTTTTTGCCTCCAAAATGATTGGTGCTACTTCTTGTTTTCTTCCATCATACAAATATTGTTACTCCCCTCGTTACCCTGTCATCTACTAGCAAGAAGATAAAGTCACTGGTCATCACTTCCCCCAAAGGCCTCATTTTGTCTACCTTGAAGAAGGTGTTAATCTAGCTTCCTCTAACCTTAAAGCCCCTTTCTTCCCTCTCCTAGACATGTCCTCCTTGGCCCCTTTCTTCCCTCTCTTCTACATGTTGTTGGGTTTCATCATTTTAGGTACTAAATGTAAAAGTCATCTAAAATTCATCACAAAGACATACACAAATATGACCCTATTTTGATTTTCTTTAATTGACAAAAAATCATTAAAAGTTCATTTCATTACCTAACTAAAGATGTATTCAAATGGCCCTTATCAAATATATACTCACTAAAAGTACCTACTACCATTTTGAAAGGAGAGGATAGCCATTGTTGACCCGTTTACCATTTTCATTGGGCTCCTCCTTACCCTAACACACTCCCTATCTTTTTTCCAATATGACCCTATTTTGATTTTCTTTAAATGACAAAAAAATCATTAAAAGTTCTTTTGATTACCTAATTAATGATGTATCCAAAACGGTCCCCATTATAAATATATAGAAAAATGCTAAGTTAAAGTACCTACTATCATTTTGAAAAGAAAAGATAGCCATTGTTGACCCATAAGCCCTTGGTTTTTACCATTTTCATTTGGCTCCTCCTTGCCCTAACACACTTCTATCTTTTTGCCTCCAAGATGATCGGCGCTACTTATCATTACCCCTTTCTTCCGTCATAAAGATATTGTTGCTTCTCCTTACCCTTTCATCCACTAGCAAGATGATGGATGAAGTCATTGGTCATCACTTCCCCCAAAAGCCTCATTTTCTCTACCTTGAAGAAGGCATTGCTCCACCTTCCTCTAACCCTAAATCCCCTTTCTTCCCTCACCTAGACATGATGAAGCAATTTGTTCCACCTTGGCCCTTATTAAATATATAGAAAAAATATTCAATAAAAGTATCTACTATCATTTTGAAAGGTGAGGATAGTCGTTGTTGACCCATAAGCCCTTGGTGTTTATCATTTTCATTGGGTTCCTCCTTGCCCTAACACACTCCTATTTTTTTGCCTCCCAGATGATCAGCGCTGCTTCTCGTTGCCCCTTTCTTCCATCACAAAGATATTGTTGCTCCTCCTTACCCTTTCATCCACTAGCAAGATGATGAAGTCACTGATGATCACTTCCCCCAAAAGCCTCATTTTGTCTACCTTGAAGAAGGCGTTGCTCCACCTTTCCTCTAGTCCTAAACTCCTTTCTTCCCTCACCTAAAAGCCCCTACCTTTCATCCGTCGACAAGAAAACAAAGCACTGCTCACCCTTCCACCTAAAGCGCCATTTTTCCACCACCAAGAAGGCACAATCCTCCTTCCACTAACCCTCATAAACAACCTTACAATAGGACTTCTTAGCATAGAATCAATCACATGATGGCATGTTCAAATGTATATACTAAGGAAATGACCTTGATAAATGACTTCGTGATAGGACTTCTTAGCATATAGTTAATCACACGATAGTGTGTCCTATCATGTATACTGAGAACATAACTTTGGTAAATGACCCAACGATAGGACTTCTTAGCATAGACCCCATCACATGATAGCATATCTATCATGTATACTAACAATATAATACTAGTAAATGACCCATACATTAGGGCTTCTTAGCGCATAGTCGATCACACAATAGTGTATCTATCATATATACGAACAAAATAACACTAGTAAATGACCCATCGTATATACTAACAAAATAATAACACTAGTAAATGACCCATCATATATACTAACAAAATAATACTAGTAAACGACCCATACGTTAGGCTTCTTAGCACATAGTCGATCACACAATAGTGTATCCAACGTATATACTAACAAAATAACACTAGTAAATGACCATACAACAGGGCTTCTTAGAGTAGAACTGATCACACTATAGCATGTCCTATTGTATAGACTGGATAAAATTATCATGGTAAACAACCCTATTATGTGGCTCATACGATAGCTTGTCATATCGATATTCTAATACCTGCTAGAATAGATGGTGTTGAAGGTCAATGTTGGATGCGGTCACATTACATCATCGTCGCAAAGATACTGAAGATGATGGGATTAATACAGAAACTATGTCTCTGGGAGCTGGAATGTCTTCTGAAGATGGGGCCGGAGACTTACAGACACAGATGGAGGGAAGAGCAGACCAGAGGTGGTGGAGAATATGGTCACAGAATGATGGCCATATAAAGGACAAATCAGATATATACTTACACTAAAATGGTCTCTGATAAGTGTTCCCAAACATGAGGCCATTTTGATTCCCCCTTTTAAAAAGTAAAATCTGTTAAATGGCGTTCCATTTCCCTTCAGAAATTTTCATCCAAAAGACCACTTAATCTATAATTCTACAATGAGAAATGAAAAGTGGCCGCAGACATGAAAAGCTAACATAAATCAAAAAATGATAAACACAACTGCACTACTTTACTGCAATGAGATAACCTGTGTAAGCATTAATATTGTTTAGCTGAATTCACACGGTAAATCGGTGGTTTAGGAGAGTGTCTTATTGCCTTTTTTTATGCCCCAGTGGCAACAATTCATGCAAATTTGTCGTCTGAAGATCTTAGGCAAGCTTTTGCTAATATGTAAGTGCGAAAAAAAAAAGGAAAAAAAATGGCTCCAGGAGAAACAAGAGCTAGATCATTGTAGAAATCTATAGCATGTGAGAAAAAATATCTGGGTTTGTGCAGCTTGAGAAAGGAACTATTATGTGAAACTAACTTTTTCTGACCTTTTGAAAGAAAATCAGAGTAAATTTTAGATAACAAATGAAAACTGAGGCATTCCCCCATTTGAGACCATCTTACACTTCATCTACAAGTAATAAAGAGAGAGCAGCTTGTGTAAGATAAGCCATAAATGTCATGTATATGACCAGAATTGCACATCATTTTAGATGTCACCACAATTTACCTTTTTTTAAAAAAAAACATTGCATTTGTCATTTATGTCGTCCACTTGCAGTAAATGTTTCTGATTTGTTAATTGGTAAAAAACAGAAACATTTACTGCTAGTGGACGACATAAATGACAAATGCACTGTTTTTTTTTTTAAAGTTGGTAAATATAGATGCAGCATGAACCTAAAAACCTTTCTAATAATGAAAATCACAGTAGTCAGTAAAGATAAATCCTTCCAACAGTGTATGTTATAGTCATGCCGAATTAATAAGTTTACACTGAGCTATATTTATCCCAACTAGTCATGAAAATTTCCAAGTAACAGTCCATATGATCTCTCACCTTTTTGGGATGAAAGGCCTATCAAAATAAGGCATTGGCTGAGCTTTTGGCACAAGTTCTCGCCTCAACCTCCTAATTTCTTCCTCTTCTTCAGCCTAACAGAAGACACATATACCACACGTGACTGTCCAAATATTTCAAGGTAATAATTTTATAAGCGCAATTTTCTACTTGTAATAATGGAAGCTTTGTGGAAAGTATATCTGCTGCCGAATACTGACCTTTTGCCGTCTTTCCCTTTCCAATCTGTATTGCTCTATTGACCACATCTTCTCAGCAATCTGATATTTGCATAAAAAATGCTATTAGCTCTTTCTACTGTGAAGGTAAAGATTGTAGGACTACGTACAAGATAGTGGCTTGACTACTGCAATTCTTTAAGGCCAGCCTAGGCCTTCATGTCGATCCTTCTTCAAGTGTTTGACATAAGAAACAAACAATTCTCATGTGTTAATTTTTGATATCTTTGACTTACCAGTTGATCAAACTCAGCTCGGTCAAGAGCACGCAAATCACTGTGTAGGTAAATATCTGTCGGCCTTGTGCTTCCCTTGACTGGAGGTTTCACCAAGCACTGAAGTCGTATATCCATCAAAATACAAATGATAAACACATTCATAGCAAACAAAACACAAATTGTACTATGTAACCTATTATTGAATCCATCATAGAGTAAATTTGTAATCTCTCTTCCTCCCTTCCCTCCTCACACACACGATACACATTCTGTGCATAATTTTTGTGCCTTGACATGTCGAAAGGAAAAAAAGTATTAATTTGTATGCCATGTTAGCTTCTTGATTGATCAATGATCAGTTTTGCATTAGCTAGAGAAACTAAGAATGATTTCTGATACTTAAAAGAACAACAATAATACCGCTTTCTTACCTCTGGTTCCTCATTCGTCCATGGGAGGCCCTGAGCAATTGGTAATCTCTGTTTTCGCTCCTGTAAGTAAATTTCCTCCACTTTCTTGTGGAACTCTTCTTGTTTAAATGCACCTCTTTGCTGAAAAGCATTACCGTAATAGAAAATCTCAATGATCTTGAAAATCTTACTGCACTGGGAAAAATCTTTTTACCTTTATAGAGAAAGTTAAGAGGGTTCTAGAATACCATGTAAAAATAGATAATTAACTAAATACTTGATTCCAATAGATGCTTATTGGAGTGTTAAAAAGCATTAGAATATTTAGAACCGTATCGAGAGGAATTGCAAGTTACTTTACAAGTTAACTTTTTCTACCAAATTGACCCCAGAATTCTACTATTATAATTATGAGTAATGATAACTTTTATTGAGAAAATTATGCTGATTCTAGACTAGAAATGACATCTTTTATTCAATGATACCAAATTCTTTAATTGAAAGGCATCTATTTTATTCCAATGAATCTTCCATTCCACATGGTGAGGACTTCCCATTTGCTTAAAAAGTTAAAGTTTTCCACGGACTCCAAAACATAATTGCCATCATTTCGGATAATGGTTACCTCTGTTCTTAATTTGAATGGCTGTTGGCAGGTTGCTTTAAGTTTTTTCTTCCATTTACTCCCACATGTCTTACTTGAAGATCCTGAACTCTGGAATGAACAAAACATCTCAATTTTGATTCAAGAGCTCCAAAGGAAAATTAAAGATGCGTATACCATAAGATATCTTACATTCTGACGGCTTCTCCTGCCTCCTCCAGATGTCCTGCTACTAATACTAGTGTTCCAGAAAGAATCACAGAATACTCAATCAATATGGGGAAGGTAAATGTTAATACGTTAATGTAATAATTGCATATGTTGCTAAGCATACCATTTTCTATGCTTGTGACTAAAATTAAAAGCATTTAAAAGACAATGACAATCAAATTCGAAGTAGATTTACTTTGCATCTCTTCTTAATATAATTTCATACTAACCTTTCATCGCTGCTGTCGACTGAAGCAGAAACGCTGGAACCCATCTCAATAGATTTTGAAGTGAAGACGAAATCCGGCTGCGAACTAGACTTTGAAGAAGAAAGATGAGTATCTGGTGTAATTTCAGCCTTCACTCGCAATCCTGGAAGTACCCATTTCATGCCCTTCTGCTTTTCCTGGTCCTCTTCTCCGTCCGTGTCCTTTGACTCGCTAGGATGAGGGATTGAAAGAAGCCTCTCAAAGGCCTTGACCAGATGTACCACTCTTCCAGAACCCGATTCAGGAACGCTGGTCCGAGCCTCTTCCATCAACCTGTGCCTAACTTTCCTGATCTTTGCACTACCCATCTCCGGGGACAGTTCTGGCTCCTCAGAATCCTGTTTGTCAGACCCAATCTCCGAAGTCCCATGTCCCTCTAAACAGTCGAGATGAGACTTCTCCCCTATTTCAACCCCAACTCCTCCTCCCTTCCCTTGTTCTCCCATCTCAGCCTTAGAAAATGCTTTCTGCGAAGCTAGAGGGTTATCCAACGCGACGCAAGCACTTTTCTTCTTTGGACTACATATTTTCTCCTCGGCCATTCGTCTGTCTGGATTCCGGGCGCTAGACTCTATCCTTGAGCTCTTCTTGGCCACTACGAACTTCCTCCCTTCAATTGGAACTGGCGACGGAGCCGGACTCGGATTTCTCGCAATGGGTGTCCTCGATTTCGACGAAGCAACCGGAGGGGATTTCAGAATCCTCACGGGAGTGCGGGGATTGGAAGAATTCGGATTCAGATTTTCTGAAACTTTCCCTGGGTCGGGGAGTTTCGACCTCGGGGTCTTGGAGCCCTTCACCGGCGTCATTTTCTTCAGCCAGAGACCGCAGAGACGAAGAAGAGAATGAAGCTAAGATCGCAGAAAGGAAGAGGGAATGGTGGAGAAGAGGTGGGGGTGAGAAAGAGGAGGGGAGAGACGTTGATACCAGTCCTGCTGGGGGGGAGTACTGTAGAGGCGGGGCTTTCGTAACGGCTAGTTTTTTTAGGTGAGATTGAATTTGAGCCGTCGGATGGATATTTGTTTGCGAATCGAATTGAGCTGTTGAAGGGGATGAGGGGGTCGGTCTTCTAACGGTTTTAAATGCTTGATGCGATTGGGGAAGAAGGGATTGCGGCGCCCTATGTTGTACGCCAACTGTTCGCCACAGGCCCATCAGGGATGGAAAGAGGACTTTTTAGATATATGGGCCTTACAAGATGTAGGCCCATTTATGATATCGACCTCCTCCATCTAAGCAAATAGGGTTTCATTAGGTTTAGAATAATGACTTCCTTTATATGCGCCGATGTGCACGCTAACACGTGTACAAGGCTTTGGGGTCATTAGCATATTTATGTTGTAATTTGGGTGGTCAAAATTCAAATGCCACTTTGCATATTTGGAGTTCTCTTTAACTGTCTTATAATTACCGTTGAGTTAAGGATAGGAGAAAACTTGAGCTTATTTATCCACCCTCCTCAAAGAAATCCCTAACAATTATAAGTCCCAAACCTTAAACTCTTTCGAATAAATTATAGAACTAAGTTTTAAAGGCTGGTTTACTTTTAAATTATTTTGAAACTAGTTACACCCAAGCAAACCGCTTAACCTATTCAATTTAAACTATTTTTTATTGCCCCAACAAATTGGGACCAAAAGGCTGGCAACTCTATTCAAGTGCCTCCTTCATGCTTGGGCCTTCCCTAATGCACCCTCCCCTTAGTTTGCACTCCATGTTGTCGAATTGAAACCCTAATCAACTACATATCGAGATGAGACCTCTTTGACCTTGCATATTTGGTTGTGAATGCAAACTATGAGGGACCAACTGTAAGGACCCTCATCTTTAAACCGGTTTTGGTTTTCTTTAATTATTGATTATCGTGAGATTTACGTGTTTTCTGATCATATTCGATGATTTTGTAAATAAATAGAGTTTATGATGGTTTTAACCAAAATTAACTTCAATATTAGTGGTTTTAAGTGATTTTAAACCAAATGTGAATTTTTGAGATTTTTCGGAATTTTCACTATTTTCCCAAAAATTAGGGTTTTGGCGGGACCCCTGTGGGCCCCACGGTCGAAAATTTTATTTTTGTGTCAAATGAACCTAGACATATACTTAAGGTCACACAAAAATTTTCAGAATTTTATTAGGCTTAATTCGTGCTTAAATTTGCAAAATAACCACTTTTAGCCTACTTTTCATATTTACACCCCAAAACTTACCTATGCCTACCCCAACCCTTACTATAAAAGGGCAAACCAGAGCCATTTCCATTTTTGGGAATAGGCTAAAGAAGGAGGTCTGGCCTAATCCCCACTTAGGCCCGAATTAGAAGCCGATTAAGGTAAGCTTGCTCTAATTAAGCACTAATCCATGGCTTTTCTCTTAATTTCTTCTAAATCTACCATTTTCCTCTTGATTCAATTCGTTTTTGACCATCAAAAGCTACTGATTTGTGTTTTACTACAAACCCTAACTTTCAAAATTCGATTTTTACTACCAACAAGCCCTAGATCTAAGATTTAATTAAGGATTTCTTAAGTAAATCGATTTCTATTGGTGTTTGATTCAAACTCATTGTGTTTTCAAGGATTTCAAGAAGGGTGACTCTTCAATCCGAGCTTAATCAAGTGCTGAGGTAATGGGTCTTCGAAATCTCTGTTTATCCATGGTAAAACTCTTCATTTTTGGCTTATTTCGAAATGGTTTTCTTGATTTAGTGTGTTAATGGTAAGATTAGAAAATGGAATTATTTAATCCCGATTTCTTAGGGTTTTGCATTATTATGGTTTGGTTTGATATTCTGGAAGTCAATGAGGACTTTTGATGATGATTAGGGTGTTAGATGTGGATTTGAAGTGCTATCTATGATGTTTCGGTTTGGATTTGCGAAAGGAAGAAGATGACTGTTCTGCTGTGTTGGCGATCGATCGGCCTTGCAGGGCGATCGATCGGCTGAACTGAAAATTTCAAAATTTTGCGTGTAACCGATCGAACGGCCTGAAGGGCGATCGATCGGCTACACAGGAAATTTGCATGTTGTGTGTATGATGCCTATTTTGATGATTTCACTTTGGCTTGCCAATTTTATATGAATGTGGAGTGTTTTAAGCTATGTTAGGCTACTGGAAATGCATGCTATTGAGTTTATGGAGTTGAGATATATGCTTAGTGATGGTGGAATGACTTATGTTTTGTGGCATGATGTTGGAATCGTTATTTTGAAATTATGAATAGTTGTTTCCCTTTGGTTAAGCATATTTCAGTAGGACTACAATCATTGTTGGACAGATTTGTCATGATAAATTGTGATTAATGGTGTGTGAATGTTGGTGAATACTATGACTCAATGATGAAATGAGTGATGTTATAGGTGTTTAGCCTTTGTGGTTGAGTTTTGAATCTAGCTAAGATTTCAACGATTCTTCTACTATGATTTCCGCTGGAATTCATGTTTAGGTAGAAATTCACATGTGTAATGTGGTAGTGAGTTGATTTTCAAGCATGTTAATATGCATCATGTGAAAGGCTTCTACTAGTTACACACACACACATGTGGGGGTTAAATGATGATGTTGAAGCTTAATATCGTGATTATGAATGATGCATTAGGGGCTAGTGAGAGCACTTATCATGATTAGGGTTCATGTATGCTTTGCCCACGCATGTACCATGTTGCACGCATCATGAAAATGGATTTCCAATTGAGGCTTCATCGTGATTAATCGAATTTGACCGATTGGATGCAATGTGATGGAATTGCGTGCCGGGTTTATCGGTCGTGGATTAATCGCAAGTTGATTGGTCCGAAAGGACATATTTCGATTTGAAGTTCCTGTGTGGAACGATTTGGAGTTCCTGTGTGGAACGAGTGCACTCCCCGGGTTGAGTCTTGTTTAATGGAATAATGTGGGGACGAGTTGTGTACTTGTCTTGCGGATATGTGAGAATATCATTATGTGTGTCATCTGGACCACGAGAATCCGGTGTGGTATGCCGTGTGCACCCCGCTACCACGTGTTCTAGGGTTCTACGTGTGAGAACTCGGGCTCTTCCCTCCGCAGAGATGTCCACTGGCGAACCCCCCTGCTCTAGATTCTATGTGTGAGAATGGGACATCCTTGGCCAGGATCGTCCAGGGCGAGCAGTATTAGGGATTGACAACCCCGATCTTTCTTGAATTCTTGTGTAGAATTTTGTACCATGACACGCCTTCGTGGCCTTGTCTATGCTGCCGTACGTGTGACGTCAATGTGTGATTACTCCTTGATGGAGGTTGATTGTGATAACATTATGCATGTGGGAATATGTATGTTAGAGATACATCCATGCATGTTGATGTTGATGTTATGCATGTGGAATATGTATGTTAGAGATACATCCATGCATGTTGATTTTGATGTTATGCATGTGGAATATGTATGTTAGAGATACATCCATGCATATTGATGTTGATGTTATGCATGTGGAATATGTATGTTAGAGATACATCCATGCGGGATTGGTTATGATGTGAATGCATGTGGGAATATGTATGCTAGAGATACATCCATGCAGGTTGAATTATGCATTTTTATGCAGTGTTAAGTGATATGAATGTGTGATCAGAAAGTGATGCACCATGTAAATCTTTGATCTGAAACGATCTCATTTCTAAGCTATCGTATTTTCTACGTTGACAGTGATATTAAAAACATTGTTGAGTGTTAAAACTCACCCCTCTTTTGTGTTTTGATTTGGGGCTGCGTGGTGCGACACGCAGACGGACAGGATTGCCTTTTTGAGGAAAGGTCAGAGGTAGCTTGGGTGTGATGATGGAGATCGTTGCGTGACTTTCCTTCATTTTGTTTCATGTTTTATGTTAGAACCTATGTGTAGGGTTCTTTGTTGTAGATTTATGTCACATGTTACAGTTATGTTTGCTTATGACTTATTTTGAGCCGGTGTGGGCTTTACTTAAAACTAAGCTTGTGGGTTTGAGATTGTTGTTTACTTTGTGTTAAGCAACACCTTTTCTTCCCCTTTTATTTACTCTTGCTCAAAGGATTGTGCGCACTCCGTGTTGCTGTTAATCGCCCGTGGTTAGGGATTAAGTCTTCCGCCAGAATCGTTTCTCAATTTCACTTCGTCGCCCCCGCGCGCTTGACCGGCCCTTGGACTGGGTTCGGCTCGGGTCGGGCATCGCCAGGGCGTGACACCAACCCCACAATTTTGCTACAAGGGCACCCTCCATTGTACTTGGTTTAGTTATTGGTGGCCTAAAGTCATTTTTCATTTTATTGCTAGGTAAGTAAAGTACTCCCTCCATCCTACATCAATAGCTCCATTTGACAAAACAAGTTTGTTATATATTAATAATTCTATTTAGTTCAATTTAAGTGGTTGGATACTTAAAAAATAATATAATAAGCTTATTTTCCCTTCTCTTAGATGTGAGTTTCACTATTTAATAAAACTACTATTTTTATAAATGTAGTGATTAATATAAGATGGAGGGAGTATGAATTAACTCAAAATAAATATATAGAAGATATGACAATATAAGACAAAGTGTGACACCCCAAAATTTTTCAAAAATAAATATATTTATTTTATAATAAAAAAAATATTTTGGTTCAGCTATCGACATGTCAATGGTGCTTTTGATGAAAACTAACTTGTTATGTCATCGATGGAGTCGTCGATGATAACTACATGCACGTAGTTAACATGGAATACAAAGTGGTTAAACAATTCATGGTTAAACAATTCCAAGTCTTAGGAGTAGTTATCTTTATATTTAAAGAAGTGAAACTAACTCTTAGTGGGATTTGGATTCCTTGGGTGATCTAGCACTGATGGAAGAGCATTTGGTGATTGGTTGGGAAGAACAATCATCGTAAGAGAAGGAAGATTTATGTTGCAAGGTCGGATAGCCTTCTAAGCTCAAATTTTAAACAAAAATGCTTTGATTTGAGGTTTATGTAGAGTCCTTTTGCGATTATGAACTAGTACTTATCTTATGCAAGGGAATTTCAGTGATGGTCGTGGTTTTCATGATGTATTTGAGACTTTGTTGTTCCAGGTATGAATTATGGTTCAAATACCTAAAATTTTCATTATGGAAAGGTTTCCATTGAAATTATATTTTAAAAATAGGTTTTAAATGGTCTATGAGTACTTGGTTTTAATTTTCTGATCATTAGTGTCATGAATGACATGTCGATAGACGTACTGGCAAAAGGAAGAGAATGAACAGTACTTTGCATTCATGTAATGACTTGTGTGGCCTTTTGAGACATTGGCAAGGGGATCAAAGTGTCAATAAAGTGCTAATGAAGAAGGTAGACTTATAGCCTCCCCACTATTGGTAGGGTTCAATGTGTTAGTAAATTCATCGATAGAGATCAATGAGGTAACCGATCTGTCAGTAAGGTTGTTGATGAAACCTTTAGTTCACTATCGGTGATATTCAATATGTCGGTGAACTCATCAATAATGATTGGTGAGGTAACCGATGTGTCGATGAGGTTATTGATGCTATCTTTAGTTTACTATTAGGAATGTTCGACGTGTCGATAAACCAACCAATGGTCATCAGTGAGATGGTTGATGTATCGGTCAATGGTCATCGGAAAGGTAGTCAATCTATTAGTAGGGTTACTGATAGTGTTGCTAGATTTAGTTTTTGAGAAATAATACAGAAATAGTTAATGTAATAATTATTATATAAATAAATGCATGATTTGGAGCATTTGATGATGCGATTAAAGTGTTAATTATGCACTAGCAAGTAAGGGTTAATGAAATCTAAGTCATGTGTATGAGACCTCATGATGTGATAAATGCGATTAATGGGTACACAAGACAATGCATTAAGCACCTAAGGTCAAGAGTTCCTTAGTGTACTGGCTCCTCAAGTGAGTATCATTCGACATATAGATGGAAATGGTTTAGAATAAAATAGGACCAAGGTTTTCTGACTATCTAAGGATAAGAGTTATTTATAATTACTTCCCTGACCCGGGAGTTAAGTTCTAATGGACTAGAGATTAAAAAATAATTGGTTTCGCACAACATAATAGAGGAGGTTTCAATGATCATGGAGGTTGGAATTTCAACACTAAGGTCCATGAGCATTAATGAGTCATTACTTCCTTGCGTGGATGGGGTGAGGCAAGCCTTGGAAGTACTGAGCTTATATTGTGATGGCCCAATATTTAGTGGAGTAGAGCTCCTATATGAGGTCATCGTATCTAGAGAACCTTGAAATGAGATTGCTCTATGAGAATTAAGTCTTAATGAGGCATAATATGTTTGTTGTTTATGTTGATTCTCGAAAGGATTTTATCAACAAGGATTCTTGGTATGTTATTTGGAACTTATGTTTTGTTTAGTCTATTTTCCCACAAAGTATTCTTGTTTACTTAACATCCTTCATGGGGAAGGTTTCCAAGTCACGTAATGAGGTACGAGAAGGTTGCAGATGTAGCCTGAATTCTCTCTCTAGTCTATCAATACATTTTTTTGTTAGGTTTATTTAGGCACAAGAGTATGTCAATTTATTTTCATTAGCTTTGATGTGGTCATCAAAAAATTATGAAAAATGTGGATCCTATGTATAATTTGATTTATTAGATATATAGATTATATTAAAATTATCAGTATCACAAGAATAGATTTGTGAGATGTGATAGGATTTCAAGCCCTTGATTAGTTATTTTGACAAGTTAATTTAAAGGATGAATTTTGTTATTTATATGAAGGAAATGGGTTATAATTTTCAAATCATTTCATAAAAATGGAGATTTTGCTTATTATTAAAAAAGTGTTGTAAAATTAGGGGTGTGACACAAAGCATTCCCCTAGCTAAAGCTATAAAACCCCAAAAAAGAGAGGAGCAATCTTAGAGAACCCCAAAAAGAAAGATAAAATTAAATGGAAAAATAAAGTAGAAAAGTCAGGATGCAACGTCATAAGGGAATTAAAATTTGTTTCGTGTTTGGCCACCCTTCTTGTTTAATGTCTTCTAATTGCCAACAACTTCATTTGTATGGATTTTAATATTAGATATGATTATTTTTGTTGAACTTTAGCTAAATTATTATGTTTTACCTCTTGTTTACAAATTTTAATGTTTAGAGAGAGAGCTCATTAACTTGCAATTGTATCATATTTGTTTCTATTGTCAAAAAGAAAAAAAAATCCTTCTTTTGCGAAAAATGTATTAGTGAATTCAATTAGTTATTTTAAAAAAATAGAATAATTTTTAGTATACTTATGAACAAACAAATTATTTATAAATAATAGTTTTTTGACCACCCTATAAAAAAAACCTAGATCAGCCACTGTTTGGGGCTACATAATTTTGATTGTGTTGTACCGATTAAACAAAGGCAAGTGGGTTTTCTATAAATTCCCCGCTCCCTTTAAAACACAAGATCCACGGCTTAAAATTCTTTAGAATAAGGGGGTAAGAAAACTACCATGTAATTGAACCAACATAATGGTCCAACCACGCAGTTGAAGTATCAAGTGTAGTGAATATTTTTCAAAGCTTAGGTGATTGAGTGGTCCAGGTAACTACTTTAGATAAATCTTCTAAAATTATTCTTTTATGTCAATCTAATTTCAGAACACAGTCAAACAATTTAAAAATCTTGCTAATCTTGCTTCATTGTTCTATTCTATGTTGAATTGTTGATCAAGTGCACAATTACACTTATTTTTTTTTACCTAAAAGAGTTCAGATTTTCCATTCAATTAGTTGATTACCTACTCACACTTACTAAAAAAATGTCTTCCTATTTAACAAGGTCATAATGTATAAAATGATCAACTTGAGATAGGTTGATTATCATTACCTTGATTATTATTTCTCTTAAAGTAGTCTTGATATACTAGATTTCAAATGAAGTGCAATATGCATATTTTTGGACTTGGTTCAATCACAAACTTATCTTTTATTGAGTTCTCCAACGAGCATATATGAAAGGTGCAAATTAGCTGGCATAAGCAATTGTTCCCTAATAAATTGCACATTTTGTCCGAGACTATATAGTATGGATATAGTTAAGATGTGCCTGACGCAACTAGGTGGCACATGCACTAAGCGCATATAAATAGGACTCACATAGAATTGAATATGTAATCTTATGATCAATTTAAAATTTATTTTAAACTTAATTTATCTTATAAGAACATATGTTGTCATATGTCAAATATTAATTTATTTTTGTGATCAAAATAATTAATAAATGTGTGTAATTTTGAGTTATGTTATGTTTGAAGATTAGTTTCAAAAGATGAAGATTAAAGAAGACTCAAATTTGCATTCTGGCGTGTAAAAACATGCACACATCACACTCACACACTTTGGAGTGAAATAAATATTATTTGAGAGTGTAGTTAAGTAATAGAGGCATTTTGAATGAAATTTTATAATTTTGTTTAAAACAATCTTCACTAGAAGGAAAGATTGATTGACCTAAAATGTTTTACATTAAGTTATTTGAAATCATAACTGAACGTTCACTAGTTGGATTGAGTAATCGATTCCATGAAAAATTGTTCAATGCTTTTAACCGAAAGGCAAACCAATCAATTACCTCTTCAAGGATCGATTTGTTTAAGAGTCTTGAATGAATTGAACTAGCAAGCAATCAATTGCTCTATCAAAAGATTGATAGTTTCAAGTGGCAGTTACATAAATTAGACTATTCCAATTTGATTTTGAATCCTAGTTTGATTAAGCTTCCTTTTTGGACATGAGGGGTCCATAAAAATTAGTTAAGAATGTGAGGAGAGCAAGAGAAGGGTTAGAAAAAATCAGAGAATAAAGGAGATAACTGTATATTAGTTTTTAGGGAGAATTAGTCTTATAATTTATAGGCATCGTCTACCATAATCAACAAAGTGATTAGTGGTGAGATTATAGTACGAAAATACTTGAGTGACAAGGTTTTGTTGAAGATTGTTGTTGAAAAGATTAAGTGTAAGGAGATTTATGCCAAAGAGAAAATACATGAAAACCTTGATCGTTCCGAAGTAGACGGAGGTATGAAGACCATTTGCAACTAAGGAGTAGTTGATTCAGAGTAAGAGTATTGTGAATAACTAACAAGTTTAAAGAAAAAAAAGTCTTTTGTCTTGCAAATGGTAACTCTATAATATCAAGTTTACATAGTGCATAGTTAGCGTGGATAAAGTGTCTTGTAGTTTTTCTCGTTGAAGGTTTCTATGTAAAAATTTCAATGTGTTTGCCTTGTAGTTATTTTGTTTGTTTTTCGTTAGAACATATTGAAATAGTGCACTCTAACTCAAATAAAATCAAAAGTTTAATTTTTCTTTGTTTTTAGAAGATGGGGATATACCATGTAACTCAAATACAGGTTAAGGGCATTTTATTTACCACACTTTATAATTATAAACTAAAATGTTTAATTAGCTATAAAAATATTTATTTTAGCTCCAAATAAAAAAATGCAGAGCCTATCAAATACTACTCTCTCTGTTATATATTAATAGCTCTATTTGGGAAAATAAATTTTATTATTAAATAGTATAACCCACAAGGCCACAACTAAAAGAATAAAAAATAAATTTTAAAAGGTTTTTTTAAGTAACCACCAACTTAAATTTGGCTAAATAAAGTTATTAATATGAGATTTATTTTTAAATAGAGTTATTAATCAGGGATGGAAAGAATATTTCATAGATACCATATCATCCTACCATGCACAAGCCAGTGTCAAACATTGACATTGGGCCTTGGCCAGTAAACATTAAAGCCCCCACATGAGCTTTACCTATTGAACGTTAGCTGTTGATTAATATAAGTTTGACTATTCCCTAACATATGTCACATGAGCCAAGTCATCACTAGTACCCTCAATTTAACATAAAGGTCTAGGTTAAAACCAAGAACAAAATGAGATATTTGAGACTAATGTGAATCAATCAAAAGGAAAACGTATCTATTTGTCCTTGGAGTTGACTTACATTAAAAATAAGTTAACATCAAATTGCACTTATTACTATAATATTATTTATGAGTCTTGTTTATATAGTCTCGGGCTCATACGTGAGTATGTGAGCCTGGGTAATATGTACTATTAGATTTTGATTCAACGGTGCATAACTTAACGGGCATATTTATTTTTACCCTCTTATATTATTAGTTTTTGATCTAATAATGTCCGGGCTCACACGTATGCATATAAAACCGGGCTTATATAAGCTTTTTTTATCTATAACTAGCCCACCTAAATTAACCTAAAATATGCATAAGTATATTTATTTCAGTCTTTTTCTTTGGTCTCAACTATGACTTTTTTTATGAAAATGACTGGTTAATTAAACAAACAAGCACTAGCATTTGTACGTCAAAGTCCAATTCATTTGCACTCTAACCTCCAAAGATTAGCTGATGTTCACTCACTTATTTGCAGACTCACTTATTTGCAGCCACGAAATTCGTGACCTCCAATCCAATGGGCCCACTCAGGCCACGGCCTACATGATAGGTGTGGCCCGTAGCATAGAAGGCCATTTTTATGTCAATCTTGTTTACACGCGCACCACCTGCGAGCGGTAGCAGAGTCCAACTCCAGTAAGAGTGGGGCGTCGGCACAAGCGTGGGCCCCACAGCTTCCCAGACTTTGTACACAGCTGCAGCCCGCGTGTCAACGGCAAGATGCGCGGGCGTTGAGATTCTTCCGTACTCCCAAATTTATAAGCAAATTGGAAATATTTTGTTGTAACATTAGTATAAGACGACTGTGAGATACTGCTCAAGTTTATGCTCTCCGTTTTTTCTATTAATAGCTTTATTTAATTTTCAAAATAAACTATTTAAAAATCTGAATAGAACCATTATTTTAGAACAAAGAGATAGCTTAAAGCTTTCATTTTTTGTGTAATTCTTTCATTTGGGCTTAATCATCTGTTTGGGAACATTTTTTGGGGTTTTTTTTACGATTGAATTTGTGGATGAGGTGGCTTATTAATATATATAATAAAATAAAGCTAAAATGAAGAGATATTCTTTTCTAGAATAAGAATTTTCTTCTCTCCTTGGATTCAATTGTGTAATGGCCTGGGAAAGCATTTTTTGTTTGAAAAAATACATAATAACATAATTTTATCCCAAAAAAAGAGAACATATTGGCTCTCAATAGAGGTTGTATTAGTAATCATACTAGTCCTAACTAACTAGAGAGGTAAAACCAAGCTTGATCTTATAAGAAAGTATCTTTTGTACAAATGAAGTAGTGAAGCTTTATTGTGTTATATAGGCTTGACGAAACAAACATATCGAACCCAAGAATAAATAAATCTAATAGTGGGATCGTAGGCTATGATCTTAAAAAGTATGTCACATAGGTAGGTCTCACTTAAAAGAATTGAGATAACCTACCCATATAAGTTTAATAGTAGTAAGAATGTGCAAATCTGAATTCGGGGTAGGAAGTTATGATCATTTGGAATTTAAAATTTGATTTTGGTTTATAAAAATAAAGAAATTATTTTAAAAAGAGCCAGTGTTGTATTAGCAGGTATGGCATCAGCGATCTAACCCTAGGAGTCACAGGTTGCCTTGGCTATTGTGGCATGAAGAAGTGATCACGCGATATGTGGCCCTCAATGTGTGTGGCACGACATGTGCACCACGCATCGCGCATCAACTGGCTGTCATCCCCTATAAAAGGGGGAGACATTTCCAATATTTTTTATGCCTCACATCTCTTCCTTTTAGTTATTTCCCCGTCTCTATACCTATTTTTCCTCGTTTTAGAGTCCTTTCTAACCCAACTAAGCCCGTTGAAAGTGTGATTCTAACTAATTCAAGGGTACTCTATGCCATGGGAGGGTCAAATGGGTGAGATAACCTAGAGAAGGAACACACACCCAACTCACTTCTCTGAGTTATTTGTCTGTTTCCAAACCTTCTTTTCTTCTTTTCAAAGTCATTTCAAACATGTTTTAGCCTGTTCAAAAAGAAAACATAGCTAAATCGATGGTGCTCTATGTCATGAGAGACTCAGATATATGAGATAACATTATAGAGAGGGAAACATCCTCGGGTAAAGGGAGATTTTATCCACCACCTCCTAAAAACTATCCTAGTGTGAGATTCTATCTACCACCTTCAAACCTTCAAGGAGATAAAGTCCCACTTTGTCCGCCACCTCCAAAATCTCAAGATAGTAAACATTTCTAGCTTCATGACTTTGATGAATGCACATTTAAAATGTTTATTTTCTTTAAGTGGTTGGCTTGTATAGTTTTGAAATTATGCACGAATACATGTTATGCATGTTTTTAAAAAGGTTTGGATTGACTTGTGATTATTTGACAAGTTTTTAATATGATTTGGGTCTTCAGACTTTCTGTATTCAAACTTTCAAATTTGAAGGGTGGTTCTTTGGTTGGAAAACTAGTAATTGTTGGAATTATGACTTAAAGATATTCGCCTATTGAGACATATGTCATGCTCATAAATTGAGATATTGTGGGAAGATCTTACTTATTATGGTCTTGTTGCCCTACGAGCACTGGTGTATGTCACTTCAATATCAACATCATTATGTGGATGGATAATTTATCCAATTCGGAGAATAATTTATTAGATTCTATGAATGAATGATTCATTATTGGACTCTGGAATGAATGATTTATCTGATTCAGGGAATGATTTATTGAATTCTATAAATGAATAATTTGTCATATCCTGTGATTTGTTAGCGAATGTAAATGATACATTTTTAGTTGAAAATACTTAAAAATATTGAATATATGATGCTATGCTTTTTAAATAATTTTAGTTATTAAGTATAATAAAATTAGGGATGTTATTTAATGACTATGTCGCAACTAACACCGTGGAGATGTTGGCTTGATTAGAAAAATAATAATAATTAATATTTTTAATCTTTTAGAGATTAGTGCCAAAATCATTACAGCTCTTACACACAAATGTAGATCCTAGTGATTGAAAAAAAATTATTACTGTATTTTTGTCCCTTGAGTTGGGTTTTGCTCCTGCATTAAGGTGTATACGGGGCATTACAATATATTCTCTTCGTCCTGCATGAATAGCTCTGTTTTATTTTTTAAAATAAATTAACTTTAGTTTAATTTAAAAAACCAAATGGAGCTATTAATATGACACCGAGAGAGTATGTCTAATATTTCATTAATGAATAATTCTAGATGACTTTAATGCCCTATAAAATAATGATGTTTGTGTAAATATTCAATTAAAAAAACAAACCTATATGATGGACTTTAGGCATGGGGTTAGACGAACATGCCTACTTCCTCAAAATAAGTTACTCACTAATATGTTTTTTAACTCTCAATTGAATAGCACTAAAATTTGTGTACTAGTTTGTAGATACTACCACTAAAAATTTATTCAAGCTATTTGGGTGTAACAATATATTCAATTTTGTTACTTGCATTGGATACAAATAATACCAAATGAAAAAAACTAAGTTACCTACCAATTCATGACATAATAGGCTATTTGAATTTTGATAACACTACATGCCATTTTCTTGTTGAGTCCCATTTGTATGAGCTTGGGCTCATGCACACGAATTCTAATTGTATGGTTGTATGACTAGAGTAATTACTCTAGTCATACAGCGAACACAAGCCATATTTTTCACTCTGGGATAGAGTAGAGCTGAGTCATTATCATCCTTTCATCACAACGATTTGAATCTTCAAAGAGAGGAATGTGGCTTTTAAGGACCATTCGACCTAAGTAATTACTCTGGTTGTACAACCAGGCAATTGGGATTCCACATGTGCAAGTGTGAGCTTAGGCTTTGTAGGCCGTCACATTTTAATCAGGTGGCACACATAGACAGGGTGCCTACCTCCTTGCATCGTCAAATCTCTACCCAACGATTCTCGAAACCTGGGCAAGTGTGAGCTCAGGCTCATATTAACCTTTTCCTTTCTTTTTTACTTTTTTAGTAATGATAAAGCTTGTGCCCATGTAATGCATGTTTAGTATGTGTTGGGGTGGGAGCAGTGAGATCATGTGGGGCCCTTAATGATCTGAATAGGGTACATGGTTTCTTTTTTTTATATTATACTATTATATTAAGCAATTTGATGTACCATAGAACTTTTATTTTTGGACTATTTTACCCATATTTTTTACCCTTGATTCTTAATTTACACATGTTTTATATTCTTTAATACAAATTTGAATTGGTATGTAATTTGAGGATATTTTATTAAAATTATATAGTTAGATTCTTTTAGATGTCTTGCCACATGTTACCATTGTAAGATCCAATTTTTTTTATTAATATTATTTGCCTTGATTGTGTGATGGTTTGGTGTGATTATGAATTTTTTTAGTCTTGTTTTGATTTTAGTTGAAAAGTATTATTGCATAGCTTAAACCACCATGTTACCACACTATTTGTTATCATTTTTTCATGTAATTCCTTGTTAAGGAAGTGGCCCCACTCTAGGACCCAAAACCATCCACGTCGTTGCACCAACTTCTTAGGCTGCTAACCATCACTTGATATCTTAGATGGGCTTGGGCCTTGTCATATTTATTTTAGCATATTTTCCTAATTGGGCCCACTTACCTTTAAATTAATATAAATAGTGACAATGGTCATGTAATATCCCAGATTTTCTTAGGTTTCAAAAATTAAACACATGGAAGAGAATATATGGATCCCTGATCTTATCAATTGAATAAATTCTTAAATAGATGGAATTTGTGGCTAAAACCATTAGAAAGTAGACAGAAAGAGCTTTGAAACACCACCAAGAACGTGCGAATTGGAGTTCGGATGAAGGAGTTATGATCATTAAAAGTTGAACATGTCGTACAAGACTTGTTTACCCGATTTAGACGTATATTTGGGCAATTTATGTTGTTTTGAGGGCCAGTTAATTAAAGTGACAAAAATTAGTTTAAGAGGCCCAAGTAGGTTGCCTAGGAGAGGTTTAATTGACCCAAACCTCTTAAGAGATTAGGAACCCTAATCCTCTTACTATAAAAAAGGCTAATTAGGGAGGGAGAAGGTGGTTGACAGTGAGGCTCCTGTGGTAGTGAATCAATAGCAAACTGACAATTAAGGTAAGATTGCTTAATTGTCCTCAAGTCAAGATGAAGTGACATTAATTTCGTTTCAATTAAATTGATTATTATAACCTCTTAATTTAATAGGGTGAGGTTATATTTAATTAATGAGGGGAATGGGGGGAAAGGTGTACAGTCGGACTACTGGTCGGATTCCACCAATCGACAAACTTTCTACTACCGGTCGGATCTACTATTCCAGCTAAACTTCCTGTTGCCGGCAAACTGGAATTGGCAGCTAACGACAAGGAGGAAGATGCAATGTTTTTCTTTTTCCCTATCTTTTCTTCTCCGGCCAAATGGTCGTGGTCAGATTTTTGACCATCTTCTGGGAAGGGAAGACAAAGATACTGGCTTTATCCTTGAATTGGATAGCTTTTTCTATTGGCCACCACAAACAATTGGTTCATGGCTACCCTTGTTTCCCCATTTTTTTTATATCTAGCCGTTGAGTTACAAAAGATTGACAAGAAGGTCTGGTAGGTCACCGTCGTGCGCCTTCTGCCCTTTGATCCGACCCCTTCTAGCGAAAGCTCTACCCTTTGCTCACAACCCCTTTTGGCAGGGTGTCGTCGTTGTTCGGTGTTGATTTTCCGCTGAAGGTTTTGTGTTTTAATTTTGGTCTATTTTGCCTCTGTGATTCCTCACCTATGGGTCGGATCTTGGCCGATGATGGGACTTAGGCTCTTGAACTTGCCTTGTGACGGCGGTTCAGTTGAGCCAGCCCCTCACCAAGCTATGATGGGCGGTCGATAGCCGTCTTGGACAAATTGTACATAACGAAAAAATAGGGGCTTTGTCGCTCTAGCCGGCCACCAGGTGGTGGCCAAGCCAAGGCTGCTGGATTCACCATGCAACAGCAATCCGACCGGCCTTGGTCCCTGCCCCGCCATGGTGGCCAGGGGTGCCACCACCATAGGTTTCCTCCCCTCTGTCCGGCCGCAGGAGAGACAACCTGTGAAGCAGGTCGTTGGTTTAGACCTGGGCCTAGGTTGGCTTAAAAAAAGTGAAGATGGGCTGAACCGAGTCCAGTTTAAGAGGTTTTAAAGGCCAAAAAAAATAGAAAAATTACCAATGAACCTTGAGTGGTGTTTGAGTATCTTGACCAGCCGGGAAAAAATCCTAAAGGCTATAAAATGACCATTTTACCCTAATAGCTAAGTTGCGGTTTACTTACCGGGTTTATGGGCTCCGGTTCAGGGGCTTATGAGTGGGTTTAAAAATTAAAAATTTCCAGTGATGTGTGTATATGCACCCTAATTATAGACCGATACATAAGTTGGGGAAAAATCCCACTAAATAGATAATTGATTATTTTCCCCCTAGGGTTAAGGTAAAATAGTTAAATGAACCTAGGTCAGTTCAAGGGGTTTATGACCCCATTAAATGACAAGAAACTTACTTCAGGTCCATAACATCAAGGAGTACCAATGAGATTAGTTTTGGACCTATTAGGGTTCAGGGAGGCCCTAAACAAACTGTCAGAAATACCCCTATGAGCATACCGGCCTGGATTCGCATGAATGGAATTAATGGACCAATTTGATAGTGGAACTTCTTAAGAGGTCAAAGACTTACCCGAGAATGGAGAGGACCATGTCTAATATAGGAAAATTACCCTAATGCCATTAGGTGCACTATAATCTATTTTCATAAAAATACAAGCTCCTAACCCGAGGAGAGTTAGGGCACGAAAGTACTAGTCTTTTTAGTGTTATAATTGAGTTTGGGCCTTAGTATTTTGATTTGTTTAGACTTGTGTGTGTCTATATTATTTATGCTTTCATTTGCTTTAAGATTTGTCATTGCTATTGTGATAATAATTTATCATTAGCTTAAGATTAGTGAAAGATTAATCAATGGGGTTAGATAGCTTTCGATTGGGTGAGAACTAGGGTTGTTAACGAGCCAAGCTAGCTCATCAAGTAGTCCCAGCTTGACTCAAGCTAGGCTTGACACGAATGGGGCTCAGCTTGAACTCGATTCCAACTCGAATAGGCTCGAGCCAAGTTTGAGCATACCCCTACTCGACTTAGCTTGAATAAAACTCGAATTCGACACTACTCAGCTCAAGCTCGAACTCAAACTCAAACCCGAACATAATTTTAAAATTATATATAAATAATACATGCATTTGTATATTTTATATAAATATAATTATTATAAATATATATTTATGACATACTCCCTCCGTCTTAGATTAATAGCTCCATTTGATTAGTTCATTTTGAAAAATCAAATGAAGTTATTAATCTAGGACATATGGAGTATATAAAATGACATAATCACATAAATGTACTAATACCATGTATCATATATGATATATGAAACCCGTTTATATGAGTCAAGGCTCACTCATGACTGTGTGAGCCCTGATGTCGTGCGCCCTCAGATTTTGATCCAACAATGCACATAACTCAAGAGGTAGCTTGGTTTATATCTCCTTGCACCCTCAGATCTCAATCTGATGGCCTATGATGCCTCAGCTGACACTGACATGTGTGAGCCCAAACTCATATATAATTTTTTCTTAATATATATTCTTGTTAAAATGTAATGAATATATAATTTTTATTTATAATATATATTTTTTAAAAATAAAAATATTAGAGACACAAATACTAATATACTCCTTTTGTCCCAAATTAATAACTCCATTTGGTTTTCAAGATAAATTAAAATTAATTCAATTGAAAAACCAAATAGCTATAACTATTTGACAGAGGGTCAACGTGATATCACACTAATATACACAAAAACTCTTCTAAAAGAAACATGACACTAGGGGGACCAACTTTAATTTACAAAAGAATGATAAAAAAATTCTTTTAAAATTTGAAGCATGACACGGGGACCATCCTCAGCTTACAACATGTTTCTCTTTTTATATGTACTTAAAATTTTTTTAGAGGTATACTAAGGCTAAATAATAATTCTTTTATAAGTGATTTATGAGCAAGTAAAGAAAAGAATTGATCGTTTATAATTAAACCCTTTGCAAGTGTACAAGGTAATTGTACTAGGATAAGTATTTAAGGGTTGTCAAACCTCAGGGACGGATGGATTATCACTAAATCTAAAGAAGAATTTGCTGATTGAAAATTAAAACAAACTTAAACTTAAATTAAGCAAAAGAAAGAAATCAACTAGTTTTAAAAGCAAGAGATTAATATGATGGAATTTACTTAGGAAATTGAATCCACTATAGAACCATAACAATTCCTTAACTTTTAATCTAAATCTAGTGTGAATATGAACAAGTATTCTCAGCTACAAGCTAGAATTACTTCAAAAAGAATCATTAATTAACTTCCATGGTATGAACTATCTTCGACAATAGCACGAATCATTTACACTAAACTAGCTATAGGCATGACCCATCTAATCTTAGTATAACTCATCCAAGTTATTAATTATCTAAACATTAAAACTATTGTATGACCATCTCATCTAAATCACAGAAATTAGAATCGATGCAAATATCAAAACTATATCAATCTATCATCTACAAGACAATAAATCAACATAGACTTGAATAAACATGAAAAGCTCTTCCATTAAAAAGGAAATCCATATTATACAATTGTCATCATTCACAACTGAGATCTAAATTAAAAAGAAAAGAAAACTGAAACTTATCTATAGCTTCATCAACTCCAAAGTAAAAGAAAAGTCTAGCCTTCCATGGTAGAAGAAAGCACTTGAATCTCCATTAGAAGCTTTGAGTTTTCTTCCATCTTCTTCTTCCTTTTTCTCTTCATAAAATCTACTGGAATCCCCCAATTTTAAGCCAAATATGTCTTTTTATAGGTATAAGATCCGTAGGAAGAAGTCCAATATGAAAAGGATTGGAATTTGGGTCAAACAAGGAAACTGCACATTATGCCAATCGATCGCCCTGCATGCTCGATCGATCGCTTGAACTATATTTTTGTCTGAATTCATGTTATCCCGATCGACCGCCCTGCAGCCCGTTCGATCGGTTATAGTGTTTCTGTTTTCATGGACAGTTCATATTTTGTTCATTAAGCTTTCTTTCGTGTCCATATTAATTTCTAACTTATTTATAACTCCGAAAAGTTATCCAAATCACTTTAAAGCATGTGAAGACTATTTTTAATCATTTCAAACATTGTCCAAGTACTTCGATAAGCGCATTTTACTTACAAAACATAAAATACCATATTTTAGACATGTAGAATATAATTAAAATTCCATCTTGATTTAAATACATGTCTAAACAACTAATAACTACAAAATTATTAATAATTAAACTAAAATACTAATATCTATCTTAATCTAAATAAATCATAAATTACTCTAAATTAACTTAATCTATACTAGTAAATAAGGTAAAAAGGCATATAAAATAAATATAGATTTCATACTTATCAAGAATATATGAGGAAGTAGATAGTAATACTACCTATGTAAGTTTGTATTTTCTATATCTTTTCAGTGATTATAGGCATATAAAGAGAGAAAAATGGTAATATTGCATTTTTTAAGCATTTGTAACTAAAACTTATTTGTCATAGTTTTCTTCTTTCTTAGTGACTATAGTCAGATGTTCAATGTGTAGTCATAATACTTATTGAAGTGCATTTATTAATATTTAATACTAAAAGCATATTAGTATGTGTAATATTTCATGTACTATAGATTTATATATTTTTTATTTTATTTTTTTAGTTTTAGCCCAAGCTTATGATTCACTTATGATAGTTCAAGTTTAAGCCAAGCTTTGGATTTTTGTTTCGAGCCGAGCTCGAGCTAAAAATTTTGAGCTTGTTCGAGCTTCAACAGTTGTAGTTCAAGCCAAACAAGCTCAATGCTCAGCTTAGCTCGACTCATTAACACCCCTAGTAAAAACACCTTATCAAAATAAAGACTAAATTACCTTTAGAGGGGTTTATAACTAGTTCATAGAGTGAACAAGGTCTTTGACCTTATGACTTACCTTGGTTAATAAACCAATAGTAGTTATGGGTTTTAACCCTATTCTGAAAGAGACTGATAGTGTTTAGGTGAGTTATTTAGAAATCTTTGCTTGTTGACAAGCAAGATTGGGTTCATAATGATTTTTTTGAGTATTAGCTCTATTGAGGAGCTGTTGATTTGGCCATGGATGTATTCCCCCCTTGATTTGGGAATAGAGACATAGTTGTACCTCCCCGCTGTAGGGAGCTTTGTGTGAGCTGTGCTCACCAACATTTATTTAGAATCATTTAGTGTATATGCATTTGGATATGCTGACATCCTGCTTGGTCGACTTTTCCTACCACTTGTGTGCAGGTGCAGTTGTGGGTCATGCCCTACTACTCCGGTTAGGTCCTTATGGGGTTGGGTTATGACACTTCCTAGTGGGTTCTATAGCCGCACTATGGATGGTTCTTTTTTGAGGATGGTCCATAGTGGTTGTATCATTTGTCATTTAGGTTGACATTTGATGAGTTTGTCCATCTTTGGGATTAGATGAGGATATTAATTATCGAATAATAGTTTGAGAGATAATTAATAATATTGTTTGATATTGCTTGTTTAATTAGAACAAGTAGAACAATTAAAGGACTTGCATAAAATATAGGTTGGTTGAAAATACTTAAGCATTACATGTGTGATGCTATGCTTCTTGAGATGCTGTAATTTTCAGGCAGAACTATGTATGGATATTATCTTGTTGGAAACATTAGAGATGTTGTCTGATAAGTACGTAAACAACTAACATTGGGTGATGTTGGCCCAATCTAAAAAATATTAAATAATACTTTTGTTTTTTTGAAACATTCCTCAATGGCGAGGAGATGTTTCATTGTTGTTTGGTCCTTTTTGGTTGCAGGTTCTATAGATGAGGATTAGCAAGATCAAGACATTGATGAGCGGTTAAGGACAACATTGCACTAGTGTGATCTAGTTTCTTATATAAATTTATAAATAATTGTAATTACTGGCATGAGAGCCAACTTTACTTGGTTATCTATTTTTAGACATATGACAAACTTGTACTTAGAGGGTGTAACCTACTATTTATCAAATTTTGACATCTGTAATAATATCATATTTTTGGCATTCGTATTTATGAACCCCATTTATCATGACCTAGATATTTAATTAGATGATTTGTTTTATATTTAAGAAAGAAAAAAATCCTTATCATTTATCGTGTGTCCTTTATTTGAAAAGGGTTTTAAAAAATCTGGGTCGTGCCAGGTCATTCCTCCCATTTTGGGTGGGCTGAGATATTTGAATGGTTTAGAGTGCTCCACCCCTTCTCAAGAAGAGAAAACTTCATCTAAGGTAAATGAATCAAGTTACTTCATGTTTTCTTGTGTTTTTACTTTCAATCTCATATTCTTCTTCTACTTTGATCTAGTTCAGGCTTGGGTTAGAACTCATCTTATCACACCCTCATCATTTCCATTTTGGCCAAGCTCGGGTATGTTAAAGCTTGAGAAACATAATACTAGAGGTTGATATGACATAAACCCTAAATTTTAGGTTATGTTATTATATCTTATACTCCTGAACTTAGATTCCGCATTATTGGTATCGTTACAAATCTCTTGATGAGCTCTATCAAATGAGATGCCACATGATTATTTTTCTCGAACTTTTTTATAGGCTCCACTTATACAACATAGTTCTAAATAATAATTTTATTTTTTTGCCTATATTATATATGTTCGGATTTACGTATTTTTGGTGTCATTGGAAAACTCTGGAAGAGCTCTATCAAATAAGAATTACCACCAAACTGGTCCTAAATATGAATAACGCGCTCTAACAAAGAAAGTCATTCAAGAACATTGTCTTTGCCAACCTATGACATATATTTAGCTTATGAGATTTAGACTCATAGTTGTCTATTATAATTGTATTTAGGTCAATACAAAGTTTGTGTGCATAATTTATAGTTATTATGATCCTAAAAATATGTATTGTAACTATAGCATGCAAGGGAGACCTTTGTTCAATAGATATATTTTTTATTTTATTTTGTTTTATCTTATCTAATATATATTTATACGCATTATGGTGTGCATTCTAGCTAGTATTTTTACAAACGTAAAAATAAATAGTGTAGTGTAATGAACCTCATCTTTGATCCTTATTAATTTGTTATCACAACGAGGGGCCAAACTAACACAACTTAGAAAGTTAGTGTTTTGAAACTCAAATTTGTTATATGAACTAAATAATATTTATTTGGATTTGATATAAAACTTTAGGCACTTACAAGGCTTAGCAACCACTACTTTTCAATCTAACGACTACCATTACACACATGGGTTTCATTTAAGTGAACTCACGTGTGCAATTGCATCCATCGGATATAAATCCAATTGAGCACCAAACTCGCTATATCAACGCTCTTCATTTAAATGGCTACAATGCCCACTTAGACCAGACTAGCCAAATGGGGCAAATGGGCATTGGCCCAACCCAAATTATATAGAAATACAATGAATAAATACAAATAAAGGACAAGGAAAAATATCAAATAACAAAAATTATGAGCAAGAAATTCCTTTTTCAATTACAAAGTACCAACATTATTCAATTAAATAATATTTGTCAAATGATATCTCTTATTGATACAATAAGGTCTCTCAACAATCACAAATCTAGTAAGATAAAAATAATAGTGTTATGGTATGCTTTAGACCCCTAGCCACTTGATAGGCAAAAGGTCTAGGTAACCCCTCAACTTGGCATGCAAACGACCAAGGCATACACACTTTTGGGGCAGGTGTGTGCATCGACCTTGTTGGCGGCTGATTTATTGAAGTCCTACTCAGAATGGGACTCGGTGGAGAGCTTGGCGCCATTAGCATAGGGGGAGTCCTATGCATACGTGACATATGTGAGAGACTCCTATTTGGCATAGGATTCAGATACAAGGCTGGATCAAGGGCACATGTGGGCAACCACAAGCAACATACTTTACACTAGATGGATGGCTAAGTGCATGCTGATGAAGACTTAGCTGGTATTTGGTCATTGAAAAGTGTCCTAACACGATTGGGAGTGTGAGCAGAGGCTTAATATAAGTAGGAAATGTGTTGGCAACAATTGCTTACAAGGATAACTCAAGACAACCAAATCCTAGCATATTTTGGACTCCATTAAGAGATGAACGCAAGGCGAATTTTGTTGAGGCTACATGCATATAAACTAAGGACTTTGAGTAAGAGTAGGAAGCTTGAAGGCAGATGTAGGCAAAACTCTTAAAGGAGGGCGCAAGTTGATTTCTAGCTAAGTTGGAGACTCCAGGTACTGTCTTGGGTAGGATTGTATGCATGTTTCCTAGTTGAATCGGGATGAGTTATTTGTATGACAAATCTATAAAAGGACAACAAAGTTCTAGAAACACTAGGCTACCCTAGACCCTCACCCCTATATAAGGGGCAGATAGATTGAATGAGAGGGCATTCAACCACATGGTAGATCAATGTAAGCTATAAACAGTTCTAAAGATGTGAGCTAACAGGTGAGTTGACCAGGGTCAACTTTGTAGGTGTGCTGTCTAGTGTGAGTGGAGTTTGGTTCTTTGGGTTTAGGGGCAAGGTAGAGGTCATTGTTCCTTATAATTTTGAGTATTGATTATTGGAATAAAGGTTTGGGGTAGAGCTTCTTTTTATATCTTCTTCCTATTTATTGGTGTGCAAAAAATTGGGTGAAAGCTAGTCGAGTAGGTTGCTGGTTGTGCGACTGAGCTAGGCCATTACAAGGTAGATTCTAAGGCAAAAGTTTATCTTTGTGACACTTGCCATCACATACCTTTGAGTATCATCACCTTGACCTGCTATTTATATAATTATCACGAATAATTATGTTGAAAACTAATGTCCCCCATAGTAAACCAAATGAAGACACAACAATTATTATTGAGCTTATTTTAATTTATGTGATGAATATAAAATAGAGATTGTATATAATGTACAACAAATAAAGAAATCACATGCAACTACAAATAAGATGGAGCAAATTAGTGGACACCAAATGCACATGATTTTATGTCTAAACAAGTTTTACAAATAACAAATACTCCCTTTGTCCAGCATTAAGTGTCGAGATTTGAAAAATGGACATATTTAAGTTACGTGAGGTGAGGCTATGGAAATATGGGGTAGTTTAAGAATCCTACATAAAAAATTAAACTAAATAAGTCTTTGGTTAAAAGCCAGGTGATCAACCTAAAATAGAACATTTAATGTGGGACAACCTTTTTCCAAATCCAAATACTTAAATGCCCCACGGGAATAATTACAAATAAAATACTCCTTAAGTCCTTGGTTAAAAGCCAGGTGATCAACCTAAAATAGAACATTTAATTGGACAACCTTTTTCCAAATCCAAACACTTAAATGCCCCACGCCCCACAGGAATAATTACAAATGAAATATTCCTTCTATCCTAAAATAAATATCCTATTCAGTTTTTTTTAAAATAAATTAATATTAATTTATTTTAAAAAAACAAATAAGATAAAAAGAGTAAAATATTTAATCTGTTAATTAAATTTTAGGAAAATTATTTAAATAATAATTAATTATTTTTTATTAATCAAACTACTTTAAAAAATATTTCCTAAAGCAGTCTAATTTAGTAAAAAAAAATTTAATTATTATTTAAATAATTTTCCTTTAAATTTTTAGTTTTCCCCCTTAAAAATGTATCACTATTTCTTTTGATAACCATAGGCGACGGGTCTCATTTTTCAGTCTCATCTTACCAGTCTCACGGTAGCCTCCCCGTTGAAGGGATACCAGACCCCTACTCCTAAGAAATTTGGAAAAAGAAAAGCAGCATCAAAGGCGCCTTTGTCATGCACCAGTCTCAGAAAATACTGAAGAAGAACAAGAAGGCGATCGATTGTTATCGAATTAGAACACATTCTTTCTCCCTCAAGTCTGTCCACTCTATCTTTCTACGTTCCCTTCGATCCATTTTCCGACGACCCATTTCCAATTCAAAAGCAAACGTCATTTGTAAGCCACCACCCCGGATCACTTCTCCCTTTTTAATGGATTTTTTAGCTTATAATGTTGTCTTAGTAGCAGAAATTACTGAAGGATGGTATGGGTGTTGGTTGGTGTCCCTTAAACTTATTTTTTGTTCATCTCTTTATTTGATTGTTTGGTTATATGGCTTATGGTATCTGGGTTCCTATGTTTCTGTTAAATTTTCGAAAGAATCTTTGTTTTTTTATTATTGGTTGCTGTACGTGTATCTGGGTTCCTCTGTTTTCTGTTAATTTTTGGAAAATCTTTGTTTTTTGGTTATTGGTTCCTGTATATACTCTGAGACGTTTGTATATTAGTGCAGATCTTTATAGTGTAATAATGCTTGTGCTGTTTTGTAAATGGATTTCTGATGTTTTTTCTTCATTTGGTATTAAAGATTCGGATGGGAAGTTTGAATTACCGAGTCACTACCAGTCTTTTGTTCTCATAGTCTCCTAGCCAACTTTTTACTTTGATAGAGCAGGACAAGGCAGGTTTTTTTTTTTTTTTTAGTTATTTAACTGGATGATTGCTATCTGGTTTGTCTGCAGGTTTCGAGTTCTCTTCATAGGGAGTATTTGGACTGCGTTTAATACAACATATAATTCAATCACGCATAGGCTTGCCTTAAGGGGAAAGAGATGAAAAGCTTTTCGC
This sequence comes from Saururus chinensis, assembly GCA_035235625.1. NCBI lineage: Eukaryota > Viridiplantae > Streptophyta > Magnoliopsida > Piperales > Saururaceae > Saururus > Saururus chinensis. The sequence goes on along the minus strand of CP141148.1, from coordinate 27,286,391 downwards.
AGAGTTGATGGATTCAAAATGTCTTGTTTGTCAAATACTATGTGGCAAAATTCTTTACTGGCTTGAGATTAATATAAATTTCTGTGATTGGTGGAACATTTGTTGACAAACATCTGTCAAGAGTATTTAAAGTGGCACTTTTAAAGTGTTATGTGGCCTCTTTTTGCAGATATGCTATTATGAGTCCAATGTGACATGCCTGATAGCTTTGTCGGTGGAAGTGCTTCTAGATATCATGCTTTACTGGCCTTCGTTGTTCTTCGTTTTCCCCAGACTAAGGGGCATGTAGTTGTTGTGTAAATTGGTCGAGTCAAGAGATCCTATTTGGTAGCTATGGAATAAAACAACTGGATTTGGAAAAAGAATTTCGATAAATGGGAGATCTTGAAGAACATTCTTGGACTATGCTTCAGAAATTGATTAACAGACATACAAATCAGGCTGAGTCTCAGTTTTTCTTTGCTGCTTTTGTCAGTGCTGTTGTAATTGGAATACTGTCAATACTGTACACTGTCTTCCAATGGAGACGAACTTTTAGCTCTAGTTGGATGAAGATTGTAGCTAAGTCCAAAAAGAATCCCAGAGCAAAACATAATGTCCCTGTTGCCCCTCATACATGGAGCTTGTTGTCTGGTTCACATGGAAAAAATTTAAACTGTTGTGTATGCTTGAAATCCATCTCATCCCCTCAGTCTCTCGGACAAATGATGGCTGTGGATCACTTTTTTCACCGTTGCAATGTATGCGGGGCTGCAGCACATTTGGGCTGTTCCTCTAATGCTTTAAAGGATTGCAAATGTGTGTCAATGTTTGGTTATACAGAGGTGGTCCACCAATGGGCTGTCAGGTGGACGGAGTTAACTGATAGAGTTGAAGAATCTCGTTTCTGTAGCTACTGTGAGGAGCCATTTGCTGGATCTTTTCTTGGGGGATCCCCTATATGGTGTTGTATGTGGTGTCAAAGGCTAGTGCACATTGAGTGTCACACAAGCATGTATAATGAAACTGGTGATATCTGTGATTTGGGTCCTTTTAAAAGATTAATTTTGTCTCCTCTTCATGTTAAGGAATTGAGCAGAAGTGGTTCTGGTAGCTTCTTAAGCTCAATCACTCATGGAGCAAATGAGTTGGCTTCTTCTGTCCGTGATGTTATTAGAAGCCAAAGTAAAAAGCATAAACATGGGATTGAGCACTCCAGTGATACAACTCATACAAGTAACTCCTCTACCAATGGTGATTCATCTCTCGATATAACTGCTGATAGCCCTCGGATGTCAAATGGGTCTCACAGAACTGAGGAAAGCTGCAATGGTGGAATGGAAAAGCCAGCGTATAACCCCAAAAGCAGTGGGTTATCGGTTCAAAGCAATGATAATCAGATTTTAGAATTGAAGCAGAAATACGAAATAATGGACTTGCCATCTGATGCGCGACCCCTACTTGTTTTTATTAATAAGAAAAGTGGGGCCCAGCGTGGAGATTCCCTGAGGCATCGGCTGAACATCCTTTTAAATCCTGTTCAGGTCAGTGCCAACAGTGTTCAGGCTGCATTTGGCATTTATGTGAACTGCCTATCTTATATGGTTCATGCAAGGTCTCTTGGTAGAAAATAAAATGCTTTTATATGTATAAGCAGCTTATGCTCAGACCAGACTAGCTCAGGGAGTTTTACATAGAAAATGAGGTCAATTTATGAATGGTTAAAATCCAGCTTTGAAAATTTATTGCTGCTTTTGCATGGTGAACAATTTTAATATTTTAACTACCAATAGTGCCCTTTACTTTTGATTATAGAAAGCTTCTTTTTCTTATTCGACCAAATTGCAGAAGCCCAGTAGTGACTTTGTGTTACTGACTTGAGCGACTTGCTATTTAAGGTGCCATGAGTTATGGCAAAAAATGCTTTTATATATTAGGTGATTAATCCAATTATAGATCTACATTTTAGCATGTGGAGTTGTCTCCTTTCAGGTTTTCGAATTGAGTTCCTCACAAGGACCAGAAGCTGGCCTTTTTATATTTAGGAAAGTTCCTCACTTTCGAATTCTTGTTTGCGGGGGGGATGGCACTGTAGGATGGGTCCTCGATGTGATTGATAAGCAAAATTTTGAGTCTCCTCCTCCAGTTGCAATTCTTCCAGCGGGAACTGGCAATGACTTGGCTCGGGTTTTGTCATGGGGAGGTGGTCTTGGTGCTGTGGAGAGACAAGGAGGTCTGTGCACAGTCTTGCATGATATAGAGCATGCAGCAGTTACAATTCTTGACCGATGGAAAGTGACTGTTAGTGATCAACAGGCAAAACAAGTTCAACTTACAAAATATATGAATAACTATCTTGGTATGCAATTTTTTTTTAAAATATTTGGAAAATTTTGTGGTAGAATTTCAGTAGATAATTACCTGGTTATACAAACCACCTGACTTCTCATATATTTGATTTTCTCAGAACAACTATGGGATAATGAATAAAATTTTAGTAGTGCACAACTTTTGAGATTGGATGGATCATATTACTAGAAAAAAATCTGATAAAATGGTTTTTTTACCATGGAGGAACCGCCCAAGAGTGAACCACTCAGAAAAACACTGTTTTTCACTTTGATGTACTTTTAATGAGTGACAATTTTGTAATGCTTAATTTATAGGAGTGGGTGGTGTATATTCCTGAAGAAAATCTGATAAAATGGTATTTTACTATGGAGGAATTTCACAAGAATGAACTCCTCATTGAAATGCTGTGTTATCACCTTGATGTACTTTACCTGGAATGTTTTCTATTTTTTTGCATAGGATAGCTTATAAGTTTGCAAGGGCATAGAAATTGATTTTTATCTGATCTTTTCACCTTAAGTGGTGTCATTTTAATTATATGAGTACTTTTTTCTTGTACTGCCCTTTTATATGTAGTGCCAACAAATGCTGAAATGATATGTAGTGCTTGCACATTTTAGTAAATATAATAGTTTATTGTGTCTGTTTTACACTTAGAAGAGTTCATCTAGGCTCCAGCATAATAATTTAGATTTTTAGGTTGACGCTATTGGTTGTTGTTCACAAGGAATTGGTTGTGATGCTAAAGTTGCCTTGGATATACATAATCTGCGAGAAGAAAACCCTGAGAAGTTCTATAGTCAGGTATATGTGTACCTTGCTTATTTATCCTATTTTTGAGTTTTCAGTTTTTTTATTTTGTGTTTGTATCTGTTGCTATTTGTTCTGGAACTTTTTATATTATGCTTATCATCTTTACAGTGGGACATTAAACTAGATGATTAGAATTTAAACATGCTTGAAATCATCTGATTTACCAAGCAACTTGTCTGTGGGAACAGGGACAGGGTATAGAGATATGAAAATGGACATTTTCCTATGAAAAATGTTACTTGGATTTGGCAATGTTTTTTTTTAATAGGCATACTCAGCACCCTCACACACTTTATGCCAACAGGAGTTGACGTTGGGTCCTCTCCCACAACCGAGGGTGATCCACCCGGACTGATTAAGGCTGGATTGGGTAAATTCAGCAGCTTTTATTGGCAGATTTATCTCTATCTTGTAGAAAGAAGTAATATCTTGGGATCAACTATTTTAAATATTAGGGACGATCATTTATGTGTTTAATTTGCATGGAAGGCTGCAGTTTGTGTTTAAAAATATGTTCTTGCTCCATTCAAATAGAGACACAAATTAGGAGCTTAGCATAATTATTAGGGGTTTAGAAGCAGATTTGTTTGAAAAATTGGTAAGAAGAATAGTAAGGGTTTGTTTAGCAACCTTGATATTTAATTCAGTGTGATTTAAAATTGCATGAATTCAAATTATGTGATTTTCAAAATTGGCATTTGAAATTTTAATGTTTGGAAACGGTGTAATTTTATTGCTGAGCTATTAAAAACCCTTGTTTGAAGATTTGGATTTGCCATGGGTTTGATTTAGATTTTAATAGTACTCAAAACACTAATTCTGGTCCTTTGCATCTTTTGCAAAGTGTGAAGAAATGTACTTTGGCATAAGTTTCATTCTCTTTCTGGGTGGTTCAGTTCCTAGTGAATGAGATGGAGATGGCACCTCAAGAGAACAGGGCGGAGGTGGTGGCAATATAAGGTAGCAATGATGCCACTTGAGGGTGGAATTATAGAGGGGAGGGGGTTTACATGGTTAACAAATACAACCCAATTTCACTTTGCAAGAGAGGGTTTGGGGAGAAAAGGGTGGAGTCGAGAGAGATTGGTTGCAGGAGGACGCTGAGAGGTTTGTGGGAGAGAAGAAGCAAGGTGGTACCAAAAAAGTAAGCAAATCTCATGACCATGAATTACAAAAGAATACATCTCAGGATGTGATTTCCAAATTGTGTGTTTCTAGTTATAATAGAAATCATGGGAATTGGGATGGGATTTAAACTAAAATCATATCTCATCCAAGACGGGTTCCCAAACATGGAATTTGGACCAAATCTCATGCATTTAAAAATCATATTCCTTAAATCTATGTTGCCAAACTCACCCTAAAGGAAAGATTTTAAACAGAGGAAGCGGACAAAAAACAGTAGAAGTCTGCTCATATGTGTGAGTTATTGGTGCTCTAATTAAAATTACATATCCTAGCAGCATCAATTCTTCCCGCTTTTCCTACAGCCAAGGAAATGCATTGACGGTATGGTGCTTTACTGAATGTGGATATCAGCTATGTTTTGGAACTGCTGAATGTGGATTGCTCGTTGCATATAACTTGATGAATATGCGTCTTCGTAGATACATCTTTGGCCTTGTAATACAGATGTTCATAAATGACCAGAAGTTTTCCTGGGATGATCCTCTTCCTTCTTGCTGTTTTTTTCTTTGCTGAGATATGGTTGCATCAGCTGCATCTATGCCCAGTCTATCCACTCTGTTTGATAAATACACTTGCTATATGGTCAATATCAGACATTTTTTTAAGTTGGATGTGAATGTTGGTTGGTTTTTAATCTGATCACTTGTAGAGTCTGTACGGGTTAAGCACTTAATTTGCTTTTTTAAAGTTGCATTGTGTTTGAGTCTGCAGTATCATGGAAAATTTAAGTGGTGCTATGTGGACCAATATTTGGTTGAGTGATTGATTTTATGGCAACATGCTTGCTGATATACACCAAAACATTGTGAGATACCAGATCAACACATTCTGAGCCACATTGCTGTCATAAAATAGATGTTTTCAGCAATCTGATTGATTACTTAGAGAGGAAGAGTCTTTTGCATTATTGTTGTTGATTATAGTTATTTATATTTATTGGAAGAAATTATTTATGTAAACTGTGCAGTTTGTAAACAAAATACTTTATGCAAGAGAAGGTGCAAAGAGCATTATGGACCGGACATTTGCAGACTTTCCATGGCAAATACGGTTGGAGGTTGATGGTACTGAAATAGAGGTTCCTGAGGTTTGTCACAACACTTTTGATACATTTTCTCTCTTTTTATGAAATATAAGGCCTTGCTCATAAACTATCTAAACACTTATATTAGGATGCAGAAGGAGTGCTAGTTGCCAACATTGGCAGCTACATGGGAGGAGTAGATTTGTGGCAGAATGAAGATGAAAATTACGACAATTTTGACCCTCAATCCATGCATGACAAGGTGCTTGAAGTTGTTAGCATATCTGGAACATGGCATCTTGGAAAGCTCCAGGTTATACACATTTATTTGTGTTTGATTGGAAATAATGAAAATTTGTTGGCTTTGCTATTAATTTTTGAAATAGAAGATGCATGATGAAAATTTTGAGTTTTGCTTCATTATTTACTTTCTAGTGCCCATTTTCTAATATAATATTTGGTTATTGAAATTTTTACTTCATTTTAGTTGCCATTAAATTGCTCCAAATTGATTATATCAGATAATTATGAACAGGTATTCATTTAGTTACTTGTACATAACACTTGAGTAGTTGATTTACCTGAATTTTTGGTGCTTGGCTGACATGTATAATGCCTATTGAAACATGTGCTTGGAACTTGTCTAGATCTGGTGATTAACCATTTTATGAGCAGTGAATTAAGAATTATTTAAAGCAGGATACTTCATTTTACATGTCTTTGCTTTAAGGTACCCAATTAAAATGAAGAGGAAAATCTTGGAGGACAGATGTGACACCAGCGAATTTGATTTTTAGTCTTGTATTAAAAAGAATGATATATGTGATGACTGTAGTCAACTATAAAAAAGCTGAGTGGTGGGAAATATTGAATAGATCAAAATAACAACGCTGCAAAAAATTTGTACTTTTGGGGATACCACAACATATAAGAGTTTTTAAGAATATAAAAAGAAATACAATATGAAGGCTTTGGTGAAAATGTGTGGCCAATGGCTTGTTGAGAGTCTCCAGTGGATGAGAACTAGGTAAAGAAAAACAAGGTTTGACTATCAAGGGAAAGTTTTGGATGCATTTGTTGAGAGCCAAAATTTCTCAAAATCAAGTGAAACAAATCAACTCTGTTTAAGATCTCAAATATTTGGAAAATGTTGACGATAAGTTCTATTAGTCTGCCAATGTCTTTGACTAAAGTATGGGTGAATTAGGTTGTCAGGAAGCCACATAAAAGTATCCCTACTGCTGCTGCTTCTATTTCTTTTGTTTGAAAGTGCAGAGGATTTTTATCATTAAGTTATAAAAAATGTACTTTTATGATTTTTGATGGCATTTGACAAGATTGAGCTGTTCGTTATTAGGAGCTTAGCATAATTATTAGGCAATGGATTATCCAATGGGAGATCTGGCCGAGATTGGGCAAGCTTATTTTGGGGAAAGTAATAGAAATTAAGGAACAATTTACGAAAGCTAAGTTTGAAATATGAAAAGTTAAGGGACTTGTTTTTATAAAAGTTTTCATAAGAGGAAAATTGGAGAGAATCTCGGGCGAGATCCTCTTGATATATTAAGGGGGTTGAAAACAAAAGTTGACAGAAGTGGAAAATTGGAGAGGATCTTGGCTATAGATTTTAAGGCTTTTGTTTTGTTTTAAAAAATTGTTGCTAGAGGAAAACTGGAGAGAATCTTGGTCGAGATCCTCTCCTTTAAATTTTATCTCATGGACTTGGCTAGATCCGAGATCTTGCCAGCGAGGTGGCAATCCATGGTTGTAACTTGTAAGTTATTTTTACGCTTGCTTGCACTGACAGTGGGGCTTACGTATGCCAAGGAAGCTTAGCATTTTTAATAGCTGTTCTTAAAGAGTCTTGAATCTGCTGGCTTGTTGGAAAAGAAGGCAGGATTATTTTAATTTTTTTATCTGTGTTCCCTCCCTTCATTGAATTGCATTCTAGGACAATGTCTTGTCTGGGGCATTACATAATTGATGTGTGGGTGCTCATGGTTGACTTGCTGCATGTTGCATGACAATGTGTAATGTCTGTGAAAATAGGTTGGATTATCAAGAGCTCGGAGGCTGGCGCAGGGGCAATTAATTAAGATTCATCTCTTTTTTGCTTTTCCAGTTCAAGTGGATGGAGAACCCTGGTTCCAGCAACCATGTACGATAACAATATCTCACCATGGCCAGGTCTCTCTCTCTCTCTCACACACACACACACTGCAGATTTTAATCTCTTAGCTCATCTATCTTAGTTCTTTAGAAGTCCGCTTATAAGATTTGATTATTGATTTCCTGTTTTAGCAGTAGGTTAAATTTATGGGTGGTATTGGATGTTCGGATCCATTCAGCGAGTCCATGAATGAGGTTGTGTAGTCTGTGTCTGTGACCAATTTGGACACTTCGTTTGTGGGCACTATTACAATGTGTCATTTTAAATAGTTTGACAGTATGATGGAACCTGAGTTCTATTAAGCTCCAATTGATTGAAAAACGAGGAAGAAGAAAGGAAGTTGGTCGGATTTGAGGTTGAACAGCCTCCTTAAAAAGACAATAGTGAGAGTTGGAGTATAATTCTTGCTTGCTTCAATCAAGTACTATTTGAGAAAATTCTAATTTATACTAGGAAGCATTATTCAAATCAAACTAAACTAGGAAACATAATAAATTAAATCCTGAATAGCTAATCTCCCTGATTGAGGGGATATTTATTATATTCCTTAAACTATGGGATGCTAGTTGCCTTCCATGCTGCTTTTCCATATCAGCTCTCGCCTTTCCGGGATCTGTTGGAAGGTACTCAATGGATTTGGGTTCACATCATTTCCTCCCCTTGAAGAACAATTTTGTACTCAAGGTTGAGAGTTGGAAACTATAACTAAAGCGTCACGTTCCCTTGTAGCATCGTTAATGGGTAACCTCTTCTAGAGTTCTGACTCACTTTAGCCTCTTGCACAACACAATGATTCTGCCATCTGTTTGAAGTTAGTAATCACCTTGGGTCATCAGTGAAGGGAGGCTAGTTGGGAATCATTTGAGCAGATTGTCCGATTGTTTCGTCCACTGAGGAACATGGAACATAGAATGTAAGCATGTTTAAGGGCAGAATGCTGAGGCTATATGCCACCTGCTCCCTTTCTCCAACACCTCATAAGGCCCATAATATCTAGTGTTCAGCTTCATACAGACCAGTAGCGTATGGAAACTTGTTGATGCAGTTGTAATATAAGGAACACCACATCTTCAACCTCATGCAATATTGATCCGCTTCCAATTTTTGATTGAGCATGTGAAGAATATGATCATGATCCCTACGGACGAAGGCTGTGTTATGAGTTATGACCCGCCCTAGTGGTTGGGTCTGTTTTTGGGTTGCAGTTTAATTAGGATTTACTTATTTACATATTAAGGATAATTAGGTAATTAAGTAATCAGGTTAAAGTTGTAATTGAGTAATTAGTTGAAAGTTATTTGTCTTTAATTGTTATAAGTGGGCTTTAGGATTAATTGTTTGGAGGGCCATTAACCTCTATATATATGTAGGGGCTATGCCTTGATTCATTAGGTTTTGATCAATGAGAAATTAGACTTACTTAGGTTAGTCTTTCTCTGAACCCTAATCTATCTCTTCTCCCCTTTTATCTACTATGGAAATCCCTTGTAGACAAAGGGTCTACAACATTGGCATAAAGCAAGTTCCTAATTTTTGCATCCCCTCCCATACACCCTTTCTGCCACCAATGAATTATGAAGACTCTTTAGAAGCAAGAAATTGAACCTCTTTTTGATGATGACAATCTTCCCTGTGTTGTCTTCTCCTCTGATGTTGCTTGCAACCGCATGCGATTCCTAGTTTGCAACCAGCCAACCAAATGCCCCTAAACGGCCGGACTTAGGCCTGCAGGCCCGTTCATGAACGGGCCCGGCCCCATAGAATGAGGGGGCTGTGCAGGGCCCAAGATTTGAGGCTTGGGGCCTAAGGGGCCGTTTGGGAGGCGATTTCTGCCCCCAAAAAGCGATTTGTTGAGGGCAGAAATCACTTTCCCCCACGAAAACGGTTTGGAAGGACAATTTAAGATAAAATCGATTTTCCTGTCAAAAATCACATTTTGGGTCAATTCGGCACATTTTGGGTCAATTCAAACCGAATTGACCCAAAATCCGATTTCTTCAAGAACTCACCTCAGGAGGTGAGTTCTTGAAGAAAGCGATTTAAGGTTTGAAATGATTGAAAATGACGTTTTGCCTATCATTTTTTTTTGTGTAATAATTATGTTGAAGGATATTTTTGTCATTTTACATACAAAAGGCAAAAGGGAGCTAAAATCTAATTTTCCTTTGAAATCATGCACTAAAACTTGAACCAAACATCTTCCATTTTTGCTTTTCTTTTCAAAAATCGATTTTATAACTAATTCATTTTCTTTCTAGTTAAAATGGTTTGCCAAACGCCCCCTAAATAGGCCTTGCCCGGTCGCTGCCCGGGCCCCAACCAGGCCTTGCCCATTGGGCCTGCCCATAAGGCCTTATGGAGCCTTAGGGGCATGGCACATAAGGCCTAATGGGCCTCCATAAAGCTTGATGGGCCTAACCCATCAGGCCTTATGGGCCAAATTTTAAAAAAAAATTATTTTTTTTGGGTGGGCCCAAAGGCTGGTCCAGCTGGGAGGGCCCAAGGGCCATGCTGGGTCCAGCCTTTGGAGATGAGGCCGGGCCCAGCCCGTCCCTTTGCCACCACTTGCCTAATGTGCAGGGATGGAGCCAGTAAGAAAGCTCAGGGTGGCCCAGGTAAAGTATATCAACAATTTTTTTTCTCTAAAATCCACCTTATTTAGCATAGATCCTCACTGATTTACTTGTCATAATAAATGTGTCATCCTTAAGTTTGGAGAGACATTAACTCAAGCCCCATTCAAATGAAACCAGAGACTTAAACAGAATAAAAATCCTTTTAAACCTAATAGGTGTCACACCTAAGTTTGGGTGGACATAAACCAAAATCCCACACCATCTACCGAAGGGATTAAAATGCATCAATTTAACCATGACTTGTCCCTTGATAATATTAACAACAATATTATCAAAATTATAAGGCTGAACAAGGAAATTCAAATACTACAATGACTTCAATTGAACACAAGAGATATAAAACAATTGATCAAACCCACAATAATTAACTAAATTACAAATATGGATGAGAGTCTTCATATTAAGCCTAAGCTTTAGTTATAAAAAGAAGGGCTTTCACCCATTAAGTAGAAGTTTAGTGGAGTCAGAGAAGTCAAGTCATGTTAGTAATTAATAATGGCCAATAAGAAGAGTCAAAGAAATCTAAGTCATATTAGTGATTAGTAATGGCTAGTAACTAGAAGCTAAAGTCATATGGCTTATTATTAACAAAAGAAGGGCTTTCACCCATTAAGTAGAAGTTTAGTGGAGTCAGAGAAGTCAAGTCATGTTAGTAATTAATAATGGCCAATAAGAAGAGTCAAAGAAATCTAAGTCATATTAGTGATTAGTAATGGCTAGTAACTAGAAGCTAAAGTCATATGGCTTATTATTAACAAAAGAAATCTATCACTGTTCTTTAAGATGTATATGTGAGGTCATGTGGGAGTGAAAGGGAGGGGGCCACGTGTGGTCCACCAAATTAAGTAAAATAATGTTTTCTGGTGGGGCCATGTATGGTCCCCTGGCTTTGTCCCTGTCAGTGTGGCTCTACAAACAGCTGGTTAACTCTGAGTTTGTTGAATTCAGAGGTAGAGGACATTGTGGACAACCCAGAACAAGTGCTTCCCCTTGAAGTGAGTGCACAACCACTCTTGGTGGCCAAACCATTGGACGTTTCCATCACCAATGAAGTGCAGTGGCTCACATATGGTCCACGATTGCCAATTGTGCCCATTCATTCCAGTAAATTGCAACCGTGGTCTGTGGCAAAGACTATGGTTTTGTTGTTCCTTGCCCCCACATCGCTGCAGATTCTGCATAAAGAGCTGTCTGCAGATGGTGGCCAAAGTTCTGCTAGTCTCGGCATTCACCACCACAATAGGAGATCATGATAACTCCATTGTTCCCTTTGCCCAATGAAACCTTTCCTTGCTCGCTTTTCCTGAAGATATAGGCGGCCAATTGCACTACTCCTGGGCGTTTCCCGTCATCAAAAGTTGCCTATTTTGGCAGAAGATCTAGACAAAAAAGGCGACTTGCCGCTCACTTCAGCTCCAGTTTCCCCACTAGCCATGGCAGCCCTACTACCGGCCTGGCAACATATTCCAATGCTGGAGTACCCGTTGTGCACGACGAAAGTGCTTCCCTTTTGCTAATGGGAATCAGGCTACCCTGCATGGCTGCCATTGGTCATCCTCATGTTGCCCACATTCCTCCCTACACTCAGTCAAGGGGGCTCTAAGACTGACCCCTTTGCTTCACTGGCTAGGAAGTGTTTTTCATGCTCCCCTTTGACAATGAATCGAGAGTAAGGAATGCAGGTGCAGCGTCCATTTTTGAGATCGACGGCGCTACTTATGCTAACGTGCGCTAGTGTGTGCGCAATTGATCTTGAAAATGGACGCTTCACGTGTGTTCCTTACACTCTGCTCATGGTGAGCAAGGAGCATGAAAAATGCTTCCCAGTGGCTAGTGTCCTTCCTCCATGACCCTGGAGGACAAATTCTGGTGACGGCATATTCCCTAGACGCTCCAATTTATATGGTTGTGCAAGGGCTAACAGTGGTGGTGTTGGATCGATTCCCAATACTAGGGCATCACATGTACACCAGGCGAAGTAATTCTTCCTTTGGTCATGCTGCTAAATTAGTAGTTTTTCCTCCCACCTCAGAAAGACCATTGAAGCTGGCTCCAATCACATAAGACTTCTTTGAGGCCTTAGTAGCAATTCACTCCCCAAATTACGTCTAATCCCTAGGGATACATGTTTGAAGTGAAATAATAACCTTGAATGTTAACTTCCATGCCTTGGCAGATAAAGTCGCATTGGAGCCTCCTAGTGTCCATGACCATCACCTGGAACATTGAAGTGGGCATTAAAAAGACCTTGTTCTTCTTGGCATGCTTTAAACGCACAAAATTGTGATGTTGGTCTTCCTTGTGCCACGCTAGTGACGCAAATAGTTTGTGGCAAGGTAAATTTGGCAAGCACTTGTAAGGAAATCTCCTGTGGTTCTCTCATCTATGTTCTTGCCAAGGTCATCATCCTTAATATGCCTGCTTAATTCCTCCTATCAAATAACCAAGATGGACACTTGCTGCATCTTGCATTGATGCCCAAGCTCGAGTGGTAGTTTTCATTAAGTTGTAGCAATGGCCTTTTTCTTGGTGAGCCTGTCTTTGCCCACATGAACCACTTAAGGGTTATCCGCCATTGCTTTCTAGTGAAGAAACTCCTCTTTTAGAAGATAAATGTGGGCAAGGGTAGGGTGGTCGCTCTAGGATGGACTTTGATGGTGGCCCTGGAGCTAGGGTTGAAACTGGGCCGGGCCAAGGCGGGCCGAATCTGGCCCTGGCCTGGCTCTGACCTTAGGTGGACTTCCAAAAATTTGACCCTAGAGTAGCCTTAAGCAGGCTTGGGCTAGGCCATGGGCTTTTATTCTTTTTTGCCTTTTTTATTTTTATACTTAAAAAAATGAATTTCTAATAAAAAAGTGTATGACCTTTAAGTGGGCTCCCACTAGTTGACCCATAGGGCACAAGATCATAAGCCTTTGGCCTTTAGGTGGGATCCTTGACAACAATCATGATGATGACTTGTAAGCTTGAAATCTCTTAAACTTCCTTACAATATACAAACTCCTCCCTTCCTCCTTCACTTCTAAGCTTGAAAATAATGTTTTTATATTTAGAGATGTGCTAAATGGGCTTGGGCTCTTTGCTCCTCAGCCTTGGTCCAGCCCCGGAAAATTTAGGCCTTAACTTGCATTTTTACAGGTCAACCCTTAAAAGTTTCAGTCTTATCCAGAGCTACTTTCTTAAATTGTAGTTTTTCATCCTTAAGTTTTGCCAATCCCACTGTGGCCAAAACGGTGGTGGGCTTATACAACTTTACTTCTACCCTTGTGTTTTCTTGTATCCCTACAATAAAGGTGTCAGCAAGTGCCTTCTCTGGCCATGCCCAAACATGGGAGGCACTCACTTGAAATGGACTTGGTACTCACTGACCATTCTGTTTTTTCACAGCTTTGTAAAGACTTCATCAAAATCTTTGTATTCACAGGGGGTCCAAACCAATAACACAGTGAGTCGGTGAACTCTGGCCATGTCGTGGGGGGTACTTGTACCATTAGTATCATCAAAGAGCTTCATCTGTAAAATGGAAAGGGGCTAACAGCACCACCTCCAGAAAAAAATGGTTGAAATGGTACAACCAGCCTACAGAATTATCACTAAGAAAATGTGGAAAGGCAAGGTGGGTAAGACAAGTAGCGTGGTCCTCACTGGATAAGGACTTGTCAGTCCATTTGGACTTGGGACCCACTTAATAGGTTGGTTACTATCATTCCTGGGGAGAGAGAGTCGTGTGGTGTTTGGGTTATATTATTGACAAGAACTTGTAACCAAAAGGTGTGGGGGGATTTACGCATGGGTTCTACTTCAACATGTCTTCACATGGGAGCTTCATGGAGAGAGGTGAAGGGCTTCTTCTTAGAGTTTCTTCTTCTTGGTGTTGAGAGAGGGTGAAGAAAATGGCTTCGTGGAAGGGGATTTTCTCAAGTTTTCTGAGGGAGGAAGAGAGGCTATTAGTGAATGTAATTCTCTTCCGGATGTGGTATAGGCAGCCTGTTGGACTACATAACTCTCGTGCTTATATTATTTCTTATTTTTACCTTTTATTTGTGTTTACCTTGGGTTTGCTATCTCTGAGATCCTATAACAAACATTTGGTGAGCCTTTCTCGTCCTACACCCATCCCTTGTGGCGTCTGCTGTCTGCAATTGTTGAGGAAGTGCTCCAGTGGTTGCCTGCATAAGGGTGGAGGGAGCCGCCAGGGTCTCCTCCATGCAATGAAGAACTTGACTATGAGATGATTTCAGTCTCGAACTTATTGATGTAGTCCGCCACAGGCATTGCTCGTATTGTTGTCATGGTTCTTCTAGCACCATGACAATATTGTAGATATATCACATTTGTTTGACATAAAATAGTTGCGGCTGTTAGCCTCTGGTGTTGTACATCATTTAATAATTTTTGTTAATGTTCCCATATTGTCTACTTTTCTAACACAGTATGTTTTTATTTTTATTTTTATTTTTACTGAGCAATATCTTTTCAAATCTTACTGATGTGAAAATTACTATATATGTCATTGTTTCTTGGTGCAAAAGGCGTTCATGTTGAAGAGGGCTTCAGAAGAGCCTTTGGGTCATGCAGCTGCCATAATTGCTGATGTGCTAGAGAATGCTGAAACTAGCCATGTCATCAATGCCTCTCAAAAACGTGCACTTCTTCAAGAAATGGCCCTAAGACTTTCCTAGGGGAGTCGCTTCTGGCTGTAATCCCCAAGTACAATGTGACATTATAAGTATGATCAGATAAATTAACTGTAGGTAAGTAGAACCCATCCTGATATTATTTTGCTTTGTGTTCGTGTTTCTTCACTTCTATATGATTCCTCTGTCTTGAAGTTTACTTTTCCGGCCGGAGAGTTTTTTGTTCGTGCTAATTATGGGTTTGGCATTTTGCAGAGTTTTTTATTATTCAAATAGTGGCAGAAGCCACCTTGTTTGGCATAAAAAAGTATGTTACTGTGGAATCAACAAAGGATGGAAACTTTGTATAGCTGGTCAAATATTTGCTTGTTGCAAGTTTGCTTAGTTTATACGGAATCCCAGTTTTTATATAGTTTCTCTCTCTCATATATATATATATATATATATATATTTTTTTTTTCATTAGTGGTGATCATGTCTGTTAAGTTTCTGAGTCAAGATGTTAATGCCAGAGGATACATGGAAGGAATAGGTGCAGTTGAATGCATACCAGAACGTGGTAACTCTCAGAGGCTATCGAATGGCAGAATCTTGACCATTCCGTGATCTTGACAAGCAAAAACATTGCCTGCAAGGGTCTGTTAAATTGTTTATCCCAGCCTTAAAATGTTAATGTGATTATGGGTTAGGGAGGATGTTGAGCACTCGAATTTGCCCAGTTCCACTTTCCTCTCCAGTGTGGTGATCCTTCTTAATACAGTGATGCAATTCCTATGTAAAGTAAATGAAGAAGATAAAGTAATTTGATGTGATCTCCAACTGAATATGTACTTGGTGAACATGATAAATGGAGTTACTTAAAGCCGTAATACAGATGTTTAGCCTTATTTCTTTAATTAGCCTATTAATGTATTAGTGTATGAATTATACTCCTGTCTTATATTAATTCTATGAATTTGTAAAAAACATGCTCAGCCTTTATCGTAATTAGTGGGTGGAGTATAGGGATTTGTCAATAGAGTAAAAGAGTTACTAAATTGGCTTCTTTAAATACCGTACTATTTTTTTAATTGTGGAATTAAATAATGGATGGAGGGGAATATAAAAAGATGTTTATGTGAAGCTAATGTTGAAAAAGGTATATTAAAAACTTTTTTTTTTAAAAAAATATGGTATATTGGTATTATTTGAAGGGCTAATTCCACAATGGGCCTTAGTGCCATTGGGGCTACAACTACCACTAGAAAGATCATGACCTAGATTGTCAAGATAGTGTCTGTATGCTTGACCAATAAAAAGATAATGCATTTAAATTTTTGTAACAAAGAGTTTCAAATGAAGATTTTAAAAGTTACTCTCTTAATCCCTTATTAATAATTTATTTAAAAAAGTTACCTTATATTAATAGTGCCATGGGTAATAGCATTATTTGAAAAGGGAAATTTATTTAAATAAAAATTTAAAAAATTATTTACTAATTTGGACTATTTTGAGAAATATTTTTTAAAGTAGTGAAGCTTTTTGTTACGTAAGCGTCAGCCAAGTAGTTGGCGCTTGCGTAAATTTTTCTTTTAAATTTTTATATGATTTTGTCATTTGAAAGGTTTTAAAGAATGAAATCGGTTTATCGATTTATAAGCTTAACCTGATTGCGTCTTTTAGAACTAAATGAAATCATGTAACTTTGTGACTCTAGCAAACATAAGCAGCTTATGTAGAAGGGCGAAATTAAATTAAATTTTTTTTTAAATTATTTTAAACTAACTTTAACACTTGTCCCTATTTATTTATTTAAACACGTACATAGTTTCATTCATTCCACACATTCCATGTATAACAAAGATAATATTAAAGTTATTGACATCAACTAATAAAAATAAATATAAAATAGAAATGTTTATCAAATATATTGCATCACATGTTAATAAAATGTTCAGTTTAAAAGAAACATATAACAAAGTTAATGTCACGATCTCCTACGTCCTCGGTCTCGACCTCGACAGTGTTGTACGAGCTATTTCTCATAATCTGCCTGCTTTGGCTCCGGCTCTAACTTTAGTTATGGCTTCGGCTTTAGCTCTAGTTCTAGCTCTGGATGTGGCTCCGGTTCAGCATAAGTAATAGATGGTTCAAAATGAGCTGACCGATGTCGTCTATAATATAAAATTAGATCTAGCTAAGATCTAGCTAAGTAAGAAATGATGAATGGGGAGGAGAGCTATGCGCTATTGATGAAGATGAAATATTAGGGAATGAATTGTGCATCAGCTGTGTTTGAGCGGCTTCATCGATAGAATAATCTCTATGAACATCCGTAATCACCGACTGAAGTAGTAGCAAGCTACAAAGGACATCATCATGCTCCTTAAGCATCAACTAACATTATGCTAATAATCCCTCACCTGAAGTATAGGTGTTAATTGCGTCAGTCAAATGCATACGCATACGTTGAACTAGACGAAGCTATAAAATAAATAAATTAAAGATTAGATAAATAATAAATAAGAAAATAATGTGTCTTAATTAACAAAGTTATAGTTACTAAAGCTGCCTCAGATGCACCCCTAGGCTGATATGTCATCTCCTCTTCATTATTGTGCAGTAAAATATATAGTTGTGTAATCAGTAAATACCACTGCATATACACACTACGAATATCTCGCAATATCGTAGCCATCTCCCCTCTAATAACAATGGCTTTCTTATCCTCCTATCGAGCGATATATGGTGCATGATGTATATCCTAGCTTGTAATATAGCGGCCCTATCGAGTGATGGATGGACAAACTCAACGGTACGAGTTGGGACTTCTTGCTCCAAGTTAAACTGGAGCATCATACTATTCGGCACATACATCTCAATAATCTCGAAACAGATTAGTGGCGTTCGCGATAGCCACACCTCCCGACCGTCGATGCATAGAGGAGGTAACATAGCCAATACTTCCGGTGAGTACGGCTGCAAAATAACCTATGCAATATATAAAAATAATTAAGTTTATATAACCTTACATATTTTATAATCATTACAAAAAAAGTTTAACATGACAATAAAATTACTTGATAGGGCTGCTGGTGGTCTAACTCCCCTCTATATAATCAGAGCACTTAATGATGGGCTTGAGCCTCAAATTCCCACTATGTGACATTACTGAGAAAGAGGGACTCACAGGCGACCTTGATAAGATCTCCATGGGCTCTAGAGGAGCTACCTACACCTGCCCAACACCAAAGGTTCTCCAAGTCCCCAAGTAGTGGAAGATGACAAAGAAGGATGGTGGAAGCCCTTGGTGTAAGATATATAAGTTTTACAATATTGTCAATTTTTAATTTTTCAGTTTGATTTGAATTTTTTGGTGTGATGGGTCGGTTTAAGCATGATTTTTTTAGTTCATTTTTTACTTTAGTGGGAAACATTAGTGTCTAGCTTAATCCACCAAAAGCCACATTAATTGGTGTCATTTTTTCCATATAATTCTTTAATTAAGGAAGAGGGGCCCACCTTTAGACCCATGTCCATCTTGGGTAGTTCACCCGCTTTTTAGGCCATCAACCTTTACATTACTCTTTAAATGGGATTGGACTTGGTTAATTTCATTTTTTAAGTCTAATTAATGCACACATATGGGTTCACTTAAGGCTTATTGAGCCCATTTTGTAGCCCAATAAATGATTTACTATAAATAGCAAGCCCTAGCTCTTTCCCCATTTGGGGTAGGCTGAGATTGGGAAGACCTAGGAGTGCTCTACCCCCATCTTAAAGATGAAACTCATAATCCTAAGGTAAAATCTCTTTAACCCTCCTTTAATCCCTTTAATTTTGCCCTAATAATCCCATATTTCTCCTCTTTTAAGGCTTCTTGGGCTCATTTCCTAACCTAATAAGTGATTTACTATAAATAGAAAGCTCTAGCTCTTTCCCCGTTTGGGGTAGGCTGAGATTGGGAAGACCTAGGTGTGCTCTACCCCCATCTCAAAGATGAAACACATAATCCTAAGGTAAAATCTCTTTAATCCTTTCAATTTTGCCCTAATAATCCCATATTTCTCCTCTTTTATTGGGATTAAAGGCTTCTTTCTAATCAAATTCATTTTATTATCATGATTTGAAATCCTAGGTTTTGTGATTTTTGTTTTTGACATAAGAGGGTCTTAGATCTCCCATCTATTTGTGGTTTTGAGTTTATTTTTGGTGAAAATGTTAGATTTTTGCTTAGAGCTAATGAACCCTTAATTTGTTGGGTAGGGTTTCTTTGAGATTTGGAGGAGGTATACAATCTTATTTATAGTAATGAATTTTTATTTGATGAGGTTTTACTTGTATCAATACTATGTTTGCGGCTAAAATCATGTTTTTAAAGAATGGATATACTTGAATAGTTTTTAGTCTATATTTTGAATTCATGACTATGTTTCAAATAATTTTACTTTGTATTTTGCTCTTTTTTTTTTAGAGTAGATTATCATGTCTAGAGTGTATTCCTAATTTTCAGAGTTTATATGAAAAATATGTATTTATTATATTTTTTTAGAATATGTTATCTACAAAAAAATTGTTCTATATTTATGTGTTTAGAAGCATGTTTAGGGATAAAAATGCATGATTTTTTTATCATTATAAATTGATATATGTGGTATGAGTATTTTGTAAAAATTTCAAGTCGTTTGGAGAACGATAAGTAAATGACATAGTCATAAATTTAAAGGTCGACAATTCTAGTAAAATTGTGCAATTTAATAATTAAATAACAAAAAATATTTTTCATACTTATTTTTATATGATATTTATTTATATTACAATTAAGACTATGATGTAGGTTTCTGTAAATTTTGACGTTGATTGGAGTTTATTTGCTATTTTTCTTAAAATGTACGATTTACATATTGTGATTATGCTAAAATATCTATTAAAGTTGGTATGGGGATAAATGAGCATGAGTTTTATTTTTAGTTCTATTTTTGTAATTTTTTTTATAAGTAATTCATGTTATCAGTAGATTATGACCATGATAAACTATGAATACTTACATGCTAAATTAATTTGGTATGGACCATGTTCTACATGTTTTAGCATATATATGAATGTGACTATGTATGTTTAAGCTTGATATGATGCCCTACTTGTTTGAAACAGTATTTTGTTCATTTCTTCATGTTTACTCCATAGCTCTAGTAGATTATGATCATGAGGGAGTAGGAATATTTGCACATGTCGTATTAATTACATATGAACCATGTTCCACATATTTTAGCTTAAGTATAAACATGTCAATGTATGTATATTATACTTGTGCTTACATTACCTTATTTGCCACATATGAATCGTGTTTCATGCATAATAGGACTTATCAGTGTATGTTTATATATGCTTGCATAAATTAAACATTGCTCATTGCATACATCATGAAAATGATTAGTTAAGCCATGATTAACCGTGTTTAACCATGATTAACCAATTGGGTGTCATAGTTTTAAGGATTAGTTGTATCAGAGATTAATTGCTGGTTTTATGTCCCTTACAGGTGAGTCTTTCTCTCTTATGGGCAGGTTTTGCGGCTCCTTGAGGACGCATTTCCTCCCCAGGTGAGAAGAATGAATTTACTAAAATGAGATAAACTGTTGTGACCATATGTACTTAAGAATCTAGGTTGGTATGTTCTTGTGCACCGGCTTACCATAGGGTACCTCCAATTAACAATAGTTTATTTCCTTATAGCATTGCCGCTCTTCTCAACCCGGGGAGGAAAACCCGTCCTCAAGGGATGTAAAATCCCGTCCATTCGAACGTAAAACCGATTTGATAAGCCTCTGATTGATTAATTCGGCAAACAATATCACACAATTGCATCCAATCGACCCACATTGGCTGAACTTGGTAAAGTCTCATTCATAAATCTGTTTCATGATGCATGCGACATGATACATATGTGAGCAATCTCTATATGAATTCAAATTCATGGAATGTGCTCCCCTCTGCCCCACATGCATCATATCAAATCATAAATATCAACAATTACCATGATACCCCCACATGTGTGTGTTCTTAATAGAAACCTACATCCCTAAGCATATGAACATACATTATTGATAACCCCTTAACATACTACACACATGCTCTTTAACATCTAATCATGGTTCCTAACTGAAATCATGAGTGAAAACTATCAAAACCATTAATCAAGTCAAGTGTAACCTCATGCTAAACCCATATAAGTATATTCACACATACTTGAATCTAGACATGACACCATCATTCATCCACAAGTTAATCATATTATTTTAAGACATATAAGTTCATTCTCATGTTATAATCTTGCTAGAATCATGCTTAAAACATAAGGAATCATTCAATCATAGATTCAAGATGAGAAATCCTAACATGTGTAGTCAATAATATGCAATTCCACATAATACCTAAATATTATTCATAATTTCCAACATCAATATCATGCCCTTATAGCAGCTCATTCTAGCATAAATTACTCAGCATGAATTGCAGTTTTGCCATTTGAACGGTCTGCAAGGCCGTTCAAACAGCTGGCTGTTCGATCGACTTGCATGGCCGTTCAAACGCCATAACGACAGTTCCTAGTTCGTCTTCTTTACTTCAAAATCAAAACCGAGACTTCCCATGAAACACTTAAACTACCAAATCCTACTCCCAAACATCACATTCATCAAATCCATGCTTAATAAACATCAAATCTAGCCATTACCAAACATAAACCCTAAGAAATTTCATCAGAGATTAAACATTTCTCAAATCACCATTAAAGTCATAACCATGGAACCCATTTCAAAACTTCAACAAAACTCAAATATGAAACCACATCAATGTTTAAGACCAAAAGACTTACCTTTTAGCAAGTTCTTGATTCGAAATGGCTCCTTGAGCTCTTTCAAAACCTACCCACAAACATGATTTTTATTATTACTTCTCAAATATGATTTTAAAACATCTAAAACCTTCAAAAACAAGTAGATCTAGGGTTCAAGAGACCCAAAAATAAAATTCCCAACATTAGGTTTTGAAATAGAAACCCAAATCAGTAGTTTTTGACTAAAAATTGAGATTAATCCAAAGCAAGGGAAGATATTTGAAAGATTTAAGTAAAACCATAATAGATTAATTAATAAAATATTAAGCAATTCTATTACCTTAATCTCTTTCTCTTTTAAGAAAATTGGGATTAGACTCCTCACTCCAAGTCTTAGCCTTTTCCAAATTGGGAAAGTGGCTGTGTCATTCCTTTTGTAATAAAGGGGTGGGGTAAACCTAATAAATTTGTGGGGTATAAATACAATTTACTACTAAAAATGAAGAATATGCTTAATTTAAGCCCAAATTGAAGTCTAAAAAGTTTAAAAATTTTGGTCTTAGGTTGATGTTAAGGTCATTTAAGACTAATAACCCAAATTTTGCATTTGGGGCCCACGGTGGGTCCTGCTCCCTAACTTTTTGGGAAAATAGTAAAAATTCTAAAATTTTTAAAAAATATTCTAAATGACTTAAAATAACTTAAAAACCATAAATCTGAAGAAAATTTTTGTTAAAACCTTCGTTAACCACCTTAATTTTGAAAATGGTTAAAATCGATTAGAATTAACATTAAACCACACTTAAATAATTTAAATAGAATAAAATAAACTGGTTTAAGTTCAGGGATCTTACAAAACAAATAGGGGAAAACAACAATGGGATGCAAAAGGGAGGTCTAGGGGAGGTGGTGGCGGCCCTGGCCAACTCCTCTATGGTCATGGCGGCAGTAGTCCAGTGACCCAAAACGCCAAAGAAGAGGAAGATTTAGGAGAGGCAGTGGTCATGAGGAGAGGTTGATGTGGCAACGACAATAGATCAAGCCAACTCTAGGGTGATCATGGCAACCAGACATAGAGGATTCTAGTAGATACTGGCCTTGTAGGATGGCGATCGGTGGTGAACGACAATGCACAGGAAGAAAGATTTGGTTTCTGGATGCGTGTTCTAAAAGCATGTTTGGTGCTTGGTCATGTCAAAAATAGTGTTATAAGTCATTTTTTTAACTCCTTTCATGCGTCAAACATAATCTAACGGGTCTAAATGCCCTCAACCTCTCCAAAATCCATTTTCTCCGCACCAAAGCTTGCTCTCGCATGTCCAACCCTATTTTATGCATCAAAACCCTCTTTACACGCCACAACTCCTTATTACATGCTCAACTTTCTTTCCTTTCCTTTTCTTTTATTTATTTATTTGTGTTGACTTCCATTGTGGTGCAAAGAGGCTCATGGTTCACGACTAGACTCCACACCCGACTCTATGCATACAAATACTGAGTAAAATGCGAAAGATAAATATGCCAAAATGTCTAATTTCCCCATCGGAAAACAAGAAAAAAAAAGTACAAAGGTCACAAAAAATTATAGAAAAGTCAAAGATGTTACATCAGTAAACCTACAATAGTGAAGGGGAATATAAATATGAAAAAATTGTTGTTTGGTCTTCCCTTTAAATGTAATTTGTTCTTAACTCTTATGGATAATTTTGTTTTCGATTTAGTCTCCTTTATTTACATTTATGCCATCAAACTTTCCTTTATGACCATATTGCCCTTTCCCTTCCAAAGACATTTTCTGATTGCCGGATCCAATTTTTCCTCCTATCCAATGAATTGCTATGGATACGTTTTTTTCTCCTGTCCAACGATTTTGATAATGGATATACGACGACAATGTCATTTGTGCTCTTTATAATCTTTTGATTTCTGCTTCTATGTCATTCCGTCGTTGAGAGCTCTCAAAGGCTACAAAATTTTTGGCTCATGATTTGATTTTGCGTGTGTTTCCTCTAAATGTGGCAGTAGTTGATTGTTCCTTTCGTGAAGCAATTTCAAGAATGGATTTGCCACTTCACCATATCGTTTCTCATGTATGTCAATTTCAATGTATTTTTCTTAAATCTATTTGGAGCAAATCGAGATTTTTGTATGTGGCGATTTTTATTTTAACTTCTGCTCAAGGTATTTATCACATTATTTGTCTTCTTCCAATAATCTTAATTCTAATTACTTTGTACTATATTGTCAGATTAAGATATAAGAGTTTTGTTCAAAATCTGTAGGTGAACGTAATTTTGTTTCTGAGTTCTTATATTGATCTTTTATCTTTGTGTATTTTTCTAACCAAGGTAATTCTCCCATCTTGAGTAGATTATATATTTTTTTATCAGCTTCTAAATCAATCTTTTATATGTGTGAAAATTTACTTCTTATATAATTAATATTTACAATTTAGTTAGTTTACATATGTTTTCCAACTATTTTACTTTACTTCTGAAATGATTAAATCCAGCTGATGTAATTTACTTTTTTGATATTTCTTAACATTTATACTCTTATGTATTTGTTTTACATTTAGCATATATATTTGTGTTAAAATGAGATGTTTATTATTTTCTATGTTTTTGCTTCTATTTTAAAATCTATGTTGTACTTTATGTAGGTTCATGGATTCTTTCCTTCTTTTTATGTGCAAGCATGATAAAAGCACCTTAGTTCTTCGTGTGGATAGTTTCACAACTTATGATGCCTTGAGTAGCATGATTTGTCAAAAATGGGTACACTTGAATACTGAATTTGTGAGATTGTCTTACACTATTGGCGACCATTTAGATTGTATGCTTCAAGATGATTTGAATTTGACAAATTTGTTCTCTCTTGCTACTATTTTTGGCACCAAGATGGTAAATGTTTCTATAATTGATTTTTCTAGGATGGTTGGTGCTCATGATAGTCAGTTGGGAAATTTTAGTAGTGATGGTAATAGCAAGTAGAGTAATATTATTCCAAAGATCATTTCATCAGATATTGATTCTCTTTGTAGTTTTTCCTCAACCAAAAGTAAAACACTTATGACTATAAAGTGGCGTGATGACATTTAATACATTGGGCAGAAATATGAGGGAAATGCTATGGAGTTTAGGCATAAACTTTGTCACTATGCTATTGAACTAGGCTTTGATTTTAAGTATGTTTATAATGATAAAACCAGGGTGTTTGCTAATTGTAAGTATAAGGAAGATAAATGTTGCCAATGGCATATTAATGCCACCAAAGATGTTGATAATGGTTATTTTTATATTCGTGCCTTGAATAATGTCCATGCATGTGGGTTTACTATTAGAAGAAGAAAAAAATTTAAGGATGACATCTTATGTTTTGCACAAGGAATTGTTGAGTGATTTTAGGAACAAACCTCTTATCTGTCCAAGTGATGCGGTAAAGCAAATTAATTATACTTATGGTTTAGATATTTCGTACGCTATTGCTGCAAAGGGTGTTCTTAAGGCTCGAAGGGAGTTATTTGGTGACCATACAACGTCTTTTAATGATCTTAATTGGTACATTCATTCAATAATGATAGTTAACCTAGGTAGTCACTTGGTTTTGGATAATGATCCTAAAACTGGGCATTTTTGGAGGGTCTTTATATCCTTTTATGCTTACATACATGGATTTAAGTATTGTCGTCCTATGTTATTTTTGGGTGACACTCATTTGAATGGTCACTACAAAGGAATTTTATTGGTTGCTATTGCAACAAAATGGAAATAAAGGTATGTTTTGTACATATAGTAAATATTTTCATTGCACACTTACATATGATCTATTTTTTACTTTCCATTATATAGTTCTTTTTTCTATTCAATTTTGATTGTTATTTTATATTTTTTATGTATCAAGTATTTTCCACATGCCTATGTGGTTGATTCTGAAAATTTAAGTAATTGGACTTAGTTTCTTATGCAATTGAAGGTTATATTAAGGACTTCTCGTGACATTGTAATGATTTCTGATCGTAACAAGGGAGTAATTGAAGCAATGACACAGGTCTTTCCTTGTTTTCCTCATGCTCATTATCTTTATCATTTAAAGAATAATATGAGGGAAAAGTTAAGAGGAAGAACATAAGCTTTTTGTAATAGAATGGAGTTCAAATTAAAAGAATGTGCACGTGCTCAAACCAAGACATTGTTTCATGAAAAGTTGGAAGATTTTAAAAGAGATGATGTCCCTCAAGTATGCAGTTTTCTTGAAAAACTTTGAGTTGAATGTTGGACAAATGCATGTGGCGGAGAATTTTAATTCTTGGATAAAAGAAGAAAGGCATCTTCTTATTACTAAAATGATTGATGAAATTAAGAAGAAATTAAAGTGTATGGTGTTGGATCGTAGGATGGATGCAAATTATTGGACTTCTTTCCTCTGCCCTGAAATTAAGAAGAAGTTGAATGTTCGTATTATTGATGCTTCATCTTTGATTGTTATACCTTCTGCTCCTGGTGTTTTTGAAATTGTATCTACACATTCATGTTTTGTGAATATTAGCAGTTGTGAATTTTCATTTTCTGAATGACAAATTAATGGTTTCCCATGTGCTCATGTTGTTGTTGCTCTTTTGGCTAGTAGGACTGATCCTCGTTTTGCCATTGAATCTTACTTTACAAAGGAGTTTTATCGAACTTCATATTCAAAGGCAATTAATCTCATTCCTACTTATGAGAAGCCGTCAACATCTACAAATGAAGTTCTTTTGTTGCCACCTTTGTCTAGAAGACCTCCTGGAAAACCAAAGAATAAGTGTATTCCTTCTAAAGGAGATTATATACCAAGAGAAATGAAATGTTGTCGTCGTGGCAAAATTGGTCATCATAATAAGAAATCATGTAAAGAAGCATTATCAAGTTTATATTCATTTGAAATTTATACTTTTATTCCTTTATTTGTTTTTGTTTGGATTCAATTGTCACTTTTGTAATATTTTTGTAATGCTTGATGATAATCTTTCTATAATAAATGTATACATTGTCGTAGTAGTTGAAATATGGTGTTTGGAAATGCTTTCCAAATTTTCGATGAATGATGAAAAAATATCATGTATTTGAAATACAAGGTTTTATAATAGCAGAAGGTCACGATGCTATATTCATTACATGTCCAGGGGTCATTTTCTAGATTTATTTTGTAAATAGTAAATATTTATCGTAGAAGTTGATTTCACAACAAAAAACATGGAAGGACGAAAGGGTTTAGCTAGAGGAGGGAAAGAAGCGACAAAGGTGGAACTAGGCAAGGAGGGGTGGTCCACAGCCTTTGCCGAATGAAGGTGGAGCCGGACAGAAGTTCGCTTGGTCATGCTCGCCACCGGCAGCCATCAAATCATCCAAAAGAGAGCTCAGGCAAAAAACAGGGCATAGGGGGAAAGAGGATGGGGCGACAGAGGGAGAGGCCCACTGGGATCAGAAGGGGTGGCCCATCACCGTCGCCAGGCCGAGGCCAGCTGGCGTCCAGCTGATGGTGCATCTCCGGCTTAGCCAGAACAAGAGGGGGGAATGCATTGTCTTGGATCGGGCTTGGCCAAGCCCTAGCCTGATCATCTTTTTTTTTTCACTTACTCTCTCTTATCCTATCTCTTATTTTCTCTCTTTTTCATGCCGAAAGAGCGCATCGAGGCCCGTGGCCTATGTCTAAACCCCACACCTGACTCTATTGGTACAAATACGGAGGCCAAATACGCCAAAGCGTCACATTTTTCCGCCAAAAATGATCAAAAAAATCATAGAAAATCTTAGAAAAATCAAAGACATTACATTCTTCCCCCCTTGGAAAAATTTTGTCCCCGAAATTTCTAGATCAACTTACAAAATACAGATGAAACAACAAATACCTCGGGGTCTCTCTCTCTCATATCAGCCTGAACATCCCAAGTTTCCATATCGGGAGTATGATATTTGCCACAACATCTTCTCCACAGGAGTGACCTTTGTCATCCAAAACATACCTTGTCCATCCAAGGATCTAAATGAAGTGCTCGCGATTCAACCGGAGATCACTTTGCCTCCAATTAGCATAACTCTTCTATGAGCTTTGGACTATCTGAAGTCCTTGGCTAGCGAACTTTAACTTGTCCACAAAGTGTCAGACAATTCACATTTGAGCATCTATAGCTCACTTACTTAAGACCAATATGTCAGCAAATCAAAATGCCTTTCATACAAGACCTCCCAAGGGTCATCCAACATGAGCAAGAGACTTATTCTTAAAAGTTTCTCAGTTAAACATATGATGTCAATGGATAAATGTAGGGATACAACCTACTTCTTCACCGACACAAATCCAACGTACCCTCAAGACAACACACTCTTGGTCAAACAATCCTCTTAGCAATAAGTTCTGCCAACTCATCCTTGAGTTCGTTCCACTCTAGCAGGTCATCCCGCACAATGCCCTAGAGGTGCATAGTGCACTAAGCACTAACTCAACATACTCCACCATTCTCTTAGGCAGAAAAAACCCGGTAAGTCATAAGGGAAAACATTCAGAAAATCCCAAACAATGTCTAGCTCTTTTAGACTAATCCCTTACACAACTTCTCGAACAACCTGCCAAAAGTATTTGCATCCTTTAATCGTACATCGCCTGGCCTAGACGGTTTACCCAAAGCACAGGGCTAACCATTTTCAAACACCTTGGGTACGACATTCAAACCTTCAGGGCACACAAACCTCACTTGTTTCTTATGACGGTCTACTACTCTCTCTAAGCAGTCAACCAATCATCAAAACCACATTGAACTCATACCCTCCTTCACAAAATCTTAAATGGTAACCACCACACTCACTAGTGTCGAAGTAGTTACCTCAAAGGTTATCCACAATCTTGGAGGCTCAAAATCTTCCTTTAAACCACTCTTAACCATGAATCTCCGAAAGGAGGCAAAAAGAGTCTCATACTCCACCTACAAAGTCCCTTGCCTTAGGCAAAAGGGATTTCAAATCCTTCTAACAATGAAGGACATGGAAATGTACTACATCTAGGTCAAAAGTTGACTAATTAAGAAGGATACATCTGACAGATTTTCACTAGTCAAAGCGTAAGTGGCCATAACCACTCTCCGATCATTTGGAGTCCACAAAACCACAACAAAGAACTTCGTAATCTCTATTTAACACTAACAACCTTTGGCTCTCTTAACAACCATTAAAGGTGCTAGTCAACCTTTCATAAAATCAAAACATTCCCTTACAGCCCATGGCTCTTTCATCCAATAAACGTGCGATCCAACCAACTGAATCTCTCGGTGGGTATTGCACTTCAGCTCAACTCTGCCTAAAGGTAGAAACAAACAAAATCAAGGGAAAGCAATCACCTTATGTAGCGCCTGAGATTTTTCATACATTTTCCTTAAATTTCACAGAAAATTTTTGCAATATAACTGCTATAAATCGGGAAAAATGACGAATACGAAACTTGAGAAAACAGTTTTATAATTTAAAACATAACACGTCAGTTTTCCCATACAAATTTTTACACATTCGATCAAACATCAGACGGCCAAACCAAACATCCACAAGCGCTACTCGAAAACAACCGTACAGATAAATTGCTATGATCATAGACTTTAAATACAAATCTCTCCCAGGCATCCCTGAGTGCAAGTCCCATAGTAGTCCATAGTCTAATCCAAACGAAAGTCCAAAATATATAAACATCTTTTTTTCTCATCTCACCCAATACAATAGATCGTGGCACAACAAAACTAGCAATGAGTCAAGCATATACCTGAGTCCAAAGGAATCAATCCACCACGGAAATGAGCATCCATCTCAAGGAGCTCTCTGCACAAACCTGCAAAAACCTCCCATACAACAGGGCTAAAAAGTAGGGTAATGAGTATTTTCATACTCAGTAGGAAAATACCGAGTAGGGGAGTTCTAAACAGTGAACTCAGTAAATCCATACATAGATGTGTTCATGCAACTCAAACATGAAGCAAGCAGACATATCATAATCATGCTCATACGCATACGCATACTTGTACAACCTTACTCGTACAATCATATGCTTACTCGTACAGCTTACACATACTTGTACGACCTTACTCGTACAATCATACGCTTACTCATACAGCTTACACATACCTGTACAATCTTAGTCATACAGTCTTACTCAAAATCATACACTTACTGTCTTACTCATACTTATACTCTTACAGTCGTGCTCATACTCATACTCTTACAGTCGTGTTTATACTCATACTCTAATAGTCGTGCTCATACACATACTCTTACAGTTGTGCTCATACTATCGACCACTGAAGTTCATTACAACTAATAAGCTCTAGCGTCGAAATAAAAAAGAATGCCACTGGGGCATCACCTTAACCTCTGGGGAGTAACTAGATGCCATGGACTTTTTCGAAGATAAGGCACACCAATGCTCATGGGCCACTAGATCAAACAGGTAAGAGCAGGTCCATGATGCTACTTACCTGAGCGCGCAAACATAAACACCCGCACATAAGGGGTTATATAGTTGCCCACCATAATGGGTCTTATAGTGCCAAAAAATTGCCCACCATAATGGGTCTTATAGTGCCATAGAATTGCCCACCATAATGGGTCTTATAGTGCCAAAGATTTGCCCACCATAATGGGTCTTATAGTGCCAGTGCCACTCTTGGCAGAAACATACAGTGCCACATTTGGGCGGAATCATATAACGCTCTCAATAGAGCATCAAACGTCTGGGCTTAATACAACACATAGACCAAATTGAAAACATACATCACTCTCAACAGAGCATCAGACGTTTGGGCTTATACAGCACATAGACCAAATCGGAAACATACGTCGCTCTCAACAAAGCATCAGACATCTGAGCTTATACAGCACACAGACCAAATCGGATACATACGTCGCTCTCAACAGAGCATCAGACGTCCGGTGCTCTATATAGCACACAGACAACATCCCGCAGGATAAACACCATGGAAAGACATGAGAAATGCTCAGTTGACTCATTATCGGCTAGCTCAAACACGGAACTTAATCTGTCGAACCCTCAGGTCTCAAACTCACCACACTATCATTAGTTATGCTTATAATTCAAGTTTGAATTAAGTAATTTATGTGGTACAATTATGCCACACAAGCACTCAAGCATATCGTGCTCCACTGATCAAACTCAAGCTGAGCCCAATCTGAAACCCAAGTTCGTCAAGGCAGCAGACTTCACTTAACCCGTCCATATCATGATCATAACTCATCGTACATCAAAATCCTTACGGTCTTACAATCTCCGCCATCTACCTTATGGCCAAAACATCTTACACTGACATCATCAAATGAAGCTCCTCAAAGCCAACCCAGTTATACCCTCTTACTAATACCTCACTTATTATGCTTACTTTTCACTTCATAATATGTACATTATGCTTATACAATTATGCACACTCTTACTATCTGTCAATCCCCCAACATACAATCAACCCAAACCGATCCATTCTAATCCTTGCCCGTCATACTCATATCCTCTGTCATCCGTCATACACTTGCACATCCATAACAAATCCAAACAAAACCTCTGTCACCTCTTATTGTCCATTGCTCATACCTCTGCCCACATACACTTACACATATCCATAACATAGGCAAATAGCCATCATACATACGTATGTCCATCACACATATATATAACACACATACTTTCATACATACGTAGCTTACCAACATACTCGCTAGCCATCACTAGCGCATACATACACATTTATACATACATCAAACATACACGCTAGCCATCACTAGCACATACATACACATCCATACATACTTCAAACATGCACACTAGCCATCACTAGCACATGCATAATCCATACATACTTCAAATATGCATGCTAGCCATCACTAGCACATGCATACACATTCATACATACTTCAAACATGCACGCTAGCCATCACTAGCACATACATACACATACGAAGCTTACCAACAAACACGCTAGCCATCACTAGCACATGCTCAATCAACATACGAAGCTTACCAACAAATACGCTAGCCATCACTAGCACATACTCAATCCATATACAAAGCTTATCAATAAACACGCTAGCCATCACTAGCACATACATCCATCCAATATACAACCAACATGCATGTCACATGCATTTCAACATGGCATAATTCATCCTCTTATATCATGCAAACAGATCATAATCTAACATCCATAGCATTCAATCATATAGTCCTAGCATGTTGCTACTCATTCAAAGCATGCTATCATGAAATTATGAGTTCAAAGCTCCCCTACCTCGTAATCATGACGTTTGATGACAAACACAAGATGATGGCGGCGTCGGCGTAGGCGGTGGAGTTGGAGGCCAAAAGCTTTGCCAAGTGGAGAGAGTTGTTGTCCCGAGGATTTAAGGAAGCACTGGAAACAATCATAGCCAAACAAGGTGTCAGAAGTCAATGCGGTAAAATCCGCGACCCACGACGGCACACTAGGGCGGCCAGGGGAAATGTCGTGCCAACATAAGTGGCAGTGCGACCAAAAGTCAATGGTGTACTCACTGAAGATCGGACGGTGGCTAAGACATACTTAGCTGGCCGCAAGACATCGAAATTGGCTATAGATAGTATCCAACGGCGACAATTTTGCGTCAACAAGGGCCCGCATAAGGGAGGAGAGCGTGGGGCAACACTCGAGGATAGAGGAGAGGTGGAAGAGGCTCTAGTGGTCAACTCAAATGGTGACGGAGCCATCTGACGGTCAGGCGTCATAAATATGGCGCCTAAACCCAGAAACGCATGCATGACCACATGCACACGAGGCCAAAAAGTACCACTCTAGGGGTAGATGGGTTGGATGGTGGTGGCCCAAGGCCCAGAAAGGCAATTGAGCTATGGCCAGGAGGTGGTGGCCGATCGAAGCGGCGACATCGCCCATCGCCACCCACAACCAATACACGTGGTGCAGGCAGCTGAGCATCTCGCACGGTATATGGCAAATGGCAAGCAGCCCATTCCGAGAGGAAGTATAATTAGGCCAAGTGGGGCTGACCCTCACTATAACCGAGCCCGGGTAGAGCCCACGATGGCCAATTGCACACGGCTCGCCGATGACAACGACCCGAGACGCACCCAAAGCGTCTAATCGGGTGGAGCAAGTCAATATAGCGAAGCAGGGTCGGAGACAATAACCCCCTACCGACACTAGGTTGAGGTAGGCTGGACAGAGTCTGTCCAGTGGCCAGACGATGACCGAAAATACACCGGCATCTCAAAAAAAGCCACGGACAGTGATAGGAAAATGTGACCAAAACCCGACCAAAGTACCAGTAGCTCATATCGGAGCGAAGAAAGCATGGCGGCAGCTCTAGCCAGTGCCTATAGGTTCCTAGCGGCCAACTAAACATAAGTCTAGTTGAGAGCGGACGCCAACGACATCAAAATCGCACCCCTGGCTCAAAAACAGGATTTGAAGGAGAGAAAACCGAAGAAAAGTTCGGTACCTTGTGGAGGAGTGAAGAGACCATGGCGGCAGTCATAGCCGGTACCTATGGTCTCATGGCGGTGAGGCAAAGAGGATCCTGATAAGAACCAGCAGAATCCGATGACGGAGGAGGGAGAACGAGCGACTGGAAATGGGCTCGGGTTTCTCACAATGTTACTGGACGTGAAAAAGTTTATCGGTGTCGAAACATACGGAATCCGGAATCCGGATTACAGATTTCAATTTATATACTCTTTTTAATTTTTCCATTTACGCCCCTAACACGCGTTAACCTCCCGATTACGCATTGTACCTCCAAAATCCGCGCCGTAAGCGCGTAGCAAGGCCCGCGGCCTGCGACTAAGCCCCACACCCAACTCTACAGGTATAAGTATGGGGTAAAATATACAAATACAAATATGTTGAGGTGTCACATTTTCCCACCAAAAATGACCAGAAAAATAGCGGGAAAATCCCAGTAAATTGTAGAAAAATCAGGAACCTTACACCTTAAATCCCTTCCAAAACTAATTCTCAACATACTCTTACATGCCATGACTTTGGACTTGCAAATGTTATCGACTTGTAGTGAGATTGCCTAGGCTCTTATACTATTTGTAATGCCCGAGATTTCTCATCAATTTTCTTTAAAATTCACAGAAATTTTTTGTAATATAACAACTATAAATCAAGAAAAATGACAAATACAAAACCTATGAAAGCAGTTCAATGATTTAAAACATCACACATCAATCACTATCCCATCCAAATTTTTGCTTATTTGATCAAACATCATATGGCCAAACTAATCATCCTCAGGTTCTACTTAAAAACAAACGTACGAATAAATTGCTATGATCATAAACTTTAAATACAAATCTCTCCCGGGCATCTTTTAGTGCAAGTCCCATAACAGTCCACAGTCTAATCCAAATTATATGTTCAGAAAGCATAAACACTTTAATCCTCATCTCACCCAATACAAGAGATCGTGACACAAATAATACTCGTAGTGAGTCAAAGATATACCTGAGTGAAAGGGAGCCAATCCATCACTGAAATGAGCATTCATCTCTAGGAGCTCTCCGTACAAATCTACAAAAGCCTCCCGAACAATGGGGCTAAAAAATAGGGTAATGAGTATTTTATACTTAGTAGGAAAATATCTAGTAGGAGAGTTCTAAACAGTGAACTCAGTAAGTCCATACATAGATGTATTCATGCAACTCACACATGAAGTAGGCAGGCATATAATAATCATGCACATACGCATACAATCATGCCAAATACATACCATCAAACCTATCTTACACATACACTTTTAATCAGAGTGTTACAAACTTACTTGTACAATAGTATGCTTACTCATACAACTTACACATACTTGTATGACCTTACTCATACAATCTTACTCGTAAACATACGCTTATAGTATTGCTCAGAATGATACTCTTACCGTCTTGCTCGGAATCATACTTTTACAGTCGTGCTTAGAATCATACTCTTACAATCTTACTCAAAAACATACTCTTCCAGTCGTGCTCGGAATCATACACTTACAATCTTACTCAGAAACATACTCTTACAGTCGTGCTCAAAATTATATGCTTACTCATAAACATACATACTCACTCATACAGTCGTACACATACTATCGACCACTGAAGCTTATTACAACTAATAAGCTCCAGCGTCGAAATGGAAAGGAATGCCACTGGGGCATCACCTTAACCTCCGGGGAGTGACTAGACGCCATGGACTTTTTCGAAGGCAAGGCACAATAATGATAATGGGGCATAAGATCAAATAGGTAAGAGCAGTTCCATGATACTACTTACTTGAGCGCGCAAACATAAACACCCACACATAAGGTGTCATAGAATTTCCCACACTAGGGGTCTTACAGTGCCAGTGCCACTCTTAGGTAGAAATCATATAGTGTCA
Organism: Saururus chinensis; assembly: GCA_035235625.1. Lineage (NCBI taxonomy): Eukaryota > Viridiplantae > Streptophyta > Magnoliopsida > Piperales > Saururaceae > Saururus > Saururus chinensis. The sequence goes on along the minus strand of CP141148.1, from coordinate 27,251,337 downwards.
CTCTTAGGCAAAAATCATACAGTGTCAATCTTGGGCAGAATCATACAATGCTCTCAATAGAGCATCAAATGTCTAGGCTTAATACAACACACAAACCAAATCAAAAACATACATCGCTCTCAACAGAGCATTAGATGTTTGGGGCTCAATACAACACACAGACATCATCCCGCAGGATAATTACCATGACAAGATATGAGAAATGCTTAGCCGACTTATTATCAGCTAGCTCAAACACGAAACTTGATCCATCGACCCTCAAGTCTCAAACTCACAACGTTATCATTAGCTTTGCTTATAATTTAAGTTTGGATTAAGTAAGTTATATAGTACAATTATGCCACAAAGATTCTCAAACGTACAATGCTCCACTAATCAAACCGAAGCTGAGCCTGATCTGAAACCCTAGTTTGCTAGGGCAGCAAACTTCACTTAACCCATCCAACTCACAACATAACTCACCATATACCAAAATCTTACATATTCATACAATCTCCACAATTCACCTAATGGCCAAAATATCTTACTCGGAAGTCATCAAACTGATCTCCTCAAAGCCAATTCCAGTTATACCCTCTTACTTATAACTCACTTATTATGCTTACTTTTCACTTCATAATTTATACGTTATGCTTGTACAATTATGCAACACTCTTACTGTCGGTGGCGAAGTTGGCGGCCAAAAGCATTGCCAAGTTGAGAGAGCTATTGACCGGAGGCAATCCAGAGACTAGCTCTCGCCAGCACAACCTCAAGATCCGTCACAACAAAAAATAGGGAAGGGTTGAAGGGTCTGCCCAGAGGAGAGAAAGAAGTGGCGGACGTAGAACTAGGTAGGGAGGGGTGGCCCACAGCCTTCGTCGGATGAAGGCGGTGCCGGACGAAAGTTCGCTCGACCGTGGCTTGCCGCCGGCAGCCACCACATATTCCAAAATAGAGATTAGGCAAAAAATAGGACAAAGGGGGAAAAGAGGACGAGGTAGCGGAGGGAGAGGCCCACTGGGGTCGGGAGGGGTGGCCCATCGCCATCGCTAGGCTGAGGCTAATCATGTAAGGCCCGAGATTTTTCATCACATGTTCTTAAAATTCACAGAAATTTTTTTTGCAATATAACAACTGTAAATCGGAGGGAAAATGGCAAAATCAAAACATGTGAAAATAGTTCATATAATTTAAACATCACACATCAATTTTCCATCCAAAATTTTCCACATTTGATCAAATGTCATACGACCAAACTAATTATCCTTAGGTGCTACTCAAAAACAAACATACGAATAAATTACCATGATCATGGATTTTAAATACAAATCTATCTCAGACATCCCTAAGTATAAGTCCCATAAATAGTCCACTGTCTGATCTAAATTAAAAGTCAAGAATACATATACACCTTAATTCTTATCTCACCCAATACATCATATTGTGGCACAAATGATACTCACATTGAGTCAAATATATACCTGAGTCAAAGGGGAAATAATCCACCACAATAACGACCATCCATCTCTAGGAGCTCTCCAACACATACCTGCAAAAGCCTCCCGAACAACAAGGCTAAAAAATAGGGTAATGAGTATTTTCATAACAATAGGAAAATACCCAGTAGGGGAATTCTAAACAATAAACTTAGTAAGTCCATAACTACATGAGTTCATGCAACTCAAACATGAAGCAAACAACATATAATAATCATATACATATGCATAAAATCACGCATATAAACATACCAAACACACACCATCAAACCGATCTTATACAAACACCTTTAATCAGGGTCTTACAACTTACTTGTACAATCATACGCTTACTCATATACCATATACACACTTGTACGACCTTACTAGTACAATCTTACACTTACGGTCCTTCTCAGAATCATGCACTTACAGTCTTGCTCAAAACATACACTTACAGTCATGCTCATACTCATACTCTTAAAGTCATGCTCAGACTCATAATCTTACAGTTGTGCTCATACTTATAATCATATGCTTACTCAGAAACACACATACTCACTCATACAATCATACACATACTATCAACCACTGAAGCTCATTATAACTAATAAGCTCCAGCGTTGAAATGGATAATAATGTCACTGGGGCATCACCTTAACCCCTAGGGAGGACTAGATGCCATGGACTTTTCCGAAGGCAAGGAACACCAATGTTCATGGGGCACAAGATCAAACAGGTAAGAGCAGGTCCATGATACTACTTACCTGAGCGCACAAACATAAACGCCCACATATAAGGGGCCATACAATTGCCCACACTCTAGGGGTCTTATAGTGCCAGTGCCACTCTTGGGCAGAAATCATACAATGCCAGTCGAGCAGAAAATATATCATCACTCTTGGGCAAAATCACACAGCGCTCTCAATAGAGCATCAAACGTCTGGGCTTAATACAACACAGACCAAATCAAAAATATACATCGCTCTCAATAGAGCATCATACATTTGGTGCTCTATACAGCACATAGATAACATCCCGTAAGATAAACACCATGGCAAGACACAAGAAATGCTCAACTGACTTATTATCAGCTAGCCCAAACAAGAAATGCTATGTACAACACATCAGACGTTTGGTGCTCTATTTCAAACTCACAACGCTATCATTAGCTTTTCTTATAATTCAAGTTTGAATTAAGTAAATTATGCGGTACAATTATGCCCTAACAACTCACAGTCCTCGATTGATAAAATCGAAGCTGAACTCGATCCAAAACCCTAGTTCATCAAGGCAAAAGACTTCACTCAACTCATCTAACTCACAACATAGCTCACCATACACAAATCCTTATGTATTCATACAATCCTCGCCATCCACCTTTTGGCCAAAACATTTTACTCGACATCATTAAACTAATCTCCTCATAGTAGATCCCCGCTATGCCCCTCTTATTTAATAACTCACTTATTATGCTTACTTTTCACTTCATAATTTGTATGTTATGCTTATACAATTATGCACACTCTTACTATCTAATAAACCCCCAACATATGCTCCAGTCCCAACCAATTCATTCCAATCCTTGCACGTCAAAACTTACCTCCTCTGTCTTTCGTCATCTACTTACATGTCCACATTTGACTCCATACAGAACTCTTTGTCACCTCTTACCATCCATCGCCCATAAGAAACCCACATACACAGTTCACATACATAGCTTACTAACAAACTCGCTAGTCATAACTAGCACATACATATTCCACATACATCAACAATACTTATAGCTCATATGCAAGTCATATGTATTTTAACACACCATATAATCATGCTTACATGGACATCATGCAATCGAATAATTATTTAGCATCAAAAGCATAAAAACATACAATCCTAGCATGCTGCTACTCAATCAAAGCATGTTACCATGAAATTACAAGTTCAAAGCTCCCCTACCTCGTAATCATGACATTTGATGGCGAGCACCCAACAGTGGCAGTGTCGGTGGCGGAGTTGGCAGCCAAAAGCATTGCGAAGTAGAGAGAGTTGTTGTCCCTAGGGTTTAGGCCGTACCGAAAGTACTCACAGCCAAACGGGGTGTCAGAAGTCAATGCGGAAAACTCCATGCTCCACGGCGGCACACTAGGGGCAGCCGGGAGAAATGTCATGCTAATGTGTGGCAAGTGTGAGCGGAATTCAAGGGTGTACTAAAAGAAAGTCGGCCAGTAGTTGAGAAATACTCGGCTAGCCTCAAGACGTCTAAATCGGCCATGGATAGCACCCAACGGCATTGATTTTTCATTTACAAGGGCCAACATAAGGACGGTGGGAGTGGGGCGATGTTCAAGGACGGAGGAGAGGTGGAGAACTCTGGTGGTCAAATCCAACCGATGGCGGAGCCATCTGACGGTTAGGCAGCACCAAAGCGGCACCTAAACCCTAAACCACACACGCGGCTACATGCACACACGACCAAAGGGGAGGGGGAGAGGCTAGACAGAGGCGGTCCAAGGCTTATAAGGGGCCGACATGGCTAAGGCCCTAGTAGTGGCCAATCGAAATGGCAACATCGCGGATCACCACCCACAACCAAAACTAATGGTACGGGTGGTTGTGCATCTCGCATGACATAGGGAAGGGGGAAAGTTCCTGGTTGAGCAAAGGCCGTCACTAGGCAAGGCCTATGCAGGTGAACTCCTCCACCTTCAGTCAAGGTAGGTCATACAGAATCTTGCCAGAGGCCATCCGGTACCAACGGCGTAATATGGGCAAGAGGGATCAACGAGTAGACATGCCGTTGAGGATGAATTAATTGGGGCAGTGGGCCACAGGGAGGAACACAGGTCAGAGGTGATCAAACCGGGTTAGGTGAGGCCGTCTCTGGTCATTGCTAGGCCAGGGTGGAATCACTACGCCGGCGGCGTCAAGATCCAAAACAAAGGGGCTGACTGGGGAAAGAGTGGGGCCGGGATGGGCCAGGGCTGCTATACCAACTATATCAGGCTAAGACTTGTAGGCCAAAGCCTTGTCAAAGGCTGGCGGCCATGGCCAGCTATAGCTCGCTAGCCTCAAATTGAAAACACAGAGCTTTGTCGGAGGTGATGGGAGATGAAGAGGACAAGAAAATGATCAAGGGTGGCAGGGCTAGGCTGAGGCGGTGGTCCTACCAATGCCAACCCAAGGCTGGTCAGCCGGAGGTGAGACAGAGGCTAGCTCTTGCCGGCAACTTCAATTTTTCGTCACAACAGAAATAGGGGAAGGGAAGTGTCTGGCCGGAGGAGAGAATGAAACCGGGGAGACCGAACCGGGAGGAGCTGGACTGGATGGGGTGGTTCCCTAACTTCGCCAAACCAAGGCAAAGCCAGACGTCGTCCTGCCGGCTACATCCAGCCATTGGCAGCGGCAGTAGAATTAAAAATCAAAGGGGGCAAAAAAACATGGGCAAAGCCAAAACTGTAAGGGGGAAGCCAGTGGGGCTAGCCAGGGATGGCGGCCTTGCCGTTGCCGGCCCAAGGCCGGTCGGACCAAGGCTAGCCGGAGCCTATCGCCTATCGCCAGTGACGTTCCAGTCAAAAAATGGGAGAGAGAGAGAGTAGGGGAGGGCAAATTGGAGCAGAGCTGGGGAAGTTGAACCGGGGCTGTGGCGGTGTTGTGAAGGCGGCCTTGCTGTCGCTTGGCCATTGCCAGGCCAAGGTAGGCCGATGTCCATCCGATGGTGCCTCTCCATCTCAACCAGAACGAGAGAGGGGCTTTGGATGGTTCTGGGCTATTCTAGAACAGACTTGCCCGAGCTTGATGTGCTCACTATTTTTTTTCTTTTTCTCTCCCTTATCATCTATTCTCTCTCTTAATTTTTGTGCTGTAAATGCGCATCTAGGCCTGTGATCGTTTATAATTAAACCCTTTGCAAATGTACAAGTTAATTATACTAGGATAAGTATTTAAGGGTTGTCGAACCTCAGGAACGAATAAATTATTACCAAATCTAAAGAGGAATTTGCTAATTGAAAACTAAAACAAACTTAAACTTTAATTAAGTAAAGGAAAGAGATCAACTAGTTTAAAAACAAGAGATTAATATGATGAAAATTACTTAGGAAATTGAATCCACTATAGAACCATAACAATTCCTTAACTTTTAATCTAAATCTAGTGTGAATATGAACAAGTATTCTCAGCTACAAGCTAGAATTATTTTAGAAAGAATCATTAATTAAATTCCATGGCATGAACTATCTTCGACAATAGCACGAATCATCTACACTAAACTAGCTATAGGCATGACCCATCTAATCTTAGTATAACTCATCCAAGTCATTAATTATCTGAACATTAAAACTATTGTATGACCATCTCATCTAAATCACAGAAATTAGAATCGATGAAAATATCAAAATCATATCAATCTATCATCTACAAGATAATAAATCAACCTAGATTTGAATAAACATTAAAAGCTCTTCCATTAAAAAGAAAATCCATATCATACAATTGTCATCATTCACAACTGAGATCTAAATTAAAAAGAAAAGAAACTGAAACTTATCTATAGCTTCATCAACTCCTAAGTAAAAGAAAAGTCTAGCCTTCTATTGTAGAAGAAAGTGCTTGAATCTCCATTGAAAGCTTTGAGTTCTTCTCCATCTTCTTCTTCCTTTTTCTCTTCAGAAAATCTACTAGAATCCACTGGTCTTAAGCCAAATATGTCTTTTTATAGGCATAAGATCCGTAGGAAGAAGTCCAATATGAAAAGGATTGGAAATTGACTAAAACTAGGAAACTGCACGTTATGTCGTTTGAACGCCCTGCATGCCCGTTCAAACGCTTGAACTGTATTTTTGTCTGAATTCACGTTATCCCGATCGAATGGTAAGTGACCCCGTTTGAACGGCTACAGTGTTTATGCAATCTGGACTATTTTTCTGGATAGTCCATATTCTGTTCATTAAGCTTTTCTTCATGTCCATATTAATTTCCAACTTGTTTATAACTCCGAAAAGTTGTCCAAATCACTTTAAAGCATGTCAAGACTATTTTGAATTATTACAAACATCGTCCAAGTACTTTGATAAGTGCACTTTACCTACAAAACATAAAATATCATACTTTAGACAATTGAAAACTAAAACAAACTTAAACTTTAATTAAGTAAAGGAAAGAGATCAACTAGTTTAAAAACAAGAGATTAATATGATGAAAATTACTTAGGAAATTGAATCCACTATAGAACCATAACAATTCCTTAACTTTTAATCTAAATCTAGTGTGAATATGAACAAGTATTCTCAGCTACAAGCTAGAATTATTTTAGAAAGAATCATTAATTAAATTCCATGGCATGAACTATCTTCGACAATAGCACGAATCATCTACACTAAACTAGCTATAGGCATGACCCATCTAATCTTAGTATAACTCATCCAAGTCATTAATTATCTGAACATTAAAACTATTGTATGACCATCTCATCTAAATCACAGAAATTAGAATCGATGAAAATATCAAAATCATATCAATCTATCATCTACAAGATAATAAATCAACCTAGATTTGAATAAACATTAAAAGCTCTTCCATTAAAAAGAAAATCCATATCATACAATTGTCATCATTCACAACTGAGATCTAAATTAAAAAGAAAAGAAACTGAAACTTATCTATACCTTCATCAACTCCTAAGTAAAAGAAAAGTCTAGCCTTCTATTGTAGAAGAAAGCGCTTGAATCTCCATTGAAAGCTTTGAGTTCTTCTCCATCTTCTTCTTCCTTTTTCTCTTTAGAAAATCTACTAGAATCCACTGGTCTTAAGCCAAATATGTCTTTTTATAGGCATAAGATCCGTAGGAAGAAGTCCAATATGAAAAGGATTGGAAATTGACTAAAACTAGGAAACTGCACGTTATGTCGTTTGAACGCCCTGCATGCCCGTTCAAACGCTTGAACTGTATTTTTGTCTGAATTCACGTTATCCCGATCGAATGGTAAGTGACCCCGTTTGAACGGCTACAGTGTTTATGCAATCTGGACTATTTTTCTGGATAGTCCATATTCTGTTCATTAAGCTTTTCTTCATGTCCATATTAATTTCCAACTTGTTTATAACTCCGAAAAGTTGTCCAAATCACTTTAAAGCATGTCAAGACTATTTTGAATTATTACAAACATCGTCCAAGTACTTTGATAAGTGCACTTTACCTACAAAACATAAAATATCATACTTTAGACATGTAAAAAGTAACTAAAATTTCAACTTGATTTAAATACATGTCTAAACTAATAATAACTATAAAATTATTAATAATTAGAATAAAATACTAATATCTATCTTAATCTAAATAAACTATAACTAACTCTAAATTAACCTAATGTATACTAGCAAATAAGGTAAAAAGGTATATAATATATATATATATATATATTTCATACTTATCAACCTGCAGCCTACAATTGAACCTCACACCTGACTCTACAGATACAAATACTAAGGCCAAATACGCCAAAACATTATATTTTCCCGCTAAAAATGATTAGAAAAATAGCAAAAAAATCACAAAAAATCGTAGAAAAATTAGGGACATTACAAGCCGGTGGCGCATCTCTGGCTCAACCAGAATGAGAGGGGGGAATGCATTGTCCTAGATCGGGCTTGGCCGAGCCCTAGCCTGATCCTCTTTTTTTCCCCACTTACTCTCTCTTATCTTGTCTCTTATTTTCTCTCTTTTTCGTGTCGAAAGCGTGCGTCGAGGCTCGTGGCCTATGACTGAACCCCACACTCGACTCTACAGGTACAAATACCAAGGCCATTTATGCTGAAGCATCACATTTTTTTGTTAAAAATGATTAAAAAATAGCAAAAAATCATAGAAAATCTTATAAAAATAAGAGACATTCCATGTTGTGCCAAACTACACAAATATAGATGATCTACAATGCATGCGTCAATCTTATTGTGCAAAATGCAGAAGAATGCGAACATCAAAGATAGCATAGGAGTTCACTGAAATTTGAGAAATTGATCTTCATTCATTCGAGATGTCCAAGCACAAATAACACATAAGTACATATATTTCAGCTACACTTGCAGCTATAACTCCAGCATTGAGCTGAAAATTGTTGATTTGCATAAACTAATTTTATTTCTTATTTATAAATGATTTTCATGCTTTCAACATAAATTGAACCTTTTTTCACCATTATCCTAACCTGTTTGAATCCACACATTTGACATATGAATGCATCATGTATTCACAAACATTCAACAACTGAATTCTACCTGTTTCAATCCATGCATTCAAGACAAACTGAACATGTTTTCACCATTATCCTAACTTGTTTGAATCCACATATTTAACATATGAATGCATCCCTATTCACAATCATTCAACAACTTAATTCTACCTGTTTCAATCCATGCATTAAGCACAAACTGAACATGTTTTCACCATTATCCAAGACATGAATGCAATTCATTCAGCCGATTAAAATTTACATTCATCATCCAAAATTTACAACAATTGTTTCATCCACAGTATCAACACACATTGTTGAAATAGTCTCAAATGCTATCATTCAATATCATTTATAACATTTTTGCTCTACACTCATCAAAAGAACAATCTTTCATCTTTTCTTTTCTTTTATTTCATTACTCATTGTGATTTAATACATATAATGACAGATGTACACTCCAAAGTTATATCTACAAAAGAAAAATAAAATATGGTTATGTTTTAAATCAATTACATTTTATTTACATAAATAGTAAATATGGTTATGTTTTAAACCAAAAGTATATAATAATCAACTGAGCAAATATTTAATCTCAATAATCCTAATCTCATAAATAGTCTTGCGTAGTTTGAAATATAGTAACTTCATCAAACATAATGAGCCAAATATGTAATTTTATTCATATATTTACTTTCAATTTAAACCAAATACATATACTTAACTACAATAAATCATACAAGATCTGAACCATTTACTTTCATAAACCAAAAGTATACAATAATCAATTGAGCAAATATTTTCAATTACTATATTAACATAAAATAACAAACTGAAGTATTTACTTTCATTAAGAAAAATTACACAATACTACTTGTAAATCAGAATAAAGAAATTTCACACATCTGTGTAAATTGAAGTTTAGAATATTAGTAGCTAGTGAACAAAAAAGAAACACAAAAAAATTATATTTAATCTCAATAATCCTGATCTCATAAACAGTACTGTGTAGTTTGAAATATAGTAACTACATTAAACATAATAAGCCAAATATGTAACTTTACTCATATATTTACTTTTAATTTAGACCAAATATATATACTTGACTACAATAAATCATGCAAGATCTGAACCATTTACTTTCATAAACCAAAAATATACAATAGTCAACTCAGCAAATATTTAATCTCAATAATTCTAATCCCAATTACATCTTATTTACATTCTATTTTCAATTTTTTTGTGAACTTACTCCTTTTTTTGCTGTTTTGGAATATTTTCTTTCTCAATAAATTCTCCTTTTGAATCTTGGCTCATAAGATGAAACATAGGCTAAGACTTTTCAGTTGAATAAGCAACCAATTTATCCCTCTGTGATAAAAGAAATAAAAGAAATTTCAATAGTTAGTAAGAGCACCTCTTTCATGAGAGTAAATACAAATAATGAATCATATTTAACTCCATTAAAAACATACAATAAATAAAAAGAAATAGTTACCAATGTGATAACATCTTTTTTGTTGTCAAGAGAAAGTTTTCTTCCTTAATGGGATTGAAGTGTTTTCGTTCTTTCTCTTCTTTGTCCATCATTAGTAAATGCCAATTATGGGTTTCATCATCTTTTTCTTGCTTCATAGATGCTATTGGGAATAATTGGTATCTTGTTAACTGGAGTTCTTCAAAATATGGTTTGAAGAGAAAGTTCTATGCATTCTCTATACTTTCTTCTTGTAGATATTTTGTTGAAAATAATAAAAATCTACTTAACACAAATAGTGACTACTTATAGAGTTATGAGTATGGAGAAATACTTACAAACAGTGAAGCATTATGAAAGTAAAATCCATCTTTTTATCCTTTTTCCATTTTTTGAACTAAAATTTTTAATGCATTCATGAATGCATTAATCATCTATTAAGAAGCATGTGATAGTCAATTTATTTTTAGCATGTAGCTGATCAAATATTATTATAATACCTAAGTAACAATTTAAAATATTATAACATGTAAGCTTACTAATCAAATATTATTATACTTACATTTCTTTTTATGTCCTTCTCTGAACACAAATCATTAATGTCATCAAGTGCTACTTTTTCATTTTCATTCTCTTTAATACTTACAAATAAGCTAAAAATTTATGGACAATTATGCAATTGATTAGTAAAAATATCTATACTATTTTAAATGAAAATATATTTTTTTCACAAAAATAACTTGTCATTTTTGTCCTTCATAGTCTTTATTTTGTCCTTTGATGCTTGTGATAGGTGGATCCAAACATTTCCTCTTTTTAACTTTTTGTTGTTGGAGTCGTCTTTTTTTTTTCATCTCTTTTTCTCTTTGTCATTTTTCATAAATATGAACTAAATTAGCCTTCTCATGCTTCCCAAGACCTCTACTTCTTATTTTTACTCAATTAATCATAGAACTTTCTTTAACAACTTTTTGCTTGCTTTCCTTCTTTATCTTCCCTTTTAATTGAACTAATGACGAGGGAATTGTCTCTTGTTGTACTCTCAGTACCGGAACTTCAGAAAGAGGCCTATTAGTCTCTTTTTCTTTACCATCGTTAGACTTCTATAATTGCAGTTCCTTTTTTAATTTACTGATTTCTTCATCTTTCCCTTCCATTTGAGCATTTTATCGATTTTCCCAATCCAATTTCCAAGCTTGCAATTGCTGAAGATGTTTTTCGATTCTTATCCTTTGTTTTCTTTCTTCTTCAAGGTCTTTCAAACTTTATCAATTTCAACTTCAAGAGCAGTAATCTCCAATTCTTTTTCATCAACCACATCATCTACAATAAAACAATAAAGTCACTATTCATTACTAAATAAGAAAAAATAATAATATTACATAAAGCAAATATTTACTGTCAAATTACAATAAAAGTAAGTATTAACAAATGCTTTTACAAAATACAAGAATTTAGGCTTATGAAAAAAATGGTGCTCAGGTTGATCATCCATCTTTTGTTGTGCAGAATTATCTTCATCCATTCTTTTATCTTCTTAATTAACTTCTTCAATTTAAAAATATTTAATCAAATGTTAAAATTATGTTTAAGATAAGTAGTATTGTAAATATTTTATTGAATAAAAATATATGCTTACCCTCATCATTATTTTTTGATACTTCTCCTTGATCATTGCATCTCCCTTTCAACTTCTTTTTCATTTCCTTCATAAATTTCAATAATTCTGATTAAGGTTATGCTCAAGACAATTAATATTGCAAATATTTAATTGAATAGAAGTATATAATTACTTTCATCTGTTTTTTGGATACTTATCCTTCATTAGATTAAATCTCCCTTTCTACTTCTTTTTCATTTCCTTCAAAATTTTCAATAAATTTGATTAAATGTTAATATTCTAGTGAAGATAGTATATACTATGAATATTGTACTAAATTGAAGTATATGCTTACCTTCATATATATTCTTTTGCCTGAGACTTTCTTCTACTTGCTTCTGCATTTCAGATTCTCCTTCAATTTGAACATTTTTTGTCTTATTGGCTTTAATTTTAATCCTACTTTCAATTATACTTGTTTTTTGTCATCCCTTTTTTTGTCTCATAAATTTTGAAAAATTCTTTTTCTTTTTATGTTTCAAAAAGCTAGGTTCAATTACCTATTCAAAAAAATATAAATTGTTAGAATTAAATAGTACTTTATTTTATATAATAATATATTGCATTTAAAGAGATACTTACATCATTAGCTGTCAATTCTAGTAAATAGTTGTTTCTTAATTGAAGCGACAGATCTCTCAAACTCCATTTAGTAAATCTAGAAACTTCGTCATCATATTTTGCTTTAACAATTTGATTGGGTTCACACTGCCAGAACTTCAAAAAATAATAATAGCAAAAAAAATATTAGTATTCTATAGGGGAATTTACATTGCAATTAAAAACATCAAAATTTAAGAGACTTACCATTAAAGCTATCACACATCTAGTAACCCTTTTTGGATGTTTATAGTTCTCATGTAGAGAATCCATTAATGACCTTCTTCTAGGGCTATGCATATTTGGCCATAGGTTTAATGTCTTCTATGAGAGCTACAAAACCCTAACTACAATGAACTCCTGTAGTCGGTACCAAAAGTGTCGCACACTAAAAAAGATATATAAGTTTTATGGAGTCTTCCACATGATTGATGGTCTTTCCCAACAAAGCTTCCTCTAATGCTCTTCCTATTGCGTTTTTATCCAAAAGTCCTTTGACATTCACAAATCTTCTATTTACAAAATAAGCATTGAGATTTCTTTTACATTTTTCTTTGATTATCTCTATCCTACCTAACGGGATACCAAATATAAACATTATGTCTATCTTTGTAAACTATACATACTTCCCTCCCAATGTAAAGGCTTTTTATGTTGGATCATACATATTTAGCAGTTTTGAAATGTCACTACTTTCTTTTCTGTAATCTATAGAATGCACTTTCCCATTTATAAGGGCATTAAAAATAACCCAGAAAGGAGTTTTCTGAAGCAAGTTTATTCTTTGTTTGTTAAAGCAGGTCTTATAATCGTAAAAGAACCTTATTGAATAAATCAGATTAGACGTATTAGTCATATTTGCAATAAAAAAAAGTAAATATCTTATATTAGTCAAATTACACAGAAGAAATTTTTTATTATTAATCATATAAATATTTAATCAGTAAATATTAATAAGTATAATATTATTTTTTTATCAAATCACAAATTAATTTAATTTCTTCTAACACAAAAGCATATATTTACTTTCAATTTAGAGCAAATATATATACTTGATTACATTAAATCATGCAAGATCTAAACCATTTATTTTCGTAAACCAGAAGTATACAATAATCAACTGAGTAAATATTTTCTTTGACTATATTAACATAAAATACCAAACTGAAGTATTTACTTTCATAAAGAAAAATTACACAATACTACTTGTAAATCAAAACAAAGAAATTTCACACATTTGTGTAAATTGAAGCTTAGAATATTAGTAACTAGTGAACAGAAAAGAAACACAAAAAATTTATATTTAATCTTAATAATCCTAATCTCATAAAGTGTACGGCGTAGTTTGATATATAGTAATTGCATCAAACATAATAAGCCAAATATGTAACTTTACTCATATATTTACTTTCAATTTGGGCCAAATATATATACTTGACTACATTAAATCATGAAAAATATGAACCATTTACTTTCATAAACCAAAAGTATACAATAATCAATTGAGCAAATATTTAATCTCAATAATCCTAATCTCATAAACAGTACTTCGTAGTTTTGAATATAGTCAATGCATCAATCATAATAAGCCAAAAGTGTAACTTTACTCTATTATTATTAGTTATCTATAAATGTAGATAATGAGAATAAAAAATAAAAAATATAAATTTTTATTATAAAATAAATAAATATCTATTGGAGGAAGCTTTGCTGAGCCGGGAATTAGTTTTTCTATATTAGATCAATGTTAGTCTGACAAATGGAGGACTAACCATTGACAGACTTTCTAACAATGGACTTACGAGCATTGAACTAATGGACGTCAGCCTTACAGGAAGCTAGTGGTAGAATGATGGGAATGAAGTTTCGGATGTCGGATCGAATGTGGAATGACCGGAAACACTCGATGGATGGTGCATGACGGACTAAAAAGAATGAAGGAAAAGTTATCGGACAATAGAATGATGGAAATGACTTTTTTGGACAGTGGATCGATGATCAACTAACGAACATGGTCGAATGGCTGATCGACGGGAAATGATCTTTTGTCAGATAGAGGATCAACGGGAAGGGAACTGCGGATCGACCAAAGGGGAGTTGGACTGCGGCTAGGATTTTCGTTTGCTGGTTTGGGGTTTTGGGATTTCGAACAACGGAGTTTGTTTTAAATAGTAAGGGTTATTTTTGTCTTTTATTAATTTAATATTATTATTTATTATAATTGTATTTTCTTAAGACTAATTGACATATTTTATTAATAATATGTAGTTAGCGTCCAAAACCCCTATAAAATAATTTATAACATAATTTAAAATAATTTTGGTAGTGGGCAAGCCCTATGGAAGAGACATTTTTCATACCCTATTTACTTCATAAATAGGTGGGTAAAATTACTGATTATTTTACCTATTACTTTATCTTTAAATTACTACCTATTAAATTTGGGTCGGGTGCATGGGAGGTCCAGGAAAATAGATAATCAGTGACAGCCTTACAAAACATTTAGTAGTTACTCTCACTTTTCATGAGCCATTAATTATATAAGGATGAATGGCACACAACTAATCGCTAATGTGGAGTATTACGTAAGCGACGACTTGTACAAAGTGAGAGTAAATGCTATGTGCTACTCTCGGAGTACCCAGCAATTTCTCCCTTGTTTGAAACTGGTGGACCTGATTAGGCTTTTCTCATATTTGGCCTTTTTCCATTGAAGCCTTTTTTCTATAGTAGGCATTTTCCCATAAAAATCAAAGTCATCCAAACTTTATAAAGTCGTAAAATCAATGTTTAATTATGATTAAACTGTTATGACTGATCTAGAAGGAACTTCTTTGTGTTGAATTGACTCACTACCTAGGCACAATCAAGATAAATTAAAAGCAGTTGATTTCGCAACTCCTATATGCTACAGGATGGCTTGTCCGAATCAATGAATTTAACTATGACATTATTGCCAAGGAAGGAAACTTCTTAATAAGACATGATCACCATTCATAGCCTTAATAAATTTTTTCACTCACGCATTAAAGGTTTCAACACTAACTAATATACGACTGACACATGTGTTTTTGCCAATTAAAATTAAGTTAAAGAGTTCTGTTAAATAGATTCGTTGAGTAATTATCATTTTTAGGGGGCCTCTACCCTTCATCATGCAAGTGTCGTCCTCTTTAACCCAAGCAATCAATGCAGTTGCATTGATAAAAGAATAATACTACACCGATATTAAACTTTATAAATTATGTATTTATTTAATTATTTAAATACCATTGATTAGTTCAGTGGAAAAAATTAAAAGTAACTTTTTAACATATAAAAATTAACTATAACAAAAAGTAATTTTCTGGATAAATTTGAAGAAAAATAGTGATATTATTACACCAATTTTCTTATGAATGTATTTTTTATGTTCTTTGCTTCTTATAAGCGAAGCGTAAAGAATGTATATGAGGTATTTATTTTATATATTAACGGTACACACATTAGTGCATATGTTAGTAATGATACGCATTTCTTAAGCTCCGCTCATTGTAGAGAGCATGAAAAATACTTTCCTTTTGTATAAAAGTCTTAACTATTTATAACTAGACAGAGAGAAGTAAATCTCATCTTATTATATAAGACTTATATTTTAAATGTTATAAGGTTTATAGTATAAAAAATAAAATATAAATATATCTTTTAGATTAAAAAAGGCCTTAAAATCTTATGGCCCTCCAACGTGGCCCCACCTTTTTTTGCCATGTGCCCAATTTCTTGGTGGGCCCCACTATGGAACCTGGGGGTGGAGTGGTGCCCCGGGTCTGGATCACTCACTGTCTACGGTCACAGTCGCAAGAAAATAAGTCGTCCGAGAAAAAAGTCAAAGAGTCAAATTGAAGGAGGCATTTAAGTGGGAGTGGAACTCCCACGCCCGGCCAGACTCCCATGCTGAAACGTTCCTCTCTGCTATTAAAACGGCTGCTGTAGCTAAGTTCTCCCCCACCACGCCATCCTCCTCCTCCAAACCATCTCCATTGCGCTCATCTGCAACAGGTAAATGTTCTCCTCTCTGTTCTTTCCGTTTCTGTATATGATCCTTCTTTGTGCTTGTGTTTCTCTGATTCATGTGAAGTGTCGTTCACGTCAGACGTCTCCTTCCATGGCCGTTCCCTCTTGAGTCTTGATGATGTAATATGTTCATTTGGTCAATTTTTTGGGGACCCTTTACAGTAAAAAAACGGGAAAGACCCGTCTTTTTCATCAAACATGGGTCCCTGCCAACGTGCTGGCGTCGGTGTTACTCAATGGTTTGTCTGCATCCACCAAATGGAGGATGGTTGGAGACAGACCTTCCTGGGTTTTAAAGCTTCTTCCGCGTTTTTGACTCTAGATCGATGCTCGGCCGAAGTTATTTTTTGTGCGCGTACGTTCGGTTGAAGCTTGGTCCCACATGGAATCTGCTATGTACGATAAAAGCGTGTTTTTTATTATGTTTGTATATTATCAATTTATTCCTTAAGACATTTGATTCCTTTGTGCTTTTTGGGACATGGGTGTTGCTGCAAAGGGAATTTACATGTGGGATTCCATTGGTTATTCTATTTATTCAAAAAAATAATTTTTTTTTTCTGTTCTGCGTCTGTATACCAGTTTAATTTTGTTTTTTTTTATGTATGGAAAAAAATCAGAATCCTATTCCTAGTTAATTGATTTGGAATGATCTTCAGATTGTCTTTGCTTGATGGGCACTAATGGAATTTGATTGGAACTTGGAGGCTATTCTGTCTTCCTGTTTTAAAATAGATCTTTTCATCTTTCTTTATGTTCACTTTCTGGTCTTGTTCCTTCTTGTCTGTTTGTGGAAGGTGGGATTGGAAATTTGAAAGCGCGTTTGAGTTTGAGGTGGTAAATCTGACTCTTTTTAGTTTATGAAATTGAGGGAGGGTAGATCTCAGTGGGTTGCTATTTATAAGGAGGCTGAGATCATCGGGTTTTCTTGTATAGGCAAGTCTTGCGAGTCTTAAAGTTTCCATTTTTCTTTGTCTCTGTCTTCTCTTTGTCTTCTCCCTTTGTTCGGACGCAGGGGAGAGAGCTTTCTTAGAGGTAATGTGGATCTGGAATCTAAATTAACTTTCTCAGCCAAACAGAGAGTGTTGAATTTATATCAGCTTGCCATGTCTGGTTTTCATGGTTTTGGCTCCTTTCGTGTAATTGTAGCGAGACAGTAATTCAGATCTCGTTTCCTAGCTAAATACAGTTGTCATCTCATTTTGCAGTTCTGTTATCTTGCATGCATTTGGTTGTGGGCTCTTTCATGCTTTTTTGTATAAAGAATTGCTTTGGAAATGTTTTTACATTTTTTTATTTCTGTTTTTTTTCTAATCTTCATTTTGATTAAATATTTTTATCAGATCTAATTTTGCTTTTAAAGAACTATTCGCCTGCGTATATTGTTTTTTCATCCTCTTTCTTCCGGCAGAAGTGCATGTTTAGAATGCCTAGATCACTGTTGTGGCTTCACGCTCTGTTTTGAACGCAAAGTCTATCAATCTCTCTTTGTTGATTATGTGTTGTGCTTTACATGTTTTATACTGGGAAGATTGGTGTATATTTTTTTAAGTTAATTAATTGCTTAAGTTCAATTAAGTGGGTTTTTGCAAATGGAGATGATAGGTGCTTTCCTATTACTCCATCTCATTTTAATAGTCCACATTAGAAATGAAAATGAACTAAAAATCCTTTTGGTTTTCTTATGCGGACTATTAAATTGGGACATGGGGAGAATTAATTATGTGAAATTTTCACCTCTTGCAAGAAATTATAACTGTATATCAAATTCTGTTTTCTGCAGAGCATGGAATTGACCTCTTTTGAATTATTGGATCATGTCTACTTTGGGTCTGTTTAAGACTTCCTTTATCTTTTAATGTGATTGTTTTCATGCAATTTTTTCTCATTTGATTGTTTGTTGAGAGCCCTCTTTTTATTATATTATTCTGAAGATGGCGATCGAATGTTGTAGTGTATCATTCCTAAAGGTTAGGAAGAATTCCTAGAATTCCATGTGTACTGAAGAATACTGAATTATACAAAAGGAGATATAATTTTATTCTTCTGAATGAGCATTATAATTAGATCTTGTTCTATTTATCTATCATGTGTGCCATTCGGTTGTTTGCTATGTCTAGGCACCACACATTTTAAACAAATTAATTACTTTGAAAAAAGTATTTTTTTTTAAATTATCAAGTACGTACTTAGCAATTTATTTTTTTTAATAAGTAGTAGAGAATTATGTTATCCTATCTCTTCATTTTGATAACTATCCGTTATACAAATCATTCTATTTTTCACCTGCAGGTTATCACTTGAAAAGTAGGAAAGTCCTGCGAAAGAGAAGATGGTGAAGATCTGCTGCCTTGGAGCTGGATATGTTGGGGGGCCTACTATGGCTGTAATTGCCCTCAAGTGCCCATCAGTCGAAGTTGTTGTGGTTGATATCTCAGTGAGTAGGATCGCAGCTTGGAACAGTGATCAGCTTCCTATATATGAACCTGGCCTTGAGGATGTGGTTAAGGAATGCCGTGGAAGGAACCTCTTCTTCAGCACTGACATAGAAAAACACATATCCGAGGCTGACATTATCTTTGTATCAGTCAATACACCAACCAAAACACGTGGCCTTGGAGCTGGGAAAGCTGCTGACTTAACCTATTGGGAGTCTGCTGCCCGTATGATAGCCGATGTATCAAAATCTGATAAGATTGTGGTTGAGAAATCAACAGTTCCTGTGAAGACAGCAGAGGCAATTGAAAAAATTCTTACCCACAACAGCAAAGGCATCAACTTCCAAATCTTATCTAACCCTGAATTTCTTGCTGAGGGAACTGCCATCAAGGACCTCTTCAATCCTGATCGGGTCCTCATTGGGGGTCGGGAGACCCCTGAAGGTCAAAAAGCTGTTAAGGCTTTGAGTGATGTTTATGCTCATTGGGTTCCAGCGGATCGGATTATTACCACCAATCTGTGGTCAGCTGAGCTTTCCAAACTTGCTGCTAATGCAATTTTGGCTCAGAGGATTTCCTCCATTAATGCCATGTCAGCACTTTGTGAAGCTACTGGTGCTGATGTTACTGAAGTGGCTTATGCTGTTGGGAAGGATTCTCGCATTGGGCCCAAGTTTTTGAATTCCAGTGTAGGATTTGGTGGGTCCTGCTTCCAAAAGGATATCCTCAACTTGGTGTATATTTGTGAATGCAATGGGCTTACTGAGGTAGCGCACTACTGGAAGCAAGTGATCAAGATTAATGACTATCAGAAGAACCGATTTGTGAACAGGGTTGTGGCGTCCATGTTCAACACAGTCTCTGGGAAGAAGATTGCTGTACTAGGGTTTGCATTTAAAAAAGATACAGGTGACACTAGGGAAACCCCGGCAATTGATGTGTGCAAAGGTCTCTTGGGCGACAATGCCAAAATCAGCATCTATGATCCTCAGGTGACTGAGGAACAGATCCAGAGGGACTTGTCAATGAACAATTTTGATTGGGACCATCCAGTGCACCTCCAAATGATAAGCCCCACATCAGTGAAGCAAGTTAGCGTCACTTGGGATGCCTATGCCGCTGCAAAGGATGCTCATGGCATTTGCATTTTGACTGAGTGGGATGAGTTCAAATCTCTTGACTACCAGAAGATTTATGATAATATGCAGAAACCAGCGTTTGTTTTTGACGGGCGCAACATAGTGGATGTTGACAAGTTGAGGGAAATTGGATTCATTGTGTACTCAATTGGTAAACCTCTGGATTCCTGGCTCAAGGACATGCCTGCTTTGGCATAAAAGGGAAAATCAGAGTACAAATATATTCATCAAAATTTTCATCTATGCTTTATCCGAGCTATCTGGGGTCAGCGAGAAATCAAATTGAATGGAAACAATCAATACAGGAGGTATTACATGGTAGTCGTATTACTTTCTATCTTCTAAAGAAATAAATAGTAGTTCATTTTATATTCTTTTTCAATCCTCATCTTTTCCTGTTTCTATAAATTTTTAACATTATGCATTTAGCCGATGGCTTTGTCCTTGTTATTCTCTTGAGTGTTTTCTGTCATATTCCAAGAAGTATGAGGATATCATACTTTTTTGCCCCATGTTAAAAGAAATTCCGGCTCTCTGCTACAAAGTAGGTTCTTTGTATATTTAGGCGCAAGAAATCTAGTGTTTCTGAATGCTGATGTTGAAATTGTTCCTGTATTGCAAATAGTCTTTTCTGGTTCACATGGAGCAGGTAAGACAATGCTTACTGTAGTAAAAGAAAATTGCATGTAAATTCATCTTCCTTCCGTTCGATATTGGAAGTAAAATATATATTGTTTAAAATGTGAAAACAGACATGTTTTAGAAATTGATGTTAATTTGGATCCTTCACATTCAATTTGTTTATTGCATCCCGTTTAGAAAGAGACTCGGCCACCATCTCAATCATTGTTTTAAAACCCTACCTGGCCACCACCTGTTTTGGTGGCTGAGTTGGTTCGACCCAATGCAAACGTTGGCACAAAAAACAACACTCTCCCCCGTTCTTCTCCTTCTCCCCCCCCCCCCCCCTTTTGTTGCCCACTCCTCTACCACAACACCAGCTCGAATTCTGCCTCTTCCTCCTCCACAGGTGCCTCTGCCTCCTCTTCCTCCTCTATCGCCGTCCCCACCTCTACTGCCTCCTCTTTCTCTTCATTCCTTCCCTTTCTTTTTCTTTTTATTTTCCATTTTTTTGGTGAACCAGTTCATGCAATCCGACTTGGCCATTGGGTTCTTATGACCCGGCCAACCGACAAACAAGGCTGTCCACTAGGCTTCAGTTTTATTAGCTGGGTCTATCCATTTTAAAAGACATGATCACTCCGTTTGTGGAAAAGTTATTGGATACTTAGGGAGTATCACATGGGATTTGCTCCTATTTTACTTAAGCAGTCTGCTAATTTTTCCGTCTTACACTAATATGCTCTAGTCTGTATGCCGTCGATCTTGAGGATCAACATTCCATATAAAGTAGGAATAACTCTCATTTGAGTGGAAAAAAAGAGAAACAATCTATCTTGGTCATTGCAAAAAATGTTTTGCCAATGAATGTAACCTTTATGTATATAGTGGGTGTGTGGTTTCTTTCAGGTGGGAAAATGGATATTCCTTGTGTCTATTTATGAGTTATTTCCAGGAACACCGTGGTGCAAATTAGCATCTCTCATTCATGTTAATTTTGTGAACCTTCGCGTATATGCACATTGGCTCAAACGATTATTTGGAGGGAGTGTAGAATTGGCCGAGGAGGGGGAGCATCGCTTAGTCCTTTCATCATACACTTAATTTGAAACAGCCTGAGCTTGGTCTTTCATTTATTTGACTCATTCCATGGAGTGGAGGTTTCTAGGGTCTATAGTTGAAGGCTTTGCTTTCAAGTCAGTCTACATGCTTATTTTCAAAACTTTTAATCGTTGTCTTCAAGTTTGAGGCTAACCGCAAACCATTCTCACTCTTTCAATAGTGAGGTATAAGCCTTACTGTTTAAAAGGCATATGCCTTGTGTTTCCTAATAGTATACGTGAAATGCCTATACACACGTCACAAAGCGTGCAAATTATTGATCATCTCTCACCAAAAAATTAATCTGGGCCTGTGATTGAGGTGGTCTAGCCAGTGCTATAGCTTTAGCGTTGGCTCTCTCCAAAAATAAACTAAAACAAAACAAACTAATGATCTCTTAAGTTTTTGGAGGTGCTAGTCAAGCTAAGCCAGCTTGACTCAAAGCTGTAACTTGCTTTAATTGAGCTGAGCTCGATCTCAGCCCCCCTTGAACCAACTCGACGTAAAGATTCAGTAGATCGATACTCTCATTTTAAAATCCTACATATAATTAGGTGTATTTTATATTCCCTCAGTCTTAAAATAAGTGTCCTATTTGATTTTTTTAAAATTAATTAATTAATTTTAAAAAATTAAATAGGATATTTATTTTGAGTTTGAGAGAGTATATAAATAATAATATTATATTTTATGTTTTATTATTATCAAAAAAGAATTCTCAAACAGAAGAACTTAAGCAGAAGAGCTTGAACTCAAGCACTGAGCTAGACTCCAGCTCAAACAAGGCAGAACTCAGCCCGTCATGCCCCTTTCTTTGCTACGACCATCATAATTCAATTTTTTTTATAGAGGATGTCTAGTCCCTATCATCAAATTATGTCCAGAATCATGATCTGATGGCAAGGTCTGGCTAGTTTTTTTCTTTTTTTATAGCCTCGTTCCAGTTGTCTACATTGAGAGAGGACGACCCAAAGACGAAGTCTTTGTCTGCTTTGGCGCACACTATGCTGTCTTAAATTATGGAGATGCACGGTGCGGCTAGTTCGATGCCTCTGAATTAGACAAAGTGCATCTATGCAATATGTGGGCATGGCAAACCCACAAGTCTCTTTTATGTGCAGTAGCATTATCAAGTGCTCTCAACTCTTTCGCTTATTTCTAGGCACAGTATTATATATTTTTATAATAAGAGATGTATAAGTTTTTAGGACCCGTCTAGAAGATACAAGGTAATTGGCCTCTTAGAGCATTATATCCAGCTGCCAAACTCTCATTATACATACGAAATATATCAGGATATAATCCTAAGTGAGTAACTACTAGAGTGAGGTTGAACTTAAGACCTCCACTTTGTAAAGCGTATCCTGGCCATCCCATAATCGGTGGACTGTACAAGCCTTGATTCATAATTGCGGAAGGTAATCTCGGTTGATCTCCAGTCTGGACGGAGACCACATTTTAGGCCATGTATAAGCCCCTTTATGAAAATGATTTATATTGCTTGGCTTTAAAATGATAGGTATTCCTTAGCTATGAATGCCACACCGACACATGTAGGGTTACAAGCGAGTCTGGCCAACGCGAGGCCTTGGCCCTACCCTAGGTTTCAAAATGTCGGTCCTAAGCAAGCTCAGGCTCGGGCCGGGCTTTGGGCTTTTTGAAAAATTTAAAAAAACACAATATACAAATAGATTATGTACCTTGATATTATAATGTGAATCCTTAAGGACTACAACCAATTTGTTATGCATAACTTGGCTAGTGGGTATACTCGAAAAGATCTAGGTGTAAGCTATGTGAAGTTATGATTCGCATTTTATAGTTGTATTTTTTTATCTTATAATGTAATTAGAAGTTTTTTAGTGATCTCACATAAAGTCTTTCCCGTCAATTATAATTAAATCCTTTTTTAGTAGGCTACTTGGGATTGATTTTAGCTGCGGGAATTATGATTTATTATCAGAGAAGTTAGGAGTGAACATGGATATGAATAAATTATGGGAGAAAGTAAAGGAACAACAAGAAATAGTGAGGGCAGCTGATTATTAATGTTATAAATGAAATTTGTGCTTTATTAATTTTTGACTTATTATTTTATGAAATTTATTTACAGTTGCAAACTGTAGCTAAAACTGTTCGCTTGCATCGTGATGGGCTACCAAACTAAGCTAACATAAAAAAAATTAATTGACAAGAGGGGGCAGGTTTACCTCCTTGATTTTCTAAATAATTCATGATAGAGTTGAAATCCCCATAAGAAGCCAAGGTTCATGAATAGAGAGATCTTAAGTTGAAGAAGATTGACCATAACTGAATATGCTCTAAATAATCATTTGATGCACATTATGTGTAAGAAAATTCGGCCCCATAAAAAATAGTAGTAACAAGATAGTGAATTACTGAGGCGATTTAGAAAGTTTGTCCCCGATGAAAATATTTGGGTTCCATGATAAAAGTATGTAACCTATGGGCATTGAATCTAGTTTATCACAATAGCTCTAGCCAAATCAAGTTGGCAAAAATCATCTCATGATTATTTCCTTTAATTATTTTTTTTTACATAGGCCAAGAAAAGATTGCTTACGATCTCTTAGTAAGTCAATAAAAGCAACTTCTCCGCCCAGTGACCTATAAGCCCTAGGTGTTTCATGAACTCAAACTCATTTTGAAGGAGGGCAACCTCCTCTACCACTAGTTAGCCCAGCCCACCACAAAAATAGACAGATCCCCTAACCGGAATTCAAGTGGTTAATTTACTTATTTTGTTAGAACCTTTTCTCCATATCGTAAGCTTAACATTAAGAAGTTTGGTACGATTTTAATTGCCCATATGTTGGAGTTCATATATGCCCATATGTGGTACATGTGATTAACAAAAATGTAAAATTAATTTACATGACACAATTGTTGTTTATTGAAATGTGCATAAATGTAATATTCACGCAGACATATGCCTTGCCCCTGCATTTGCCCCTACGGTCTCGATTGCTGCAGTTGTTTCAGACCTTTCAGCAGAAATTTAGCTATTCTTAAAAATGGAGTATAATTTAATGGAGTCCAGTCACTATAAGCCCGTGAGCATCACAGGCCGCTGAATTTTGACTTAATTGTCCTAATAGAAGACGTTACTTAGGGGACAGAGGGTTTAAATCACCCCCTAACTCCTCCCTTAACGCGAGTTGCCAGATCTCAATTCAACAGCTTGTGATGCCGGGCTAACGTGGGATCATACTAACCTTATCCAATTTAATGAAACTATATAATCTTGTCTAGATTTGTTCTTTCCAATATGGAAAGGAGTTGTAATTATCTTACTTAGAATTAGTGCATCTGTTCTATAAGCTTTTGCTTCTAGGATAGTCGTGTGTTTGGAATAAGAAATTGTTTTTGTTTGGAGGTCGCTGAAAAAATTCTGGTCCTATGGACCTTGTTTTAATCAGAAGGGATTTAAATCATGAGAGGGACCCATGCTCTTGGCGATTGTAAACTGTGTGATTTGTGATTTCTTTTAAATAAATGACCAATCTACATATATGAGCAAATCAAAAGGTATAAAAAATGAAGTGAGAGTTCTTGAATGTCTGTATGTGTTAAAATATGCATATAAGCAACCATCTTATACTTAACAAAACATTATAAATTAGAACGTGGCTATTCAAACCTCATTTTTTCCCAGTGCTCCCCAAAACAAAGTGAAAAGTTTTTTTTTTACTTCATTTTCCCTATTTTCTTCCTTATTTTGCTCATACTTCCCCCACTCCATTAAACTCCTTTTTTTTTCTTCTGGCAATAGCGACGGCGACATGGACTCTAGTGACCACTCCTGTGCCCTTGCAGCCAGTCTAGGGCACTAAATCCGGCCTGCGCACCGGCACACTGGCCACATGGCCAAATTTGGCCGCGGCCTGTACTCTCTATGCGCAGCCGCAGCCAGTCTGCTGGATCTAGCCGCATGCCAAATTGGCGACGCAAGCCAACGCACAGTTAGTTCGGTGTGGATCTGACCCTGGTAACGCCGTGCCGGTTCTAACGACGAAAGTTTTATCGGAGAAGAAAAAGAGAAATAGGGTAATACTTTTTTTAAGTATGGGGGATAACTTAAAAATTTTAATAAAGAAGGTTAGAGTAAAGATGAAATAGGGGCACAAGAAAAAAATAGGGTTTAAATAACCACATTCTATAAATTAATCTCCAAATTGGCTTAGCTATTTGATCTAAGTCTTTAACTAAATAGCCAAAATGGCAGTCCCATTACAAATATTGATAGTCTAGCCCATATGACAAACAAATAATATTAATTGATTAGAAGATTGACAACAAAATAGGAAAGAGATGATTGAATTCAATATATGAATTTACATTTGAAACAAGTGTTTAACAATGAATCCAAAACAAATAAAAAAAATAAAGGATTTGTGGACATATGATTCATCAATACAACAATTTAATCCAAATAAGGCAAATCGAAAAAGCTCCTGATTAAAATCTTCACTCTAAATACACCACGTGAACATGCACTAAAATTTAAAAGAAACTTATACTGCAAAACTGAAAGTACATACGTACGAAATTGACAGTGAACACAATTTATACGTTGTTTCTCAAAATGTGACAAACATTTAAATGAAGGATCAATTTCTTTTAAAAATTTGACTCATGGTTTTATATATTAAACCGTATTAAATATTTAAAAAAAAATTGACTCTTGATTTGCATATTAACCAGTAATAATACGTTTTGAAAAAAATCTTTTTTAATCCGTGTAAATTAGTTTTATTTGAAAAAAATAAAAACAAAAGAACGAAGAAAACTGTCCACAAACCCTAATCTTGGCCCCTTGGTAGGAAGGCAAAGCAGAGGGCGTCCGCCGACCGGAAGGCCACAATGCGGAGAAGGTCACCGATCTGTAGACTGTTGATCCGGACGAACTCGTTCCAGCCGCCGGTGAATACCATCCCGTTCTGGCTGGCCCGAAATTTGCAGACCATCTGGTGGTGCCGCCCGAAACGGTCCAGCACCAGAACCGGCATCCCGCCCGAGTTGATCCTTGCACTCTCCCAGTCTCTGGCCTGCTGAAAAATCCGTTCAGACAACAACTGTGGGACGAGAAGCCGGCTCTGACTCTTGGTCTTGTCCGAACCCGTGATCAGCTTCTCCCCGATCCAGACCAGCTGCTCCCCCCCTAGCCGGGCGTGCTCCACCTCCCAAGAACCCAGCGGGCCATCTCCAGAGGACGGCACGACTGAAGAGGAGGAGCAAGACGACGAAGCTGCACCAGCACCGGGGAACACGATCTTCAGTTTGATCTTCTTGCTCGCAGGGCCGAGGAGAGTAGCCGGGCAGGGATCTGAGGAGGACTCGGCGGGCTTTTTCTGGCAGGATGATACATCTCGGAAGCGGGGATGGAAGTCGGACGGGGCCGGGCCCGTGGGTGGAGGGAGGCGCAGCGACGGAGGAGAAAGAGGCGGGGACTTGCGCTTCTTGCATGCTAGCTCCCCCGCAGCAACAGCGGCCGCCGCCTCCTTGCGTCTCTCGGCGGCGAGGAACATGCGGCAGACGTCCGCCAGCATGTCGAGTTTGCGGCAGTCCGGCGCCGCCCTTGCATCTTGCTCGCGCTTCATGGCCATTCTCAGTCAGATCGCTTCAACGCAGAGACAGAGAGAAGAGAGAGATTGAGTGAGTGAGTGAGTGAGAGACAGAACGGAAGTGGCGACCGGTGAGGGAGAGGGCGGCGCCGTACTTATCAAGTTTTCGGTTCCGAGCGTTGAGATTAGGCTTCTTGATCTTTTTTGACCGTTGGGGGACTGGGGATTTTAGCCAGCTAAAACAGGCCCGGACCGGCCGAGTTAGCATGCAAACGGGTAATGAACAGGTTATAAACGGTCACTAGTCCGCCAGTTTATGGGGCCCGAGTAGGGTCTGCAAGTCTCTCTCCCGGGCGTTTTGTAATTACATGCATGTTACGAGGATAAATCCGCTAGTTGATTGAGTCAACTCCCAATGCAAGAAAATTCCCGATGTCCGCCCCAGTTTGGCCCGAATCCCGCTATGCCTTTATTTCAGACGTATGGGATCAACGAGAAATAAATTTTAATGGAAAACAATCACTAGAAGGCCGTATTAAAAATGACCAATATGGTATAGAGGGTGGTGCACTTTACATAAAAAGAGGGTATGTATTATATATAGCTAATATATATCGATATTAATTTATTTTTTTATTTTTAAAAATTATATTTTTACTAAAAAATTTCTTAACCTCTCGGTGGTTTGAAGTTAACAATGTTTTTGTTATATTAAAAATGTATTAGATCAATACGGGTGGGTTCATATAATTAACGTAATTTTTTTAAAATAAAATATTTTATAATTATATATTTATTTATATATCTAACTTAAGGGTTTCTCCATAATATTTTTTTTCTTCATATTAAGTATCTTATTAGGTTTTAAAATAAATTAATTTTAAAACACTTAATATAAGACAGAAGGAGTACTAGTTTATGTGATTCATATTTTTAATACATAATTATAATAAGCCTAATGTACTACACAAAAAGTTATCCCACATTTGAGGTTACTTTTAACATTGACTTACGTATCTAAGAATCTTATAAGGTTATGCATCTAAAAATTATATACACAACCCCCCCCCCCCTCTCAGTCAATGTGTGTTATTAATAATGGTGTTACATGTTCATTTATATTTTTTTATTATCATATTTTTAAAAGAACTATTATGATAATATATTATCAATTTTAATAATTTTTAATATATATCATAAGTTTGTAACCATTTTTATACGTGTCGTCAATGTGTACTCATATCTATGACTCTCATCGATATTGTTACAAGCTTCCATCATTGTTGTATGTTCCAAACTGTTACGGGGTCAATAGACTGTTATATGGTGAAACGACAATCTAGGATATATACTATTACCCTCCCTCAAACGAATCAAGCTTTGGCAGTAAGGTGAGTTTTCTTTAGATTGCATAGTGATTTAGGCCCATTCTTCATTGGGTTGGGCTTAAGTCTGTCTTGTCCTTAGTGGGTCAGGCCAGCCCATTTTATGAAATTGATAGGCATTGACTGGCTAAGAATGCCACATGCATGCTTCTTTGAAGGCATAAGGCCCATGTGTTGGCTTATGTATCAATCCATACATTGTGGCACCTATGTCAATAAGGTTTGTGTAGGCGAGCGCAATCATACATAGAATTATTCTAGAAAGAAGTGCCACATATGCATTATTCATTAATAAATAATCCCTTCATCTCACATTAAGTATCTTACTTAATTTTTTAAAATAAATTAATTTTAATTTATTTTAAAAATATAAGTAAGACATTTAATATAGAACCAAAGAGTAGATAGGAGGGATGTGAAATTTATAGTCCTAAACTATGATTTTGAGTAGGAATAATTAGGGTAGCCACTGGTTTTAGTTTGGTTCGAGTTTTGTAAAACACAACACTTAATCTACTTGGTTTATAAAAAGACTCTGAACCTCTGTGGTTTATATTAATAAGTTTAGTACAATTTTAATTACCCATATGTTGGAGTTCAAATACACCCATATGTTGTACTTGTAAGCAAAAATATAAAATTTATTGGCATGACAAAGTTGTAATTTGTTGCAATGTGCATAAATGCAATCTTGACGTAGACATATGTCTTGCCGGTGTTAGACCATGGTATGGGCTCGGGCCCAGTTTGGTCCAACGTGTCACGGTCTGGGTGAATTGGTACGGGTCACGTGGTCCTAAGGTGGAGGGGGCGGACGTGTCAACACCACATGTTCATTCATTACACATAATTTGAATGAGACCCACACATCACACACATACACTAGACATACATCTAAGTGTGCATTTACACATTGTGGAGCCCAGTTGCGCGAATGAGGTGTTGGGGGTAGGACACGTAGTAAGCGTGGGGTTGACCCTGTGGCGGGCTTGGCTGTGTGCAGGGGGTTTCAGGCCTTCGCGGGCTCTGTGAGACAGAACCCACACCCATTGTGTATGACCCTTTGTGTTAAGCCAGTATTTTAGCATATAAGCCCATTGTCTTGAGCCCGTTCAGTGAGCCCATGTGAGGATGTCCATTTCTGGCCCGTGCTATTTTTGGAAATAAAGAAGATTAATTGAGAGGGAGAGAATAAGGGAGAATATTCTCCCTTATTCCTATTTTGAGAATGGGGCGTCCCCCCCCCCCCCCCTTGTGTGGTTCAATGGAATTGAATTCGAATTAGATCTAAATTCTCTCCTCTCTCCCTTCTCAAGTTTGTCCCCTTCTTCTTGAAAGTAATTGGCCTCCTCTTGTCTAAGGGCTGGCCGCCCCCTTCTTCTTCCTCTAGAATCTTCCTTCCTTCTCCTACGGTGTGTAGTGCAAGTTTGGAAGTTGAGCTCACTGATTTGAGGCTTCAAGGAGAGGTTTTGCTAAAATTGATTCCAAGATCAAGGCTAGAAGGGATCAACACATAAATCGTTAAAGGTAATCCTTGTTTCATTTTTTAATTGAGTAGATCTATTGATGACATGTTAAATCTACTATGGAGGGCGTGCTAGGGCTGGTTTGAGGCCCAGGTCAGTTTGTATCATTCCATGTTAATTAGTTTTCCTTTAATTGAATGATTTATATGCATGTATATTGCTAATTGGTGTTAGAAATTACATGTATTGTGTAGATCTTGTTTAAAGATTGGTTTTTTTGTGTGCGCCACCTCTCCCACCACTGCTTCCGCTGCTAGCCGGCCCTTAGCATTTGCCCCTGCGGTTGTTGCAATTCGTGAATGGAAAATGATATTATTACTCTACTTTTTCATACCAAATTGTTACTCTACCTTTGATTGGACTTGATAAAAGTGCAGCCCCTTCTTGTCAAGTAAGACCCGCCCTTCTTTGTTAATCAAAGGTCAGAATAAGGTTTGGGTAGAAAAAGTGAAATATGAATATAAGCATTTAGAATGGAATTAAGCTTCCCTTAAGACATGAGTATAATGTAAAGGAGTACCATAACTATGAGCCCTAAGGCTCACACACATTAATAGGAGCATCACATGCCTTAAAATTTTGATTTGATGTTGGATCTTGATCCGATAGTTTGTGATATTAGGCTCATGTTGCTTGCATGAGCCCGAGATCTTGTTAACTTTTTTCCAATTTAAAGAACTTGCCTATGTGCACCCCCAAAATCAATTCAATACCTCAATAACTCCATAAATCCCTTGGATGAATTTTTTAGTGAAGTTGGGTATTGAGGGGGTTGATGGCGTGCATATAGATGAATTCTTTAAAGAAAACTTTTTTGTAGAGCCCGAACTCATGTACATAAGTGTGAGCCCAAGCATCATGGATCATTGGATTGAGATCTAATGGTGCAAGGGCTGGGAATGATATACGTGAGCTTGAGCATCATAGGCCATAAGATCATGATTGGACAGTGAAAGGGGCATAAGCCAATCAACCCACAGAGTTATGTGCTCTGTTAGATCAAAATTTGATGGCGCACAATGCCTAGGATCACGTAGTCGCATGTAAGCCAAAACTCATATAAATAAGGCGATTAAAGAAACTACATAATCTGGTTTATATTTATTCTTTTGAATGTGGAAAATATATTAATTGCTTCAAAGGTGGGAGTTGTAATTATCTTACTTTAAAAGCATATGTTCTCCAAGCTTTTGCTTCTAGGATAGATGTGTGTTTGGAATAAGGAGGTGTTTTCTTTGGAGGCCTAATTCCCCTCAATAGCCTATGATGCACGGGTGGTGTAAATGTGAATATGAAATGTGATTTAACTTATTATGTGCAGGTGTAGATAATAGATATATGATACATATTTAAATTGACTTTTATGGGAAAAGTACATGTGGTGTTTTAATGAGCTTAGATTTTGTTTTAAAACCCTCACTCAACTAAACTTATTTTTTTTTTATATTTTGTTTTGGGGTTGTATGTTGTGTCATGTAGGAGCTTAAGGGTAGCCATACTTCATGAGAGGGGGCTAGATGCTTGGGTTGGTTAGACTTATGTCATATGTTATGTTGATGTTTTAAACATATTACCTTCATATTATGGGTAGTCTGTGACGACTTTAGATATATTCTAGCCTTAGGTCTTGTGGCTATATTTATTATAGATTTTGTGAGTGTTATATTGGACTAAGATTATTAATTAATATTTTTTACCCTCTATTATTTACTTTTGAGCAAAGGGCATAAATTGTGTATTTCGATAAAAACCAAAGATGACTTACTCATTACATCGTGTCTCACCACTCTAGACTAGGTTCGGGTCAAAGGGAGCGTGGCAGGGCATGACATTAGTAATTTCATCAATATATGAAATTACATTTGCTACCTTGGTTTACAATGAATCCAAAACAAAAAACTAAAAGATTTGTGAACATCTAATTCACCAATCACGAAAATTACATCAATCTCAAAATTTGCAATGGAAAATCTATTCACCACCGTAAAATTAACCACTTGAGTAGTTCTTAACTAAAATGCACCAATTTAACCAAAATAAGTTAAATACACCAATTTAATCAAAATAAGGCAAATAAAAAAAGTTCCAAATTTAGATCATTATCAAAAACAATACATCAACAATATACACTAAAAGTTATAATGCAAAATTGAAATTTAAAAATTTGTCTCATGGTTTTACCCATTAACCCGTATTAAATAAATTTTTAAGAAAACTAACTCTTGATTTACGTAATAATTTGTTGTGAAAGAAAACCCTATTCTTCGTCCGCTTGGAAAAATTATTTAGAGGAACCGTACCGTTCAACGGGCCATGTCCACTTAATAGCTATCAGGTGACATAGCTACGTGGTAGCAGAGTTCTACTGGATACCTTCTCGGGGTGGAACGAAGGCAAAACAGAGGGAATTCGCCGACCGGAAGGCCACGATGCCGAGCAGGTCACCGATCTGTACACAGTTTTTCCGGACGAAATCGTTCCAGCCGCCGGTGAATACCATCCCGTTCTGGCTGGCGCGGAACTTGCAGACCATCTGATAGTGCCGCCCAAAATAGTCCAGGACCAGAACCGACAACCCGCCCGAGTTGATGCTTGCACTCTCCGCGTCTTTGGCCTGCTCTAAAATCCGCTGGGACAACCCGTGTGGAACGAGAAGCCGGCTCTGGCTCTTGTTCGTGTCTGAGACCGTAATGGGCTTCTCCCCGAGCCAGACCGGCCTCTCACCCCCTAACCGGGCATGCTCCATCTCCCAAGTACCTCGCGGGCCATCTCCGGCGGGCGGCGCTGCGTGAGAGGAGGGGAAAGACGACGACGAGGCCGCATTAGCACCGGAGGACACGACCTTCAGTTTGATTTTCTTGCTCTCATAACCGAGGAGAGTAGCCGGGCCGGAGTCTGAGGAGGACGCGGCGGACTTTTTCTCGCAGGATGGAACATCTCGGAAGCGGGGATGGAAGTCTGACGGGACCGGGGCCGGGGCGGTCGGCAGAGGAGAAGGAGGCGAGGCTGGGGATTTGCGCTGCTTGCATGCAAGCTCAAGGCGGGGGACAACAGGAGTCTGATGACCGAGGAGAGCAGCCGGTCCGGAGTCGGAGGAGGACTCAGCTCGCTTTTTCTCGTTGGGTAGGAAACCTCGGAAGCGGGAATGGAAGTCAGACACAGCCGGGTCAGTGGGCGGAGGTAGGCGAAGAGGTAGCGGCGGCTTAGAAAGAGTGAAGTCCAAGAACTTTCTCTTCTTGCATGCTGGCTCATGGCGGGGGAGGACAGGCGGAAGCAAAGCCCAAGCAGACAAGTGCTCAGCCGCAGCAGCAGCGGCCGCCGCCTCCTTGCGTCGCTCGGCTTCGAGGAACATGGCGCAGACGTCCGCCAGCAGGTTGAGCTTGCGGCAGTCCGGCAGCCTTGCTTCTTGCTCGCGCTTCATGGCCATTCTCAGGCAGATCGCTTCAACGCAGAGACAGATAGAGAAAACGGAAGTCGATTACTTATATAATGTAAGCAATTTCCCGTTATGAGCAGATTCCTGTTATGTGTAGGAGATTTGATGGGCTGGAGTCGATCGATTTGAGGTAGGATTAGGCTTAAGTGTTCTTGATCGGCTGGAGGTAGGATTAGGCAAGTTTTCAGGCCCGGACCGGCCTGGGTTAGCATATAAACGGGTAATGAAGAAGTTATAAACGGTGTCTAGTCCGCAAGCTAATGGGGCCCGAGTAGGGTCCGCAAGTCTCTCTCCCGATTACAGGCCTTTTACGAGGCTAAATCCGCCACTTGATTGAGCCAACGCCATGCAGCGCGCTCTTTTCAAATTCCCAGCGACTACCACCCTGAATTTTGGATACGACTTTATATCGAGTTTTAGTAATTCAACTTATTTTTTGGATTTTTCTATAGTTTATAATAGAGTTATGATTAATGAATGTAAAGCTACTTAAATCGTATAAATCGAGCATCGGGGCTTGAAGTTATGACCTTGGAAAATATACTACTTGGGCAGGTTCCACATTAAAAGTACATCAAAATTTTACTATGTGGAGTCTATTCATACTATGAATGTGTAAAATAGAGTCTAAGAGAGAAAGTTACACGTGTTTGAAGTTTTTTAAATTTTAATATATATATAGAAAAAGTTTATATGAGTCAGGGCTCATATAAATCTACGTGAGCCCAGGCTCTATGGGCCATCGGATTTACATTTGGCGGCCCATAATATTCATTGGTTTAACCAATGAGTATAACTCATAAATATTATGAGCCACTGGATGTAAATCCAACAGCCCATAGAGCCCGGGCTCACATAAGTTTATATGAGCCCGGGCTCATATAAACGGGTATATATATATATATATATATATATATATATATATATATATATATATATATATATATATATATATATATATATATATGAGACCCGTTTATATGAGCCCGGGCTCATATAAATTTACGTGAGCCCGGGCTCATATAAATTTACGTGAGCCCGGGCTCTATGGGCCGTCGGATTTATATCCGACGGCTCATAATACTCATGGGTTATACTCATTAGTTAAACCCGTGAGTATTATGGGCTGCCGGATGTAAATCCAACGGCCCATAGAGCCCGGGCTCACATAGATTTATATGAGCCCTGGCTCATATAAACTTTTTCCTATATATATATATATATATATATATATATATATATATATATATATATATATATATATATATATATATATACACACATATATTGCATCAGTGGGCGTCGGCGCAACAAAGACAGCACACGGGCGATGACCCTCGCACCACGCGATGCATGCGGCACGGTTTTGCCATGCACGACGCATGTATGACACACATCGCATGTCTTTCTTACCCATTTCCGCAGGTTCGGCTCTAAATTCTGAACCCAGATCTCCCCTCTTAACAAATTTTCCACTTCTACCACTTAGTAAATTTCTTTCCCTCCACTATAAGTCATTTTAACTCCA
This sequence comes from Saururus chinensis, assembly GCA_035235625.1. NCBI lineage: Eukaryota > Viridiplantae > Streptophyta > Magnoliopsida > Piperales > Saururaceae > Saururus > Saururus chinensis. Next base: position 27,216,105 of record CP141148.1, on the reverse strand, counting down.
AATTAAGCCGTTCAAAAGCCATTTCCAAGCTAAATCGAGTGTGCTGAATGCGGTAGTGGGGTCGGTTTTTCTGTTTAAGGCCTTTTTAAACTATGAAATTACGCTTCAAGTTCAAGGTAGGGAGTCTTAAGCTCTAAACTTTAGCATTAATTTTTTTGAATCATTCTTGTTTCATTATGCTTATTTGATTTATTTTCTAAAAAATGTGATATATGTGAAATGTTTTACAAACGTCGTTTTATGATTTGGTATAGTTGCATGTTTGGGTAATTCCGGTATAAAACCTAGAATTATCATATTCTATCTAGATACCTATCAAGAAAAATAATCGCTATGACACACGTAGGTGTGGAGCATCATGGGAAAGTTTCTCACTATGAAGCCTCTCAATACCCCACGAGTGTCGGGGAGAATGCCATTTGGTATCACGACTTTTGAATTTATCGTCAGCAAACAAACCGACGTTTTCTGAATTTGTTTCTGAATATTTTTCTAAAATAAATATTTTTAGTCAAGGATAAGATTTTAAATTATTTCATGAATTTTCCTCTTAGCATTATTTTAGATATTAACACAACCAACTAAGTATAAAAAATACTCACCCTCCTCCCAATTATGCAGGAATTACAATTCGAACGAAGGTAGGAAAAGAAGTTAACCAAATGATTTATTCGGTTGCTGCTTTGGAAATAAGTTTTGTAATCATTTTGTGACCAGTATGTGCAGGCATTATATGCCTCAATATTGTATAACTAACTGCTCTATGCACAGTGATCTTAGGCATGTCATTATATTTTATCATGCTCCGTGAACTTTATACTTATGAAGTTTTGGCTCTACAATTACTCGGATATTTTTTAAAACTTTTTTAAAATGTCATGTCTAAATTTTGTGTCATATGCATTGCGACGGCCATCACATTCAGTCACGTGAATATAATTTACATATGTCGGATGAAATAATGATATTTATTATATCATGTAAAATGGCAATTGTCACAGAGAGAGAGAGAGGGAGAGATAGACTAGTATGTACAAATTATATAGAGAGAAAGAGAGAGACTGGAGAGAGAGAGAGAGTGTGTGTGTGTGTGTGTGAGTGAGAGAGAAGAGAGAGAGGAGAGATAAAGAAGAGAGAGATTGTATAGAGAGAGTAGAGAGAGAGTAGAGAGAGAGTAGAGAGAGAAGAGAGAGAGGAGAGAGAGGGTAGAGAGAGTGAAGAGAGAGGGGGAGAGAGAGCTAGGAGGGATTAAAAAAATTTAGCCTATTTGCGATGCTTATCTAGGAGCGTCGCAAATAGTTAGAATAGTTGTGATGCTTATATGTAAGCATCACAACTCTTATACTATTTGTGTCTCTTACAAGAAGCATCACAAATAGTTAAAACAGTAGTAATGCTAAATCATAAGTGTCCCTACTGTTTATACTATTTGCAAAGCTACTTAAGAGCGTCCCAAATAGTATAAAACTATTTTTTAATAAATGGTACTATTTGCAATGCTCTTTACGGAGCATCACAAATAGGCTTATTTTTTAAAATCTCTCTTATCTCTTCTCTCTCCTCCTCACACATTTTTCTATTAGCAAGGTGAAGTGTGTATATGTTGATTGTTACTGAGAGGCAAAGTGTGTAAATATTTTATTCACAATTTCTACCTTTTTAAGGGCAATTTCCTTTTTATTTTCTTTAATCAAAGTAGCAGGCCCCATGTGGGACCTATATCCGTGTCGGCTGGCATGCTACCCTTTTCAACCACCAACCTTCCAATGATTGGTCTAAGTAGGCTTAGGTGTGATTAAATCTATTTTTGAGTTAATTATGCACTTAAATGTTCACTTAGGGTCTATTCACCTATTTTTTAGCCCAATAATTTAATTCTTAGCCCACAAACACTTACCATAAAAAGAAAACAATAGCCCATTTGCCAAATGAGGAAGGACTTAAATTAGGAGGGAGGGTAGACTCTACCCCCATTTCCAAAAGGAGAAACCCTTCTTAGGGTAAGATTTCCCCCCCTAATCACACCTTAATCCTTTTAATTTTTGTCTTAATCATCTCATTCTTTTCTCAGTTTCTTCCATCAATATTATCTTTTTAATTATGATTTAGAACCTTATTCTATGTTATATTCATTTTTTACCTAACGTGGTATTAAATGTATCATTCCCATATTGATTTGAGTCTATTAGATTTGATTATGACTAACCAAAAGCCCCAATTTTTTGTAGGATTTCTTGACGTTGAATCTCATTCAAGGGATTCACAATCTTAATAGAGGTAAGGGTTTTTTTACTTTTAGTTTTCTTCCTTGTAATGCCATGTTTGTGAGTTTATTTGAGGTTTTGAAACATCTTGGTGGGTATTGGTAATTTATTAAAAACATGAAATTTATTGTTGTTTTTGTATGATTAAGTATAAAAATTATTAAATTCATCATGTTTTAGCTTAGGTATTGATTATATGATGTCTTATGGTGTTTTGGGAATTGTTTAGTTCAGATTTCAAGAACTAGAAGACAAACAAGAACGAACTATTCATATTAACATGCCATTTGAACCGCCAGTCATTCGAATGCAAACGTCAAAATATATCTTCTTTATTACTGTTCAAACAACCTGCATGGTGTTTGAACGACCATACAAAATTTTGGGTTTAAGTGTAATTTAGTAAATTTTGATTGTTTCTTCATCCTTTCTCATAATTCTAGTATATTAAAACCATGATGAGTTAGAAATACTTGTACATATCACCTTAATTTCATATGGAGCATGCTATATGTTTTTAGCTTAATTTTAAGAAATAACTATGCATGTTTAAGTTTAGTATTATGCTCTACTTGATTTAAATACATATTTTAGTAATTGCTTTATGTTTATTCTATGATATCAGTAGTTTATGATCATGAAAAGATATGAATGCTTGAACATATCAATTTAATTACTAATGAGTCATGTTACAAATGCTTTAGCTCAATTAAAGGCATATCCATGAATGTATCTCATACGCTTGTTCATATGTTTTTTATTTGACACAAACGGACCATATTTAACACATTTAAGATTGATTAGGGTATATTTACCTATCCCTATATCCATTAAATGTTACTCACATATATATCATGCCGCATGCATCATGAGAATGATTTGTAGACAAAGATTAATTGTGTTCAACCGTGATTAATCAATTGGATGTCGTAGTTTTTCAAATTATCCGCATCAGAGGTTTATCAAATCAGTTTTTTTTTAAAATGGGGTTTTACGTCCCTTTGAGGATGAGTTTGCTCCCCTGATGAGAAGAGTAGAATGCTATCATTAACTAAAGGATGAGAAGTCTTCCACCCCCTACTTTATCCTGCCCACCCCACTTTTATACAGTAGGTAGATATCCACTAACCCAATATATACAGACGGTGGATATCTACCGATTGTGTTAAAGGGGTGGGGTGGATAAAGTAGGGGGTGGCGTACTCCTCATCCTTAGTTAAATTTAAGAGTTTTTCTAGATTTAAGAATCTAGCTCGGTTTGCCCATATTCACAGGCTTATTAAAGGGTAATTTCCTCAATAAGGATTTACCCAAATTACTCTAGTTTTCATTTTCAAGAATTTAGACTTCCTTTTAAGATTTCTAAGGTGAGCAGGTCTGTTTGTGCTTCAGCTAGGATAAGTAGGATTGTTTTCTCTATTGTGAGAATTCACTGGATTATTTATGCATTTATGCGGATTATAATGTTCATTGACACAAAATGTGTAGAGACAATGATGCTTACGTGTACGCAGGATGCATACGGAATGATTACACTTAGAAAGTGCAGGATGGAATGTCAGGGTGATGTAAATATTGATACTTGATTTTTGCATGATGTCAGTGAACCATGAAACTTAAATGATTGCATAGGTTATGATGTGTGATAAATTATAAATTAGCCTGTGATGCACAAATGGTGTAAATGTGAAAATAAAATGTAATTTAACCCATGATGAAAAAGTGTAGATAATAGATATGTGATGTATGTTTAAATTGACTTATGTAGGAAGAATGTATGTGGTGTTCCTATGAGTTTATGTTACACTTTAAAACCCTTACTGAGCTAAGCTCACTCCTCTTTTGTTTGTGGTTTTCTTTTGGAGTTGTATTTTGTGTCAATTAGGTGCTCTTAATGGTTTACATGTCAAGCTTGTGGATGGGCATGCGCAATGAGAGGGGGTTTGTCACTGTCAGGGTTTTCTAAATAACATTTTCAAAGTAAATGCACTAGAAAAATCAAATAATTGTTTTTATGAAATCAAATCATGCAAAGCCAATGATTAAAACAAACCCCAAGCTGTGACTACTGTTGTAATTATAACGACCTGACCGGAGCCAAGCCGTGACTACCGTTGTAATTATAACGACCCGACCCGAGCCAAGCCGGGCCCACAAAATCACTAATAAAAAATTTTTCTTTTCTTTTCCTTGAGCCAGGAATCAACATCTGTGTGTGAGAGGTACAACATTCGTCTACGCACTACAGAGCTTTAAGGCTTCCCTGTACGTAGACTCAGATTATAACGAACGTATGCACACAACAGAGCTTTACAGTTCACCGTGTGTAAAACAAAATAAAACATATATTTATAATTAATTTGGATCGGGCCAACATTGCCTTGCCATTGGTTGCCTACGTATGTATTAGATGTTATTCCAATACGATCAGATCCGAAAGTAGTTCTGCCTAACAGCTACTACATACAACAATCATCACAAAATCATATACGTTAATAATACATATATATTGATATTTACAAAAATTCGTCATATATCAGAGTCAAGCGGAAGTTAATAAACCAAAAACGTATACCTCGCTCTACCACCGAGCGGGATCATAACCACACACACACACACGTCTCGCTCTATCACTGAGCCGAGCCTGAAAACACAAATTACACGTCTCGCTCTACCCTAGAGCGAGACCACACACGTCATACATCATGGCATATAAAGCACACATCATGGCATATAGGCACACAACATGGCATATAGGCACACAACATGGCATATAGGCACATAGCACAACAAGCATACAAATCGTAGTATAACACACATCATAGCTAGCACATGCCATTCTATAATTAAAATGGGAGATCATGAATGCTTACTCCCATCATAATCATACGGTATCGGTATCTACGGACAGAACCCCATCTTGCTCCGGGGCTCTTTTCCTTGTTCTGGTGTTCGGGCAAGGCCTCTCCTTGTCTTGGGGCATTTCTTCTTTATACGATCGCTAGCTCAGAAAACAGAATCCTCCAGTGCATAGAACATACTCGATTTAGTCAAGAACACCTCTTGAATCGACTAAATCGGAGTTAGGATGGCCAGAAACAGAGAAAACGAAATTGATCGGTGCACGAAGATAACGGGTAGAACCTCTCCTTCTCTTGGGGCGTTTCCTCCTTATAAGATTGCCAACTCAAAAAATGGAACCCTCCATCGCGTAGAGCATACTCGATTTAGTTAAGAACGTCTCTTGAATCGACTAAATCAGAGTTAGGATGGCCAGAAACAGAGAAAACGAAGTTGGTTGATGCTCGAAGGTAACGGGCATAACCTCTCCTTATCTTGGGGCGTTTTCCTCCTTATACAGACTCCAACTCTAAGAAAGGACCATTTCATTGCGTAGAGCATGCTCGATTTAGTAGGAAACGGGTCTTGAATGGCCTTAATCGGCCTCAGAATGGTCAGAAACGGGGGAGAGGAAGTTCTGATTTCAAAAAGGAATAGAATGGGGTATTTATAGACCCCCGAGCCGCTGAAACCATGGCGCCGCGCCGCCAAAACCGGCGGTGCCCGCTGAAACTGCGTGCACCCACGGTAACGCGCAGCGCGGGTTGGGCTCGCGTTCTGTGGTACCTGCCGAAACACCGCACCCATGGTTCCGTGGGCGCGCGTTTCGCCGTGCCGCGCGCCGGCTTTCCTTTTTCTTTAACTTTATTTTAATACTCAAAATTACAAGCGCGTGCAACTTCCTACCCCAGATTCGGATTTGTGCATTTTTGGTACCGTTGGACTCGTATTTATGAGCCCTTTGATACAAACCTACTTAAAGCAATAAATCGTGCTCTTTCTAAGTGGGTCCCACCTAAATTGCACGTTTCTCAAATATCGTAACTTCCGGTCCTGACCTCTGTTTCGCTCGTTCTTTGATTCGTTACGCTCGTTTCTTCAAGCTCTATTCAAATACAGAGGTTTTAATGGTTGAAACCATCTATAATTTATTATAAAAATTACTAATTACCTCTAACCCCCTTGGTTATACATAATCGAAAAGCGAGGTGTTACAGTAATGCCCAACATACTACTTTAATTTCCACATCATAGTCCATGAAACACCCATTCGACAAACTTCAATCAAATGCACATACACATACCCAATAACCACACACACAATCAGCCCACAAACAAAGTTCTATCACCCACTCCGATCACATACATATAATTCTTCAGACAATGTACTATAAAACTCCATAGTCTTCACTAGCATATGCATAGCTCACATAAATAAAACATGCTCATTTATTCTGCATTTATCATACAAAGCATTAAGTTACAAACTCCTAACATGCTATTACATAATCAAAGTATGCTATCATGAAATTACAAGTTTAAGGTCCCCTACCTTGTAATCCATGTGAATTTAATGGCGAGTACACAATGGTGGCTACATCAAGGGTGGAATCAGTTTCCAAAAGTATCACATTGAGAGAGTTGGTGTTCCAAGTATTTTTTTCAAACTCTTGAATTAATCTCAGCAAGGAGGGACTGACTTTTCTCAAAGCAATTAATTTGGTGCACTAGGGAGTCTAGGCACAAGGTTGGGCCAAAAGAAGTGGTAGTGGGACTAGAAGTTGAGGGTGCATTAACTAAAGGTTGACCAGCGGCTAAGAAGTACTCGATCGGCCACCTAATGTCGAAATCGGCCACGGACATCACCCAATGGCGTCTATTTTACATCTACAATGGCCCACATAAGGGTGGAGGGCATGGGGGGATGCTCAAGGACAAAGGAGAGGTGGAGGGGGCTCTAATGGTCAAATCCATTCGGTGGTGGAGCCAACTGATGGTCAGGCAAAGCAAAACCACACACACAGCTACATGCACATGCAGTCAAGAGGGTCACTCGACGAGGAGATGCGCAATCAGTGGGTCTGGAGGTGGCTCTAGGCCCACAAGGGCGATAGAGCTAAGGCCACGATGTGGTGGCCAACCAAAGCAGTGACATCGTCGATCGCCACCCACACCCAAAACTGATGGTGCAAGCAACTACGCATCTAGCATGGTCAAGGTAGAGGGGTAGGGCGGGCCAAGGGTTGGCAGGGCCATCACTATGACAAGGCCGGCTAAAAAAGGCCCACAACTACAGCGGAACGGTCCTCCTTCGACCAATTCATGTTGCACACACTAGGAAACGGGTAGAGGGGAAAGCGCCCCATTCTGGGCGGAGGCCAAAATGGGGTAGATAGGGCCATTGGATCTAAGCTAGAGCAGCCATGCCGTTATAGCCAGTCCAAGGCGGAGCCATATGGAAAACGACAGTTTTCAGCAGCACATTGGAGAACCAGAACATTGTGGGGGCAAAGGCTTGATTTATGTGGACGAGCACATCAACCAATGGATCTGGTTCCTATGGAACAGAGGGGATAGAGGCTGAACCGGGCCAGGTGGAAGCATCCACCGTCATTGCCAAGCCGGGGAGAAGCCGAACAAAAGTTCAGCGGGTCCAGCCGGCGACAGCAATCGCAACGTCCAAAATGGACATAGACTGAAAAATAGGGGACCAAAAGGGAAGGAAGTGGGGGAAGCCAAAGCAGGCAGAGCAGGGCAGGGTGGAGCCAGCCCTCACCATCGCCAAGATGGGGCAGAACCCATGGTGGCCACCACCGGCTACCTTTGGCAACGCCAAAAATCAAAATAGAGAGGGAGAGAGTGCTAACCAGGGACAAATTTGGGTAGGGTAGCTGGTGGGGCTGGCCTGGGGTGGCGGCCCTGTCGTCTCCAGATCATGGCTGGCCGGACGGAAGCTAGACAGAGCCCATCGGCCACCACTCGCGCTTCCACAACACGAGACAAAAAGAGGGAATGGAGATCAGAGAGAGTTTGTACGAAGAGAGGAGAGAGAAAGGAGATAGAAGAGAGAGAGAGAGAGAGCAGAGGGAAGAGAGAGAGTGAGAGGGGAGAGAAGGGAGGGAAGCAAGAGAGAGGGGAGGGTAGGGAAGAGAGAGAGGAGGGGAGGGGAGAGAGAGGAATAAGACGGAGAGAGGAAGAGGAGAGAGATAGAGAGAGAGGAGAGGAGAGAGAGAGAGGAATTTTATTTTAATTTTTTTAAAAAAATTATTTTTTTATTTTAAAATAAAAAAATTAAAATAAATACTAATAGCGACGTATGGTTTTATACGTTGCTATTAGTACATGTATTAGCGACATATAAAATTATACGTCACTAATGAGGGACGTATTGGCGATGTATAATTTTATATGTTGCTAATATTATTTCTTTTAATTATTTTTTTATTTTTAAAAATTAATTTTAAAGAATAAAAAATCTTAAAAAATAAAAATTAGAGGAGAGAGTGTGTAGGGAGAGAGGAGAGAAAGAAGAGAGAAGAGAGAGAGAGGGGAGGGAAGAGAGAGAGTGAGAGGGGAGGGGAGGGAAGAGAGAGAGCAAAGGGAGAGAGATTGAGAGAGGAGAGGGAGAGAGAGAGAGGAGAGGGAGAGAAAGAGGGAGAGAGAGGAATAAGACGGAGAGAGGAAGAGGAGAGAGATAGTGAGAGGAGAGGAGAGGGGGAGAGAGAGGGAGAGAGAGAGAAGAGGGAGAGAGAGAGGAGAGAGAAGAGAGAGGAGAGGGAGAGAAAGGGGAGGGAAGAGAGAGGAATTTTATTTTAATTTTTTAAATTTTTTATTTTTAAAATAAAAAAATAAAATTAAAACAAATACTAGTAGCGACGTATGGTTTTATACGTCACTATTTGTACATGTATTAGTGACGTATAAAATATTATTTCTTTTAATTATTTTTTATTTTTTAAAATTAATTTTAAAGAATGAGAAATCTTAAAAAATTGAAATTAGAGGAGAGAGAGTATAGGGAGAGAGGAGAGAGAAAGGAGAGAGGGGAGGGAAGAGAGAGAGGAATAAGACGGAGAGTGGTAGAGGAGAGAGATAGAGAGAGGAGAGGGAGAGAGAGAGGAGAGGGAAAGAAAGGGAGAGGGAGAGGGAGAGGGAGAGAGAGGAGAGGGAGAGAGAGAGAGGGAAAGAGAAGAGAGGGGGAGAAGAGAGAAGAGAAGGGGAGAAGAGAGAAGAGAGAAGAGAGGGAGAGTAATTTCTTTTATTTTTTTTAAATAAAAATAAAAATAAATACTAATAGCGACGTACATGAGTATATGTCGCTATTAGTACGTTTATTAGTGACAGTATATATATGTCGCTAATACATGTAATATTAGCTACGTATATGAGTATATGTTGGTAATATAATTTTTTTAATTCTTTTTTTATTTTTGAATATTAATTTTAAGGACTACAAAATCTTGAAAATTTGAAATTAGAGGAGAGAGAGGGAGAATAATTTTTTAAATTTTATATGCCCTCCCACCCCTCCGGTCCCCCCTCCCCCTTCTCCGCCCTACCCCATTTTCCCTCTCCCTCTTCTCCAGTCTACCCCTCCCCCTGCTCCAACCGCCCGATCGCCCCGCCGCGCGCCGCCCTCCACCCATGGCCTACCGCCCTCCTACCCCTCCAATCCCCCTCCCACTTCCCCACCCTGCCCCATTCCCCCTCCCCCTCCGGTCGCCCCGTCACTAGCCACCGTGTCTCCCCACTACCGCCCTATCCCCCTCCTCTCCGCCCCCTTCCCCTCCCCCTGCTGGCCCCCGCACTCCCCCCCTCCCCCACTGCCCCTCCGCACCCCCTTCTACCCCACCTCCCTCCCTCCCCTGCACCCCCAAAGAACCCCTTATGCCCCCCTCCCTCCCCTTGCTCCAGTCCCCCACCCCTCCCCGCCTTCCCCGCCATCTTCCGGCTCCCTCTCCTTTCCCCGGTGAGCCATCGGGCCCATTAGGGATTTTTTAAATAAAATAATTATTAGCAACACTTAAAAAGTTTCGCTATTTAATTTTTTTTAAAAAAAGTTAATTACTAGCGATGCTTAAAAAGCTTAGCTATTTAATTTTCTTTTTAAAATAATTATTAGCAACGCTTAAAAAACGTTGCTATTTGATTTTCATTTAAAAAAATTAATTACTAGCGACGCTTAACAGCGTCGCTATTTATTTATTTTTGTTTAAATAATTATTAGCGACGCTTTATATATACGTCGCTAATAAGTTATTTTTGAATTTTTTTTGCTATTATTAGCGACGCATAGTTATACGTCTCTAATACACCTTATTAGTGACACTTTTAGTTATATGTCGCGAATTGGTAATAATGACGATAATATTTTTGACACTTTTAGTCATTTTTGTTGTAGTGATAATAATAGTATAAATAAGTTCAAAAGATCAATTCCATAATGATAAGTTTTTTATTATTTATAATCAAGTAAAAGTTTGGTTGGCCGGGTTGTGCGGGTCGGGTTGTAAGAACCCTCATCTTGAACTTGTTTATTTTAATGATTATTTATCGGTTATCGTGTGGTTTAAACGTTTTCTAATTGAATTTGGTAATTTTCAAAAATAAATTGGTTTCTAAAGGTTTTAATAAAAACCAACTTCACAATTATTAGTTTTAAGTGATTTTGGGTCAAACCTGAATTTTTGGGACTTTTCTTATTTTTTACTAATTTTCCAAAAAATAGGGTTTGGCGGGATCCCGTGTGGGCCCACCCACGAAATTAAGGTTTTTGGATCAAAATGCCCCAGACATCAATGGAAGATACTATACAAATTTTTAGAATTTTTGTAGACCTAATTTTGGGTTAACTTGCCAAATTTCCTAATTTTAGTTGAAAACTCTATTTTTACCCCACATTTCTATTAGGTATAGCCCAACCCCTCCTATAAAAGGAAAGGGTTGTACCATTTCCCATTTGGGAATAAGCTTAGCTAGCAGATTTGGAACCTAATCCACGATAAGGCTCGGAAAGGAAACGATTAGAGGTGAGTTTAACTTAATCTTGGCTTAATCTCTAAGTTTTTCATAAATTCTTCTTTATCATGACTTTTCGCATCATTTCAATCCGTTGTGAAAGCATAAAACTACTATTTTACCTCTCTTCTACAAGCCTTAATCTTCAAAATCTCGTCTTTAGGCTTCTAAAACCCTAGATCTAATGTTTACTTTTTATTTTTCAAAGTTAAATCGAGATTAGTTGTGTGTTAACTTAAAATCGTGTTTTTGGAAGGTGTTGGAGGAGATTGAAGGTTCATTCCGACCCAAATCAACAAGGAAATGTAATGGGTTCTTATATCTCAACTTTGGGTGGTAAAAATCTCTTTTTTCATGATTTTATTTCAATGGGATTTGCTTGATTTGACCTCTAATGGTGGGTTTAATAAATGTTAATCTTTTACTTCAATTTCTTAGGGTTTTGTCTTAGAATGATTTATATTAGTATTATGGAAGGTTTGATCAATTTTTTATAGTGTTTGAGGCCATGGATGGAAGTTTTAAGGTGTTTTCATAGTGTCTCGGTTTTAATTTTGGAAATGAAGAAGAAGGTCAAAACTACTTTCTTGGCGATCGAATGGCCTACCAGGCTGATCGATCGGCACACTACATTTTTGGCAAATTTACAGATTAGCTGATCGAACGACCTTGCAGGGTGATCGATCGGCTACACAGCAGTTTTGCTATTTTGAAATTTATGTTCATTTCAATGTTTTACTTCATCTAATGATTATAATGGTTATGGGAGGTGTGTTATGTTGAAATTAGGCTACAGAAGGTGTGGAATTGTTGATGGTAGTTTATGGGTTATGTTTAGGTATTGTCATGAGGTCTTATATTATATGTTGATAATTATGAATGTTGATATTGAAGTAACTTGAACCCTTAAATGTTAGGATTCTTGTGATTAGAATATATTCTAACAAGGAAATTTTATGGAAAATGATGAGATGTGTTCTCTTATAATGAGGATGGTTTATAGGTAATTGATGTGATCATGTTGTGGCTTAATGTGTGGAAAAACCATGTTTTGTCGGAATGAACATTCGATTTCACATTGATGGATTTAAGCTTTATGGTGGATTTAGCTTTGATTTCAGTTTACAATCATTGTTTTGAATGTGTTTAAGCATGCGTATATTGTTTTATGAGTTTATGTCAAGCATTGGTCATGCGCTTAGAATATACATGAATACACACACATATGGGAGATCTACTAAGAAATTATAGTTAATTATGCTTTGATTATGATGCATGAGGGGACTGATTGGGAGCACGTTCCATGTAATGGAACCCAGGTAGATCCGCAACGGATGTATTATGCTATCATGCATCATGGATCGGTATTTCTGGATGATGTTTTACCGATATTTAACAGGAATTAATCAATTCTATGCATTGGTTGAGATTGCGTGCCAGATTAATCGCTCGGTGAATTTGACTGTGTTCCTGCCTTCAAAATTTGTTGTGCTCGGATTAGGCACAATCGGTACGCAGGAGTTCTACGCAGAGAAAGGGAAAGAAGTTGGAAGAAAGGGAAAGGAAATACTGGAATTTCATTAAGCATACCAACCAAAGAAGGAGACGACCCCTTTATGGGGAGTTGCACCCTCCACATTGGGGATCGTGCCACTAGTGGGCTCGGTTCACCCGTGGTCCACTACTAGTGCGCCCATTATAAGTCATTCAAAATACAAATAACAGTCATCTGCTAATCATAAGGGAAACTAGCCTAATGAACAGAAATAAAGTACTAAAATAAAGATAAGTACTAAGCCAAGTGCACTCGTGCACAATCCACCACGCTTCCGCACACGCCTTGACCTCAAGGCAACCACGAAGGATACCGGAGCAGAAACTCATCCTCAGACAACCACGTAGCATCCTCAAGTGGCTGACTCTGCCAAGAGACTAAAACCTCTGTGGTAATACGACCAGAGCGGCGTACACGGCGCTAATCAAGCAGCACTGCAAGAATGGGGTCAGAAGAAGCCACTGGACCCATCAATGGAAGAGGTGGAGCATCCACGGCCAGGGAAGGGTCACCAATGCAATGGCGCAGCTTGGAAACATGAAAAACAGGATAGACCATCGAACCCGGCTGTAGAGTGAGGCGGTAGGCAACCGATCCAACGCGCTCTTCGACAACATAGGGGCCATGAAATCAGGGGGCAAGCTTAGAGTGCTCGGGCTGGAACAAGGAGGTCTGGCGCTGAGGAAGAACGGAGACATAAATCAATTCCCCCAAGGCAAACTCGCGCTCTGTGTGATGGCTATCATAAATCTGCTTCATTCTATTCTGAGCCTCAGACAGGTTCGCCTTAAGCTAGCGAAGAACCTCATCCTGAGTCTGGAGCATGTAGTCAACCTCGGCAACTGAGGACCGATGGGGAACATAGGAGAGCACGGTAGGGGGCGGCCGCCCATATAGTACCTCAAAAGGAGTAAACCCAGCGCGAGTGTGATAAACAATATTATAAGAGCACTCGGCCCACGGAAGGAGCTGAAGCCAACGACGGGGCTGAGACATAGTAAAACAGCGCAGGTACTGCTCCAAACAACGGTTGACGACCTCAGTTTGCCCATCAGTCTGTGGGTGATAGGCGGTACTTATG